>CM036542.1:20156618-20756618 GCA_020745685.1 Tautogolabrus adspersus | reverse complement strand
CCTCACAGTGTATTATTCTTCTGTCAATGTGCAAGGATTCACTGTAGTTCATCATTTTATACTAACAGGTTATGACCAGAAACTGACACCAGCAGATGTAAATGGTGCTTACTGTCACAGTGTCAATGCCAGTTAAAGCTAACAATAAGAGATCTGAATGGATTTAAATAAAGTCTTTATTTGGGTTTTCTAAAGTGTTCCTGTTTTTGGTCAAATTAATGAATCTTCTGCACACATACACTGTTTTAATCACTATACATTTTATTTTCCAGTGAGTGTTAAACATTTCAAAAACCTGAACTTCTCTGCAAGCTGGCTTTGGGACACATAATGAGTGTATGAAGTTATTTTGGTTATGAATGAAGCAATCATCCAAATCTTAATCTCAGGATTCTCAGACGAACTCATTTTCTGTTCAACTTTCAGGAGGTAAAGTTAGTTTCAGATGTTTGTCTGGACAGTTTTAGAAAAGTATGCAGATGTCTGCTTATAAGAATTCATCTAATCCCCTAAATAAACATTGATTAATAAATAGTCATGATGGCAGAGGAATGTGAACAAACAGGTCTTTTTTTCTACTGTCAGCGTCCTTCATACCAAAGTATGACAAACATTAAACATGTCAGTGGAGGAAGTCATAAATATTCATTCACAAGTTCTCATGTTTGAATTTTTAAAATACACATTCCTGCACTTCCAAATACAAATAAAACCACAAACTTTACAAAAGTTCACATTACCAGTTGACTTACAGACCGAGACAGTTCAACAGGCAGAGAGAGAGAGAGGCTGAATAACAAGGACAGATGTGAAGGGGAGCTCCCACATGTGAGACCTCAATCATTCACTCTGATGGAGACGAGAGAAAAAGAAGGGGGGGGTTCCCACTTATAAGTTGACAATTGTGATTTGCAATCAACACCGTCACGCCGTCCTAACACCGTGTCCTAACAGCATGCAATGCAAGCGAGTCTCAGCGACAAAATACGCTTGATTCAATTCGTTCCTATATTACTGTCCTAACAGCCCACAAGCATGCAGCGAGCCGTGCAGCTGTGCAATGTGTCGTTTTTACCCGACACAGAGCTTGTTAGCTTGTTTAGCTTGTTTAACAGTAGAGTTTGTGGTGCTTTATTATTATTATGGATACCTGTGATTTAAATGTAGTCCTTTGACTTGTATCAACAGCGGAGAAAAACGTTATTTGGCTCACCATGAGCCGTTTATTGACGAGTCTGACTGTTGTGAATTGATTCAACAACGTCAATACAAAACACCACACTTCTGTTTTTCCACCTTCAATACCAAAGCACTACATGAAATTCACAGAGCAATGAGGTAAATATTTAACAGATGCAGTTGCAGGTGACAGCAAGCGATATCTGACTCTTGTTTGCTGTTAAGACATACGTGTAAGGAAAAAAAATAACTATTTGGTGTTTGCTTAGTTTGCCTCATTTATCCTCTAGTATTATCAGCACGTTAATAGTTTTAAAAAACTGTGTTTTAGACTCAAGGTTTTCAACAAATTGTGTTGGGACTTAAAGGTTGGTCACATAGCCATTTTCAGTGGGTGGGGACGTTGGAAAATGATGAAGACTATGATGACCTTTTTTTTTTAAGCACATGTTTTTTATGAGGCAGTGGAAATGTAACAGTAGGGAAGTTTATTCACACTCTACAGTAGGTGGCGGTGATTCACCCTAACTCTGGTTGCCACTTGTCATTAAACAACAAAAGAAGAAGTAGAAGAAGTGTAAAGTTTGGTTATATGCTGCCAGTTTAGCATGGCTAAAAGCACCTTTTCTTCCACTGACGACAAAAGGGGAGAAAAAAAACGTTGGTGAGTCGTGTGAAGCAACGCACCAGCACATGAAAGCATGAAGTCATCCAAATTCAAATGGCATTTAAAACGATCTAATAAAGATCAACCTGTTGACTGCGTTCAAAGTTCACTGTTATTTCTTTTCCTCATGGTTATAAACTGCACCTTTTTTCATGAAATCAACTTGAGTGGCTTAAAATATTCAGAAATTTAGGATGCAATTTGTCATTAATGCATTGTGAGCTTGTTAGTATGCACCAACACCATAGGGCTTATAGCATTATATAGTGTTATGTGTAATGTAAGCAAAATATATATATATTTGACATTTATGAAATATTATTAAATATCCTGATTTTTTCAGGAGTTCATGGACATGTTTAAGCACTGTTTGGTATATCTCCATATTTGTACTGTATCTTTTAAAAGAGCAGCAAGAAGCCGATATGTCAGTGAAGTTTTTACAAAGCCCTTCATTGTAATCCTTTCAGCATTGTGCGCACTCGATCTACGACTCACCTTTTTCTCGGCATGACCTCAACAATCACAGGCCAAGCTTTTCCAGGAAAGAGTGTGGCTTGTGAGATCTTCTAGCTCTCCAAGTTGTAAGTTTAGCCAGGAAAAGAACAAACACTTTAACAGCAGCATGGCTGCAGCAGTTGATATAATGATGTAAAGGTCCCTCATGAGATTTGCTACAAGGACGGTCAATGTCAACCTCAGAGCTCATAATTGTTGAGCGAGATTTCTCCACCTCATGCTCAAATTCTGTTTTTCCAATTAAATGATTCATAAATGGCACTAAAACAAATTCCACTCCATCAGCCGCTTCAGGGTCACGTTCATAGTGGTTTCTGGTGATGGGCTCTACCGGTTCTTTTTAGTGATCCGGATCATTTGGTTTAGCTCAGGAACAAAAGCGAGCTCTTTGGCAGCCCTTCATTCATTTGGTCCATTTTGGCTTTTATTATATCAGCCACATTTCACAATGTTTTGACCTATGATTTATATGAGTCTATGTATTTCATTTAAATTGTTAACTGTAATTACACTTAACTGTATAAATCCCAGAATATCACTATTTTACACAATGTTTGGTATCCTCTCTGTCTGTGCTCTGAACATCGTCAGCCCCTCTACCCCTGATGCTTTTCTGTCATTGCATCTGATTGGTCCCATGGTTTGCAAATTGACAAAGTATTCAGTCAGTGTGTGTGGGGCCGATTAGTGTGGAGAAAGTCAAACCCTTTATTCTGTCCTGTATTAAATAACGAGAGAGAAGAAGCTGGTTTCACGATCACATCAAAGAGCTGGCTCATAGAGCTGACGTGTTCAGGACCAACACATCACTATTGGTTTCAAGCTGTCAGCTTAACCGTACTCAAAATTAGACATGTAGAACGCCACAATCTTACTTATATCTGTGGTGTCAGGTAACCCGTGGCACAAGAAAGGTCTTGTTTTCAGTTTTCAAGGAAACTATTAATAAATGAAATTAATAAATAAGGCATGGTGTGACAGAGTCACAGCATCATCTTTCTCAAACATTTATTCTATCTTACTCCTTTTTCTTTTTTTTCTGATGACCAAATGTCTTCCTCCCTCTGATTCGGTGTATTGCTGTGTTCTCTGCTCCCTCTATTTGTTCATTCGTTAAAGATTTTTAATTTATGATGGGTGTCACCAACAATCAAATCCTCGCATCTGGACCTCTGCAGGACGTCTGTGTGCAGACTCATAAACATGAAACATACTTCAGCGCATACAAACTCAAAGCTGAACAAGTTCACAAGTGCACAGCTAAGTGCACACGGCATTGAAAGCAAGCAGATACACTGATTTATTGCAAATATAATCTGCACACACTACAAAACCATTCCGATATACAGAGCACACATCTTCATCAATTACCATGACAATGATCAATAACATTCCCACCCTTTTTTGTCTGTAAAGCCCCTGATGTCAGTCACACACACGCTCACATCATTGTAGATTGGAGTCATGAAAAAGACAGTCGAAAGATTCAAGAACTTTAAAACAATAACAAAAACTGTCTATTGTTTCAGCATTGTTTACTTCCATCATAGGACAGCCATGACGTAGCAAATTCTTGTGCTCACTGCCTTGTTGTGTACTTCTGTCATAGTTAAAAACCTGTTACCTTACTGAACGCTTGTTAATATAATATGCATTGATGAGACACTTAAAGTATATGTGGACACACTGCTACGGTCATGTATCAGTATAATGTTTGTCTTACCCTTACCGTCTACAGCCAGTGGCTCTGTGAGTTAGCATGTGGCACAGATAGGCTACATTCATACTTGCTTACACTAGCATTGCTAACAAGCTGACTTAAGATGATCAAATGTTTACAATGAGACCTCCGACACTTGTTTCTACCATCTAATACAGTACATCCTACTAGAGTGTTCCTTTAATCAGAGCTTCTACTGTGGCACACAATATACATCCTCACCATCCTGCACTGCACAAACGTGGAACACTATGATGAAAAACTACTTGGTTGGTTACGGATAGTAATATCGAGACCATCGTTATCATCATCATTAAGGTCGTAGGTATTCTTGAAAGAGCTGGGTCTTTAGCTTTTTCTTATAAGTGCAAAGGGACTCTGCAGATCGAATGGAGTTTGGAAGTTCATTCCACCACTGGGGGGCAACGGAGGAGAAGAGTCTAGTAAGCGTCTTAGGACCCTGTTGTGACCCTTTGTTTGAAACATCCCCCACTGTTGTACAATCAACCCATACAGTCATGTATTTGGTCTGTCTCACTGTTGAACATGTGTATTTTCCTTATTTGATTTGTTAGCAGTCTTTGGTGGAAATAAATTAAGCGTGTCTTACATTACATCATGTAGCATTCAACACAGCACAGGTAAAGAGAGTGATTTTTTAATCCTATTTGTAAGAGTTTCACTTTCATCACCCAAGATGGGACTTTGAGTAAGATCAATTTGAGTTTTGACTTCTAAAAAAAGACGTCAATTTTGTTTTGCTTTCTAATGAATTGTAGTTGTTGAGGAATAGATCACAAATACATACAGTAGTATGGTCCAGTTTTTACTTTTTTTCTGAAAGAATTTCAACTTTCCACATGAAGAGGTGTAATATCACAACTGCTAACTTGCTGATCATGCGATAGAGCCCCTAACATCTCTCAAGTTTCCCTCATGGGTTACTAGTTGTATTTGTCTTTGGGATTGTAGAAAGACCTGGGTTATTTCAACTGACAAGTCTGTTTTGATTTCTTAACATTCGAGAGAACTGTGAAACTGTTGCAATGTTTCCACGATCAGTCTGGCGTTGCTAACTCTACCTGTTTTCTGTGGTGGATTTTGGGGTGACTTGATTTTCCATAAAAACAGTTTAGCTAGGATTTAGTCATGGGGTCAAGCAATATGGAGCAGACATGTCAGTATTGAAGTACATCTGGATATCAAGAGGGTAAGGTCCCCTAGATGGATAGCCCTTGACAACAGTTTTACAGCAACATTAGCCCTGCCCCTGGCTCTGATTGGCTAATCTCCCTGTGCAACCCTCTCTTGATCAGTCGTTTTTAATGGCGAGGACACTGTGTCATGTCATGATGCCATCAAATGATGGCAAGTTGTTGGATTCAAGGGTTTGGGTTTGAGCCCATGCACCCTTAGATTGAGTCAAGTCAAGAGGCAACACTTTTGAGAAGCGAGAGAGTCATGTGAGTCCTGCCTCTGCTTTATTGAAAGTAAGTGAGAGCAAATGCAGAACTGCCAAAGAAGGCAACAATTACTACAAAAAAGAAAAACCCAGAATGAAAAATACACCTGCTGACATTTGTCATGACAACTTCATACTGAGGGGAAGTCATGTATCACCTCAGTCAGTCTGTTTCTCTCAGTCCAGCTGGTTGTTGGTGTTAGAAATAAATCTGACACTGGAGCGACCCTCCTCCACCCCGCACTCTTTCTGTTTTAATGCCTCTTTATCTCTTTTCTCTCTCTCCCTGTGTCTCTCTTCATTTTTTGGGTTTTCCTGATAGTTTGGATTCAGCACAAGCATAACAAACACTGTTGCTATAGAGATAGTTCTAAAGGTCCCAGGAAAACACGACAGTGCATCACTTCTGAGAAGGAGGACCTCTATTGGCCTATGAGCTACAAGTGTTGCTTAATGTGGTGTGACTTTTAATAATGACTTCACCTGATTATTTATTAAATCATTGTGTATTTAATATAGTGGGAGAGAGGGACTTAAACAATAAAAGGTTTCGTTGCACTAATGATTTGTCAAGTGCCACAATATGCCCTTTTTTCCTGAGCAAGATCCTTAATGTTTTTTTCAGTTACGTCAAGTTGTCTCTGTATGATTTTCCCAGATGAGCTCACCTACTTTCTGCTCCCTGACACCACCTGACTGAGGCTGACGTCTGTCTAACGTAACATATGTCAAGGTTCTGGCTGGGGGTGTGTGAGGGTTTCAGTGTGGCGTGTGTGTGTGTATGTCAGAGAGAGTAAAACAGGGCAGAAAAAGTTTGGAGTAAAATGTACTTATTAGTATAGTCATTGCATATTTTTTTTGATTCATCCACCAAGTGATGAGTGCCTCTTGGCTTGAGGCTAACTGTGTGCGTGCTGCCTGTGTGTGATCATAATGAGGGGAGGCTGCTGAGTGGAGGGACTGAGGTGTGGCGGGGTTAAGGGGTTAAAGGTGGTCTCATATAGAAGAGTGACTGAAGATGAGAAAAACAAGTGAAGCTTTGGCAAGTTAGGGATAGTTTCCCCCAACATGCAGTGACACTTCAGCCTGCAGGATTTAATGAGTCTACAGTTTTATTTCCACTGAGCTGTTAGAACTGAACAAAACTTAAACTCTGTCTGACACTTGTATTTTTGGTTTATAATCTTAAAACAAGCAGATGGTAATGAACTATTATAAAGTTTTAATATTGTTAAACCAATTACATACTTTTGATGGTGCCCTAAAAATTCATAGTTTGGCATTGAGGCAGAAGTTTGTTTCTAATCTTATTTTTTTTATTTCCAATTATTGTATTTTTATTAACTCAATGTATTACATATTTCTTTATTATTTCCTTATTTCTTATATTATTATTTCTAACTTATTATTTGTATATCTCTTCTTTCTGTCTGCCCACAGCTTTAACTTGACAGGCTATCTTGATTTGTGTGTGTCAGTGTGTGTTTTTGTCATTAGCAGATACCATGAGCCTTTTGGACAAAAGGTTTCAAGTATTGTTAGTTGTTATTTCCCCTCTAATTTCAGGACCACATTTTTCCCACAGTGTAACAAAAGTAGACCACTTAAATAGAAGAAAGTGTAAAAGTCCTTCACATCTTTTTGAGTTTAAACAGATTTATGTTTCAAGACGACAAAACAATCTGATAAAACAGAAAGGCTGTAGCCTCACATTCTCCGTGTCACTTCATTTCCAGCTTCTACTTGTGACTATTTTGGTCATTAGAAGAGAACTCACCTCCTCGCATGCATTTGGGTTTTACTGTCTGCTGGAGCTTTTGAGTAGTTTACATAACCTTGTGTCAAATTCCTCCTACTGATTACAGCATTACGTACATAGCAGTACTTCAGCTCACTGTTTTTGTGTGGTGAAGGTTAACTTCTCAGGCCTCGAGTGTCGGCATGCACGCGTGTGTATGGTGTTAAAGTGCAGGTACTCAAGGCTTACTCTACTAGGTCATAGCTTCATGAAGTGCGCACATGCAAACATTTGAGGTTTGTTTGGGTCAGGAAGAGTTATGGGTCAATTTGGAAAAGTCTTCAGTTTTAGTCTCATGTCCATAGACTATTAAAATCAGGGGATGGTGGGGGTGAATTAATACTTTCACCACCTTTTTTACTTTTTTTCCTGTACAGTACGTTAAGAGGCAGCCTGTTAGATTTAACCTTAAGAAAGCCACCTGGTCATGGATACAATTTTAGTATGCTGTGCTTTATAAATGGTGTTCCTAAGATTCACCAATGTGTCTTTGATGACTTTTCAAATTTGTATATGATTAATTTAAATGTATTGCTGAAGCCTTTCTCCAAAGTAGCATACAAAAGAGTTAGCATCCAAGCCATAGCAGATCAATGATAAACCATCAAGAATAAGTGACACAACAAGAAATAAAGGATGTACTAGGTGAGTGAGCTCTTAAAGCGATTACAGCTTACAAACAGAGAAGGATATTGAGTTACTGTGAAACAAATTGATTTAGTTAACTCATTCCTCCACTAAGGGCCCATACAGATAAAGGGATAAGGCTGAGCTCCCTTACTGGCAGTGACAATTAGACTTGAAGATATTCATAGTCGATTGTTGTCATCGAGAAGGCTTGTATACCTGAATAAGGGAGTTAATGTTCGTGGATGTGCTTCGTTACCCAGTGACCCAGTGGAGCTTTTGAAAAGAGGACTGACATATGCTGGTTTTTACTGTTTGAAAATAAGGGGTTGTAGGACAGATTCACCCATGTAGGCCTAACTGTGAATTTGTTTTGCCATTCTCTAGTTGTATAAGAGAAGTTCAAGAGAAGGATCAGACTCGACCTGATCTTCCCAAATTAATATAATGCAAAGCAACATGATTGATGTCAGATTGCACTCGTTATTTGAATGTTTATTGGACAACAACTATGATTCTATTATGTCTTTCAGAATTTGAACACCATTTTGACCCAACAGTGTGGTAAACTGGCTGGAAAGACAGAAAGACTAGGGTATCATCAGCAATATCAATATAAGGTAAAATATGTGAAGAGGAAATTTGATTAAGTGACAAGGTATGCAAACGTGAAGGGATCGAGCAATATACCTTGTGGTACCCCTATAAACATAGAGTTAGTTTTGGACTCATCTCGCAAATAAGTTATATCAGGCCGTAAATTAAGCTGAAATATGAAAATTGGTAACTTGGAATTATTTATCACTGACTTTGTTACAGTATATGTGACATTATTTTTCTAAGATCTTACTCCTTTGTTATAGCTTTCAGTACACGACACAGTTTTATGCAGGAAAATTCTCAAAATGCGAACCGAGGGGGTGAGAAAACATACAGTCTGGAGTCCCCACCCTTGTTTTCCCAAGAGTTTTTCTTGGGACCCCTCCATTTGAGGTTATCCAGGTTCAAAAACACCCTCATACACACAAAAGTTCTCACATATAAACACATACAAAAGCACAAGTGTATTAATGTATATCTCCATGTCCACATACGGACATTTGTCCCTCTAGAGTATACTGTAAAAGCACACATGCACCCTCAAAAGCCAGTGGAAATGATGTAAGTTTAAGCATACAAACACTGCATTCCCCAAATCTCCTCTATGGTCAAACCTATAAAATGTGATATGGCCTTAAACACACTCAGCTGAGCCTGTGTTAAGTGTAGACAGTCAAAAGCTGTTTCCATTGAGGCTTAAATAAAGATTTTATTGCAGTCATGGAACAGTTTGAATTATTAACCTATTTGAACACCAAAGATAACACTCTGAGCTGCTCATGTCTCAACAAAGACATGCTCCGTCAGTTAAAGTAAACTTAATGAGAACAGAAACCAAAATACAATCAACAAATTGGGAAATGAGAGTTTGATAAACACTAAATTGTTTTATGCTATTCCAAATTCGACAATGACCGTAGAATACATGCCAGAGGAGCGATGTGGTGTTAGGCTAGACTGACAGGAGGACTAGTCTGTAATGGCTTTTGCCTTAAACATATCCTGGAAAGGTTGGTGAGCTCATGGAAAACCTTGATCTTTTACAAAGAGTCTGCAGATCCCAGCTGGTTCTCTGGCTGGTTCTCTGGCTCTCTGGCTGAATCACAGGATGGCAACAAACTACTGAAATGCATTTGGGGGCAGCAGTAGCCAGATGATTAGTAGAAGAGACAGTCATGTGAAATGCAACCGGTTTAAATTCTAGGAAAGGCTGGAAAAAACTAGGTCCTGTCTTCTTTTAAAGAGATAGTTTTGTTTTTTTGTTGTGGGGTTGTATGAGGTTCTTCTCAAAAGTAAGTGTTTTAGCCACATAAAAAGCTGGTCGGCATGGCTCCTGTATTGTGAAACCGGCCAGAGTGCCGACACAGAGGCTAGGCTAGGCATCCCTGCGGA
The DNA here is from genome assembly GCA_020745685.1 of Tautogolabrus adspersus. Classification (NCBI taxonomy): domain Eukaryota; kingdom Metazoa; phylum Chordata; class Actinopteri; order Labriformes; family Labridae; genus Tautogolabrus; species Tautogolabrus adspersus. The sequence continues at coordinate 20,746,654 of CM036542.1, read as the reverse complement.
TGAGGTCAGCTGATGTGTACACAATATTTGGATATTTTTCAGCGCTTTTCTTTGGCATTAGCAGACCACTTTGTTTTAGCACTACTCTATGATGCACAGAGTCACTCTAAATATAGCGTACACAAGGGGTCGGCAATTGGCTGCCCTTGGTGCCTAAGCTGGCCCGCCAGCAAATTTGGTCCGCAAGAGTGACTTTAGTGACTTTAATTTATTTATTTTAACAACATAGCCATGACAATAAGTAAGCAACACAAATATTCTTGCCACAGACAGTTGACAGCACCTGGTGCTGAAACAAAGCACCGTCACAGCAGTAACATTTATCACTGGAATCACCTCGTCTTTAGCCTTTTGCCTACAAAATAAGTGCAACATGCACAGAGTCACTCTAAATCTGTTTAAAATGATTGGGCTAGAGAATAAATAACCACAGGCTTAGCACTTAGCCTATGTGTAAACTGGCATCTGCCACGTTTTTTGGGATGTCCGGGGAAATGGAGGTCAATTTAATCCAGTGAATGATTTTATTATTTCATGCAGTGCATAACCCAGATACCATCACACCTTAATGTTTCTGACTGTGCTACAAAACCTAACCACAGGGTGGCGCTGTTGAACAAGTATTCACAAAAGACACTTAAAGGTACAGTATGTAGAATTGCATGCCAAAGGCTACATTAAAATATCTAACTTCAATTAAAAATGGACTAAACCCATGTTATATATATTTTTTAGTTGAATACTTACATCACCTCAAATATTTCCGCAAGTTATCAAAGCCAGAGAAATCTGATTCTATAGTTGTAACGTGCCGTGTCTTGTTGGCGGCCATGATGAGCGTCACGATAGACAGGAAATGTTGATCGTTGTCAAGGAAACACCGGATGTTATGTAAAAGACCGCTGCATAGGCTAGCGCTAGCTGCTACTGAAAGCTGGAGTTCTGTCGCTGTATGTGCTGCTGTGAAATAAAACATCATGTAAATTATACTTGGATACATCGTCAGTATATCGCCCATTGTCTTTCTCAGGTCGGTTTCGCCCGTTCGTATTGATTTGTTCGTTTTTTCCCATAATGCACCGCAAGCCTCGACGTCATCTTTTGTTATTGTTTTGATTGAGAGCCCCCTAGCGGCGGATTTTACATACTGTACGTTTAAATTCTGAAACAGTGTGTTGTAAATTTCTGTTGCATTCTGCCATCTTGTGGCTTAACAGACTGTCGTTTCACGCCGCGATATTTACGTCCCTGCGACGTTTCGCTTTCAATCTGAATGTTGCAGAGGCTTAATAAGGGACAGAGTGATCCCCCCTCTGTACCGTCTTCTATAGTAACAGAGGTGTTACAGAGGCAAAAGGCGGGAGCACAGAGCTACTGTAAGTGTGTGGGCATGTCTGACTTTGTGTGTAGAGCTCCCGCTGTGCTGTGCTTCCGCTATGCCGAAAAGCAATGTGTTCACAGACTGGGACACCAATATTACGCCATCTGTGGATAAACACCACTTTTGTGAAAAAAGCATTCTGAAAAGGGCTATAGAAACATTTTGGCCCAAGGCCAAATTTACTTGCCGACCCCTGATTTTAAGGTTGTCGTTTATTTAGAATTTGAAAAAATAAGTGGTGAAATGCGCCCCGTCTTCAGTGATGTATAGCCTAGCTTCTGTGCCAGTAATCTGACCGGTTTCTGGGGCTTACCAGGATCTCCTCAGGCTTACCATGAACCTCATACAACACCACTTTAAAAAAACACCTATCCCTTAAACAGATCTGCTAGAGTGCCCACCTGCATGTTACTGATCCTCCTTCCTATAGGATAAATACTTTGCTGCTGGATCTGGAAAAAAGGCCATAAATGTACCCTTCTCTGGAAGTGCCACAGTGCATGGTGTTTGATTTTAAATAATACGAAATATAGCCTGTAAAAGAGACATATATCAAACTTTTTGCATCAACAATTGTAGTTGTATTTATTTCTTTTACATTCATTCTCAGTAAACAGCTGTTATGTATCCAGTCAGATGATTCCAAATTATATTTAAGATTTGTTAATGAAGGGGGGCCAGTATTAATTGCATGCAAAGAACATTTTCTTCATATTATAAAACTATTGAATGAAAAAACATTCATGTAATTCTGTTATAGCTGATTGAGGCATATATAAGTATTTGATTAAAACTGAAAGCTGCATGTCAATTTTTAAACACAAATGTGATATTATTTATGTGATAAAGTTAATATTTAGACTATATTCATGAAAAGTCACCAGTTTACACACCCATTAGACACGGTGTAATAACTGCTGTCTGTATCAGGAGAACAAAGATGATGAGACGTGTGAGAGTGAACCAAAACAACACACTTGTGGTTCCAGAAACAATGGGCTGAAATATGTTACAACTCGGTAGAGCCTAGGAGTGGGGCAGGCCATTCTCTGCTGTTACCTTTGATAGGATGCATAGTCTTTTGTTCTTGACAAAATTCTATTTATGCAGATTCAACTCCATTCAGAAAACACTATTGACACTGTGTAAGAGGCAGATGTAACTCGTAAAATAAAACAAAAATACTTCTTCTAAAACCTTTGTCTGATTATTTATATTTTAAGTAACACCTCAGTGAAAGAGACCATATGTTGCTGTAAATGTATTTGATGTTTCCTTTGGATACTCAATAAATCCAGACTGTAAACAGCTTTCAGGAAGTCATAGTGATACGCTTGTAATCACTGTTTTATCAGTTTGAACTTAGGAGTGAAAACACCTGCTGTTTAGCATCAGTTTCTTAAATGATGGATTGAACTGAATAAACTGTGAAGAAAGGTCATTGTAATTATCGTTGTCAAAAAGAGAAGAATTGTCTCTCTTATCTCTTCTTGGAAAGATCCTTTGCTTATGAGGTCAAAACAATATCTCCAAAGTATTTACTAGCTCTTCTTCAGATTTATAATATGAGGAAGTCGGATGTTTTTGAACTTAGACAAACAGAGGTGAGGTGTTTACTGACTTTTATAATTTATCACAAGAGCTTTGAGGTTTGCTTTGGTAGTTATGAAGACAAATTGAAAGAAGTGTTTACTTCTCGGGACAATTTGGGGCCCTGACCCACTGACCCAGAGGAGAGGATACGATAAGAGGAAGGGAGGAGTGATAAAGAGAGACTTAATGAGATATGAAGAGGTGTTTGAAGACAGAGCTGACAGCCACTTAAACAATCCAATCCATTATAACTAACTTAAGATCAGGAGCCACACAAAGCAAAGGACATTCTGTTACAAATCAGTATTTAGTGTATTTATGACTGCAGAGTAATCTGAAACAGGTCTTTAGGGTTTCATCTAAAATAAATGTCAATAGCCCTTTTCAGATTCTGCAACAGGATAATATTGGTGTCCCAGGCTGTGAATTCACATTGAATTGAAGAGCCAGGCATAGCGTGAGCTCCACATACACACTTACTCACATGCACACACAGTTTAGTGAGATATACTAAACTTTATCAAATGTGTGTGAATTGTAAATTATGTTTGGCAGATGTAGGTGTGAATGCATGTGAAAATCAAAGACATTTTAGGGAACTTAATAACTTAGGCTCAGAGATGCTGGAAGGTTTTTTTACTTTTGGAAAGACCCAGGCAGGGGGGGTCCAGGGGATGGCCAAAGGTGGCAATAACAACAACTCCTTATATCTGATTGGCCACCCAACAAATCTCGACAATGACTGGCTATTTGCATTGTCAAAAGCAGGACTTGCTTACTTGTTGAAATCACCTATTTGGGCTTTGTTGCAACAGGCTTTCTTTGCATTACACTGTGACACATTTCCTCTAGTTAGCGCTTTAAACTGTAAAGCTAGGTACTCATCGGGCCAACCATCGGAGGTAGAGTCAGTGTGGTGTGAAAAGCAGCGTTTCAGAGAGAGAAATAACTCTGATTGGCTCTCAGCCAGCTAATCCGTAAGTGAAATGGAAGTGACAAAGAAAAACTAACGACAGACAAGGGCATCCAATGCCAGTCCCATCTCCATATGTATAGTGTACAAACACTATTTGTAGTGTGTCCTGGGTCTTCAGGGTTTCTGCTTTGTGTTACAAATATCAGACTGCCACCGCCTGCTTGTATGTAGAGTTATTGCCTTTTGCGCATGCACAGAATGCACAAACTAATTTGCAGTAGGCTGTATGGTGTGTATATGTGCTACTTTTAAGCCTGACAGCAGCGGGCAAAACACGACGCAGCAGTCAGTTTTTGGTTGCAGCTTCTTCTCTGTTGTCAGTTTTGTGTGTACCAGCCTCATCATTGGACATTCTTAAAAAAACAAACATCAAAAGGAATATTACATCTTTTAGATACTTAAATGTTAATGGATAAAGAAGAGTAGGGTGATAGAAATGGTAAATAAATGCTTTTAGTGTGTATGCACACATGCTTCATGTCACCCCTGTGTAAGTCAGTGCCTCAGTTCAGTCAAAAAAATCTGATTCTGCCCATGGCCTGGCTAGCTCCTTCTGTTTCCTCTCTTTATGCTAAGCTAAGCTAACTGTCTGCTGACAACACAAATATTTGAGAATCTCATCTTGTCATTGGCTGCACAGTGTTGCAGTGGTGTGGTGCTGGACACAGGCTCTTACCTGAATGGTTTAAGCAGTAAAGATAATTGGTGGATGATCTTCACATAAAGCTCTTGTAAAAAAAAGGAAATGCTAATCTCCCCAAAACACATTGCATGAATATTTGCATTTGTTTATCCTTCATACAGTTTTGCTCAAAAAATATACATTATATTTGTAATATGAGCAATGTGCTCTATGCATATATGATCACATGGTGCTTAGTGCTTTTTAAAAAACTCTAACTCTATGTGAGGTCCTGAGGTTCTCAGGAAAAGATAAATACTATTTCTGAGAACTTTCTTTTAGTCCTCATAATGAAACAAACTAATTTTAGGTTTGTGTAACGATTAACATTGACTTAACTTCTGTTTATGTTTCTATCTGTGTCTTTGTGTGAGTTTCCACCACTTCAAAGGCCATCTGTGGCCCCTGAGGCCCTCACAGACACCGCACAGGTGTTTCCTTTGAGGAGACACTTGCTGTCAACATCTCAGTCGTGAGCCAAAAGTTGTCAAACTATAAACCCTGAAAGGATAACGACTCCTTAAAGCGTTTCGTTTCTTCATCCACCAAACACTTGTGCTTTAGCTTTAAATGATCAACATCTGCTGGAGAGAGGTGCTAGATGTGGCTCCTGCTGCTGCTACAACACATGAAAAGCTTTTAAAAGTTCATTGCTGAAAGTTATTCACTTTCACAGCCTGTTGCTTTGAGAATAAAAGCATGCTCAGGTCATACAGACACACCTTTGAAAGACTTTGCTCTGGAGGAATAACACCAGTGTTTTTATAGGGCCTGGTGTAGACAGAGTTTAACACGTGCGAAATACTTCAGGGCCACGTAATAGATAGTTTTTGGGTCAGACAACTTTCAGCTGAGAGGATACTTAAAAAAATACTTTGTTGTAGATGAAGGACAGATCTTCAGACGGACCCTGCACTCCTCTCACAACATTGACCTTTCTGTTTCTCAGTAAGCAGTACTCTCCTCCAGAAACTCTTGTCAGTTATTTTTTCTCATCTGATGCTCACACCAACAGGAGTGGGCTGCTGACCTCTTTCACCTAGAGGGGAAGAGTAACAGGGCATGTCTGTCTGGGTGTCTGGATGGTTGATCGCATGGCTGACTGCTTAGCAGACTGTCTGCCCACCTCTGACTCCCACTCATTCTGTCTTACTCAATCTTACTGGCTTGGTTTGTCTCACTCGTTGAACTTATATTCAAAGGGATGACTACTACATTTTGTCAGCAGCTCGTAAAGCAATTTAAACTGCTTTGATTCCTTTCAAAGATGATGTAGGCTGTACATACATGTTGTTGTTTGATTGATAGTCCAAATGATATAGCCGTCTTTTCAAAACTGATGAAACTTGCAATTCACAGCAAAACACAACTCATCAGTCTTCATATCAACAGAAAAGGCAAAGACGGTATTTATAGCCGTTTAACACTAAGATCCTACCGTGGCCAACAATGGCAAAAATGATAAGAATGGTTGCAGGCTACAGAGTCAGAAACAGTGCGAGTTCAAAAAACAAACATCTCCAAACAATTCGATGACCACAATGCACTTCAAATGAGTGTGCTGTAAACAGCCAAAACAGATGCATATACAGCAAACACAGTACAAATACACTAGCAATGCAAAATCAAAAAATAACAAAAACCTGGGAAAGAATGCAAAAGGAAAGGGCTGGAAGTCGGAGACATGTCTTAAAAAATCAAGCAATTAAAACAAATGTGCTCTAGGCCTGCAGGGGACACTAAGCTTTGAGAGGGTAACATCCACTACTAAAGGTTACTGTGCTTAGCTAGTTAGCTCAGAGAGCCATAAAGGTCATGGTCAAATTAAGCAACTCTGAGTTGAGTTGAGTTGAGTTGAGTTGACTTGACTTGACTTGACTTGAGTTGACTTGAGTTTTGTGGTGTTTATTCCTATAACTAGCACAGATTTGGACAGCCTGAAAACCTTCCTGCAGTTTTGACTTTGAATTGTTCATGAATTTGCAGCAGATTTACTGTTCACATACTGCTTTTGGCTTGTTGCAGCACATGTTTCCGTGCTGTATTTGCTTTTGATTTTGCAGACTTTTTAAATTTGCAGCCAATTTCTCCTAACATGAATCATTTAGGACGCTGCAGCGCTTTTGCCCTTGTTGGGCGCCCTAAGATCTTAGTTGAGTATTGTGATGTAGGCGAACTGTATTTGTGTTTTGTGATATAACACTATTCTATTAGAATCAGCATAGTCCAAATGATTGACCTTATTCAAAGGAAGCTGGAATGTCTTTGTATAGGTTTTGATGAACTATAATTTCCTCAATAAAAAAGCTGGAATATCTTCAGTTTTATTGCTTGTCGACCAAATATCACTCATTTATTTTCAAGGTCGAAAGATCAGCCTGATGATCTTGTTGGCCTGCCAGGATAAGGAAATCAAAAAGGAGGAGTCATGAGAGACTCATTAAGAGTGTTTAGTCTGAGGTGTGAGAAGACATGACTGGGTCACACAGTCTGCTCAAATCGCTCTCAAATGATAAAAAAACACATCTTGAAGATGAGACCTGTTGATTAGAAGGAGTCTGAATTATATTAGAATTGTTTCTTCCTAGAGGCCAAAATTAGAAAATCATGTTATGAGACAGACATACCTGTGTGAGTATGCATGGTAGAGCTTAGAGGATGACATTGACTTGACCTGTTTCAGTATTTTTCTTGAATTAGTCAGAAAATCTGTTAACAGTCTAGACAAGTTACCTATTAATACAAGAAATAACACAGACATTTGAATCTCTAAAAAGCCCAGCAGGCCTTTGAGGGTCTACTTACAGTGTAATCTTATTAAAGCTTGCCCGGGGCCTCCTGCTGCTCTCAGCCCGGAAGGGGAGCTGGAGGGTGAGCGCCTGGTAGTCATACTTTGACCCACATGGGGCCCTGCAGGACAGAAACCTCTCTGTGTGTGCACCAGAGGATCATAAAGGATCAGGTGTACCAGCCGAGGTGCATGTGTGGTGAAACTGGTTTTTCTATAATGGCCTTATTAAGAATGAAAACCTAAACATATGCATGAGCCATAACACTGCTCTGAAGCTGCAGGCAATTCCCTTAAAATCTCTCCTATAGGCACAAAATGATTACCTTTAATATTTATGGAATAAAGGTCAAAGTCTAATAGCTTATATAATACAGTTGCCATGTAGTTTGTAGTGTTATCTTTAAAAAGCCTTGAGGTGGTGGTGCAAAACCCAAACAGTCTGTTGGCTCAGGCATTTTTTCCCATCCCTCCTCCCTCCTCTTTGCCTCCTGATGGAGGCCAACTGGCACGGTTTGTTCATGTTGACATGGCCAAATAAACCCTCTACCTTTGCTGTTCTTGCTTACCCAGAATATTTACACACAATAAAAACTGTATTGACTTCAGTAAAAAGCATATAAACAATGATGACAGTGTATATTTTACACCAGTGACTCTGTGTGTGTGTGTGTGTGTGTGTGTGTGTGTGTGTGTGTGTGTGTGTGTGTGTGTGTGTGTGCGTGCGTGCGTGCGTGCGTGCGTGCGTGCGTGCGTGCGTGCGTGCGTGCGTGCGTGTGTGTGTGAGGAAAAACCATTTAACAGTCTTTTTTTGTTGCACTACATGGGCCACAGAATGATGCAATACTCCCTTGGTAGGAAGATTTTGCTGCAAGATTCAACACAAACATTGTCTAATTTAACAGTAAGATCTGTCAATACGATACCAAAAGCTCTTTTATCTAAACGTTTTTTTTTAGGCAGATGTGTTCTTTACAGTGAAAAATTAGTGAAACTTTTTTTTGCAAAAGTATTCCTAAGCAGCTTTTTTTTCAGAACACTTCAAAAACTGATAATTGAGTCTTTGTGATAATGCACTTTAAAGGTTGTACGCAGCTGCAGTGATGACACAATTGGAAATGTGAAGTAATGTGTGAAGTGAGAGTTCATACACCACTGTAAATGTCTTTGAACACATTTCCTGCAGTCTGCAGTTTGTCTACAGGATGTAAAGAGGCAAAAGCAAGGCCTTCATGATCCTCTGGGCTTTGACTCATGGTGTCCATGTGTTAGCTTTTGTTACTGCCTCTTGTTCAAAAAGAATTGTATTCATCTCTAAGATTAAATAAAAGAAATCTATAAGGATCAGGATAGCTTGCTGACTCAAATCTTCCCAAGATGCTTATTCATGCAGATGTCCTTCTCAGCGTGAAGTTTTCCCTGTTAGACGGGAATTTAATTCAGGATGTGTATGAGACTTCCAGGTGTTTTGGAACCAGCCTCAAGTGGACACTTGAGGAACTGTTTTTTTGCACTTCCACAGTGGCTTTATTTTTGAACACCGGAGGTTGCCACTTGACTCTGACATCAAAATGAAAGGTTATTGTCTTTCTATAAGTGCTACCTATTATTAGGCAAATCCATCCATCCAATATCATCTAAAGTGTGGGAAAAGAAAATACTGGCGAGCAGAAAAGAATATTAAGCAGCTTTGTTATGTTCACAAGGATAATCGTGTGATATAAACATCAACACCCATGTTTGCACGCAGAGAATTTTCCTGAATATTATCTGCTATGTTCAATTAATGACCAATTAAATTCCTGAAATTCACATTGTATGTGTTTACTTGGGACTATCACGTACCAGTAGTTATTAATGAATGAAATGAATGAATTAATAAAAAACCTTGAAGACATTTCCTTCACAAAAACAGTTAACAGTGTTACTTAGTTTTATTATGTATTTTTAAACATGTATATAATTCCCCATACAGATTCACATAAAGCACCATTGTCCCTTAATTTTTTTTGCATAAACAAAAACAAAACATTTGGTCTCTTTTTGCCTAATTAAAGGTAAATTACAAACACAGAAAACACACCATACTTCCACGTATACCTTGTGCACTTTCACAAAGCTGCAATCTCTCTCACATTCACTGTCATACATTAGAAGGGGCACAGCTCCATGCTTTGTTCATAAAAACACAATGTTTACCTGCCGTGTCATATATGGACTCTGCTCTATGCCCCTTATCACATAGTGAGTGAAACCACAGGGTTACCTCATGCTTAGATGTGGCCCATATTCCCACTTTGGTTTACATCCAAACTTCCTGTATGCTCGGCAGTGAACACAGCGAGGAGGGCTGAGTGTGTTTATAGGTGTTGTAGAGAGCCATGAGAAAATTACATTTGCTGCTTTTAAGACTTAAACCTGTGTGCCTGCCAGAAAACGTGCGTGCGTGCGTGCGTGCGTGCGTGCGTATGAGAGAGAGACATATGGGTTGCAGGAAGACAGGAGGAAAAAGGTTTCATTGACACATGACTTATGAGTTATGACATATGGATTAAACCCACGTAAAGATAAAGAACAAGGCAGAGAGAGAGGAGGGACAGACCATATGCACAGATGACATAAGGGTTTGATTCCACCCTCCTATGAATTATAACATTGTTTGCCTTCCCTACAAAGCAAAACGATTACCACGCTTTACTAATACTGTTTGCAGGGACCGAACTCTGTGGATATGAGAGACAGAGTACAGACTCTGGAAAGACTCAGCCTGCTGTGAAGGCTATTGTGCACACCAGTTTCCATATGCTCTTCACTACTAACAAGACCTGACCAAGATCACCTTATTCCATCTACTGTACTCTCTAAGATAGTTTGTGCTGTTGTGTTTGCATGTACATGTTGCATAACTCATGTTAAATAGACAAAAAGTACTTCCTGGTTTAGATTGTGTAAGTGAAGAATGTCATTAAGGATATCAGCAAATCAGAGCACTTATAGAGCAGCTATAACTTTAAGAAGTTCAGCATGTAGGGTTTAGATTAAAGATTAAGGCCTTTGTAAGATCATGACAACGCAATAAACTGGCTTGAGTTTCTGCATCCGCCTCCTTGATGGGCTGTTGACCCCTTTGCTGACAATTTAAAAGGAAAAATCACTTCTTCAAAATATGAGCATTTTTTTCCTCTTCCACAAGTTTAACAAGTATTCATACTTTAAAGATTTGACCTCTACAAGCTGTTACAAGTTGCGACAAGCAACTTCAAAATAGAAAAAAAAACCTCGATGACCAAGTAGGTAGGTTATGAGAACAATATGTATATTCACTTTAAGTACTAGGAACATGTTTCACATCGGGTAATTAAAGACTGACAAAATCTTGCATGATTATCTGTCCAACTGAAACTAGAACGAGCGATTAAAAAAACAGGTGTGAAAGAAAGAAGGACCAGTAATGCAATGATTAGAGTACTCACATGTAAAGATCTCAGTTTGAGATAGTTTGCACACTATAGTCCAAAAACCAGCTTTGTGTTTTCCAAATGCTGTCCTTTAATTTCTAAATTACTTTTTGTCAAGTTTTGTTAATACAGCAGAACTAATGCAAGGTATCATCTGTTCCCGCATGTTCTCTGCATGTTTGTGCATGTGTGTGTTTCATAATTGCATACGACACAGAGGTAGAAAGTTAAAAAGTCTTTGAAGTCCCTGTCTAACCTGTCAGATCCCACAATGTGGTTCCCATCAGACCCAAACTGGACTCTGCAGGGGGCAGAGAGCGAGAGAAGTGGAAACAGTGGTAGCTACCATAATTACAGCAGAGCATTGTCAGTCGGGGCTTAGCCTCTGAGAAGTCACTGGACCCATAGGCCAGCATTATATAAATATCCCAGGTAAAACAAGAGAAATGAGGATAGATAACAGAGGGCAATAGTGTGGAAAAGAGGGGTTTGAAAAATAGAGAGAGCTCTTCCTTGAGGGTATATAGAGCATTCTCAGTGGCTGGAAATGATTAAGAGATTTAGGATTTTATAATATGTACTGTTTTTTTACTCTGGGAAAACTCTGGGAGAAACAGGGTCGGCATGAAGCAAAACTATTAGCCTTAATCATTTCTGATCTGCTGGTATTGAAGGTTTTTAGTTTCATATGAGGAACATTCTGCCCAAATGAGCTGCCAGCGCCTTAAAAGTGTGTCAAATGAAGAAAATGTGTGTCAGTTTACCAAATCAGGATTGTAGATTTAAATACTTACCATGAAGAAAGTTCTTTTTTTTTCTCCAACATAAGAAATACAGAGAATATTTTATTCTGCTCTGGGGCAACTGTATAGGTATGTCTGCCCTAGTTTTGCAAAGTCACCGTTAACTTTTGTATAAGCTCCACTTGATGGGCTATTGAGATCAACTTTGAAATGCTCATTACAGTCTTCATCACTGAAAACAAGGAGCTCAAACAAGCAAGATTGCATGTTGCAAGCCCAAGGCAGCGTGTTGCTTTGAACTACATGCATCTCAATGCATATAGAGTTTTTAATGATGTCTTGCCACCTTTTAGTATACAGTCTTTGGCTCCATTGGTTCTCAGTGCAATGTTTATGAACAGCTTGTAAATTACGCAATAAAGAAGCAACAAGGTGTTTTATTAAAACTTGTAAATTACAATATCCTTCATGCGTCTGTTAGATACGGTGTCGGTACATATCGTCCTTATTTAAAGGATGTTTACAAAAAAACAAAACTCATATTCCCAGTCATAATGCAAAGAGCGCTTCTTTCAGCTGACCTGAAAATTATTGTGTTTACATTGCCCAATATGGCTCTTGCAAGGAATTCAAAAGTTCTTAGATCGGTAAAACATTACCTGTGCTGCAGAGGAAATAGTAATTCAACCAGAAAATAAATGTCACCACCTTCTTTGGACTATAGAGCAGAGCGACCATCTGGCTTATTATCAATGCACAGCGTAGCATCCATGATGGTATGGGGGTACATTACATCACATGGCATGGGTAACCTACACATTCGTGAAGGCCATTTGTGGACCATCTTTACAGAACTTGGAGCAACATATGCTGCCAAATAGACAACTTCTTTTTAAGAGAAGGCCTTGCTTATTTCAGCAACACAATGCTAAATCACATTCTGGGTGTATTAAGACAGCATGGCTCTGTAATAAAAGAGGCTGGTTGATGAACTGGCCTTCCAACAGTCCTGACTGGTCACCCACAAAAAGTGTTTCCAGCATTATGAAGCATACAAAGGAGACCCTGAACTGTTGAACAGCTAAAGTCCTACAATAAGCAGTAATGGTAAAACATTACTGAAACAAAAGTACAGAAATTGGCCTCCTCAGATCAAACCCCTGCACCCCTTGTTTCTGGGCGATTAAATATGTAATTTCAATGTTCATCTCAATCATCTCATTCTGTTTTTATTTACATTTCTCCAAACTTTATAGTGATTTTGCTAATGGAAAAGGTGTTAGTGACGGCTCTCTTTTCTTTCTCTTTGAAGAATCATTGGTGTTATTGTTTCCTCTGTAGCAGCTCGTTTAGTGATGGTTCACCCCCCCTCTATAACTTGCACACCCAGAGGCCTGACTTCAATCATACTTTATGTGACATGTTTGCCTGTGTTTGTGCATGTGTATACATATGTGAGTGTGTTGCTTTTAAGTCTGCATGTGTGGTTTGGGACCCTGGTTGACCTGTCTGACTGAAGGATTGTGAAGACTTAAATTCACCAAGAGCAGGAGGGGAGAAGATGACGAGAGCCAATTAGTTGATTTAGTGTGTGTGTTGTGAAAAGCAGAGAGCAGTGTGTGCACATAATCACTGTTTCTGCCCTTGATTAGCACAAGTACATTTGTGTGTATTCATGTCGAAGTGGATGTGTTTTCACTCATTTTGGATGAATAAAACCTTGAGTGCAGAATTCTGTGTTCTTTAAACAAGAGCTCTGTCTCAACACAAGGGCATGAGGTAATAAATAATGTTTTGTTTTTATGTACAGAATAACCTACTCTGCTTTTAACGTAACCTTGAAGGATCATTTTCATCGCACACATCTGCTTAAGGAAATGATAACATATATTTGATTTACAGTCACATAAAGTGTACGGCACAGAGCAGAAGTATCAGTCACAACTAGCCTTGTGCAGCTCTTTATGAGGTTTGATAGAGAAAAAGCACCAAAATGAAAAACATCTTGTTATATTTTAACAATACAACATGTGTGTGATTTGGAAACCCTTCAGTGGTGGAAAGCCCCAAAAGATAATACACTGCAATGGACAACTTTTTTATGTTAATTACTCAGTTTTATCCGAATTTTTTTAACTCTTTGGCTGATGTTTTTAATAGCCGAAGACTTGATCTTTAATTAAAAAGATGTGGTTCTTCTTCAGCTTGATTCAGTGAAACTGCCATCTTTTCCTATAGTTTCTTGACAGAATCTTGAGTTTTGATTCAGTTTGATTTCTGTGAGCATCTGCAGAGGTCACAAGCAGGCCTCCCCTGCAAAAACACATTAGCAACAAAATGCAAAGCAAAAAACTATTGTGCAACGCAAGTGTGCTTAAACTGTCAGCACTGGTTTTGGAAGGCTGAACTCTCCCTTTTACGGAGTGACCAAGAGCGAGAGGCACTGGGCGGTTTTTAAAGATGGGATGGCCACAGTGAATGCCATGTTAGCATAGGGAAGTTGTAAGGTCAGGTCAATTATCCAACCTCAGATTCGGGAGGAACAATATAGTACCATCTTGGTAGTGAAATTGTGGACAAAACTGTACCCTTGCAGGGTAGCTAGGAGGAAAATGCTTTGCTGATCTCTCCCCTGGGGAGTTCTCTAAGGGGTATACTGTAGAAATATGAAGTAAGGGCCAGGGCAGGCTCTTGGCAACAGTTCAGTTTATAATTTTGATAAAGGAGGGAGAATAGTGTCTGTCTGATTTGGAGCAGAGTTTGGCACTAATCTTTGAGGGCAAGTCCAAGTCAAGTCTCTTGCACATTTGTGTGCAACTTAGGTGCAACTCAAGTCCGGGTCTCTGTTTGCATCATCAAACTGTGACTGTCCAGCAAAGACTACTACATGTGAAGCGGTTTGGGTGATAATCAGCACCTCCAAGTCTGAAGCCAAGGTTTTTATACTTGAAAATTATGTTTTACTTCCACTGTCTGAGGAGTGAGCTTCTGCCCCAAGACATTACACTGGATCAATGAAATCTTTGACTTGTGTCGGCACTACAGGAAAAGTAGGTTAACAATAGATGGTTGGACTCATCCTCTGAGGACTGTGAATGAATAAACAGAATGTGTAACATTCCATCTTTGAGCTCTTTATGTGGGTTGTATTGGTTTAACTTGGTATGACATCGGGGCTTTTTAGACAGCCTTTACACTTTGAATATCCAATAGGTACATTTGGCTTCCTTTAATCTAAGAATGGGTCAGAAATGCAGATGGTTGTGGTTGTGTGTTTATGTCTGTGTTATGTCTGGGTTAGGTTTATAGTCTTTTTTATCTGTGACACCAGAGATTCAAAACTGTTGCATGAAAGAAGTTTTCTTTAACTGAACTGCAAACACTAAACCTCAGTATACACTGTATGTATCTGAGTCACTTGGTTCAATAAGAGACTAAAGAAATTTAAGAGCCACAGAACTACAGCAGTCTGTGTGCATAGCTTAATAAATCATCTTAGTATTGAAAAGACCTTCCCCGTCTCTCTCTCTCTATCTCTTTCTGTATCTACCAATCTCATTTTTGTCTTAATCAACACAAATGTAGTAACTCCTTCACTATAATAACAACCTGTTTTGTCGACAATCCTTATAATATCATGTTGGTTACAGCCCTCGTATGATGTTGAATTGCTGTAAAAAAGAGGTAAGTTGTCTTTCTGTGTAGATTGACAGAAAATTGGCTTTTTCACTTGGATGATCACATCAGGTTTAGATGAAAGGCAAAGGTTTCGTAATTTATCAGTCAAACATTTTACTTTTGAGTAGCCTGGTGAGTTCATCCTAAAACTGGGATCACATACATAAATTGTTGCATTTGATGTTTCCCTATTGTCTATTAAGGAACTGTGTCAATTAATAGTTTTTTTAGCGCTGCCAGCGCCCATTTTCAATACAAAGCCATTACAGTTCAGCGTTTTAAGAGCTCATCACCCAGAGTGCTTCAGGGTCAATTGTACTTTGTATAGCTGAGCTCACAGTGCTCTCAAAAGAGTTTAACTTTTGGAACAGCGCCGAGCTTGTCAATGTCACACCTCGCTCTCAAACCAATCAGATCAAGAAGGAGCAGGACGGGGCCACCATGACCTAGTGGTTAGTTCGAGCGCCCTATGTACAGAGGCATTTGTCCTCAAAGTGGGTGGCCCTGGTTTACGTTATTTTCATCTTTTCTTGGTGATATTTCCTTGAATAACAGCAAATATTAAGCACACAGATCTATCTTAAACAGACCAAATTGTCACTACCAAGCGTAGTGGCGGTTACCTTTTGTATCCTAGCAAAAATAAGCGCTGTTGAGAAGTGCTCTAAAAGTGAGGTTGTGAGTGCTGCCAGAGAAAAAAAGCGTCAATAATGGAAACAGGCCCTGATGCAGCTAAATCGCTTGAGTGTAAACTTCTCCCTCTCTCTCTTCTTACGGGGAACACACACCAGAGCCATGTAGGTTAAAATCAGTCAAAATGTCAATTTCCAAGGGTAAATCAACACTGAATCACAGAGGGCAGAAATGTTGACATGTGACCACACCTAGCGCAGTGTTGGCCTGCAGGTGTTTCCCATCAACTGTTAAAGGAAAACCACCTGCTTTGACATCACTTCAGTGTGGCAAGAAAAAGGTTTCAACTCACAACACATGATTTATACAGTGATAAAAACAACGGTTGGGCACATAGGTGTATTTTCTCTTTATATATTGACATATTTGTATCCGTTGTTTGAGATTCAAATGCACAGTTAGTTCTTTCTGCAGCTAGAGGTCTAAAGGCTAAAGAAGAACGGGATCATTGGAGTTTTCATTACTGGTAAACCTCCAAAATAGGTGATGAAAATCTGATGTGACTTAAACAGAAATCAAATTCAGGGATGAGGTAATGAATTAATGAAGTTTTTCACTCTTTGTGTTTAGTCATGTTAGTCACATTATCAATTTATTCTGATATAATAGCATCTAGTAGTATACATAGTCCAACATAAAGACCTCCTTCCAGACCCTGTTTTGTATAACAGGGAGTTATCTTGGTTTATACATGGTTTTGTAATCAAGTGGCATAATACAACCTAACAAAATATATAACATATGAACAAAGTACATCCCTAAACTGCAGTATTAACATCCAGTAGGTAATGTAATAGTACATTGTTTTCTGCAGAGATCTTCAGTTTACTCAGTATACCGTAGAACAGAATTTAATAAGTTTTGCTCATTATTGTGTTTCAGTTCATCTTCCTTAAACCCGGCCACCCAATACTCTGAGTCAAAGGAAGTACTCTGATAAGCTTGATCCTCCTCACCATATAAAGGCAGAGTAACCAGGCAAGAATCTCTCATAGAGAAACCCACGCCAAGTGTCTGACGGATGACATGAATTTTTATCGTACTGTATCTGTGTGGTCGCACAATTCTCAGACTCTTACACATCTCAGAGATAACATCCACAGTAATACATCTAGATGTGTCATTATTCATGTGGAATTACTAATAATTATTCTGCCGTTGATCTAATGACCTCTGACTCCTAATACTGCGTCACGGGAAGTGGTGTTACAAGAAGTCCAGTTTAACAGCCAAGAAATAATGACAAGCTTATCTGAGATACAAGGCAGACATGCTGACACACCACACTGACTACGCAAGCGATCAAGACCAGAGGCAACTAACTAAAAAGGTACTAAACAAGTGTGGCTAGATTTAATTTGTTAAAATTTCTGGTTTAGTAAATCAAATGGGAATTTGTTGAAACAGTCAAGAGAAATGATTACAGAAGACTCCTTGAGGAAACAGAGACTTGGTTTAAATTGCCAGTGTGTTTAACATTGTTAAACATTTAGATTATGAGTATTTGCCAGAGTCGCAGAGAGAGAATACATTACTTTTGGTCACAACTGAACAAAATGTGGGTTCTGTGCAATTTCATGTCAAAGCTAAGGTAGTGACATCATGAGATTGTTTGAAAATTATGTATGTGAACATTTGTGCCTTCAGTATAAAGATGTATTTTTACATTTTTCTACAACCTTTTCCGTCAGTTAAGACAATATTAATGCTAATATGGCTATAAAACATATTAAGTGTGTGGAAATGGTGACCTAAAGTTTGTAACAGTAAATAAAGGGGACAAAATATCGTTAATAAAGGAGCTTTAAGTGAAAATTGAAACCTACAAAACTTGGTAAACAGATTAGTTTGTGGATTTGAAGGTTGGCATCTTTTTTTTGTCACTCTGTTCTCCAGCAAAGAGAAGTCAAATCTGGGTTGGAGGCACATATGGAACTGCTACGTTCTCCCTGCGTGTTTATATTGCTCAACATCTGTTGAAAGTAAGAAAACTGACCACAGAACTCTGAGCCAAAATATTGGTTCAATATTATCATATAGGAGGATTGAAAGCACACTGTGAATGAAGGCCGTTTGAGGAGATGAAAGCACAAAATAATGTCACTTCTTAATAGGTTGTTGAAGTTTTTTTTATTATAGATGGTGGTTTTATATTTATGATAAACTGAAATGAAAAGGACTAGAGATTGCAATAAAGGCAACAGCATGAAACTTAACATTTTAAATATGACCTGTTGAGAAACCACATGTCCATACTGTTCTGCTGATCCATATGTTACACTGCCGTGCATGAGAAAGAAACTGCCCTATAAGCTTTTGTTTTAGTTATGCACTATAGTACATTATTGAGATATAATCACTGATCTCTGTCTTTTAATGTTTATATAGACCTTCTCTGAACTTGTAGAGGAAATTTTGAGATAATCGGATTGTGAAGTCTCAGCAGGAATCATTAGAGATGCGATCAGCAGGCCGCAGAGGTCTATGCATCCCTGATGGAGGCTTGAGAAACCTCCACCATGCTGCAGCATGTTACTGATGTACGTATTACTGTGAGAGATGTGGAGAGCTGCAGTCGACTCACTGACACAGAGGGAGAGAAGCGAAGGGAGAAAAAGGGGCTTTCCATTGCCCTAGTTTCCATGACCCAGTGTGTGCAAGTGTGTGTGGTTGTTTGTGTATGATGGAGAGCAGTATAAGTTCAAGAAAAAGAACTACAGCTACAACTACTGTGTGTGCATGTGTGTGTGTGTGTGTGTGTGTGTGTGTGTGTGTGTGTGTGTGTGTGTGTGTGTGTGTGTGTGTGTGTGTGTGCGTGTGCGTGCGTGCGTGCGTGCGCGTGCGTGCGTGCGTGTGTGTTCTCTCACAGGTGGGCTGAATGCACATCATTCTTGTGAGATTATTGTGCAACCACAATCTCTCTCACGTTTCCCCCAGCACTTCGGTTGCAGTAAAGATCATCCAGCATCAAAGAGCATTCTCATGACTAACAGTGACAGTAACGGATGCTGTAAAGGAAGAAAGGCTGTTGGAGAGAAAAAAAGTCAGGGCTGAATTTTTGTGGTGAGATTCTCACCAGTCCAATAGTATCCAGTCCTCAATTACCAAAGCCAAAGGTTTGTGAATCACCAAAATTGTGTTGGAAGACAGGGAAAGTATGCAGTTATGCGAACGCAACATGCTTCCTATGACCGCCCCCACTCTGTTGCTCCAACTCTGAGCACGGACAATGGTTACTGACTTATTTCCGTTTAATTAAGGTTTCCACTGTAACTTCTGTGGAAGTTATCTGACGCAACCTACAGTATTTAGATCTGCATATTTGTCGCTGTGTATTGACAATGATACATTGTACAAATCTAGATAATTGTTGAATTGGTTTATGTATTCAAAACGTTCTGCAAGTGTTGTCCCTGCTGCTGTGTTGACCCTGCCTCATCCCCTCTGCCTCTACACTGCCCCCACCATTTATTTGCATCACAGTTGTAAGTATACCAATTATATGTCCGGACTAAGGGGAGCATAACTGTCTGTACATGTTTTCAGCAACAAAGCTATAACTCTGTTTAAAGCGCCTCCTAGAGATGTTTTTTTTTCTTGGTTTTTGGTGTTTTTTGACTTTTGACCTGTCAGAAGACTGAGAGAAAAGAAAGGGCTGGAGAAAGTTTATCGTATCCATCCAAGCCAAGCAAAACAATAAACTCAGTTCCTTTACCCGGGCAAAAGAACTGAAACATTGCTTCAAAACAACATGTTTTATCATTTAATATATCTCCTCCTATTACTTTATAATTGGTCAATCTTGTCTTTCCTTTACTGAAGAGCCAATTATTTATTTCTAATTATAGTTGCCAGGCTTAATTTGACACCTGCCTCCATCTTTTGTGAATGTTTTACTCATCTTTGTCCTTGCTAATAACGCCTTGCTTCAGACGGTTTTACTCCACTTGAACCGGTTCTCCTGACCAGGACATTCTTGGTCAACCCCTCCTTCTACTTCTTCCTCCTGGCAAGAGTCCCCGCAATTCAAATCGAGT
Organism: Tautogolabrus adspersus; assembly: GCA_020745685.1. NCBI lineage: Eukaryota > Metazoa > Chordata > Actinopteri > Labriformes > Labridae > Tautogolabrus > Tautogolabrus adspersus. Next base: position 20,726,625 of record CM036542.1, on the reverse strand, counting down.
AAAAGATTTAATGCAAAACATATTATATCCATATAGGTCCTCAGATTGCTTCAAATTTGCCACCACTATCCTGATATTTCACTGTATGTCAGTAATATTTCATAAAATAATGAATTTCGGCGACCTCACTAGAGCTTTTGAAATAGCACCTCATTTGGCCAATATCAAGCTTCCATTCACTGTTCCCAGCCAAGAATAGCCAGTGACAGTCTGAGTTTAAAGACGGTGTCTACCCCTATTCTGACATCTCACCAGCCAATAGCTCGCGACAGTGCTGATGACTGACGTTTCTTGTAGCACCTGAGATTCTGGACACGTGAATATGCTACTTCAATTAATACCGCGCATCGATTTTTGGAAGAGTTTCAACACATTCTGAATACAAATGTTTAGCTTCCAAAGGACACCTTGAGGATCACAACTTTTGTCACCATGTCTGGGTATTAAATTTTAGTCCGATTTTACAGGATTCTCAACAGAATACCATTGTTTTCCACACTGGGCATGTTATTCATTTAATACAAAGGTAATCAGAGGATTTCTAGCTATCAAAACTTTGCATGTTTATGTTTTTGCAGTGTTTTGCATAGTCTGTTGGCAAGATATAATTTAGTCTCTTTCAAAGTGTTAACTAACTGACAGTGCCATTCCTTCATTCCCACCACCAGTGTGTCAAAAGAAAAACTAAGAAAAGAAAAGGCTGATACAGCCAAAAACTGTATCCACTGGATGTTCCTGTGGGCTTGATTATACCTTTGTTAAACTCCTTTGGGGTAAAATGATTATTTATATTCCATTTGGAGCTCTTTGTTTTAGCAGTCATGACTCAGTCGCTGATACCTTCACTCACAGCTGTTTCTCTGTGCAGAATAAGAATTGTGCAACATATGCCACTAATCATAGCTGCAAGACTCTCGTTTAGTGTCAATTAAGACCACAGTCTTTCTGGAACATATTGAAGCCTATTAGCAAACTTTGTTGAGTTTAAAAAGACTGAAAGTCAAAGTTTGAAGTATTAACTTGAAGAGTATAACTATAAACGTCATGTCGTTAATGTAGCTAGAAGAGACACTCTTAGAGCCATTACAGCTCAACAAGCCATTTCACTGGAGACATACTGTATCTGAGGGATACCAAACAAAATACATAACAGAAGGCAAATGTTCTCATGCTTAGAGTTAAATCTGCGACCTTCGCAAGAAATTAAGTTAACATACCATTCTTCATTTAAGTTCAGACATGCACAATTGAATGTTAAACCAATGTGACCTCAGCAATACTGCTCCAGTAAGCTGCCACTTTATGAAGCAGCTGGCCTGCAGTCACTTATGTGCTCGTAACAATTCCACATCATCTTGTTGTGTAAACCTACTCTTTATTCCGCTTCATGGATGAAGTTTTTTTTAATCATAGGATGTAGAGAAGAGCTTTGAGAAGAGGAACAACAAGGTGCTCTTAAACCCATCAGGAACCAGACTGTTCAGGGGAGATTTACAGTCATCTTCCTAAAGCCGTCAACAAAGAGGCCTTTGACTCCAGTTTTCTCCTGCTTCCTGTAATTAATGTTACCGACCGCACAAATTGTGGCTCTACATGACAAGAGTCACAAATCGTTTTTTAGGAGAAACTGAATCTTGTTAATAGACTAAGGGACTATAGACTTGACTTGGATTTGCTTTTAAAAGGCCATAGCTACAGGAGAGGGAAAAGTACTGATATCCGAATTTTATTTAAACTATCAAAATGCCATTAGTAAGATAGCATCTCTTAGATAAAATAAGGCCATCATGAATGCTGCTTTTGACATTAATTTGACAATTTCACAAGACCTAAAGTACACAGCCACACTAGCAGCCTGCCACTCTGAGGCTGTGCTCGAACTGTACCTAACACTAACATTTTGTCAATACGAGGACAAAGCTAACTGTTTAGCAGTATGCTTGTCCCGATAAGAACCTTGGTTTGGCATGTGGGTGTCAACATTTGTGTTTTACCATTATGAAAGTAGTTTAATGATGTGTCTTTGTAGTGCTGCTCTCTTTGACGGCGTACATGACATATCCCAAATAAATCAGTTCATATACAAGTCAAATCATGTGCATTTCTATTCCCAGACCATCTCTTATGACCCTCATGTGTAAGTTGAAAACAAAAGCACATCCAGAGGTTTTGGGACTGAGCCCTGTTTGACATCAGTTTATCTCTTGGGTCAGTCCCTCGGTGCACTGCTTACTCAGCACTTTCTAACTCAACCCAGATGTTAAAAGGATGCTTTGCATTATAAAAGTGACATCACATCAAAACAAAAATCATATTTACACACCTGGTCCATTACTAAAGCACTGATTATGTTAGAGCCTTGTTATTAAAGTCCCCACTCAAAACTTACACAAGCACACAATACACAAACTGCAAGGGCCTGTAAATTTACAACTTCCCCACCCAGTCAGCTCAAATTGATATATCATGTGTAGGTTAATACAAAGTTCTACTACACTAATAGATAATCTGCTGCATTTATATTATAGGCAACCAAACCTCCTCTTAAACAGCAAAGATGTCCAAATGTTGCTACTGAGAAGAAGTGAGTATTTACAAAACCTCAAGAGGTCACTTCTCGTGGAGATGTAAACACAGATCTTTCAGCAGTCTCTTGAGTGATCATTTCTTCTGTTTTTCTGAACCGGAGAACTCTACAGACTTTTAGTTTGTTACATTTTCTGTTATCTGGAATCAGAAACTTAGCACGAGTCCCCTACAAGACATTAGAGACATTGATTGTGGATTGGACCTCTCCTCTTTGTGCGTCAATCGGTCCGTTACATGACAACAATCTTACCCGTATCTAGCATGTAAAGACTGGGTTGAACATTTGGTTGTTTATATTTCACCCGGGTCATCTGGAGCATTTCTAATTCCAGTAGGCTACTGAAAAAACCCATAAAAGTGACAAAAAGCAGGAAAAAGAAGTCAAACATTTAATTGATTTAACTTCTTAGTTTTTAATGCACAAAAAAATCGTATCTCAAAATTCACTCCTCTTATTAAATTTCAGCAAATGAAGTGGTTGTGATCTTGTGTGTCATTTTATCGAGAGAAGCCAACTTTCTCCCTCTTTGTTTATCATGCAATAGTCTCCATGGTGATAATGAGAATATTGTCCAGACCGAGAACTTGTGTTGCAACATTTAATCCTCTGATTGAATTACCGGGGAGGAGCAGGGGCAGAGGGAGAGAAAGAAGAGGGAGTAACATCTTCTCTACTCTACCAGTTGTCTCTTAGGTGGGTGTACCACCATCAATACAAACTGCAAAATCCTCATGAGGGTCAACCACTCTATTAACAGCAGTGCGTCAGAGGGAAAGGACCATGGTCTGGAGCTAAGCTAACCAAGTTTGGACCAAAGGCTGCCTCTCCTGGCAAATGTCTAGTCACAGGACAAAGGAATTAATTAAATGGGACCAAATACCTGGCTCCATCTGGGCAGGCAGCATTTATGTATATTATGTATGTATTATGTAAGAGCCTGCAACATAAATGTAATTGTGAAGCCCTGAAATTATGAAATGAAAAGTCTATGACCCAGATATAATGTTAAAACCATTTTAAAATCATAACTTCAAAACTGCCCTGGAATCATCATGTCTTTAGGTTGTCCTCAGTATGAGAATATTCAAGAGATATTGGTCTGTACATCCATGTGGTAGTGTTGTAGTCAAGACTACTCTTAACGAGACCAAGACATACCCGAGACCAGAGTGCTCCGAGACAGAGACAAGACCAAGACATTTAGGTATCGAGATCGCGTTAAGACCAAGACCAAGGCAGGGCGAGACCAAGACAAGACCAAAACCATAAACATCTATGAAAAATCATCAACTTGCGTGCAGGGGGCGTTTCACTCACTTAGACCATAACACTGGAAAGGTCGCGGCCGTTACCTTGGGATGAAAATCAAACTACAAATGAGTTAAAGTTATTTGTTTTTTTAGAAAGAGGCATTTTCCTTCTTCTCACAGCAATGACTTTGAAAAATAACCTTTCAGTGGTGGTCTTGATTTAAAATCCCCAGTCCGCCCAGTCTGAGACCAAGACAGGACAGAGTAAAAATGCTTCCAATTCCGAGACAAGACCATGACCTTCAAAAAGTGGTCTCTAGACCGGTCTTGAGACCAAGACTGATTTCGAGTACTACAACACTACCATGTAGTAAAAAAAAATGTGAATTGCCCTCTAGGTCAGTGTTAGTATATTTATACCATTTGATTTAGCAAATTCATTTTAAACTTACTCTATCTTTTCATACATTTTATAGGAAAAAGGAAAGGAGAGTAGTAGAACAAGCCATTTTACCACAGAAAAAAAATCACGTTGGAATAAAAACATGTCCATTAATTACAACAGGGCAAGTTAGTTCACTGAACTTCAAAGACAAACATATAAATAGGGAACAGCTTTTAAATACCTGCTGCTAAACAATATATTAAAATGGAAATATGATATATGTTCTGTTTTGAGGATGTGCTACTGCCCCCATGTGGCCAGAAACATTTTAACTGATAAGAATAATCATAATAATGGTTGTAATTAAGCTAAACAAAAGTATTCTTTGTAAATATTTAATTGGGCATATTATATATAATGTAAGTTAAAGTGATTGTAAAGTTATAGGGCTAAGGAGCAAATAAGAGTCAAATAACTGGAAGGCAGAGACATTACAATAATGTAACAAAATATGCCTCCTGACATGTTTGAGATTAAATGTTATGTATGTGCTGGCAGATTATGGGGGGGGGGGGGGGGGGCTGCATGTAATTGTGTGAAAGCACTTTTAGCTTTTAGTGAGACAGGGTCCTTTAACTCTGTTTTTGTAGACATTAAACTCTCTCTTTCATACACACACTTCCCCCCTCTTCCCTCATTACTCCCTGCTCTCTCTCTCAATTGCCACACACTCTCTCTGAGTGGGTTGTATACACAGTGTGGTTTCATTCTCCTTAATCTATATGGAACCAGTGTGAGTTCATGTATTGTTGGTAGTGAAGGCCAGTCCTCTGAGGTCCTGGTAGTGTGTTATTGCACAACTTCATCATCATTAGCCAATCATGGCAGAGCAAAGCAGAGGGGTTTAAAAAATGCTGAGAGGAGAAACCAAAGAGGAGAAAGTGTGTCCTCTATGTGAGCATGTTTCGATCTGCAGTGATTTTTTAATGTACATGGTAATTACAAAATGAGTTCAGTTTAAGTATTAACTTAATCTTAACGAATTTTATGAGTTAATTCAATTAAAAAAACAATATTCACCAACATATTCCAAAGTCTGTGTGTGTTTCTTATATTCTAACACACTAAAACCTCATTCTGTTCATATGAGAAGAACAATGACAGTCTAGCTACCATGTTGTGAATGAAGACCAAAACAGGACCCTTCGGAGCTATAACTGTTGATACAAATCTAATTAAATGACCAGTTGACAGACTGAATGAAATGAACTGACCAACAGAGACACTTTTGTCTTGATTCCATGTAGTGAGTAAATGATTGGCTGGAAAACTCTAGGAGTAACCCACAGCAAAGTGCCAATGATTCTTCAATGCCACAACACTTCATACAATCGTGTGAACATGGACGAGAGGACATTATTGCTTTAAAATCAACAGCTAGCTGGGAGAAGGAAATGACTAATGCTATGCTAGAAGAATAAATGAATGAGCTATAGAAGGACTAGTTTTTTGTTTTTTCTTAAGACCAGCAATTGTCTCTTTTACACCACAGTTTGATATAAAACCATTTCATAGGTGAACTTTTGAGGTGTTTGTAGGGTTCAGTCCTTAGAGTCAGACTACCAGTTTTTCCCTGCTTCCAGGGTCTGTATTACACTTAACTAATGTGGCCTGTTTCTACCATCATATTTAATGGATATAGACATTGATCTTGTTGTCCAACGCTCTGCATCAAACATATTAACATATTTTCCTGTAATCCCAAACCATTCCTTTGAATTTGAAAGGACAGCAAACTGAATTTGGAAAAAATTAAAACTCAAAGTAAGTGGATGTTGAAAAAAAAAAGATTAGCATATTTTCCATCAGAGTGACATTTTACGGTGAATTTGAGGTAGCTAAAGCCTATTTCTGTTTGTTTTGTGCGTTTGCAACTCTGAGGATACGAGATAAAAAAGTCAAGATCTCCAGAAACCAACTGGAAATGATTTGTTATCCTGGAAAAAGCGAGTGAATAAAATGTATGGATGCATGTCCACTCTGGGCTTCTGTAGAAATCAAATTGCCGGCATATTGCGTAGGCCTATATATGATTAAGAAGAGTACTTGTTGCACTTGTAACAGCTTGGTCCCATTACAGTGATTATGAAAAAGAAGTTAAGCTATAGCCTCAAATTTAGCTGAGAAGCCAAATGTGACCTCAGTGTCCCAAAACTATGTCTGAAATCGCTCACATTACCTCTCCCATCATCTATTACCCGGCTCCCTCTCTCTCATGGCTGCATACAGTGGACTAGGCTTCCATCCAAATATGTTTAATGGTTCACAATACTACCGCACACACACGTGCACACACAAACATCGACACAGAGAGCATGCAAGAAAAATATTACGTTTTCATGCATTCTGCCAAGTAGGTATCGTTATAAGTAGCAAATGCCCCCGTTTACCTCTGTGTTGAATTCCAACTGACATTATCTCTGTGGTTTGTCTTTGCAGGGACGTCATAGAACCACAGCTGCATGTAACTGCAGTCACAATGCCTTCATTGTTGGTATAGTGTATGAATACAAAGGCATGACACAGTGACATTTGTTTCTATTCCTCCTGTGCAGAGGATTTATGGTGGAAGAAGACATCAGTGGGAACAGACTTTTAGGAATATAGGAACTGTTATTGACATAAATTAAGCATCATTGACTGGTATGTTGTAAGATACATTACATTTGACAAGGTGTCTCCAAGAGATAGGCATTACATAACAGGTTGTCGGGTTTTTTGCTTAGTTATTTATCAATAAATATAGACTTGTGCAAGTCATCTGTTGTCTGACAGCTCTTTACCTCTGTTGCCTGCAGTGTTCCTTTGGGAACGAGGAAGTAGACCCTCTAATCCTAGAAGGGAGGAGGACTACCACCAATGCACTCTTTCCCCCAACCTATGGCTTCAATTACACCACTGCCTTCGTACCAGCAGGATAAGTCCCAAGGAATCCAACTGTGAGAAGGGAAGCATGCCTATTGGATGCAACCAGGGATTGGAAGATGCAAGTCGATCTTGACCAGAAGCTTGTATTTCCACCAGAAATTGTCACAACCAATCTCAGGCCGGATCTGATTATGTGGTCAGCCTCGCAAAAGTCCTTATACATTGTGGAACTAACTTTGCCATGGGAGGCTGCAGTTGTGGAAGCATACGAACGCAAGAGGCTGTATATTCAAATATAGCAGCCGAGAACGCAATTACTCCCTGTGGAGGTTGGCTGCAGAGGCTTTGTTGCCACATCTTCCACCAGGCTACTGAAAGGGAGGGGAGTCCGAGGAAAGGGCCCTCCGCCAAGCCGTCAGGTGGCTGTCAGAGGCTTCAGAGCGAAGCAGCAATTGGCCTGGCTGAAAAGAAAGGATTCCAACTGGGCTGCAAGATGAGTCGGATCAGTCTACAGGAGGGGTAAAAGCAGAGGGGGGTGCACCTGGGACCCCAGATGTCGTGGGCCTATCAATGGAACATTAAGGAAGGAGGGTGCCGACCTGATGACCCCAATGAAGTGATTACACCTACCCCCATTCAAGACATCAAGGGAATGTAACATCAAGTCCTTTGAGCTCAACTACTAGAATAATACAGGAATATTGATATCTAAAATAAAACTGAAAAGCTGTCTTAAAATGCATTGAATTGTACACCGCTTCATTAAATGGATGTGCACTGAATCATCATAAGTTTAAATGTTTAATTCATAAATCATGTAGCCCATGTATACAAATTTGTATCTGATCATCTTGCAAGGGGGGATGCACATCCTTAGTAACAAAGGGCAAAGGAACTAGGATGAAATGAAAATACTTAAATATGAATAACAACACAGGATACTGTACATTTATCAAAAAACACATGGTGCTGGGTTTAATTTGAACATGAAGTAAACTGGATAAACTTACTGACTTTTCTAGTGAAGCTGCATCCATGCTCCTCCACTGGACCTGCTTGTACTCTTGTTGCCTAGACTCTTTAAACAAAGGAGTACTTCCACTTTCCACCACTCTTTCTCTCCCTCCTTTTTCTTCTTCTTGGTGTCCCTAGGGCTTCTCTTTTTCTTTTTCGATTAACTACTTTGAGAAAAAAAAACTCACGTTAACACAAACTGTTGCTGCTAGTGAGTCAGACAAATATGAACAAGCCAGCCACTGTTGTGATATCTTTGGCTGTTGCTATAGTGCTAGGTTGGTTCACTAACCAATAGCTTCAATCAAGTGACAGATCCATACATTTTTTTGACTCACCAGTTAGTCCAACTTCCTTTCTTACTGTCCTTTAAGCCAGGCTGCCAGAACAATCAAGTCCTCTATTTCTGATGAAAACACAAGACATCAGTGAAGCCAGGTCAGAGAATCATTGCTGATTGTTTTTAATTTAACATTACAAGGACCACTGACGTTTTAGATTCACAGAATGTCTTTACCCAAGACAGCCAAAAGTACTTTTCTATAATACAGAGTTCATTATTAAAAGGATTATAAGGACATTTCTGTACATGCATAAGTAGGTTTCCATGTACCTTACAGGATGCAACCTCTCTAATCATAAAGAAAATCAGAATATGGCGACGGCATGTCAAACATATTCTGTTGTTCCATACATTGCCACAGTTATACAGGGTATCAGGTTGAAGGCATTAATTCAAGTGATAAAATATGTTAGTAAATACACAGTTTGTTAGATAAGATGTTCACTAATTTTACACATTTTTTCACATTATTGGACTTCCAGCTTCAGAGAGAAACTGTCCACAGTGAGGTCTGATAAACTTTGCAACTCCATTGCATTGGGTGCCTCTCTGACAAAAGCTGAAATTGTACTCATTATATCATTTTAAAAGTATTCAGGAAGTCACATCAGCAAGTAACCCTATTAACACAAAGACAAACACACACGCACGCACGCACACACACACACACACACACACACACACACACACACACACACACACACACACACACACACACACACACACACACACACACACACACACACACACACACACACACGCACACACACACACGCACACACACTCTCACACACGCACTCTCTGTCTGACCACCCACCCACTACCCTGACCTCAGCAGGAGGATGATCGTGATATAAACACAGGCGTTGTACACCCTTTTATTAGAACCCTCACTCTCCTTTTTCTGCTTTTGGATCATTTTTTTTCTTTTTAATCTGTTGAATTCTTTATCTGCAATTTTTAGACAAACAGGAATGATTTGACCCCCCCAGGCCTGGCTGCTTAATTAAGTATGAGCATTAGTGGCTCATCAACAACAGGGCTTTTTGAGACCTGCACTAGCCAAGGGCGAGATTAAAAATGTGGACATAGAACAAATGCCTTATTTGTAGGTCTATCTAAACCACTCTGGTGCATTTTAAATGAGAGCCACAAGGTTTTTTTCAATGGGCATTTTTTCCATTATGTGAATTTGGGGAGTCATTTTTTACCTTAATACATTTAAATTCTTGAATCTTAAAAAATCTTTTGATGCTCTCAGTGCATAAAGTGTTCAGTCGGTGGCATCAGTGACATTTTTAGAAGTCTCTAAGACAATGGCTTTTGTCTAAATTGTGCATCACTGTCTCACCACTAGACTGCCTTTGGTGCCTGAGTTCATTAACATATTCCCACAATAGTCCTTAGCACCCATCATGGGAACATGTAGATGCATTCATTATTTTTCAAAGTCAGCATATTCCAGTACTTTTTTGCACCCATTGTGTACCCTGATTTAAACAGAGGGTGCAGAAGCAAACACACAGCACTAACCAGAATTAGTTTGTGTTTCAAAATCATGTTGCTTTTAAGCTTTCAGAAAGTTGTATTAACCCTAACAAATACACAAAATGTTTTCAACATGTTTTCAACATGTTTTCGATTATGTAGACATGCCACCACTATAGGCTAAGCTAGGCCAGTCTATTTCTTGCGGCCGTTGCACCACTCTGCTGTTTTGCGTTTGTGCCAGGATGGACAGATGTAACATTTCCAGTTATTTGTGGGCGTTTCTCAGCTGAGGTGATCTTGTTTCACGATCAATCAAAGAGCTTTAAAGCATCCAACAGCTCTTGGCATCTTTCCTTTCTTACAACAGCTGAAGGCCACGGGTTTCTTAGAAAAGTGTGTTGCTTGTGATATCGTATAGCTTCCCAAGTTGGAAATTTGGCGAGAAAAACTAATTACATGAGTAGGTCAGGGGAGCTGAGGTAACTTTTTTATGGTTCCTTCATCAGTCCTAACTTCTCTTGGGAATCTTACTTGGACAGTTACCTCTCTGTTTTTGCTTTAATAGCTCATATTGTTTGAGCTCAACCTTCATCATTCTTGTGTTCAGTTTGGTTTAACAATTTTCTGATCTTAAATGTAAAAAAAAACCATCATTATCAGCACCTCTATTTCCAGTGCTTCTGTTGTAAAAAAAGTAAAATGTCAAACTTAACCTTACTTAATTAATAAAGCAAATTAATAAACCTCAAAGAAGAATCACTCCGCTTCGCTCTGAATGTAGAATGTGGTCATAAACTCAAGGCTTCGAGTAAGTGCTGCATTGATATAAAGCACACCAATAAATGTGTACCATAAGGCTACCACGCAGACTGGATGCCTTGTTCAGGCATATTAGCTCCAAGTGTTAGCATAGCATCTGTATGTAATGTTTTGTTGCTGTGGTACACATAGGTGGCTGTGGCTGTGGCTTAGAAAGTGAAATTACAAGACAGTTTCTCTTCCAAAGTGCACCATAGAAATGAAGGGAAACTGCAGTTTTTTTAAAGAAGATTAAAGTCAGACAATACTTTATCACAAACTCTTTGGAAAAACACCCTTTCACCAGTGATGATAAATTTGTAAGGGCCTTCCAAAAGAAAGATTGATCTTGTTTCTATCGGTCAGGTTTAGCTTTTCACAGCTTGTAGATGTAAACTAGTAGCAGATGCTGCTCTTTAATGTTGGTTGTTGACCTCGACACAACCGACCATGACTGGTCGGTAGGCTGTAAAGGTATTCAGACGAGGACTCCATTATCTGTTAAAATCTGAGTTAAATTTCATTAAAGTGGGTGATAGATATTTATACTACTGCTAATGTCACTGTGACTAACCTTTTCAAGCAAAGTATTTAGCAGCCACAGGCTGAGAATTGTGAGTCCTTGACTTGATTTATAACACTTCCTCTCTGGGCTGCATCTCTGTTTCAAAGTCAGAGAGCGTGTAATAGGCTTAAGTGTCCTGCATTTTTTTGGAGAGACATTGAGGAAGAGAGCCAGTCATGCATCCTAAAACATCAAAGCACTATCTGTAAAGGAGACATAGAAGTAGAGAAGCCAATAGAAAACCATCATTATAATTTAGATGATTATTTTAAGTGATCAGTTTTCTTGATGGAGTCCAGCCATAAATTATATTAAATGTGATGCTTTGGTCTGATAACACAAACAATGACCATGTAGGGACTTACACATCATATACTCAGACATTGTGTTCAGTGATGGTTTTGTTCCACGCAAATGACTATGTACAAGGAGAAGAGACGCGATGGAGAGAATGGTCCAGATACTGAACTTGTATTCAAAACAATTTAGAAAATTTAGATCAATGGTAGAATTATTTTTTTTATTTTTTTGGTGCTACCTCAGTTGCAGAGAGGTTTTAATTATTGTTGAAGACAGTGTTTTGCATCGCAACCACTGTAAAAACCAGCGCCATCTGTGAGAGTGGAACTAATGTGATATATTTTGTTTCATATTTGGAAATGTTCAAAGTGAAAATGTATCTGCTAAAGGACTGGCACTGTCACTAATGATCTCCCGCTGGAGTCATTGTGGCCTCAGTGAACTCAGATGGAGGTTTTAGCCAAGTAAGCACACAGTGAAAAGTGTTGGATAGACCCGTCCAGTAAAGCTTCAAGGGTCAGTTCTCCCAAATCAAACAATAAAACTTGTTTTCTCACTCTTATTCAACATGGGAATGTGGCCATCTGTAGTTTTGGGGACTATTTCTTCAGATGAAAAATAGTTCCAATAATAACAGCTGACACCAAGGTCTGTGGATGAGAAAAAAGAACTGCACATTGAGTCAAGAAGGACATCATTTGTCAGTGTTTGAGTGACATAAAATCCACTTGACTCAATTATACTGAGATGCATCCAGATGTTGTCAGGAAATGTGCAGGGGCGGAGTAATAGATCCTTAATTTCAAACAGAACTTCAGAATTTCATAATAACACCAGTCAAACTTCTAGCATTGCCTGCTGAGAGCTGTGAAGTGTAACGTCTGATATAACTATGAGGACTCAACTTGAAATGTCAGAGCTGCAATTTATTTTCACTTCACAGGAATACATGCTGTACAATTCTCCATCATATACTTCCATGCAGGAAAATGTTTGTTTCATGTGATCGGGGAGTCTTGTTTCCGAGGTGGTGTCCATAAAATCTGCAGCTATTTAAAAAAAAAACTTGACCGATGCTTTTATTGTAATGCTTCCATGTGCATCACAATCTCCTGAAAACTGTTCTTAGAAAAAGTCAGACCTGTTGCAAAACCCACGTTATCACAAAGACAAAAACCCTGCAGTACTCATGTACATCTGTTTCGTCTTGTTTCCTCAGCACTAATCAATCACTAATAATGCACAAAAGCTTTCAAGAAATTTCCTAACTTAAGGTTGCCCTTGCCAGAAACTCTCGATATCAAACTTGGCTTCATTGTCCGTATGATCTTACACTTTATTCTGATTGATATGAGACAGTCTGCTGTAACCTCATCATTCAGGGGGGTTACCAGCTGGAAAACATAAATACTGTGTTTGTCAAAAACCCAAAGAATCTCTAAGATAAGTGATTATCTTTTATTTTACACATGGAATGCCAAAGTAGCCTGTAGTTCATGAATCACTGAGACCATTTTGTTTCACCTTTGCTACTATTTTATAACTTAAATGAAAGCCAGGGTCAGGAATGTATACAATATGTTGAAGTTTAGTCCAATTTTTCAAGTGCTGAGTTAGTTCTGAGGATGGAAAGTTACCATATAGAAGTTTGACAATTGAATATACTTAAACTTGGGCAAAACCTTTCATTTTGTGTCAATAACCCCAGTATCACCATCAGTGTGGATAGTATCTTGTGAATATTTGATTTTTTAACAGTTTAGAAATTCATATCATTGTGGACCTATATGATCAAAAATATATATACCCTGACTGCGATTAAGGGATCATTTGTGTTATATAATACTAAATAATAAGACATGTATTTAGGACTGGGCTCTCTGCCTCCAACCTCCCAGAAACAAGCTCACTTTATTGTCCAATTGTGACATGTTTCATATTCTCACAGTGGGATATTTTAGTATAGATGTTCTTCTTGATTTAGTTGCTGCACTCCTCTGTTCACCTTAATCATGAAACTGAGCATGAACAGGTGGATTATGCGTGCCTCTCAGAGATCACAAAGTATTCACCTGCTGAGTGTGCACACTTGTTTCTTCCACTATGTCTCTGACTGTGCTAGAGGAAGTGTGTGTCTGTTATTTGGCTGTGCGCGTGAATTGCTGCCTGTTCCTCTTCATCACACAAAGCTTGCTGGAACTAAAAGCTAGCGGGCTAATTAGTATTTGGCCTTTGGTTTTATCTAACGACCCCATGGCGTTCTTTGCCCTCATTGGCTCTGAAACTGCAGGCCAGCAGCTAATTGGATCAACACAATTACTTACATTCCGAGCGTGTTGAGGGTTTTTCTTCATGTGTTGGATTTTTTAGAAAGACATATATGAATTAGTTAAAATTTCATGAACGTTTCTTTGTAACCTAAATCCTCTTTTTTACTGTTGATTTTACTTTCCGTTTCTGATAAGGTACTGGAAGTTGTGTGCATAAAGTTGTTATTTCATATGAGGAGAAAGTAAAGCTTTAAGGGGAGTTAAAATGAAGAGTGGCTAAGTGCTTTGCTGACAGCCTGAGCTCAGAGGAAATCCTGTTTATACTACGCTCTCAGTACAGGGGAATCAATATGTCAAAAATTTCACCATCTCTCTCACTGCAATGTTTTAACAACCCCTTACTTATGTACTTGTGGATCCAAAATACAATTACGTTATGGCATATTTTAGAAATGAAGTCCAGTCACTTGAAGAAACATTAAGATGTGACGACCTGTAGCCTTTAATTATTTCAGATGCTCTTTTAACATAATCTACATATTGTATTTGTACTTTTTTTTATTTTTGTCTTTAGGGATGAAAAAAACTATTTACAAAATTTAGATTCAAAGCACTGCTACTCGTGATCGTTTTTTAAAGCTGCAATTATCAATAATTTATGGAGTCCATGAAAGCTCAGGTAAGAAAAAAAAGGTTTTCAAATCTCTACCCCTCGCAGTTTGAAAATCCATGCACAGACTTGTAAACTGTGCGCACAGATTTACAAGCTGAGGGAAAAGTTTAATAAACTGTGACTTCATAAACTAAACTCTGACCACAGTTTGCAAATCTGTGCGGACAGATTTGTTAACTGTGGGTATGGATTTGTAAACCATTGGTGATCTGCCAATGGCTTTTAATTTTTTCTTATCTGAGCATTGCGAGCTCGGTAATAATTTTTTGCAAATAAAAAAAACACCAGGAAGCCCAACTCCATACTCTTAGCTCTATAAAGTTTGAGTTGCTCAAAATAGACGTAAAATAGAAAGTAAAGGTGGAATGCATCTGTTGGGTAGCCCAAAATCGCACGCATCCTATAACATTTTTTATCAACTTAAGAAGGTAATAATATGTCATTGTGGTCTAAGGTTTGTTGCACTGCCCACAAATGGCCATAAAATGAATTGACATACATATTCAGTTGAATTAAACTGAGCCCAAGAAGACCTTTATTTGTCTCACAAGGAGACAGTAAAATAAAGCAGAAACTTAAATGTTGTTATAGAAAAAAAACTTTTTAGATACTGAAAAAGAAATACAGAGCAGGGGGAAAGAAGATGTGTGTAAGAGAAAGAGAGAGAGAGACTCCAGTCTCCATTGCGCACCACTTCACTTCATCTGCTGCCCATTTGGTTCCAATTAGCAGGCAGCCCCCTCCAACTCAGCCTCCTCTGTGCTCTACCTCCCTCTTTCTGCATCCTCTGTTCTCTATTTGCAGCCCCCTTCCCCCCACCCAACTCCCACTCTTCCTACACCATACATCTTTGACACAGTTACCTCCAGTAGCCTTTCTGATCAGTCTGCTTGTGTTTACGAGGGGGAAAAAAAACAGTATGTGCATGGATCCACATGTGTATCTGCGTACATCCTGACGTATGTGTGTGTGTGTGTGTGTGTGTGTGTGTGTGTGTGTGTGTGTGTGTGTGTGTGTGTGTGTGTCTGGTGCGTGCGTGCGTGCGTGTGTGTGTGTGTGTGTGTGTGTGTGTGTGTGTGTGGTTGTGTGCATGTGTGTGTGTGTGGTTGTGTGCATGTGTGTGTGTGTGTTTGTGAGCGTGTCTGATGTGTGTGTGTTTGTGTGTGTGTGTGTGTTTGTGTGTGTGTGTACCTAGCCCCCTGCTGCCTTTTTCCATAATAGGCCACCACCAAGGCAGACCCCCTTGTCTGTTTTAAAACGTAAGCACACACACTCTCAGACTGAACAAAGCTCCCACAGTCAGTCAGCGAGTCCTCTGAGCTGCACAGAGGTTTGGGTTTGTAAATGGTTACATATTCCCTCTGCTGCAGGGATAATGAGCACTTACAGCAACTTCAACATGTTAGATCAAAAGATGGCTCAATGGTGATCCATTTTCCCATGAAAGACAAAGCACCAAAGACTGCCTTTCTTGTAAATCATAGAACATTTCATATTACTGTGAATACCTTTAACTAAAAAAGTGCTGAAATAGCAGTAAAAAAAAAATCCC
Source organism: Tautogolabrus adspersus (assembly GCA_020745685.1). NCBI lineage: Eukaryota > Metazoa > Chordata > Actinopteri > Labriformes > Labridae > Tautogolabrus > Tautogolabrus adspersus. Next base: position 20,710,466 of record CM036542.1, on the reverse strand, counting down.
TTTATTTGAACCTGAATACATTTTTGTGAAAGTCATTGTAGAAAACGTTGCCGTTTCAGATGATTAAGTTACATGTTTATGCACGTGGTTAAGCACCATTTCATCAGACTCTGTAAAAATATAAAATACCTTTCTCCACGTGAGTGTGTGTTTGTGTTACCAGAACGTGACTCCGTCAGCGACACATTAATTGGTTGTTTTAACTGCTGTGACCTGTCATATTCAGATGAGATCACCAGGCACATACACACACGTACACGTTCATATACACACACACTCAAGTCTATGGTCAAGTTATTAAGTGAGGCTCTCTCGTGGTTGTTGATGTTTGCACTCACTGTGATTGGCCCGGTGTCCCCTCAGGATGAGCTCTTATTGAGTCATTTGGACTCCTCACGCTGTCAGACCACCCAATGATGAGGACTGCACATGACCTTGACTCTTGTTGCACATTACACCCTGTCTCTCTCTTGTATCTCTTCCGTAATCAATATTTAATACAAACAGAAAAGTTCAGGAAAACAGTCTTCACACATGGAAAGAATGCAATAGAGAATCGGAGGTATGTGGTTGACAAACTTTGTAAAGGTAAAGAGGGCTAACTTTGTAGAACACCAGAGACAGTAAACAAGTCTAAAGGCATTTCAACCTGTTCCGAAAGAAATAATGACAGACGAAAGTTTCAGAGTCTGTGTGCAAACATGATTGACACAACATGAGAGGGTATGTCTTTTTTAATTGGCAGCAATTTTGGATGAGAAAAACAGACTCAGTGTGCAAAGGTCTGAAGAGTAAGCTGTGCTGCTAGCTCTGTGAGGCCCTTAGTAGGAATAATGGTGCTTTAAACTGAATACTAAGATTAGCATGCTGACAGGCTTACAATTACACTGCTAACATCATTATTGTAGTTTAGCATGTTAGGATTTTTCTTATTGGCACTACATTTCAACAATTTCATAGTTTGAGATAAATAAGGTCTATCGATCCTGAAATCAGTTGGATTCATCCTCTCATGAATATGAATGGTAACAGTAGGCTTCTTGTACTTTAGCTGCTCAACCAAATGAAATATGAATATGCTTAACATTTCTAATTTTGGTTGCTGCTGATCTTGGACTGTGGTCACATTAAAGAGGTTTGTGGCAGCATTGGGTCTCATGGCTTTGAAGTTCCTAGATGTGTTCTGTTGTCTTGCATTGTCATTTATATGTCAGTATGTGGTCCAGCAACGGCTGTGTTTCAGATAGTTTTGGGAGTAGTTTTTATATCCTAAAGAGCAAAATTTCACATCAAATACAATCAATTCTTGAATTTTCCATCCCTTCACAGAGACATTGAAAACACACCTGAGTGCAGGACTTGTAAGCCCTTCCAGTATCTTCCTATCTACTTTCTCTATTAAAAAAAGAGTACAAAAGTCAATCTTGGCAGTTGACCTGGATTATGTTGTACTGTAGAGATTTTCTATGAAACATCCCTGCCATGCTCGCCAATGTCTTTTTGAACACACAATTCTTTTTTTTCCCACCTATGCTGTTAAGTGAGTAAATTGCATTGTCACACCAAGCTTTATTTGGTCTGACACAAGTGAGACTTGTGTCCCTGAAACTTAAATGACCCTGAGTCATGAGTGCCAAGCTGTTCCCAGAGTTCTGATGTTTGCACACGATATAAAGTTAGTCATCAGTCGAGATGATGAGTTTTGCACTCTGAATTTGTTTGTCTTTATCATCGATGAGTACCATTAAGGCCATGCTTTCCATGCATAATGTTTTAACCTAGCATTGGGTTTATGTTACTCTGACTATCATTGTGTAAAACGTGCACATAAGCCTGCCACTGGCAACCTTTATTTAGACAGAATTCTCCTCCCCTTTCAGTATTATTTCTTACTAAAAAGTGTAACCCAATAACCTCTATAATAGCAAACATCTTGCTGAAAACGGCAACAATTGAAAAACATTTAGATGTTGCAATAAAACAGATCCGCCAAGTGTTTGGCCGATTTCAGGGAATAAGCCAGTTAATGCCAGGGCTAACCTCCCAAGTGAAAACGTCCCACCAAAGTCAATTTTCCTGCAGACACAATTTTGTAAAGGCACCATTGCTGAATCCTGGGCTAAGTGCTAAAAACAACACAAAGCATTTTCCTCACATTACGGAAAATGATGATGGCATCAGCCACACCTCTCTTAAACCCTGGTGAGATTAAGATGATATATACCCCTGTCATTCAGTGATTTTCATCCATTTCAAGACAATATAAAACTAATCTTGCATTGAAGAAACAGTTTGAACCAAGCAAAGAGTAAATGTGTCTGGTCAAGTTTATGAAGACTTGGTGACCAGTGAGTGAAGGATAAAACAGTCATACATGTTTTTATGGGGTTATTTTAAATAACGTTTGACCCAGACCGTGATGGCTCAGTCAAAAATGACATGCTTTCCACTGGTATGAGTTGGGTTTGACTAAAAAGAAGTCCTAAGTACATTTGTGTGGTAATGAACAGAATGTCTAAGACATCTAGAGACTGACCATCATGTTTATTTTTTAACCAAATACAGATGTGTATCTATCCCTATTGAAACACTGAGTCCAACTTTCTGTACAACATTCAGACACTGCAGTGATAGTGGACAAGGTTTTCCCATTATTAAGAAACTTTGGATCAAAGGGGCCACCAAAGAACATAAAACAATCCAGCCTGCATGGTGGAGGTACATGAATGTGGTTCACCCCTTCAAAGCTGGTACAGATGTGGTTCTTTATTTCAGGTTAATGTGGGGACAGAGGCTTACCAACTGACAGTTAACAAATGGTCTCCCAGCTTTTATAGAGCTGCAGAAAGGAAACCAGAGTGCCACTCAACTTCCTCTAGCAGCCAAACACACACACACACACACACACACACACACACACACACACACACACACACACACACACACACACACACACACACACACACACACACACAAACACACACACAGTCGATGACATACACACCACTTTAAAGCGATGAGGAGGGGGTCGACTGTGGTCACATTTACAAGAAGCCTCAATAGTGGCCTACAGTTTGTGTTACCCAGACAGATTTACGAGGGATTATATTTCAGTTTTTTGTATATCCTGCTAAGGACCAACACTCTTATCAGCTCCTAAGACAGATTTGTGATTGTGTTATCTAAGAATATGATGGATAAGGAGCAGTATGTGACGGTAAAGTGGTCAGAGGTGCTGTTTGAGAAGGCCTTCAGTGCTCCAAGGGGCCCAGAACAGGACAGAGACCCTGAAACATGTCAAGGGTTAATGACTGGTTTTGTTTCAAACGTGTTGTTTGAAGATGAGAAGATCTCTTTAACCATCCCTGAGTGGTAAGGGACATTGACTTATGATTGCTTTTTCCTGATCAAAAGATGTTAACTACTAAAACCTAAACAGTTATGTACAACAAGGTGTCAAGTGTCAAATTACTCAGGTTTACCTTTCACATTCAGAGTACACATCTTTAAACAGTGTAATAGAGGTGTACAGAGCAAAGTATCCATCCCCCTCAGCATTGGTGACCTACTAAATGACCAGCCAAACTGAACTTGTTACAAAACACTGAGAGGAAACAGCATGAAATCAGGTAGCACTCCAGATCCCATACTGGACATCAAACACTGCTCTCAGGGTTCAAACAATTTTCCCCCTCAGCGACCACATATCCATTCACTCCTGTTCCCGTCCATTATTCAAGGAAGCGGTTTAACCCGTGTCCATGACCGCGGGTCAGTCATTCAATTAAACCAGTAAATCTGAGTGAATCAAGCTGGAATAAATCCTGCTTCCCAGGTGAGTCCATTCCAAGTTGACCGGCTCAGGCAGCAGTCACAGCAGTACCCCCATTCGCTCGTTTGCTGGGTTCTGTTCACTTGGCTGTAAACGGACACCATTAGCTGGTAGGGTTGTTAAGCCACTTTTAGCCAATTAAATTTCCTTTACACGCAACACACCCAGCTGGAAGGCGCATGTTTGGGTTATGCAAAGAGAAAAGGAGACAAGGACAGAGAGAAGAACAAAATGGAGCAATATTTTGCATTTATATCCTTTTAGTCTGCATTTAGCAGAAAGATTATCATGGCGTGTTGTTGGTGTACTAATTCAAGAGTGACTTGACCGTGTGTTTGTGCATAGATCACCATGTTTATTGATGGGATGGGTTGAGAGGACCTAAGAAGTGAAAGCAAGAATGGTGAAAGGAGAAGAAATAGAGAAGCAGAGAGGTCAGGGGAGGTGAGATCTAAAAAGTGAAATCAAGTTAGGGAGGAGTGGGAAAGGAAGAGAAGAGGAAGCGAGGTGGTGAAGCAGAACCTTGTTTTCTTTCATTCTCTATCACACAGTTCACATTGCAATATATACAGTTTTACTAAAGGGGTTTTTCAGTGGTCTGGCATATCTAAACTTACTACATTTTCTCCAGCATTGCTGATTCAATATGAACAAAACATACTGGGAAAAATATAATGGTAAATGGACTTGAGCTTGTATAGTGCTTTTCTAGTCTTCTGACTCAAAGCACTTTTACACAGCAGGTCACACCTTCCCCTTTCACACATTGATGGCAGAGGCTGCTATGTAATGTGTCCATCAGTATTAGCTTATCCCATTCATACACATTCACACGCTATGAAGCAATTTGGGGATAAGTGTCTTGCCCAGGGACTGCAGGAGCTGGGAATTGAGTCTCCAACCTGCCGGTTGAGAGACGACCGACTCTGAGCCACAGCCGCCCCCGCATGAGGTGATACAGATGTTTTCCTCAGATACTTGTAGAGTAACATCACTGAAACAGGATTGAAACGTTTAAACTGCAATATGAAGTGTATATTTGTAACAATGACAAAATAATGAAAAAAAGACTAAAAATGTTGCAGCTTCTAAATAACAGAGGAGAGAGAAAGAGGGAATGGTGGATGGTGAAATTCTGTAGAGATGTTGTTTTCTTTAAGATTATAGCTCTACTCTGCAGTCCTGCAATAAAAACTTAATCTAAACTATTTACTGAATGTATCCATGGACTTGTTTATAGTCCTGTCGTTATCCTACTGCTGTAATCATGTGACGTACCAGACAAGCAAGGGAACGCTCTCTTAAATGCTGTATACACAGAAATGAAAGGGCAAACATACCACACTAAAGCCAACATATTGCCACAGATACATGCTGCTGGTCTTGTATTAAGAATGTAGACAAACAGCCGAGATGCTTCATGCATAAAGTAAACCTACATTCATGCGTAAACAAATGTTTCAACTGTGGGTGATTAAGATTCAAAGTTTCATTGAAAAAGTGGATACTTGAACAAGGGATTAAAAGACTGTATTCATTGGCTTCAAATTCAGGGTGGGGAGCTCGAATGCTTTTATTATAACTGTCCAACTTTGCAATAATAAATCTAAACTGGACATAAAAATACATTCACAACAACTGTGTGATACTGTGTGCAATTATGTTCTAATTTAACTCGTATAGGGCTTTCACACTTGCAGAAATCTCCTGAAAAAACTCAAATTTTTCAGAAGGGATGTGTATGTGAACGCAAACAGCCACATTTATCGCTCAGACTTCACCCGGAGTGACGCCTAGAATTTTTTTTTGCAGCAAGTCCGAGTAAGCTGATGTGAGAACGCCGCAGGATATTCTCCGGAGAATTCAGCTCGTGCCAAAAGGAGGGGGGAGTGAAGTTTCTACTGATGCACTGTGCATAGAGTGCTTGCATGCGACCACTACGATCTCTGTGCACGTTATTAAATGGTTGCATTATGTTTTCTGTTCGCCAGTATGTTGTCATTCCGTTGGACTACACATTGTATTGATATAAAGGCAAATATTGTCATTATAGCGTCATGTAGCGGACTCTCTTGCTTTGTCCCCTACTTCCGCATTGTTTTTTTACGTCACGTCTTACCTCAGGAGACCCCTGCCCCCCTCCCGTCTGACAGGGACAGTTCCCCGCTGTGAGGAGTGCAGATGTGAAAACGGCTTTATTTATACAATTCTGGCATTTATGTTTAAATCCCTGTAAAGATTCTATTTCTCAACTTGATGTCTTTTTTATTACAGTCTGTACTTAAATCATACTGTGTGTTCATAAATGTGCATATTTTATATATACAGTGGATTTGAATTTTTTTATTTCTAGACTTATTTTCTATATTTCTGTTTATATTCTGTATAAGAGCAGCTGCAATTCCCTAATATCCCATGGGAATAAAGTAATTATTTCTGTTTATGATTATTGTATCGCTCAAAGTTCAAGGTATAGGAACAAAAGAGTCAAATGTTGTTGTTTTTTTCATAGTTTCGTGCTTTATTTGCAGCTAAGAAGACCATGGATTTCAAAATTGTGGAGGGACATCAGGCAATTTTTTTCTAAATTCATTAAACCACGTTATAACACGTTAGCTATGGTCACACAACAGCTAATGTTGGCATCCACTTCCTAGCTGATGTTAGCATTAGATAGAAAGTAGCTGAATGTTAACATCAATGTTTGTAGTGTTATATGGTACAATAGGAAAGAAATACATTCCTAGCTAAAGCAAATGTTGGCTATAATTGTTCAATGCTAAAATCACCTCGTTTAAACAACATTTGAACTTCCCATCCAAGGTGTTACATCAGAGGAAAATGGCTCAGTGTGAATGAAGTGAGCACACTTTTTATCTGATCCTACACAGTGATGTTTTACAATATCCGCTTTTTACAGGAACACCTATACTTGCACTGCATAAGCCACAAAGGAGGCATTGTTTCAGTTTGCAGGATGTTTTTCCTCTGCAGATGGACCCACTAAGGTATACCTTCTATGGCTGTATTTTGTTTTTACGTATAAATAGCTTGTTGTTCTCCAGCATATTTTCCTCTTTTATTGATTCTTATTTTCCCTTCTTTATGTTAACTAATTTTCATAGACACTGCTTTTGTTGATCTGGTGATTTGAAGCTCTGTCCTCTGGTCCAGGTCACAGTGGCATGAGTCAAACCAATGTCCTCCAGCTCTTCCTGGGGGATCCCGAGGCTTTCTAGGGCCAGATGAGAAATGTAATACTTACAGCATGTCCTGGGTTTCCTGCAGGGTCTACTTCCAGATGGATGTGCCTGGAATATCTCTACTTGAAGGTGTCCTGGAGGGAACCCAGTGAGATGCTCCCACAAACTAAACTGGTGCCTTTAAACGCACAAGAGCACCAGTTCTACTCCGAGCTTCTTCTACATGTCTAAGGTCATTACACAATCTCTTTAAAGATGTCAGTATGCCCCAAACCAGGTGCCTTTGGAAGACCAATGACTTCTGAAACCCCTTGTACCAACATCTTTATAATATCCGACTTAAGGGGATTGTATCTCACTATTTTGGAAGCTTTCACAAACCGCTAATCTGTCAAGCATCTTACACCTAATGAAAGGGCTGCAAAAATGTAAGCAAGCAAACTTTAGACAGTTTCAGTTTTTCTCAATAATATAATGTCCACATCTGCTTTGTGCTTTAGAAACAGGACGAGCAATAAAGTGCTTGATTGAAAAATCACTCACAATGGTTTCCTCAAAGTATCAGGCACTTGTGGATCCTTTCCAGAGAGGGACATTACAAGAAAAAAACAATCTTGTCCCCTATGTAGCAGTGCAGCATAGCTTATAGATTTTCTTGACTATCTGTGCTTCATGTGCTATAGTTTGCTTTCCTTTTTATGTTTTAAAGAGGCAAACTTCCTCAGCAAGTTGTAACTTCATAATTTCCATAAGTTTTGTGTATGTGTGAAAACTGAGTGCAACACTACATACAGTATACCTCCAGGAAAGAATAAACTGTTATTCCAGTATTGAAACTCATCAGTTCATCAGTATATTGACTTTGTTTTCAACTGTGGCCTTTAAAAAACAACTACAAACACTTTGGCCTTCGTAAGAGGTCAGACATCACATAGGCATACTACAAGTTACTTCTGGCGATAACTTAACATTATCTGATACGAAACACCAGTGACATCCAGAGTCAGAACACATACTCTGTGCACTGCTTGACTGGTTTTAAATTCAGTACCATGGCCACAGACTTACTGGTGCAGGCACTCATCCCAGATGATTTGAAAAAATTGCTGGTGAACACTGCACTATTTGCACTTTGTCTAAGAAAACCTGCCTCTCTGTCCAAGAAGTTGTAACAAGGCACAACTGCTTCCTTGTAGGATATGTGCAACCATTGTTCCTGTGGACATGAAAGCATTGTATAGCCCTTATCAGACTGCTTTTTTCGCAAAAGTGCCGTAACTTAACTCAGCCGTCATCACGTCTTTGTACATTCATATTGATTCCGTGACAATACCGCAGGGGAAACACTTCGTCCCCCCATTACTTTGACACATTCACATTCAGAAACGTCACAGGGGCGTTAATATGAGCTTTAAACAGCATTCTGAATGGGGCTTATGTTAGTTAACCGGAAGCAATGAACAAATTCTTCAATCTAGTCTTTTACAAATGTGCAATACCATGCTGCCTGCAAGTGCCACATAGTTAAAAGATGACGTGAAAATAGTGCAGATTTTTACACTTTGGGTAAACACCTGACAGCAAGTAGAAGATTTCAAAGAGTGGCTGCAGGGAACCTTCTCTTCCCTCAACCTTTCTCCTTGTTCTTCTCATTTTCATCCTATGCTTGTCCTCCTTTGCCTATTTCACTTTATCTCTCCTTCCCATCGCTTTCCTTTTTCTCTCTCCCTCTGGCACTCAAAGCCAAATGGTTGAATTGTAACCATGTGTGTGTTTGACGAGTACAGTGGTAGCTCTGTCAGACTGAGAAACGTTACTATAACACACAGAGAGGGCAGCAACATTCACACACTTCTTCAGACGCATGAACTTGCATCATACCAGAGAGAGGAATTTTACGGAATCGCCTCCCAATTCATGTCATTGTGGTAAATATTTTCACATCATGGTTTGTGAAGTGTCAGTACTCTACACCACAGGGATAAGTGTTTCACAGAAATGGAAATTGGGTGAAGAATTATCTGGTAAATGGCCCTCTTCCTTTTCTTGTGTGCCTTGGGAAAACAAAATACTGCCAAGCTGTGTACTGTGCTGCTGCCTCGCTCAATTATAGAGAATGCTGTTTTTGTCTTGAAAAACAAAAGGATTACGTAGATTTCATATCAAAGAAAGCTGAGATAAACAAGTTAGAGCAGAGGGAGTACGAGAACAGAAGAACACTGATCTTTTTTCCTCTGTGTAATGACTTGAAGAATTTACAGGCTAAACATCAAATTTTACTTCATCAAGTAAATGGAAGGTGAAGGGATGCTTCAAAATACAATGTAATAGAGTGTAAGTATATTCTCACTTTAAAAGAAATCATCTGAGATCTGCAGCTCCTTTGAACAGGATACAGTAGAGAGACGAGCCAATGGGCTGGATTCAAGCTCCTCACCTGAGCCAATAAGACAATTTAAAGAATTGTTTAAAATAACTGAATCCAACTCAAGGTTTGTTCCTTTTCTGGTAAAACTACACTCCACTGATTTAATTCATTTACCAGCACAGTGACCTTAAATGACCTCCAGAATCCAAAGACGTTAAGCCTTGTGAAATTTTCTTGAAATAATAAAAATGCATGAAAAAAAGGTCATTCTCACAAAGCATCAACAGAGAGTGCATTTTAAATAATGCCCCAAGGCTGGGTTTGTGAGGAAGGACACGTTTTAATAATAAAATGTATAAAACATGGCTGTAGTCTCAATGACATCACCCAATGGTTTCTGAAGGGTAGTTTTGAAGCCCATCGATGGCTGTTGCCATGTTGGAAATACTGTCTTAAACGTACTTTTTGTTAATCTAGAAACAGGCAGAGAGCTGGAGGTAGGCCTTTAGCCTCCTGACAAACAGTTCAACACACCCGACCACCAGTCAGATCAGCCATGCCCCTAATTATGCACAGCTCTTATCCTTAACAATATCATCAAAACAGATGAGTTCTAAAGTACAGTGTGTGCCAAAGGCTGTAGACATATTTATTTCTGCTGTTAAAATGGTCATTTTATTTAGTTTTTGCACGTCAGCATTGGCTTCATTTTTCAACACCTGAGGTTGCCACTTGGTTTAGATACACAATAACCTGGCAAAGCACTGACACATATCCGCACAGAGCATGATTACTGCGATCTGAAAGTAAGTCATTTAAATAGGTTACTGAATGTTAGGTTATGAAATGCTTTGCTATTAATATCACAGTTAGTAGTTAGCATACACATGAACAGTAGCTGAGATTCCTTTATTTTTGTCATATATGTCAATCTCTTCTCCCAACATATCCTGTCTCTCTTCAGCCGTCTTATATAAAGGCACAACAAATATGTATTACTTATTGCAGAATGGGCAATCTTTTTGAAAAAACGTGAATACTGCTCGTTGTCTCCTCATCACTTTGTTCTGTTTGGTGTAGTTCTTAGACACCCAGTAAGATACGCTGCCAGTAAACACAGCTGTAGCCAGATGGTCTCTTTAGCAACCGAGCTGCTCTTATTCCACACCTACAGTTTCCCATCTCTCTCTTATTCCTCATTTTGCTGTATCATGGTTGTATCAACAAGTGTGTCATAGTTGAACCTGAACGTGGGAAGGGAAGCTAGTTTGAGGTTGCAGGCACGATAACAGGATTTATAAAAGCCACCTCTGGATGAGCCCTTTGTGAATGCATCATAACCAGACAACGTCTTGACAACATTCCAACTGTCTGCTGTCTGAATGAGACAAAACTGCTCTTTGGGGAAGTACATGCACAACCTGCACACCCACACACACTTACAAATACAAGAGTCATTTCAGCTAGTATAACCTCCATTATAAAGCATATGCATATCAGTGAAACAAGAAAACAGCCAAATGATACAACTGGCCAATGAAACATATACAGCCATTAATTATTATTGTAGAGCGTCTAATTGGTCAATTAATCAGCTGTTGAGCCTAAACACTAAGTTACTGTTGCTACAGCATATGTACGATTTACAAAATATTTTTAAGTATTATTTAAAGCGGAATTTCTAAAACACGATCAGACTTGTTTTTTAATAAAATAATATTTTATCAGCTTCATTTTTATTTATTTTTGCTTTTTATTTTCTACCACCTTTTTGTGGACAGTAAAGCACTTTGGTGAACACTGCTGCATTTTAAAATGTGCTCTATAAATAAAGCTGGATTGGATTGGATAAAGAGGCTACAGATGAGTCCTGAGTAAATCTGCGATAAAAACTCAGAAATAAATGGGAACAGGTATTATTTGCACACACATGTTTATGGCTGTCAAAGAACCATTTCAGAATATCAGTTCAATGACTTGTATGTTGAAGAGAATCATGGACAGAAATGTTGTTGGGGATTTTTAAGCGTTTAAAACCCTCTGAATCATAACGCCAAAGATTAACCTGAATCACACATTTTTTCCAAGTAGGTGGCTGTGGGGTGAGGTAAGACAAATGCTTTGGGAGAAATTAAGCAAGCTTTTCAACAAACACTGGCATAAGGCAATGAAGTTATTTGTCTCTCTCCTTGGTCATCCTTGTAGCTATAGATACTAGACCAGAGCAGTCCTAAACTAAACATTATAACAGTGGCATTGATTTAGAATAAAGTAGGTTCACAAAAGTTGCTCTTTTTAAGTACTAAGCTACTTTTGCCACGTTGCTATTAAGCTTGTATATAACAAGTATTGTATTCTCAAGTTGTCCTTGCAGTACCTTCAAGATCCACCAGAGGGCATCAACACACTCTGGAAATGACTGCTCAGACAAGTCAGCAGCCAGTTTACATTGGCAGGAGTTTGATTAGAGCAGAGTTTATCTGCTGTGGAAACATGAGGGGGAAATTAAGCAGCCCCCCCGCCCCCATTCACAGTGTTTGTATTTTTATCATGCCCTTTGCTTCATCATGTTGTGAAATCCAATGCATGGCTGAACTTGATGTTTTAGATTTCACACATGCACTATGCCAGGTGGTGTTCAGCTAAAAGTGAATGGTTATTCAGCAGTGTCCAAAAACATTTAAATGATTAACAAACAAAAAATAACAATGAAAAAAAAAACACATCTCCTGATGTTATCTTAGGGACAAATACATTGAATGGAGAGGAGAAAGAAGTGGACACCCTGTTTGTGTTCATCCATTATGGGCAAAGCCAACTTCTCTGTAACCTCTAGCCTTCATTTTCGAGTTTTTATGAAATGCCACTTCAGTTTGAAAAAAAAAAGGAATGGATAAAAAAGTCTTATTTTGTATCTCTTTATTGAACCAGTGAGTCCCATACAGGAGGTTCAAGAATTCAACAAGATTGATTTAACAGCTGTTTGGCACCATCTAGTGACTTTTTGTTTAAATCACATTTATGTATAGAAAAGGTTAGACTCTGTTGAGCGTGATGCAGGGTCAACTTTATAGAAGGCAGTAAAAAGACTATATATTTTTCACTTCTCCTCTGACACTATTGTTAGTGAGGTGTGAAATAGTTATCGGGGAAATTCTAAATAGTTTATATGCTGTATTAAATATATTTACTGTACATGTATCCTGGATTGTATCATGCATGCAAAAAGTACCTTTTATGATGAACACATTTACTTTATTGAACCTTCTGCAAGATGTGTATGGCTGAAAGCTGTAAAAATCACAATAAACCTCCAATGCTATCCTGCAGAAGAAAGTTAGAGACAGAGATTTAAGCAGTAGAAAACTCTTAATTATTGTCTGTTTCACTTTGGTATAAAAAACAACAACACTATATGCCATTTACATCCAGAGTGTGGAAGTGACCTGGTTTATGTTGCGTAAAGTATTCTTGGGTCTAATGGTTGATGGTGTACAGAAAATAAATCTAAGCTTGGTGATGATGTTTCATAATAAAATGTATCTCGGGAGTCTTTGTTAATATCACTTCTTGCTTTTTTCACCGTATAGGCTCAGATATTTTTAAATCAACGATCAAAATACTTCACACTGTTGTTAATCTTTTATTATTTAAACATAGAGTGTTTCTTGCCCACCCCCTGCCTTTGGAGGTGCCCCCACTTGAATGTCACTTGACACTGTCTATGAACAGTCCACATTATTAAATGCTATGAAAAAGTACTATACAAACACTCATACTGCATGGTTTAATTGGATATTCTTTTTTTAAGGTTTATTTTCTGTGTTTTTTATGCCTTTTTTTAGAGCGATTGGACAGTGGATAGAGTCCGAAATCAGGGCTCAAGAGAGTAGAAGAAGGGGGCCACAGGTCGGATTCAAACCCGCGCTGCCCACTTTGACAACTACAGCCTCCATAAATGGGGCGTGGGCGCACTAATCGCACACTAATCGCTAGGCTACCGGTGCCCCCCTTAATTTGATATTCTAAGAGCAGAGTACATGTTCTAATCATGTAATGTAAAATGATCTGATTAAACTCACATAGAAATGATTGAATGATTGTTCATTCACTTTCATTAAACTCACTGAACGATGTGACCATCACATAAATCTGAGGTTCTGGACCACATGGAGTGCTGGTTAAGCTTAGTAGATAAACCTAAATACAGAGGAAAAATCTCTGATGCTCTAGTCACTGGTTCAACTCCCAACCCGGTACCATCTGATGCATGTCATCACTCTCTTTCCCCCACTTATTCTGTCTCTAGTTGTCCTATCAATAACCGCAAAGGCCAAAAAAGTAAAGTAAAAAATATATATAATTCAGGTAGAAAACTTTCAAGGATGGATTGAGCTAACCAGTGAGCCGACATCTAGCTTTAAAAGATAAGCTGATCCCTTTAACTCATTCAGGTATAGCTTGTAGAGAGATAAGGTGAGTACGGATCTGAGCAGACTGTAGGACAGCTTCATAGATGACAGAGCGCTTTCACTAATGATTCATATTCAGGTCTGTTTTTTATGACCAAACAGAGAGTTAATTAACTGTGACGCGAGGTTCTAATGTCAAGCAGTAATGTCAAGACCAAAAGACGTGACAACCTGATTCAACCAAATAGGATGTGAAATGTTGCTTCAAAACAAGGTGGGAGAGATACACTGCTCTTGATCTTTACTATGTTCAGATGTTTCAACATCTTTGATTATAATATTGTTTTAGACATTCAGTTTTATCAGCTTTCCTTTTATTCTAGCAGGAAAAATGTATCTCGATGTCCTGGATCGAGAGCAGGAAAGATTTTTCAGGATGCTGCAGCAGAAAATCAACAACACTACACTTAGTGTGTCTTAAAAGAAACTGAGCAATGAATGTAGAATGGCTCAGATCTTAAAAGTGTTGCTGTTCTTAAACAGAAATATCTCTACTTCTCAGTAATTATCTTAGCACTTTTCTCCAGCAATCAAAAAAAACATTTCCTCTAGATGCAGCCAATTGCCAATCAGTTTATATGCATGTAGAGGTATCAAACTATTCACTGTATGTTTGCATAAAACACACACATACTGTAGAGACACATTATTGACAATGACACAGAAGCAGACCTTAGTTTAAACGTTACTTATTGCATCTTAAAATCACTGTTAAGTCAGAGTAACTTCCACTGGATAATTTAGTGTTTATTGGGGAGAAGGTAGATTGAAATATTTCCTAATGAATTTAAATCAAATCAACATTTGTGTTTAATATAATTTCCCAGATATTTCTGAGGAGCATTTCATGAGGGGTACTGACTATTTCTAAGGTCGGTGCCTTGATCAGGGGCAGAACTGTTCTTTATTACTTTATAAAAATAACCACTAATGTAGTCATGTGTGTTGTGTTAGCAGGGGGGTGGAAGGTAAGTGTACTGTATGTATGTGTGTGTATGAGTAGGCCTATGTGTATGTGTGTGTATGTATGTATGTATGTATGTATGTATGTATGTATGTATGTATGTATGTATGTATGTATGTATGTATGTATGTATGTATGTATGTATGTATGTATGTATGTATGTATGTATGTATACATGTATGTATGTGGGTGTGTATGTGTGTATGTATAGGCATTGGCTTAGGGCTTTAAAACTTTTTAAACTGTCAACCAAATGTAACATAGATTAGCTCTTTCTGTAAGCATGCTCTCCATATTTGTATCATATATTTTATGTATTTTATATTGAGAAGGCCGTTTCGGGGACAGGCATTGGAAGTTAGCATTAGCTATAAATGCTGTGTGCTGTGGTGCAGTGCATTGGAACATTTTTGTTCAGTTCTCCATGTATGCTGCTTCTGTCCCTGCAAAATAAACCAGCGGAAAAAAAATGACATAGAAGATGTTGGCTAATATTTAAACAGCCTGAGGAAACAAACTGTCTAACAAGTTTCCCAGATGTTATGGATGTGAAAATCAAAATGACTGGAGAACCATTTTAAGATAAAACAATCGAGCGTTGTTCAAAAGCCTAACCTGGGTACCAAACAACTATGAAACCTTGTGATTTATAAGCTTAGGCAGACTCATCTGGTCCTTCCTAGATTCAAACAGATTAATGCTGCGTTCCAGTTGAACTGGGAAGTGGGAAATTCCGAGTTCCCAGTCGGAAGTGTCAACTGGAACGCCCCCTGAAGTCGTATTTACTAGTTGGAAACTCGGAGGAAAAAAAGTAGCCCGAGTTAAAATCCAACATGGCTGCTACGTGCATCAACCGTACGTTAAAGCTGAGAATATAGTGTTTATTAGTCGCTTGTTCCTCTTTTTGTGTGATTAAATCAATCACACTGATAGTATCGGGCAAGTTCTATCTGTGGACATGTTGTCATGTTATTTTTGTGCACAAACTATCACGTAGTGTGTTGTTATTGTCTGGTATTAGCTAACAAATGAATGAATTTCCCCACAGGGACAATAAAGTAACTAACTAACTAACAAAATAAAGGTACTCCTGGAGGTGTCCATGTTGCTTTTCCAACTTGCAACTGGAACACGCTCAACTCGGGTGTGACGTCATTCCCAGCTCCGACTTCCCAGTTCCGAGGTAACTGGAACGCAGCATAACATACAACCGGACTAAAGTTAGGCCAGTCAAAACTGTTTCAATGAGGCGAAGGTTGAAGCACAACTGAGGCATTTGTGTAAAAACCAAGATGTCCACTGGTAATGTTGAAGGATGTAGGCCTAATTCCTCCGAGGCATCAGCACTTTAAACTAGACAGTAAGTTATGTTATATTAAAATGGAAGTGTCAGCCACCATGGCATACCAAAAGACTGAGAATCATAATCATTGCTTTCTTTGTAGCCGTGTTCAGGTGCAGTTATTGGGTGTTGCCTGTAGATAACTAACCTTGGAAATCAAAAAGAAACTTTGTAATAATGGCTGCATCGCCAGTTGATGAATAAGTTGATTATCTTTCTCCAAAGTTGAGTCTTTCTTTTCTATTCTTTAATGTCATACGACCTTTGTGGCAATCAGTAAAAATCACTGCAGTACCAATTTTGTGCAGGACTCCACCACGAACCAAAGCTGTGATGCATGCATGGGCCAAGGTCAGGATCAATTCTGAGGTGGATCCAGTGGAGGTCACTGTTGTGTGTGAGCTCTCTGAGCTAACTGTGTCACTTCAGGACATGTCAGTAAAAACTGCAAGTATCAGTTGACCTCAGATTTACCTTTGTGGATCCAGATGTGAGCGTGTTTTGTGTGTGTGATGAAGGACAGAGATGTATGCAGGTTCCCCTCTGCAGAGCTGTAGAAAGCACTGCAGCAGCACCTCACATGTACATACAGGGAGAAAGCTGGCGGAGAGAGAGGAAGAGGGGTGGGCGGGGTGAACTAGGGAGGGTGGGGCTTTGGGGGTAACAAACGCCCCCTCTGATACTTTAATATTCAATCAGCTTTGAGCCCAGAGTCTGGCAGGCATCAGCACAGGGGCAAGTTGACGGCAACAACACGCAGTTCATTCATTTTTACACCAGCAGGCATGCTTCATGGAGCCACAAACACCCCTCCCACCGCCTGGACACACAGTTGCTCCACTTTCCTCGGTCTGCTTCTGAACTTTTCGCGGCTATAGCACTATGGACCTGCAATGGACGGACACCGGCGCCCCGGTACGGCATGCAAATACGTACTCTGACGTCGGCGATCATGTGGCTTTTGGCGTAGATCCTCCTTGTGATCGCCAGTTTTTTCTTTCCTGTCGCCTGTTGTCTGCTCGGTTATTGGACCGCCGTGAGAGTGTTTGAAACAGATTTGCGTTTTTTTCTTGGTTGAGCAGCCGTTTTGGGATTGTACCGCACTACCTGAGCATCGCGCCAAAACGGGGTGCAGGTAAGAAACAGATCAACTCTTCTTCTGTATTTCTCACTGCTGTCCCTGCCTCTAAAGTCCCTCAAGTTAAAGCTAGATGTAGGCTAGTTGTTTTTTTGTGCCCTTCTGACGGCGTGCTCTGCCTTTGCGTGGCTCCAAAACACCCACACGCCTCTTTATAAATATTTTAACTTGTCTAGCCGCATGAACTTTGACTGGCTTTGCCGTTTACACCTGCCTGCTCAGACTGTTTGTGCTGCAAGTTGCTAATTGGATGTGTTCTGCCCTGTGTTTAAGTTTAACTTTGGTACTTGTGACCGCTGGTAGGAGAAGGCAGAGAGGAGAAAGATCGTGTCTACTTTTCCTCCTCCCCGTGTCGACATAACCAGCAAAACATGGCCGTCCTTTGCCGACATGTTGTTACGTCGATGGCGAGAGGGGGAACATTTGGGGAGAGTGTTTCCCTGCGCCCCTCTGTCACATCTCGGGTTGGCTGGTGGAAACGGCCGTCGGGACCCCCGCTCACAATCAGCGGCGCGGAGGTTTGAGTGCAACTTTCCGAGTCCGACGTTGTTTATAGACTTTGATATGCGTGACTCTGTGAAGTAGGCGTAACGTTACCCCTAGTGATGCGTCCTCCCCTCCGAGACCACAGCTCCTACTGCATACAGACACACACAAACACACAGACACACACAGTGCTGTAGCATAGCAGTTCACATACCCCGGCGTTGCTGTATAAGCTAGGCCCGAAACTGCTGTAAAAGTCAGGCGTGGTTCTTGTTCTTTAGAATATGAACTTTGCTATATGAGCACACAGTGCCCTGGACTGAGGGCAAGCTGTGTGCCGCACTGAGCTGTCTGAAGTCAGCACACGCTGCTGCTGCTGCTGCCTGTGACCAACTGTGTCCTCAGAGCACCCAGAGAAGCATGCTGAAAGGAGAGTTGTTTTCGGATTATGTCATGGTGTTGTATTATTAATGAGGTAGCATGAGTGAGAAGATGGACAAAACAGATACAGCATGATGATCAAACATGTCTCAATTATAGACACAAACAGTAAGATCAAACCTGGTTAAATGTGCCCAGTGCTTAATATTTTTCAACCTATATTGTAGTTTAATAGTTTTCATTGTGTTATTTAACTATATCATAAACAACAGTACTATTTCCCGTGTGTCTATACCATGCCATATGGTGTCTACAGAGTAAGCCACTGTAAAAAAAAGCTTACCTCCAATATGTTAATGTTTCCTTCAGACATAAGTGGATTCTAGACAAGCCCTACATACATTGTCTTATTACAGTTTGGGGATGTTTATAATAAAATGGGGGTCATTCACCTACAGCAGAACTAAAACTATCAGGAGTCAGTTGTCTAATACCTTGGATTAGTGCTAAAACTGACCTCATTCAGCATCACAGGTGTCGGCCATGCCTTAACAGATCTCCTTCAATTTAGTTTCTGGTTCAATGTTATTATAATATCCAAAATGTTCTGTGTGAGTTTCATTCTCTTCAGTCACAGAAGGGCTGCCCACCTTGTTTTTGCAACCACAGCAGTCCCTGACCTCAGGTAACCTTGGATGAAAATGATTCAAGAGTTCATTATAGTGGGCATACACAAATTTGATGTTGATTTTTTTAACACTGGTATAATTTTATTTTACTAGGTACTGGTACATATCCAAAATAATATATGACTAAAATTTCCAACAGTGACTCATGAGCACAGTAACCACAGCCAGCTGCCATCAACAGTCACAATCAGATATTGGTTCAGACGGCACAGAGCATAAAGATTAAAGTGCCATTTCATCTCTTCCATACTGCTGTTGTAAAAAAACAATCCTTGACACCCATTTACTGCACTGTTATTCAGTTCACCCGTTAACCCCGTCAACAGTCTCCGACCTTTAATAACGCTCTTTCCCACAAGGTAGGCCAATTATTTGAAAACGTAGCGTCTGTTCTCCATACCGCTTTTGAAGCTGTCATCCAGTCATAGCCTGCATTCATGTTCTTACTGTGTGTCTGATGAAATAACTTGTTCATTAAACGACATCATGCTGGGGTGACCTGTTATGTTATATTTCTGAGCATTCCTTGATCAGCAGTGGAGCACAGCCCGTAAAAAGATGCAAGTCTGATCACAGCACAGTAACCCCCCCACACACGTCATACCCGTTATCAGTAACTCCTTTGGGTATAAACTCGGCTTCTCTCACTAAGCCACGCACTCTTACTCTTTCCATGTGAATAAAAATGTGGCTTGCGCTTGTTCTTCTCACGGTTTCCACTTGTGATCTGCCAAATCACAGATAATGTTATATAATTTGGGATGACAGCCGGCTCATTTTTATTGGTGACTGAACAATCAAAGGGTTTCTGTTGATAAAAGTAAATCGTTTTCATTTGAAATCACACATTTGCGAAGCGTGTACTGTAGCCAAGCTCAGGAAACCCAGCCAGAAATAGGTGTTTCAATGTGTTTGAAATGAGCAATTAACCCAACTAAATGAATTCAAGCTCTTATTTAGTACCATTTTTATTTTTTGTTTGTCCAAACAAATAGACGGTAATAATGCCGGGGTACCAAAAATAAAAGGAAAACATAGAGGATGACAATTTGAAATCCCTGCTGATGTCCAGAGCTAGATATAGAGGACAGCATTACTGAATTGTTTTTTACTCATGTAAGATTAACTCTTTTTAAATATTTTAGGGAATTGTTATTCTCAGGGTTGCTTAAAAGATTAAAGCAATGCACAGATGTCTCTGCTTTACCTAGTTGTCCATAATATCAGTGATTCTCCATCATCTCTACACTGACTGCAGCAGGAAGAGAGGGAAGCTCAGAGTACAGAGGAGTTATTTGGTTTATTTACAGTATGGACTCTTTTTAACTTGCACAAAAAATAAGTCTACTCTCTTCGAATTGCCATTTTTTCCAGTCTTGCCCAACCGCGCGTTGTTTCTCGATGTACTGTGACCTCTCAGAATGTCACAGCCAAAACATCCCGCTGTGAGGTGATCCACGCTATTTTATTCCTCGAGGCGTTTCTTGGTTTGCTGTAGTGAGATGCTGGAAAATAAACAAGACCGTTTGTCAAATTCAAATGGAAACCATCAGTATGTTCTGACAGTAGAGAAAATCTAGTACAGTCAAAAATAATGTGTAAAAATGACGTGAGAGATTTTTATTTTTGACAGCCATCACGCAACCAGATGTTGAATGTGTCAATCATGCAGGCACGAGCTATTGAACCTGTCTGAAGCAGTTTCTGACTGCTGACTGGAAGAGCAGAAGACTGACATTAAAACACGGAAAAATTATTTTTTGGGTGGGCAGGAAGTCCTGTTTTCATGCTGTGAGGGACAGTAAATGAGAAATATGCGCTGCTAATATTGTAGCGTTGTAGAGTTTGAGCATGGATTGCCTTGTGGGTGTTTAGACTATTTAGTCATTATTTCACAAACAATACTGAGCTGGAATGCTATAAATTATATTATAATGAAAATAGTGATAAACTGAAGACATATATGATACCTGATGTGTAAAAGAAAAGTTCACCAATAAAAATTATTTAGAAGATTTGACATTTATGTTGCTGAGAAAAAGGGTATCCCCATTTCCTATGGCTGTAACAGCGCCCTACCAGTAACTGCAGTCAGCTTTATAGTACATCTGTAGAGACACAAGATGATAATCATTTCAATTGTGTCAAGTGTTGTCATACTAAGTGAGGCCTGCTATGTAGTTTCCTACTAATTGTAATAATGACAAGTTGCTTGAAAGTCGTGTGCCAATGTAAGCACATGATGTTCTCTAAATTGTGCCCGTCTCCCCTCTAGCTGCTGAGCTAATGTTACGTTAGCTTATATTACATTGTTTGATGAGACAACTTTTGCTTATCCCTGAACATGCAATGACCCTGAGTTAAGTGAAACAAATGTTACATTAGTCAACAACAGAGGGATTGGTTTTCTGCTGCTGTTAGCAGTACATCAGTGACCAACAATTATCCAGCTATGACATGCAAGCAGCTAACATTAGCTTGTATGTTAGCAGCAAAGTACATGCATGTGTTTCAAGTATACAGCTACAGTAAACTTTTCATTTTCCTTGTTTGGCTAAATCACAAATTAAACCACTTCTGGTTGTTAAGAAGTATGCTAACTTTAACTTCAGACTTTATTGTCCCAATGGGGAAATTCTTTTCCACAGCACCGTTACTGTTCAAACAGACAATTCCAACCAAGGAACATACACAAAACACAGAGTATAACACAAACAGAGTTAGACAACAATCAAGAGTTCCCTGTTCAGCGAGGCTTTTTGTTTAGGGCCGCTATGACAGCCGGGATCAGGCTCCTCCCGAGGCGAGCCTTTCTGCACCTCATTGCTCTGTACCTCCGTCCTGAGGGAAGTGGGGTGAGGTGAGTGTTCAGCGTGTGTGATGTCCTGTTCTTTTGAGATTGCAATGCGTGTGATGGCCCTGTCGTTGAGTTCTGTGAGGTTTGGTGTGGGGAGACCTATTATTCTGACAGCTTGTGGTTGTGATGTGAACAGTATTTCATCTACATTTGAAGTACATGGAGACAACCTGGTGCAAAGAGGTTGTAGGGATGGGATGTTGGTTTTGCTAAAGGCTCATTGATGTATTTGACCATTATTTACATGGTGGATTTTTTCCTCTGCCATCACCTTCAGAGGAGGAAGCCTAAATGCTATGGCCATGTCAAACTGCTGTTTTCCAAGTTGTAAGATATGTTTAAGTAATCGCTGCTGGGACTCCAGACAATAAGGCAAGATTAAAAAAAAAGGATAAAACACATTTTGAACCCATTTGCTACTGTCAAATACAGCTGTTGTAAGCATTCAGCCATTCCTAACTAATTGTTTAATGCAATAGGAAAAGTCCTAAATGCCTAACTTGTGTTAATGTTAGCTAATGAATATGTTGTTTTACCCTGACATATGGCTGATGCTCTTCAGTTTTTCACTGTCCATTGTCTTTTCAGGTGCTAATCACTCAGCAGGACAGTGATTTACGACATTTACTAAGATCATAACTAGTGACCTGGAACACAGCACTAGGACTTTATAACCGTATTAAACTTCACACTGATGGCAAAGAAAAATTTGCTGCTGTGGAATTTTAAAGAAATGCAGCTTCTTGTTCAAACCTTGGCTGGTGAAGATAGGGTTTTGGTGGATACTTTATACAGTAGTATATTGTATAGATGGTGAAATGTGAGACCATGTTCCCTGTAAATTACACTTGTTTTTGTTTTGCTGGGAAACAAACCAATCTGATGAATACTAGCCAAAAGCATCAAGAAACTGGTCCTGATAGTTTCTGTGTGTCACACTTATTTGAACAATATGAGTTTATTATTTTTGAAGTGTTTTAAGCTCAGCCGTGGCCCGTGGTCGTTTTCAGTGACTAAAACAATCACATTCATCTGAAACATCCAGCATGTCTTGATTGCACATCACCCTTCTATATCCAATCCTGAATTGTAAAACAACATCCTTTCTCTCACAGACATCACAATGAGTCATCATGGGCTGGAGGATGTAGGTTGTTGTCATCTCGGCCTGTCGTGCTCAGCTTGGCTCTGTGATGACATCACCAACATGTACGTTGTGCTTTGTTCCTGTGTTTTGTGGTTCCGGTGCTCTCTACACTGTGCCTCTGTGCTGGCTTCTCAGACGTGTTGTTAGGTGACTAAGGCAACCACAGAGATGAGCTCATCACCTGTAGGTGGGGCTGAGAGAGAGAGTGTGATGGGGGGGGGGGGGGGGCACAATTAGAGTGGCCGAACTGAGGAGTTACATAGGGACAAATGGAGAGGAAGCATAAAAATCAACATTGCAGGGTCTGAGTGATACAGAGGCAGAGACAATTGAAGTGACACTGTATGCAAATAAGAAGAGAACAGGGTTTTTCCTGGCTCAAAGTGAAGAGGCGGTACTTTTCCTACCTTGTACATTTGCATATGTGTGCATGCAGTTGTGTACTTGAAGAAAGGATAAGTCTCACAATAAAACCTAATTTAGTATATAAATTAATGTGCTCTGTTCGACAATACAATCAATATAACATAAAAGCTAATGTGCTGTCTTCCCCATTTAAAGCAAAGATGTTGGATTAAATTAAGCCTTGGGGGGTCTGGGGGTCCTACCCCTGGAAATGTTCTGCATCAAACACTAATTATTTTGTATTTTTTGTGCACCATTTGACAAAAAAAATGTCATCTATTGTCCAGTATTTTATTTTTATTAAGAAAATGATTTCGTGTAAATAATATCTGGTACCTCCTGCATGGAGGTCAAAGGTCACATTCTAGCAGATTGTCAAGTGTCATCATCCCCAGGACTAGAAAATAATTTTTCAAATGTCAAGCTGATTCCACGACATGTTGATCCTGACTATACGTGATTATGAACTCTTTCTCTTTATGCCTTAGTGTCAACACTATTTGTGACAATAACGAGTTTGAACTTATTTACCCGTTTATTATCAACGTTTTTTTTTTCTATTTTACTTCTACAATACGTCGGCATGTCGAAGCTTTTTCATCACACGCCACAACGCTGTAACCAAGATGAGCCGGTGCTGAATGTTAAATAAATTATATTTATGTGAGTTATCCCACGTAGGTCTTTATCATTTGAGGACAAAATCATTGATAGAGACGATTCATTTGTGTAGGACATGCCTGATGATGATGATGATATTTAGGACGGTTTTGATGCTGATTGGAACTTTCGAGAAGAGCTGTCGATGTTTTTATTGATGAAGATATTTTAATTATTAAAAAATGGGCTCTGCCTCTGTGCACTTTCACCTGTGTGTCCGATCAGACTTAAAGCTGTTCGTTTGCACTTACTGACGTTGTTTCCTCTCTAGATCCTTGTTGTGTTGTTCTCTTTGATGTTCCTCGCTTTGGGTAAAAGCGTCTGCTAAATGAATTGTAAAATTGTAGAACATCTCTTTACAGCAGTGTAGCGGGGGGGGGAAACATCATCTTGTGGAAAACTTTGAATGTCTTTACTTTATTCCTCTTTTGAACTGAAGTACCTTCAAATAGGGCTGGGAATCTTTGGGTGTCTCACGATTCGATTTCGATTCTTGGGGTAACGATTCGATTCAGAATCGATTTTCGATTCAAAACGATTCTGTATTCATTGATCCATGGATTCAAAGTCTATTTATGAATCAGTGCATACTTCAGGATCTACTCCAGTCATCTGTGAGACTGGCTGCATTTCTTGTTGCTCTAGTTGGCATTCTTCTGATTTAAAGAGCAGGGAGTGACTGATTAGACCCCCCCAAATAATTTTTTTTTTTTGGAAATTATGAATCGATTTGGAATGTTATTAGAGAAGAATCGCGATTTTTACATGAATCGATTTTTTTTACCACCTCTACCTTCAATACAGCTCTGACAGCATACCAGCGTACAGCCGTAATTGCAGTTAGAAATGACACATTCATCATGTACTTGGAACACTATGTTGTTCATGAAAATACCCATTAGACTCTGATGAGGGCCTGTGGCAGCACGAAATTAGGCGAAATTAGTGCAAGTTTTGAATGCAGGAAAAACCACAAAATAGCAGTTAAAACCAGATGAAGACTAGAGCCCCACATGCACCTTAAGCAAGTCACTTTTGATGTTTTGATGTTTGGGTTTTCTTGTGTAAGGCTGTAATATTCTAGTTTTGGATCTAGTTGGATTACTCAAAACCGCCCAACCATAAAGCAGAATTTCCAGGTTAGGGACACATTAGGTCAGAGATCTCTTTAGCTTTGTTTCCAACAAAGTAACTGAGACTTTTGCTCGTGCAAGAAAAATTAGGCAGCAGTAGCACGAAGCCAGCATATCTGATGTAGTTATTTTCTGTGTCAGCATTGTGTTTTGTATCACTGTTGCAGCGCTGATCTGTGAATATATATTTTTTCACTAAAATTGTTCTGCACTGGTCAGTGGATACCAGGCCAAATAAAATCAAAGTGGTATGGTACTTGTGGAGGAACTTCCTTGGTGCCAAACATGTCTGAAATTCAACAGAAGTGAAGGCTTTCTAAAGAAAACTCAAGGTGCTGACGAAGAAAAACAGCGACAAAGAAAAGACACACGAGGCAGAGTGTCTAAGCACTGTGAATGAGTAACGAGAGACAGCCTATCAGTGAGACACTGTGAGATAAATGTGTGTGTGTGGGAGTCAGAGTGGGTACATCAAACCCCACCATTGGTATCTCGCAGCAACTCACTTCATATGCTTCTGCATTGCTGCATTGATTATTAAAAGTCTAGGGGGGGCATAGCAGTTTGGACAGCGGTGTGCTTCTGCATACGCAAGCATCTATTAAACTACTCTGTCTACATCATCCAGTCACCAGTCAAGGGCTCATTTCTCGCAGCCACTGCAGTCTCTTAGAACTTCAAACTACTTCTGCTGCAGTGCTCTGCTGAAACTCTGAGCCCAACCAGTACGCAAACTGTTGAAAAAGTTATAATCATAGCCGTGCACACAATCAGTGTCTGCATGGCATGTAGGTCTTTCAAGCCAGTGT
Organism: Tautogolabrus adspersus; assembly: GCA_020745685.1. Taxonomy (NCBI): domain Eukaryota; kingdom Metazoa; phylum Chordata; class Actinopteri; order Labriformes; family Labridae; genus Tautogolabrus; species Tautogolabrus adspersus. The sequence goes on along the minus strand of CM036542.1, from coordinate 20,684,580 downwards.
GGGATCCTCTGAGCGGCTCCCCCTTCTCCTCGACCCACCCTGTCCTCCAAAATTTCTAGTTTGAGAAAAAAAAAAGGAACGAGGGGGGAAAGCAGAGAGTGAGAGCTTACTAAAAGGCCTTCTGCACTGCACCACGTCAGCCTTTGGCAGAGCACAGACACACCCCTCCTGCCAGCATTAGACCAATGAGGAGAGTCTGGAGACGATTCACAAGCCACACCCACTGCAGAGAAGGCAGAGATTGACAGGTTGGAAATGCTGCCACATGAAGTGCCCAGTGAGACTCCGGAAAACACAAAGTAAAGCGCGCCAAAGTCCCCAGGCTTTCTCACTAAGACAGTAATCCTGCTCTCCCTTTAATGCATGCACACAGAAAACACTTTATATAAAGTTAAACATTCTAGTCATAAAGATATCGGATGCATTATAATGTGATGTCATTGTGAGGTTCTTGCAAGTGCTGAAGTTTTGCAGAGCCCCTCCTATGTCTCCTGTCATTGTTGACCTAATTTGCCCTCCGCTGGTTTGGTGCAATAGGACCCTTGCCCTACTTCCCTTGTGTAACACAGTGAATGCATTAATGTAAGTTCAAACTCACATTTTACATTGATGCACTGGGAATATGAAGAGCCTTTTTAGCTCTGGTTTAAGCTCTTTAAATCTGACAATGTGGAGTAGGATGTTTCTGTTGGACATAAAATGCTCTGTTATCAGTGTGGCTGAGGGTCTGTGTGTGTGCACCAAGGCCACGAGGGGGATAGAGAGAGAGGAGCATCAAGCTGGACAGAGGTAGGGCAACTAGCCAACAAAATCATGCCAAAGGTGGCCATTATCATGGAGGCGGAATAGAAATGTTCAAGAGGGAAAGTTAACCACTGTATTACTCTGTTTGATGTTACCAAACTCTGCCCCTGTGATTTATCTGCTTTCAGTCCCCTCTTCTCAGCTGTGATTTACATGAATGCTCTATTATCAGTTGGTTTGTTATCAGGTCACTTTGTGTGAGTTTAGATAGTGTTTCAGCAACAAACTTAATAGAGATTAGAGCTGCGTGATTTCTTTATTGTATCACGGTTTGAGCATCCACAATAAACGCATCACAAAAATCTGAGTTTATTGGAATTATTAAGAAATTATTGATCTAAATATCTAAATGTATATTTCATTATTTTGCCTTTTAAAAAAATGTATTCATGAAAATATGTTGTGTTTTGTTCTGTCTTAAGCTAGGGGTATTTTACTTCCTGTTCGGATCCAAACTGGCTTTTAATTTGAAAGAAAATAAGAAACTTGTGGTAGACCGAAGGTAACAACATTACTTTAACCACGTAAAAAAAACAAAAAGTAAATGAAGACAGCTAAAGTGGACGGTAAAAAAAAAGTGTTTGAGGTCACACGGTGGATGTCACTTTTTTGACTTGTCATCTGAACCATTGGAGAGTTTTGTGAAACGAGCAGACGTGTCAATGTTTTCCATCACTGTGTCTACAGGGAGCTGTTCTGTGTGTGCGGTGGCTTAGCCATGATGCGCCTAAAGGGACGAAACACGTGATTAATGCAAAAACAACAACAACCTGTGCATTGATTCCATCCCTAAATTGCAATTAACACGTTAACCCTGACAGCTCATATAAATATGCACCGTATATATACACACACACACGTATTGCCCTGCTTTCAAATCCATCCAGATGATGCTGCTGCTACTGTGAACACTTGATTCCTACCACAGGGTTTCCTGCCTCTGGTAAATCACTCAGACATATTTACTATGTATCACATGTTTGTACAGAGTGAACCTTATTGTCTTGCAGAAAAAAAGAATTGTATCTGGATTTGAAACAGAGCTGCTGTCGTGACGAATTGACCTCTGCTGGATTTTGCTTCTGGATGCAAGCACACACTCATGCATGGACGCTTATCTGTTGGTTACATTGTTGCCATAGTAACACAACCATCAGCTGCAGAGTGGGTGACACTTAGGTATTTTTATAGCTTGCCCTTTGTGTATGTGTGACGGTGTACCTGTGTGTGTGTGCAGCGAGGAGACCGGTCTGGTAGTGTTTGTGGTCATCACTGATGTGGAGTAAACAGGACAGGATTCTTAATCAAACACAGAGTAACCTGCTGGACTGTATTCCTTCATGCTGGACTGTATGTAGGCCACTGTGTCTGTTTCTATGTTGGATGATTAAATAGGGTCACAGCAGTGATGATGGCCATACTAGCTTTCTATAGCTTCCATAAAAGCAGCATCTTTGGTTGATTAAATTGAACACTGTGAAGGAAAAACGTTTTGAAGAAAGAGTGAAAATGTGCTGCATTCACAATCTGCAGCAGCATAAATCTGCTGATGTAACGATATGGTTTTGAAATTAAAAGAAGGTAATGAACTCTTCTTTGTCACTGTGATGCATGTATCGGTGTGAGTGTGTATCATCAGGACAAAGAACGAAAAAAGGGCAAAAGTTGCTGCAAAGATACTTTGAGCTAATTTCAAGACGTGTCTGTAAGTTTGTCGAACAAAGAACCTGACAAGATTGGGTATAACTCAAATCAAATTTAAAAAAAAGTTCTGCTCAGACGGTACACATTTGAATTTAGTTAATAAGAAAAGTTTGAAAGGAGAAGTTGTATGTTTTTGGGAGTTACCTTTATTTATGTTCATGCAGAGAGTTAGAGGAGAAGAAAGAGGACACTATCATCTCTGTACAGTAAGGATGTTGATTGAGCCAGCAGCCCCTTTACTAACTTATCTTGGCATATTACAAGACTGGAAGCACTCATTAACGTGCTATAGCTAAATTGTTGAATAAAAAAAACAGGGTTTGCTGTGCTTTAAAATGAGCTAGGCTAGAAGTTTATGTTAGCTAACAGCTAATGGCTCTAGCTTCATATTTTACCACACAAAAAGGAGTGTGACCTCGCAGAAAAGAAACTAATAAATGTTTTCCCTACAACACCAAACTTTCCTCTTTTTTGGTTTTTAATCTACATCCTTTTTTCTCTTTATCTGTTCCTCTTTTGACTTCAGTAATCCAGGTACTCGTGACAAAAGTGCATTTTTGAACCTTTCCCCACGTGAAGTCTTCATCCCTGCCCAGAGAAAGTAGTGCTGCTCTGTTGCTATGCAGAACACACCAAGCTCTCGAACACAGTGCAGCACTGCTTTGCTCTAGAGGAGCTGCGTGATGAGATTTAAATTAATTCTGCGACGGTCCGAAAATTCTGCCTATTCCACCCCTGCTGGGACATGTTGTATTAATGATGGCGGTGCTTCTTCACCCACACAATTCAGACGCACACATTGTCTTCCTCACTGCAGTGGAAGACTTGTGGAACAAGTCAGGAGGGAAAACACATCCCATACAGCAATGCCAACTAAGCAGACTGAACTTCCTCTATGCTATGTGTTTTTTTCACTTGTGATATAAATCATGTTTAAGAGCCTCTAAATTGAATTTATTAGCAAAGTTGTTTTCTGCTTTATTGTGCTTATTTTAGAGCTCTAGTGTTCCAGCCATGTTTGTACTTCGTGTATGGCTTCAAGCCGCAGAGGTTGCCACTCGTATGCTTTTGTGTTTGTGCTAACTACATGCCTGGAAACTCTGGCACTCAATAGTGTCTCTTCGTTCATTGCTCCAGCATTTTTTTTTTTCTTCAGCAAAAAAAATGTACCAGAAACTGCCGTTCGTTCAGCCAGATCCACCTTGGAAAAAGCTGTGGCAAAACACATGCTGTTCCATTTCTGCCAGTGCGTGGCCTTGCGATAGACTCGCGAGCACCTGATCAGTGTGGAAGCATTATATAAAGTTTTAATCACTGTGTATTCAATCAGCAATGTCTCCTTCAATTACTCTGTGGAGCACAGGCGAGCCTTTAACCTCTCATATGCTTTACTTAACTCACTGAAAGACACATTTTTTAGACGTCTTTATCATGGCAAGTTTAGGCAGGAAATATGCAGTTTGGTGGTCTTGGAGAAAATGTGATGCGTTTTAATAGAGCCTGTCCCATATGCGCCTATCAATTATTTGTCAGATCCTTCATGCATTCTTCTGCAATTCAGAAATGTAAACAGACCATATAATGAAGAATAATGCTCTAGAGCCTGATGACATTTTCTGCACATTATTTTTTAAAGTGATTTGTTTGAGGTAGCAGCCTTCTGAGAGCCTTTACAATCGAAGCATTAAAAGTCCATATTCAGGCCATCTAAAAATCCCATATCTGTTCGGCTCAATTTTGATGAAATCTAAAATATAAGCCTGTTGTGCTTTTCCAAATTCTCTGTTTCTAAGAGCATATTTTGAGCCATATACTACACTCTGAGATTACAGTAATGATGGAGAGAAATATGAGCTGAGTGTGCTGCTGTGACTCATCAGTCAGTGGCACTCTCTTCCCACTGTTGTTTGGATAGATATCCTTCCTATAGCAGCACTATATTTCTGCTCTATTAGATCATCTGTCTGTCCTCATACATTAGACAGGCTCAGTGGTACAGAGCATTTGTATTGATTTCCCCTGCGTTCGCTCCAGTATGTATGCCAGTGTGAAGCCTAAACTGATCACTGCCAGGGCTGATGAATGTATCTCCTGCCCGGCAGCATTAAAGCTAACTCCTTCAGAAAGATAGCTTCACTAATATGATGCACCAATCAGACAGCAAGCCAGACAACAGAAAACTACAGACAGCCAGACAACAGAAAACTACAGACAGGCGGACAGGCGGGTGAAGGACTGCCAGGCTGTGTGTTCATACAAGTTTAATGAGCTTCCAGGCAGTATAGGGAGTTTGTGGCTCCTGCACCGAGCTCACTCTGACTCTGCACACTCATGAGCTAACTGACTGACCAGGTTAGACACACCGACAGAAGGTGGGAGACTGTTTGACCCGGAGTGCCCAGATTGAGGGATTTTTTTTTTATTGTTATGAGAGAAAAAAATAAGTGAACTGAAGTGACATCTGAATAGATGTCTTAAGGCAGAAGTTTGCTGAGATTTTTACAACAACAACAAAAAACTATGAACCTATTCTCTAAAAGATACCATATGAACATTTTCATTCATGAGACTGGAGCCTATCACTGAGATTATAATATATGCAGGTTTAACTGAGTTCTAGATTGTCGTAGTTATAAATCACAAACTGTGATATCTTTTCCACGATGGCTTCATGGCTCCCAGATAGCCAGTGAAGGCAGCAGGAGATAGCGAAGTGGAAATGATGGAGTGGAGGAAGGAAGAGGATTTTGGTGCCAGTGTTTCCTCAGTGTTCATCGCTCTTTACACACGGCTTTTCTCTTTGTTTGAGACAGTCCGAGCACACAAGTTTAACTCGCCTGCAACATCTCAAACAGAAGAGCTGTTTGCTTTTAAACTGTGTAAGATCATAGTCTTGTTTCTGTGTCAGCCTCCTCTCAATAGCTGTCATGCTGTGAGCACTTTTTCTACAAATTACTCAATATCCAAACCAATGTCTGATGTCATCCGGTGATTTGAGCCCCAGGCATCTTTTATAAGCTGTGATTTGAAGACACTGACTTTATTAAGCTGCATAGATATTACTGAGATAGATGATGCATAAATGGCACCGCTCGTCCTCTCTCTCCCTCCTCTTGTGTGGGTTCAACACACCAGTAGGAGGTAACACCATCCAGCTCCAGCTTTGTGCTTTCTCTCTGTTCACAGTCAGATCCTCGTCCTGCCACTGCCAGCCATCAGCTCATCCGAGAAGCGTTCAGGCTGCGTCAGTAGTGAGGCAGCAGAAGTTCAGAGAAAAAATAAAGATTAGACAGATTCTGCTTCCAGATGTTGCTGGAAGATTTTATTCAGATATAGAGGGACAGAGTAATACTAAGTAATAGAGTATGCACACAGGAGAGTTTACACCCTGTGTGCTTTGGGTGGAGTTCTTCATCTAGACCGTATCCAGAACAGAGACATTGGTATTTTCAGCAAGCTTGTAATCTTTATTAGTTTTTTTACATTCATACACGGAACAGACAGATCTTAAATTATCTTCAACACAGTTTCAAATGTGTGTTTGTGGGTATGCCTGTCTGTTCACAGTCAGTTGCTATATTCATTAGTAGCATAGAGTTCACTTCGGTTACATGACACCTGACATCAATTATCTCTCTTCCAAAAAAAAAGTAACCTACACATAAGTTTATGCTGTGCTGCCAAGGAGCTAATAAAACAGCTCCAAGAGCCCCAAAGAACATTTGATTTTAGGTAATTTATTATGTAACCATAGCAACTAAATGTCATATTAGTAAGTACTAGACTAAATAAAGATCTTTAATGTCGCTCTTCAGCAGACAAAGCACATACAAAGGGGCTGAGCTACCGCTAACGTCTGATCAACTTGTTTCGAGGTACGGATCCCGTTCTAGTTTATCGTTCATGATGTTTGTTACTGTGAGCAGAATTATCCACACAGGTCTCCTTCTCTCCAAAACAATCTGACCCGGTTATTAAAACTGCTAACACTGAAAATGGCATTGTCTTAATTCAAGTCTTTGTGTCTCTGACACAGAAACAAAAGAGAGAGATGAGTTTGATGTATTTTTTCTTAGATAATTTTGTTTTCATCTTTTAAGGGTCTGATTGACTGTCCAACTAGATAATAAACAAATATTATTACATATATATATATATATATACTAACTCCGTATGAGCCATTTTCCAAGTTCAGGGATCGGAGTCTGTTTCAGGGAGGAAAAAATGGTATTTGAACATCTCCATCTGCTACCTGAGACCTGAGAGGTATTCTATGTATGATTACTCTGAGACATGGAGTTCTTTTCTATCCTCAACATTCCCCCTCAACTTTCAATAAGTGGATCTGAAGAAAAACCTACAAGTGCACCACAAAACTCTGAATCCTGCAGGAGTGGATCCTCCAGGCTTTTAAACAAACACACACACACACACACACACACACACACACACACACACACACACAGATGTATAAACACACACACACACACACACACACACACACACACACAGATGTATAAACACACACACACACACACACACACTCCTGTCAGTTACTTCTGCAGGATTTTATTTTCCCCCTCTCTAATAACACCAAACACTATCCCACATGCAGTCGGGTCTTCCCTGTTTATACAGTACCCGTCAGTGTCACGGTTGTAGCAGCTACTTGACTAAAGCTCTACGTGTGTGGTTGCTATAGCGACGCCATGGTAATGAGCCTGCATTCTAATGATGCCTCGGTGGGTTGTTTGAGGAGTTGAGATATCTCGGGACAATGAGTCGGCCAGCAGCGAATGACAGCCCTCAAAGCTTGATGGGTGCAGTGCGATGTAATTAATGCAGAGCTGATGGAGAAGCCCGGACTGAAGTATGTGACACTTTAGTGAGACAGGAGACCTTAAAGTTTTATTTCTCTCTCTCCATTGATTCTCTTTCCCCAGCCCTTTTTTTGCGATGGAACTTAAATGTGATCACACTGTTGAACAGGATCTTTATTGTCTGTCAATATTTGCCCGTAAGCATCACATATTTGAGTATGAGATTTTAATTTGAAGAGGACTTTCGCTCGTCCTCTGTGCTGACTCGGGTTTATGGAGCCTCATTATGTCCTGATAGAGGAGCGCCACTGCTGCCTCGACTCATTTGATTTTTACTCATGTGAATATGAAGCCTCCAGAATATCAATCGCCTTTCTTCAAACAGTCAAGCTCCTCTCTCTCTCTCCTCATTTTAATATTACCCTGTGAAAGTTTTCCTCTGCTTACTCTGCCTCAGCTTTTCACAACTTCTTTTCTTTGTGGATTTGTCATTTCCCACAGCACCCAAACAAAGCTGCTCTAAGCTTTTTCAGATGTGTCTGAAGCAGCTTTCTCTCTGCTTTCTCACTCTGTTCACACTCCACCACATGTGATCTGATTTAGTCAATATTTCACACGATAACCTGTCTTTACTGACAGCCGGGAAAACCTGTCAACTGCATCTATTTGCATAACAGCTATGTAATCAAGCTCCTGCCATCAAAGTGTGGTGATATAAGTTTTATGATAAACACACACTGGAGGAGTCTTCTGTAAAACTTGTCTTAACAGAAAAAGCTCGTCATGAGGTGTTTGTTTTTTCTATCACGGTGAAGCTGGCACTGCTGCTTGTGTGCTGGAGGAGGGTTGGGTTCAAATGCTCTTTAGGATTGTTGCTCATGTTGTTGCCCTGACTGTGCACTTGCTAATGATTATTTTTGTATTATCAATTAATTGATGATTTGGACTTCAAAATGTCGTGATAAATACTGTGGCTCAGTTGGTAGAGTTGGTCGTCTCCCAACTGGAAAGCTGGGAGTTCGATCCCCAGCTCCTGCAGCCACATGTACAAGGTGTACTTGAGCAAGACACTTAACCCCAAGTTGCTTCGTCTGCAGCGTATGAATGGGATGAGTTAATACTGATGGCCTCGTTACAGAGCAGCTTCTGCCATCACTGTGTGAATGGGTGTGACCTGTGGTGGAAAAACGCTATACAATTTACAATTTACAGATTCTTTCTGAGTATGACTGCGTAGTCTGTTGCTGTTCTGGTTTCCGTTTGTAGTCTGAGTTATATCGTCCACTAGCTTTTCAGTGAGTAAGTAGTAAGTAAGTAGTACTTGTGCGGATTAAAAGAGGCGTAACAAAGCGGCTGTAACCAGTCCTGAATCCCATCACCTGACCACCATTAAGCCGAAATAAATCTCAATCAACAGACATTTGCATGATGACTTAATGTCGGTGTTTGTAGATAATACAACAAAGAGTTGGCACCGCTCGCTCTTTTGTTAAGTGTCTTGAAGTTACGTATTGAATTGGCGCTATACAAATAAAGATTGATTGATTGATGGATTGATTTGCAGCTTACGATCGGTGGCACTGAGTGGTCTCTAAACTCGAGCTCCATTCTCACTTCTGAGGTCACTGATCCAACTGTAAACAAATGCAACACATAGAAAAGGACGTCTTGGCAAGAAGTCTTTCATTGCTAACGCTTGTTACTATGAAAGCTCAATGCACGTACTCGTTTTCTGCACACTTACCTTCCCCTCCATCAGCATAAAACAACACACACTCATTAAGCAGGGCGATGCTATTATAGACCTCCAGTGTCCAGTGATTTTGCTCCTCAGCACACTGCAATTAGTCCCAAGTTCTTCAGGGCATTGCTTAGCTGCTACCAAACACTTTCTTTTCTTCTGTGACTAGTGTCACACTTATGTAGCAGTCACAACCCCTGTGGGCGTCTGCTCTGCTGCTCTGTTTGTTTGTCATCGTCCCTCTGCCCTTTTTTCTTTTCCCTTCGTGCCCACCAACCGACTGTTGTCTTTGCCTCTTTTTGATTGGTGGCTCGTTCCAGATTTACAAACCCACTGTTGAGTTTGAAAACCCCGGCGTGTTTCATTCCTCTACATGCACAAACTATGTTTAATTTTGGTTCATTCTCCCCCATGTGTAATCCAATGTCTCAGTTATCTCGTGCTTTTAAACCCTTTTTTACCCCTTATTGAATTTGTTTTTGGTGAAACTGATGTCTATGTCTGTGGTCCAGTTATTCCATACATTATACCAAAATGAACAAACTTCTTGGTCTATCTTTATTTCTGTGACTACACTGGGATGACCTCCTCAATCCTTCACTGATTCATGTAAAGCCTGAATGTAGAAGAAGAGGAAATGAAGGACAGAGCTAAAAAGGGTTTTTCTTTATAATGGAAGTAGGCTAAAAATGTATACCTCCTTAGTAATGTTTGTCTTAATCTGTTTTACCAATCCGACTCTCCTTGTTTTTCCCTCCAGGTAGCTTCTTGTCATGCAGTTCCAGGAGTTCGCCCAGCACTGGAGCTGACACTGTCAGTGGGCCGGGCCTTCACCAATCTACAGCAGTCCCATCACCACCAGATCTTCACCTTCCCCTTCCCCGGACTCTAACTCTCTCCAGCCACAAATCTGACCCCAGGGGACGTCTACCTAATACTCCTTGGATGCCCACTCCTGTTCCAGATTCAGTCCTTTGCTCTCTTCCTCATCTAATACGACTGATATCTCTGGACCCTGGCTGTTCTAGATACCTAAGACTGTCTGTCCACAAGTCTGTGACAGTAGCCCAGCATCCTGCATCCTGGGCACCTTAGCCACTGTTGTTTCACCGCTGGCCAAACACAGGCACCAAGTTTGAGCAGCTGACCACAAAGACAAATCCAGGCTCTTCTATCATCATGTCCAGTCGAAGGAAGGCGTCCACTCCCTGTATGATCCGACCGGAGCAGACCATGGTGGAGCTGGATGATGATGACGATGAGTCACATGACATGGAGGTATTCTTAAAGTTTCTCAGGCGGGAGCACCTTTTTTGTTCTTTATTGTATTGACCACAATAAGTAAGGTTCCATTCATCCTCCTAATGAAAAAGTAGTCTTTCATTTAATATAGCTTTGCTTTTGTTTAGTCGGTTTGTTCTGTGGGTCCAGTGTTAGATTCATGACAGAACCCAGACCCTTTGGATTAAATGTGTCAATAAACCATTTGTCAATATTCTAACTGTATTTTACAACTCTTAGTTTGGTTCTCATATATTTTTTTCACTTCTTTGTTTTGAAAAAATGTCCAGCCAACCGTGGAGAACCACAGTAAGGAGGGACCCATGGAAACAGATCTCTCGACAGATACAGAGCCTGCTGTGGAGTTGGACCTTACAGGCAAAGCCTCAGACCCCCCCACAGCTCCAGACAAACCAGCAAACGAGCCGCCGGACCCATCCAAGACTCAGCGCAGACAGCAGGGGGGCTACGAGTGTAAATACTGCCCATTCTCCACACAGAACCTCAACACTTTCAAAGAACATGTTGATGCCAACCACCCCAACGTCATCCTCAACCCCCTGTACCTGTGCGCCGTCTGTAACTTCAACACCAAGAAGTTTGACACCCTGACGGAACACAACGAGAGGTGTCACCCAGGGGAGAGCAACTTTAAATTCAAACGGATCAAACTGAACAATCAGACAATCTTAGAACAGACGATAGAGGGCTGCAGCAACAGTGCGGCCACTTATAACACTTCCACTGTTGGCAAAGGGGACGAACTCGGCTCTCTGCCACTCAACAAACCCACCACAGTCAAGATTGGTAAACCAAAAATAATGTCGTCGGATAATAAAAGGACAGAGTGTCAGTTGGGTAAGCTGACCCCAGATCTGTGCAAGACGCCAATCACAGCAGTCAACGTGAATGGGACGGTAATCATCCCTGAGACGACTCTCCTCAAAGCAGACGGCCTTTCTCACATTATGCCTTCCTTACAGCGGCCTCTAAACTATACTCAGGTGAGGCAAAAAGTGTGCATGCAAATGTTCCTTTTTTTGACTATTCCTGAAAAATTACTCAAAGTGTGAGATAAGAAAATTATACCACTGCCCTGTCTGTATGCTACATATTTTGTATAATCAGTGCGTGAGCTGTTAGTGAATCAAACCAGAAAAACAGAAAACAGGGAGAAATGACTACTATTAATCCCTCCAAAGATGAAAAAATAACCCTATTAGTACCTCTGAACTCTGAAAGTCACTCGATAACATACCCAGCTGTCTGAGGTTTAAAAATCAACAACAAACCTTTCAGCACCTTAAAAGCTCTCAAGTAGTGGTGTTACTTCCCCATTTTTAACTTAACCTTTTTTGTTAAATGTTGTACAGAATCAAGAAACAGGCTATAATAAATCTGCTCTTGATGGGATGCCAAGTGTTTTTTGTTTTTTTTCAAGCTAGTAATTTCTCCATTAGTAGTTTAGTGTTCCCATGTTTCTCACAACAAACTAGCACATGTCTCAATCTCTCTTATTGTTGAGTGTTATCTGCATTAAAAGTCTGGTTTTAGAAACTGGGGAAAAATGACAATATCTAAATATTATCCTGATGATGTTTGATGTAATGGGTCTTTATTTGCTGCTCATTTATCTAATTCAGTATCAGTCATGAGGAAGAGAGGGAAAGTATTAACCTGATGCACTTTAACATGAAACCTAGTGAGTCTCTGGTGAGAGTGAAAATACAAGACAATCATACATTTAAACATCTGTAGAGAATAAAGATACTGTTCATGGATTTGTAATAACTTAGGCTTTAATTGATTATAATCATTATTATTACGGTTCTACAGACCCGTAAATTAAAACATACCATGGTTCTTTTTGTATTCAACATGCTGTGCGTGCATATTTCTGTGAACAATATTCTTCTTGAGGAGAAAAAAAGATCACTAAGTCTCTATCCTGTGTTATTCCAGGTGCCGAAAATCGCAGTGCCCCTCAACACAACCAAATACAACCCTTCGCTGGACGACAACCTGACACTCATCTCCTCCTTTAACAAGTTCCCCTACCCGACACAGGCTGAGCTCTCCTGGCTCACCGCAGCCTCAAAACATCCAGAGGAGCAAATCAAAGTCTGGTTCACCACACAGAGGCTCAAACAGGGCATTAGCTGGTCTCCTGAGGAGGTAGGAATTAAAGTAAAAATAACATTTTAAGCACTCCTCTAAATCCCTCTAGTGTGTTTAAATGTGCTTCCTGTTAGGTTGCTTCATGTAATATTACTCTAAAGCAAATTATAGATTCAAATACAAGTACACTCGTTTTTTGTTTCCTTGCTAACAAATCCAGTTTCTAATTTTTACATGTTAAAGAAATAATAAATGACAAACTAGCAGTTTTATAGACCTGGGGAAATGATATTTAATCATTTAAAATAAAGTATTGAACAGTAGAATTTAAAGTAGTCCATGTGTGATAATAAGAGGGTGTAAAATCATTTTGTTACTATAATTATCATAAAATGACATTAGTGTATTTGTATTTATGACTACCATCCTTTATTGCAGGTGGAGGAAGCCAGAAAGAAAATGTTCAACGGCACAATCTCCTCTGTGCCTCACACCTTTGCCGTGGTCGCTCCTCAGCTCAACTCCCAGTCCTCCGCCAACCTGTCGGCCTCCTCTGCAGCCTCCAAACACATGCAGCAGGCCGCTTCCCTCCTCCAGTCGCTGCCTTGTCAGCTCCTGGGACAGACCAGCCTAGTGCTGACTCCGGTAGCTAACGGCTCTACGGTCACATGTGCACCGCTGTCATTCACTGTATCAAACCAGGTACAAAACATTCATGCAGAATTTTAGCTTGTGTACTTTCAGTATGTGTGTGTAAAGCATGGTATAAAAATTAAATGAATTTAGCTGGAACTCCTCTCACAAAATGTTCCATTTTTCATTGTAGCTAGCTTTGCTAGCAGTAAAAAATACTGCATTTTCATTAAGCCTCGCCAGGCCCTCCCTGTCATAACTTCTGGGCCCCTAAGGGTCCTGCACCCCACTTTGGGAAACACTGCCTTAACCTATTCATCTGTGCTTATCAATTACAGTAGATTAAACATGATGATGTACACATTGACTTAGTGTATACAGATTGATAGGGTGTCACGATTAAGGTCCGAAATGAATACATTCACTTTTATTAATCGCATTGATCGTGTGATATTTTGTCCCTTTCGGCACAACGTAGCTAAGCCACCGCACAGACAGCCTCGCTCCCTGTAGACACAGTGATGGAAAATAATGACACCTCTGCATCTTTCAATAACTCATTTCACTTTATAAAAAAAACTCCTACACAGCTCAGCTCAGACACGTCAAAAGTACACGTAATGCAATTTCCAACTTGATTAAACGCAATTACGGTAACTATTGAATTTAAGTGTTAAAAAATTTAATTGTTTGACAGCCCTATGATAAATACATGAGAACAAAAGAATAAAACAAAGACAGATCATAACATTAGTGAGACAGGAAAATTCAACCTCAGCATACAGAGGTCATTTGAATGTGAAGTCTGAAACTTTCCCCAGAGAACTGATTTTCCCATTAGAGCAGAGGCTATATTAACTATGTCCTTTCACCACTATTTTAACTGTACTTATTTGAAGTGTGAATGATTAATTTTTTTAGTTACCTTAATATGACTTGAGCTTCTGTAAACTCAGTAAGGTAAAAAAATCCATCATAAGGTTACCTCCTCTCTCCACAGGTGGTGCAGTCACTCAAACGGCCGCTGGCCTCCCCTGTGATCACCTCAGAGAGTAAAAGACCCTCCATCATTCAGACGATCTCGGCACCCTTGGTGGCCTCCAAACTGGCGTCATCCAAAGTTCTCAATTTCACAGTCGACCACAATAAAACATCTGAGCAGCTATCAGTGCTGAGGTCCAGCTACACAGAGTGTCCTTTCCCCGAGGAAGATGAGGTAAGAAGAATACGTGAGTGAAATGACATTTGAAGTGCCATTTCTTCTAAGGTCAAAATGTAGCTTCCCCTACTCTCCAGTTTTCTGCTATAAACACTCCATTGCTGTCACTGATAAACACTCACCTTGTTGTTTCATTTCATGTCTCCTCTTGTCATGGGATAGATCTACAGGCTGATAGAGACCACCGGGCTGTCCAGAGGAGAGATAAAGAAGTGGTTCAGTGAACAGAGGCTCCTTAACCTCAAAGGTACGTGGTGGGATCAGCGCCGCACAGATAGCTGGCTGACTGACTGTGATTAATCACAAATTTAACTCTTAAGTGAGTAAACAGGATAGTACTTGTTCTTAGAGGGTGGGTTTTAATCCCAAAAGGCCCTGACACACCAAGGAGATTGTCGGCCGTCAGTCCAACTAAGCGGTCGTAGCCCTATTTTTTGTGGCGTGTCCAACTCCGTCGCTACCTGTCAGCCCCCGTCTGCCTTTTTTCGGCGGATTTGACATGTTGAATCAGCATCGGTCTCCGTCGGTTCGGTTGGTGAGAGGAATCTCTCTGTTTGGCTGTTTGGAGGTTTCATTTATCTCCAGCTCTCGCCACAGGTTCCGGAAAGCCCCTTGAGGCTGCCGCTGCAGTATCCATGCTTTCATCCATTAGTGTGGTTTCTCCTTATTTGTCGCCTCCCCCTCTTGTTTTCTTTTTCCACCAAGAGCTGACATTATTCTCGATTAGAAATACCTATATTACAAGTGGTGACCCACAGTGGTGTGAAAATGGTCTTGTATCATAACAACGGACTACCGCCGCCTGCTGGCATGCAGAGTTATGTCCTCTCACGCTTTTTGGCAAAGACAAAGGAGTCGTGACGCGAAGTGAGGCGACTCCACAGTCGGCCTTCGTCGCCACTAGTTCTTTGCTGTCTGCTTGGTGTGTCAGGGCCTGAAATAGAAAGGTTGGCATTATAATCAGGATCTAATGAACAATATTCCAGTCTTGAAAACGGTACGTGTGCTTATTTGACTGTGAAGTGTTTCATGTTTACAGGGACTGAAAACTTGAAAAAGAGATGCCACCATATATGTATGTCTTTTTTTTTTTCATGTTGTGGAGTGATTTTAATGAGTCTGCCTAATGTTATCCATACATATAAATTATTATTTGAATCAGTGACGTAGACATCCCGGTTATATAAAGTTCCTGTTTCCTTGGGAGTGAGGGGAGTTTGTCCCAAAGCTTGCTGCTGTATCTACCCCCCCCCCACCTTAACGGAGGGTACTTCATTCAGCTGTAGGCGTGACGTCAGACTAAGTTCACTACCTGCCGGAGTGAGTGTGGGTACGGAGCGGTTTGAACAAGGCCCCATGTGTCTTGCTTGCAGGCGTTCCTCCTCCTCCTGTGTTGGTGAAAGCAGAGATGACACCAGCACCCAAAGATAATCCTGTGAAGAAAGCCGTGCCCAGCCACTTCCCCCTGCTGGAAAGGGTGAAAGGAAAGTCGTCCGAGCAGCTGAAGGCACTGGAGGAGAGTTTCCAGAGAAGCAGCTCTCCAACAGATGCAGATCTAGGTACAGTCTTTTACCACTCATTATGATGTTAGCTTCTTCATATTAAGCTTTGTAGTTTATAACTCGAGAGCAGCAAGACAAGTGGAGGGCATCAAAGTCCCTCTAGTGTCAAAAAGGATTTTTGTTAGCAGTGTCACACAGAGGTTGGATCGAACATAAAGACACAAGCATTATTATAATAATTATTTTTAAATATTTATTCTTTGGATTTTAGCCTGCAGTGGATAGGGTAGGAGATCGGGATGAGAGAGTGGGGAGGGACATGGGAAAGGAGCCACACGACAGACTTGAACCCAGGCTGCCCGCTTGAAGGACTATAGCATACGTACATAGGGTGCTACTTAACCGCTTGGCCATCTGTGCCCAATACACAAGCATTATGAACATGAATGTATATTGAATCATTTTGATATTTCTCACAGGTAAGTTTTTATTCTATGTGTATTTTGTGTCACATTAAAGACCACTTTCCATGGCCCAGTTGTTGAAAAGTAATCTAATCGGATTAAAGTTGTTGAATTGAATCAAACGTTGGGTTGTTGATAAGAAAAAAAGGATTACGAAATCGCAGAGTAGGTAATCTAATCTTGGTTTACACCCGGATAAAGCTCCAGTTTGTGTTGTTTCAAACTTGTGAGAGCGATAGATTTACTTTAGAGGGAGCCAGGATGGAAATCAGGAACAGAATGTGATTCACTTCATTGGCATATAAGACAAAGTTGACTTTAGGGTTGTGAAAAATGAAGGATTTTGTCCTCATCAAATATTTCTTAATAAAGCTGTCCATATCAAACACAAGAAAATGTTATTTAAAGCGGCATGGGAACTTTTCAGTTTGTGTGAGTCTGGCGCCCTCTGTGGACAAACTGGGTATTATAAAAATGAACAGTTCCCTGTTTAGAGCACCGTTAATCTCGATTTGGGTCATCAATAAAAACTGTTATCAGTGTGATCAGGTTGATCCTATTAAGGAAAAAGTAAGGTGTTTTTGCAACATGCTTTGAAGTTAGAAAAATAGTTATTTAAAAAAAAAAAGTAAACATCCGGTTAAACTAAAGCCGTTTTATAACTCTTATGGTGTCTGCAGTCATAGTACCTGAATCCAGATTGTTTGATCACTTAATCTGCCGACAGAAACACCACACAGCCCTCCTGCACACTTGTACATCATGAAGCACAGAAACCGGTCTGCCAGAGAGGAACTGTTTTTAGGATGAGTTTATGTTCTGAAGTTCCTCAGAAATAATATCACAGAACTTTCAAATACTTTTGTATTAACTTTCTGACTGCTGTAGGATAAACTACAGTTGTTTTTTGGCGTTCTTGCCCGAGTCGGTATTCTCTCTAACTTAGATGTAAGGAATTAATCTCTGAAGTCCAGTTGTGTTTCCTCTTGTTTATAGTGTTTCTCAGCATGTGATTTAATTTTCTCTCGCCCCATAAAAGCAACAGACACTCTTCTGGTGGGTGACTGCTTGACAGGAATAGCAGACATTATTTTAATGAGCCCGCTTTAAGGTCCCCTGGAGAGCCTGGATTCCAAAATAACCTTCCACTTCAAGGTAACTCAGCTCGTCTGATCCTCTGAACTCTGTTCTGCTGCAGACCAGCTGGCCCAGGAGACCAGGCTGTCCAAGACGGAGGTGGAATGTTGGTTTTCAGAGCGGCGGGCGCTGAGGGACAACATGGAGCAGGCTTTACTCACCATGACTTCAAAGACCCCCGAGGACAGAGTCGACCAGCCGGGGGCGCTGCTGAACGGAGCTTCACATTGGGAGCAGGACGGGAAACGCTCCTCTCCACATCCACCTGCTCTCTCTTCTTCCTCCTCCTCATCCTCGCCTCCTGTGCTCGCAGCCTCTTCCCCTCATCCACCAACCCTGTCCTCCTCAGCATCGCCTCCCATCCTCACTTCATCCTCCTCCTCTTCTCCTCATCCCCCCATCCTGTCGGCCTCCACCAGCCCAGCTCCCATCAGCGGCCGCTCCCTCAGTCTGCTCAGAGAGGTACGAGAAGCTGCAGAGAAACACATCAACACTGATTAGATATATGACACTTAGAAGAACTCTACTGTAAGCTAACGACAGGATGATAACTCTTGAAATAGCTGAAAGGCTGATAAAGGTAATAAGACATTAATGAGTCCTGACTTTAAAGAAAATATTTGATGGGACATTTTTAATAAATCTGAAGTGAGATGTTGAGTGAAAGTGTGACTGACAGTTCATGAGGAGATCTGCTGATACCTGAATATAAGGAGTGAAATATGAAAGCAGGTGACTACAGGGTCAGATATGACATTGTAAAGAGAAGTCGCTGGAGTAGTGTTGTTACAGTTTCCCATAGGATCACAGAGCCTATAAATGGAACATGTTTTTTTATGCTATGTAGCAGATTGCTAAAGCACAGGCTGTCAGGTAAGGATGACCGACATATTTTCAGGAACTGCTCGCAGATTTTAAAGTCCACTAGCCATAGAATAAGTCTCTGGTGTGTTTAATGCATCACCCAGTCTTATGTAGCAAATGTTTAAAAGTAAATGTTTAGAATAGAATAAGGTGTAAATACTCAAGGGAGAATTTGTGTTCTGTTCAGCTCTTTTCTGAGTATTCATCCAATGACTGTGGATGACGTGCTGACATTTGATAATAAGCAACAGACAAAAGTGTTTGGTACATCCGTGCATCTGTGTCCTTCATTTCTCATGCTGTTGATCAACTATTAGTGTATGAGTTCCTTGTTCTTGTTTGGTACCTAAGTTTATGTGTTTGGTCTCATAATTTGTATTCACAGATGTTCTGTCGGACGCAATGGCCGTCGCCCGAGGAATACAGCCAGCTGGAGGTCCAAACAAGCCTGGGACGCACAGACATTGTCCGCTGGTTCAAAGATCATCGCTCGGTACTGAAGAACGGTGACACTCTGGACTGGTTGGAAATCTTCCAAAACCAAAATGTTGCAGAGCAGCAGAGAACCAGCCAGGAACAGAACGGCAAGAGCTCTGACAAAGTACAGACTGTTTCTTTGGAAGTCGAGGCTGCGAAAAGTGAGTTTGAAGAAGTGTCGTTTTTTCTATTTATATCATTTTGCTAAAGTGTTTACTAGACTTTTATTCTGTTGTGTTGCATGTTTGTGCAGCGGAGAAGGCTGGTGAGAACACAGCATCTTCGACAGAGCACTCTGACCCAGACAAAGTTCAGCGGCTGACTGACAGGTTAGCCCACAGTGTGCCGGATCTGAGCCAGGCCGGACCTGACCAGACCAGCTCTAGCACTGCTGACAAAGGAAGGTAGGTGTACAGAGGAGAACAGGTCTTTTTTATCCTATATTTATGTCCTTGTGGGAGTTTCATGTTTATAAAGACAAAAAAAGATCAGCTTCCTGCCAATATCAGATTTTTTTTAAGCCTATCTGAGGAGTTATTTTAGGATTTTTCTGTAAACAGTCTAAAAATACTGAACTGTATGGGCATAGCAAGTTATGGATGCTGAATCACTCCATGCACCTGCTGTTTGTTGCATCAACTAAATGCATTTCTCACAGAACTGTTCAGTTTGCAAGAAAGAATCTTCATTTGATTTTATTGTCATTAGATTCATAGATGTCATGTTTGTCTGTTTTTGTGTTAAACACGTGTTTTTTTGCCTGGCAGGTGGGTAAAGGTGACTGTGGCAGTCGGAGAGCAGAGTGAAGACGGAGAGGAACGACAGAAACTGGCAACAGACACTGACGTTCTGACCCTGGAGCAACCTGGAAGGGTCACCGGTTGATGGTCATGGTATGTTGGCCTGAAGTAAGTTTGTGTTCCTGAAAAAGCCTGGAAAATAAATATGACTCAGGATAAAAAACCCTACAGACTTGCCCTCTTTACAAATAACAATAATAAGATTAGTTTAGCTTGATCATAGTCTTTAACAAACAGGTTTATTTGTTTTAGTAATCACACGTTTTAAACATTACAGCCTTTTAAATCTTACATTACTGAAGTATTTGTTTCCTGCTTACAGATACAGTAGATAGGGTGCAATGTGAGCATTTAGTGTTGACAGACGAAGGACCAAAGAAAATATCTGCCCTTTGTTGACTAGAAAAGCAGTAAAGCTGTGTAACCTAAAGCCGAAGCGCTATGCTTAAAGATGACCACATGCTCCATTTAGCCGAAGAGTCGCACGTGACACTGTATAAATCTTTTTGAGTTTGTCTCGTTGTGTATTACACATAGTGCGACTACTGATGAGCACCATATTTAAACCATCATAAAAGATATTCCTCCGTTAATACCAGAGACAAATGGGTTGAATAGTTGCTAAACCAAGACAAACAGAAGGACATTGCTGCTGCAGTAAAGACTCGTCTTTTCACTACATGCTAGGATACGCTCCAGCCCTCTTGGATCGTGATCAGGAATAATTGTCTGTATTGAATGATCGGCTGGAGCTTGGCTTGAATAAACCGATTTTTTATTTATTTATTTTTTATGGTGAACTGCTCTTTTTTTAAAGATGACACAGCTGCAGCCTGCTGCTATCCAGGAAGTTATTAGGGTATAATTACCTCTGATTAGTCCCTCAAGAGGATGGCATACTGGGATGGCAGGATGATGCTTGGACCACACCATCATTAGCATCAAAGAGACACACACACACACACACACACACACACACACACACACACACACACTGTCACAGTCACAGGAAGGCTAAGGGAAGGGTGCAAATATTTTACAACGTCTAGGTTTCTTTTCTTATTTTGGTAGGCAAATAAAGGTTGTGCTTAAAATATTCTGCAGATGTTGAATGTCTCTATCCCTATAGAAAAAATGACATTTAAAATGATTATGTAAAAAGAATATGGATAAAACAATGACATGCAATCCTTTAATTTGATGTCAAAAGTAAGAATTGAACAGTGATCATCATTGTAACCCCTGTTTCTCTTTCATTTCCTTCCAGGTCGAGTTAATCATGAACTACCGCGTCTTTGGACAACAAATCACAGTTCAAGATGACCAAAGGTGAAAACAGTGTAACAAACTGTGTGCCTGTGATGTCATCACTAAGCACCAGGGACTGTGGAGTTCTGCAGTTGAAGCACTGATTTTGTGGTGCAAGATGCTGACATTGAGAGGAGTGCCAAAGCTGGACTTGATGCATTGTTCTTTCTATTACGACACTTTTTGTTTTTTGTTTTGTTTTTTAAAGAAGAAGCACCCTTGTAAATACTTTTCTGTATTACATAAAAAAAGGTTTGTACAGTTTTACTGGGAGGGCAAGTTTTGTTACATTTAAAAAAGAAAAAGGACAGATTGGTGCCCTAACACCTGGAATGTTTCTGTTGTTGTTTTAAGATCAAAGTGTATGATAGTTTGTTGTTTGCTGGAGATCAGTCCTATTTTTTGGAATACATACATTTGCAGTACTCGGTATGAGTAGTGTTTGATGGCACTTATATCTCCATGGTAGTGATAGATATTTACACGCTAGGTCACTTCATCTCAAACTGTTTAGAAAACATTTCTCTCTCTTGCAGTGTCACCTTAACTCTCGGCATAGACTTACACTGAAGGTGAGAATCACTCAAAAGTTCGGTAGTGGCAGTTAAGAGTGACGGTGAGACTCTTCGCTGTGCGGCCAGAGAATGAACACAAACAGCCACAGGGGCGGACAAAGACGAATGAATGAATGCACTATATGTCCTGACTTTCAGTCTTTTTTAATCAGCTGTTGTTGTTGTTTTTTTGCATCAGTACCTGAAGCTGAAACAGTTCTGAATGTTTTGTTCTTCCTGATACAGAACTGATCGATCACACAAAGAAGAGTGGAGTGTCTGTTTGATCGCACCGTGCTGCCTTTTCAGCTCTCTTATCTTATTTGCCATCAGTCTCAGAACTGCATACAGCACAAACTGACAATGAAGATTTCAGCTTATCACTTCTTTCTTTTTCAATCTTGAAATATTATTGACCAAGAACATTTTGGCAGAGGTGTTTCACGCATGATAAAATAACTGAACCTCTTTTATTTGGGCCATTTCACATGTCCATGTTGCTCAGCTGTGATTTGTGAAAACGCCTCTTGTCTTCTCGCTAGGCTCGCTGGCAAAGGGAAATCATGCAAATCAAAGGTTGGGTTGTGTTTAGTGGATTCTTGTAGAGTCAGTCCAGAACACTCTGAATGATTTCTGAAATCCAGCTTCAGAGATAGGTCGTGATCAACTCTGTGCTGGTTTCCTCAAAAACAGTAAAAGCATTTGGGATATCACAACAGCCGAAGCTCTGATAAACGGCTTGCATGCGCTCCAACAATTTCCATTTTTAAAACTCATTTTCAAAAATAATTTAAAAGGGATTTCTGTGTTTTTTCTGGTTGGAACTGCAAGTGCTTGTAATATTTCAGCAAGCCGGAGAAAAAAAAAGTGAAGTTGAACTGTCAGCAAAAAGTGTTTTCAGCAGCAGGTGTACTGCTGTCTGTTGGCTGAATGTCTGCTGCTGCTTTAGTTTCATGTTCAGACAAGTATCCGGGATACTGTACACTCTGTTGGCTACTTTCAAAAACTGCTTGCATTTTCATTTTCTACTTTAGGTCTGCTGTAACTCAATAAAAACACAACCAACTGTAAAACTCATCTTGGACTTCCAGTGTAAATTGTATGCATCATCAAAAAAAGCCCAATGCAGAGAAAAGAATTGAAACAGTGAGAAGTGTTGTCCTTTCTCGTCTGTACTCCGGCCTGTCAGGTCACCTTATCTGGATTCAGTTAACCCTGACGGATTATCATTGGACTGATACATCTGTCTACCAGACTCATTAAACAACTCCAATTATTCCGTCTCAAAATGTTGTTAGTCATGATCCCCTTATATAACAGGAAACGCTATACACTGTCCATATTCTGGGGTTATTGTTTAGATTTTTGGATGTTGTTTGTAGATGAAAAGGCTAATCCAGAGCTGTGAATGGAACATTAAACCAAAACCTCAGTTCCCAACATCAACCCGTCAGTGAGTAAACTGCTGTTTAACCTTTGCATGTACGACAGTAACTGAATAACGTCAACATCCCCTTAAAGAATGTGACACCAATTGAATCCGGTGGTGCAGAGGTTAGCGCTGGACGTTCCTGGTTCGAATCCCCGTTGGACAGGGCCTCTCCGTGCAGAGTTTGCATGTTCCCCCTGTGGATGCTCTGTGCTTCCTCCCACAGTCAAAAAACATGCTTCTTCGGTTAATAATTGCCTTTAAATTGGGAGTATAAATGGTTGTCTCGTTTTGTGCCAGCCCTCTGATTGACTGGCGACCTGTCCAGGGTGCAGCTGGGATTGGCGCAAGCCCCCCCCGATAGCCTGAAGGGTATAAGCGGTTTATATAATGGATGGATGATTGGATGTCAAATTGCCAAACTGGAACATAATTGGCTCATTTTAGAAACATGGACAGTAATGACACACTCAGACTCACTCGTCCTTTCAATAAACAACTTTTATATTTACAAAAGAGCAAAATCCCATCATTTTGGTTAAGATCATAGCTTAAGACAGAAGATCCAGTCTGTGCCACAGAGGCTTAAAAAAACATCTTACACCTGTGTTTGTTCAGACCTGGAAACTGGTTTTCTCTCACATAGCTCTGCCCTCCACAGAGGAGGGATGGCTGAGAGCACACTCGCTGTGTTTTTAATTACAATGCAATCTGATATGGTGGCACAGACAGAGGGGACAGGAACACAAGAATGTAAATCAACAGTGCGCTGGTGAGCAGCTGCAACATCTCTGGTCTTGACAGTCTGAGGGAGGAGAAAAGGCAGACGGGGGGGGAAAACAAGAGGACAGAAAAATGGGGAAAAAGGGGAGGAGAGATAGTGCACCATTGCATTAAAAAAATGTATTCATCTTTTTTTATTTCAACCTGCTTCATAAGAACAGATCCACAGTGTTTGTAAAAGTAGAGCTAAAGCCAGAGTCTTAAGTCTCTCTGTGCAGGGCTGTCTCGGTTAAAATGCTTTTTTTCCCCCATCAATTTACTTCCTGAAATATTGTTTAGAACTAAACATAAATGTGAACAAAACATACGTTTTAATGTGAAAAAGCAAGCATTTAACCCTGAAACATCAACTGCACAGCCATTTTGTGATCTTGAGAAAACTTGGATGGGGGTTTGGAGGGTGTAGCTCTCCTCTTTCCTCAGCTCATTCACCCCCCAGACGGTTGCCTTGGCCCCAGAGGTATCGTCCTCCTCCTCCTCCTCCTCCCGCCTGGGGCTGTGCTGCTGGTCTGCTGGGAGGGACTCCAAAGCCTGACACCCCTCCCCTCCGATTGGGGAAGAAGCGATACCTGCAGAGAGGAAAACACAAATACATACATGCACGGTCAGGAGAAGAGAGGTGTGAGCAAATGTATCGATTTTTTTAAGGTCCTTTTCGTTTATTAGTCTGAATAATTTTCATAAACTGTGATCTGTCTTGTTATGTCTCCCTGTGACCAAAATGATTTCCCCTCCTGTGATAACTGCTTTTCACTCACATCTGATAGACTTGTTTGGAAGTGAAGACACATTTGAATGCAAAAGTGCAGAAATAACAAAGCGAGGTCAAGTTGATGCAACAATACCCTCTGTTAGTTTGAATTATCTTTAAAATCAATCCTTTTGTTTTTTTCCCTTTTTTGTTTTTTGTCTTCCAAATGTTTCTTGTAGGTTAAACACTACATGTGTTTAATCCCTGTCCTGTAACTGTCCTTCTTGCCCTCGTGCTGAAATTCAAATCAAGCCTAAGTTACTTCAGCTGAACAGCAGCCTCTGTGGCCCTAGGTGGTAATTACAGTACAATTCTTATTTTGTTCCTGAATCAATTTGAGAAAAATAGATTGTGTTTTTTTAAGTTAAAAAAGTTATTCAGTCAATTATTACAAAATCTGACTTTAAGCAGGTTACAGCACATTATCAACATCCTAAAATCTCAGCAATGAACCCGGTGAGTAGGTTGTCAAGACTGAAAATAAAGCAGGCATGAACTTCAAATTAAAGAGCAGGTTGGAAATGAAAACTTACAAGAACTCTGGTGTGGAGAGGAAGGAGCGTCCTCCCAGGTCCACGGGGTATTTAAACATGAGGAAGAAGTAGAGGTGGCCCACCAGATTCCCCGTCAGTTCATTTACAAACCTGTAGAACAGCAGCAATGATAAGATGGTCAATAAAATGTTTAGAAATAAAAACACACAGTACTCTAATAAGTACACATTCATTTTTAGTACTCAAACATACTGTTAGCTTAGCAGGTCATCTCCTACTTTGGATTACAGAAATTGTCCCTGCTCCTCATTTCAAGTGATTTCACATTTATGGTGCAGCGCTCACAATAACTATAAAAAGTGTACTGTCACTCAAAGTGAAAAGACGTTACTTACGATCCTCCAATTATGAAGTTGAAGGCAAGGATGACCCAAGGTAGATAATGTGCCTAGGGAAGGAGCAGAATATACAGAACGGCATTTATATGACACTTGGAATTATCTCCATGATGAGTTATAGGAACACTTCCAATAGAAATAAATATGAGCCATAAAGATCACACAATGACAGTCAGTAACATAAATACAGGCTTTTTAATACGACAGTGAAATATGAGGCACTTATAATGAGACTAGATCAAATTCTATTGGGTGTAATGTGACGAGCGGTGATAAAAACTTTGACGTACCTTGAATCTTGTTCCAAACCAAAAGGACACGATCGTGTCTTTGTTGAACTGAGCCCACACATAGAGCACCGACATGATCAGAGGGATCATCAGCAGCTAAGAACAACAACAACAACAATATGTAAGTCCAGACAAACAACAACAACAACACAGCTGTGTAAAAAGACTTCCTAGTTACGAGTTTACAGCTTGGTATTCAGGTTTTAGTCGCATCAGGACCAGTCATTCTTTTTCTGTGCAGTATTACATAAGATGTGAGGACTGTTTTATTCATGCTTCTCATAAAAAGTTGTACCTTTAAGCTATTTCTTAAAGCTAACTCACACCCACTGTGATCACACTAAGTGAAGGGGGCTTTTAGGACGGCTTGCTATACACCCGTGAGTGCAACAGCATGACCTTCATGACATGATCTTTCTGTCTGTTGAGAATTTGACATTTTAAAAAACCAACTAATGGTGAAAAAGGTATTTAGAACGCCACAGGTCAAGATATGCATTCACTTCCTCTATCTGTTGTGCCTTTAAAAGATGAAGTGCTGACAGGAATACTGTACTTTAAATTAAAACGTGAGGTCATATTTGAAATACACAACTAGAGAAGCGCATGTCAATGTGATACATTTGCATGCACAGGAACACTATGCATGATCACTGTGCAGTAGTGTGAGGGAACACAAGCTTGAGCTTAACCTTAGGCGGCAGTAGCTCAGACTGTAGGGACTTGGGTTGGGAACCGGTGGGTCCTAACCCAAGAAGTATTGAAATTGGTCTGGCTGCTGGAGAGGTGCCAGTTCACTTCCCCAGCATTACCAATGTCCCCTTGAGCAAGGCAACAAAACCTCCACCTGCTCAGGCGCCCCTCACTCTGACATCTCTCAATTAGTGCATGGCCATAGGATAGTGTTTGTGCACATATGTGAATTTATTTATTTAATAGGGACGATGTAATTTAACATAGTTTCAATACATACATGAAACTGATGTGCTGCATAAAGAGTATATAGCCATTGCTAATCTCCAACTCTTGTCCCTAGTTGGGCCTTTGGGTAAACAACATGTATGCGTTTATTCCTGGCCTGTGTGTGTGTGTAGCATGTCCAATAACCGAGCAAACACCACATTTTCTCCTTGTGGATTCTTTAAGTTTGTCTTCTTCTTTTTGACAAAAACTCGACTAACTGCCTCGAAAACAAAATGTTCAACCCTTTGTTGAGGTTAGCATCATTATCTTGTGGCTGAGCGTAAAGATTAGCAGATGCTAAGTGTGAACTGAATATTGATACCACTCTTATCAAAAACATGTGCTAGCATGTAATAATAATATGTGAATGCTTTTGGAGAAATAAGATAGAGGAGGAGCCTTACCCGCATGTTCATCAGCATCCCAACTATCTGCAGCTAGAGTCAAGGACAGAAACCTCATGTGTCCATACAATCACCGCTGGAACGTTAAGATTATCACAGTGGGTTACTGGAAGGTTACCAGATCAAATCCCCACGCTGACTGACTGTAATCTGCCACTTCCCTTTTCTTGAGAAAGACATCTAACTCCTGGCAACCATCCCACAGTTAGATAGAAAACTGCCCAAACTTGTCTTGTAGACATAAGATAGATGCAGATATTAAACGGAGTGTGAAAAGTCAGGGCTGAACTCCTGATAGAACACTTTTGAGATACGAGTCGGGCTGCATTACTGGTGCTTCAAGTGACCTAGATTAGGTTTCTCTGCTCTGCAGGGGTAGACTGACACTAGGCCACTGGCACAGAGCCACCCTGACATGATGGCACAGTGCCGCAGAGAGATAGAGAGAGAGAGAGACGTACAGAAAGACAGATGAAAGAGTAATGCAGAGGGGCAAAGACGGCAGAGTGCAGCTAGAATGAAAGGATTTAAGGTCAGGTTGGACAAACAGGGATAACCTTAGATGTTGCTGTTGTGAAGATAGATTGATATTTATGATTTTAACTGAATATTTTTGTGGGGGTCATCAAAGGATACAACAATGCAGATCCAGTTGAAAAGTAGCATGAAAATATAGTCTGCGGGTTTGCCATCAAAAGCTCCTGAAAGACAATAACAAAAACAAAAAGGTTAACATTACAGAAAGCGTACTGACTGCATGTATGACAGCTACTGAGGGGAGCGGTCTCACCTGTTTCTAGCCGTGTGGAGTAGTGGTAGAGGAAATACAGGTTGACCATATACAGAAACCCAGTGTTAGGTGTTATGGGGAAAAACAGGGTGGCTGTCACTGGTCTCCAGAGCTGAAACAAACAGAGGAGACGTGATTCTAATAGAAATGCAACAGCTTGTGAACTTGTGACTGCATTTTCATCAAATTTCATAAAAATCAATGAACAAATCATTAGATGAAGAGGAAACTTTAAATGACTATAAAGGCTATTTTGGAGCTTATAATATTGTCAGAAATGAAATGCCATTTAGTAATAATAACATTAACAACGAAATGTATTTTAATATTTACTCGAGTCACAAGGTTGGGACAAAATATCTTATTAGAGTGCAAAGCAACAACAGATCTAGAACACAGAGGTCACATTAATGACACACATTCATGAGTGTTGAGTGAAGTTTTAAGACCATTAACTTTAAAAGAAGCAATACCATATAGCATAAAAATAATACATTACATTTACTGATCTTAACTATGTAAAAGTACAGAGGTCTTATCAAAACAATGGGGTTTTAATGTAACAACAGTCAAATCCATAAATCTGCTAAAATGCTGTGAAGCTTTACCTGAGCTTGTTTTTTATTTATATTATATTAAAGGTTTATTGTCACTGAATGTTGATGTGGGAGTAGTGATTACCTGGTGACTGGTGAATACTGAAGTAATTTTTTCCCTACTTCATGCACCATTGATCAGATGAATTGTTTATCTGTAATTTAAAAAGCCTCTTTAACATCGAGGCCAGGGGACTACAGATGAAAAGTAGCGTTTTGGCTAATTCTGGCATTTCTACCCACGTATAATCAAGTGTTTAATTAATTTGCACTGTCCCCTTCCTAAATAAACTGAACTGAATTAATGTGCAACAATGCATCATATTTTAAGAAATGACTATGTATGTTTCGGTATTAGGAATGGTCATCCTCGAAGTATAACCAGCAACTAAAACAAGAATTTAAATCAAGTTAATTATGTCGGAAAAAATCTCCCCTGAATGAGTTGAGTAATTCAGAATGCACTCAGTTAGCGACTCATTGGGTGTTTTGCCCCAAGTTATTACAGGGTACAATTTCACAGCACGCCATTTAACTTTGTATATCTCGGTGTCAAGCAGGTGGGGGGGAAGCTGTAGAGAAATTCAGTTTACCATTACCCGAAGAGCTCATTTCAGACTAGGAAAGCCCCACCACAACTTGTCAAAAAGAACAACCTCTCCACTGTTTGACATGTAAACTACTGCTATTATTCCACCACCCCTAAAAGTCAACTTGGGCTACATTACCATCTTTCTAGAATGATGGCTATAAACTCATGCCTTATTTGAGTGTTGCTAAATAAAGTCCCATGTTGACAGATTCAGGAAGTCGTAACTTGCTGCGTCTCAGCCCCTGATTGGCTGTCACGCCGCTCAGGCCTGCTGAAAGAGCTCTGCTAGCCCCCTGCTAACAAACCGACTGAGCAACAACACAACAACCACAGTCATTATCGTCCACTCCAACGAACAGAGGTGAACAGTGTTGAGATACTTACATGAAATCTGCTAAAGACCAGCTCCGGGACCAGCATGAGGTTCCTAAAATCAACCAATCCTAGTTTCCCAATCAAGGGGACAGCTATGGAGGCAGCGAACCAGGTCCGGGTGATGAAAGGGATGCTTTTGAACCAGTCCCCGATATCTGACATCTTTCCACACGATGGCTGCCGAGCTATAACCCAGGAACAAGAACCACGGTTAGACTAACAACAAATATTACGAAAAACTGCACACTCCTCGCTTCGTTTTAGTCAGAACTGCTCCACTGCTAAGTTTACATGACGTGGCTAATCAAAGACAGCTAGCTTTACATCATCGTCACTGAGATCACAGCACACACATCCGGTTGAGCTCTTCAGAGTAAAAACCTTCATATTTACAGCCCATGGAATAAACGAATGAACAGTACTAACATTTATGATTATACGAATAAAAAGATGAGTAACAAGGGGAAATATTACTTTTAAAGATTGAGCTGATATTCAAAGGGGAATAAACATGTTTGTCAGAAGAAACTGAAATAACATCACTGCTATAATCTGAACAATTCCGTTCAATTCAGATGTAAAATGAATTGTTGTAGATATCATCTAGCCTTGAGCAGTAAATAATTTAACTGCTAAAGCTAGATAACCTTTTTTTTTTTAGATTATAACATCACATCATCATGTCAATGTGTTGTTCTGTAATGAATGTTTACATTTGACATTAACTCAACAGATGGTAGAGGCATCAGTAATAGTTATATTTTCCTTTTTTATTTCCAGTTGCCGACACGTCACTACATTTAATTAGAAATCTAATTAAGATTATAAATCTTATCTCGTAATTTATATATTTGCAAGTTACATGTTTGTATCATGCACTAAATTTGAAGGAAAACGATAAACCGGATGTATTTGTATTGTCACACTGTTTGGACTTCTTAATTATTACCATACTTCCTGTACAATATGCAAAAGCTCCCACTTAACCAGCCAGCAAAGTGAAGAGGCTGGCCAAATGTCGCAGTTAACGTTTACTGAAGCAGAAAGAAACCTGATTATAGTGAAGTAATTGGGCAAGCTGGAATCATGTTTGTACGGCAGCCTGAACTATTCCTAAAATAGTAGGGATGTAAATTATCCCCCCCCCCCCCTTATTTTTTTTAATAAACCCTGTTTTTGTTTGTTTGTTCGTTTTTTACAATATATTTTTGAACAAACGAAGAGTTGTGAAATATTATTCAACTACTAGGCTACTTCAAAACATCCTGATTCAAAATAAATGAAAATAGGAACACATTTTTTTAGGGCTTTGGTATGACAACACAGTTTTGTAAGTGCCAATTATATTATGTACAATTTGATAATATTTCACTTATCTTTCAAGCTCTACGCAAGATATAAAAATAAACTCGAAGAATTAAGGCATTATTTCAAAGTGATCTCAATGCACCTATCAGGATCTTTTAGGTGACTATAAAACAGTCTGTATTTATAGTGATGCTTCTGCAGTGCTGCTTTAGCGATGCGTTAGCATTTCATCATCCCCATAGCTAATACAGTTTGAAACAAAATTTGAAGTTTGGAAGGAAATTTTAAAGAAACTGTAATGCGCCTTGATCAAAACTTTCGAAAAAGCGTTTAGAACTACAACTCCCACAATGCACGCTTCTATTTACCTTCTACGTCAACTTTAGGCGACAAAATAACCGTCCTCTAAATAATATTATGAACAATCCCTGGGTGTCAAGTTGAATTCACCTGTAAGCATTAAGTAGTTTTTTTCTGCGGGACTCTTGAACATTGATGAACTCTCCGTGTTAGTGAACTTTACGAGTTATATACGAGTAACTTAAAACTAAGTACATGAAATGTTGCTCTTTCAAATTTCGCGCTGTTAGCTCCGCCTGTAAACGGATTAGCCTGCTAGCTAGGTAACTAGCCACGCCGTGGTAACCAAGAGCAGGAGCGTCAACAATATGTTTTATAAGAGGGATATTTTCAGATTTTTCCAATTCCTGCTCTGACTTCCTCTGAGTTTCTTTTAAAATGGAGGTGATAGACATCGGAAACAAAGAAGAGGGGAAAGTCTGGCATCGAAAACCACCAGCAGGCAAGGGGTAAGCCTTAAAAAGCTGAAGATGCTTGTTTAAGTTTTAAGTTCTTGTTTAAGTTCTGCCACATTTATCCGGATAATGCTGTAAGATTTTCATTTGAAACGTACTTTTTTAGCTTAAATAACGTTGTGAGGTGACTAACTGCTAACAATCCCTCACACTTGTTGCACTCTTTGTTCATACAATCATCAATATTGTGACAGAATGATAACACCTTCAGTTAGCCACAAGATGTACAGAGCCCTAATGAACAGAGAAAAAAGGGGAGTTACAAACACTGAGCAGGAGTGTGATTTTATGCTTAAGAATAGAGCACTAGGGATGTAACAATTCACTAAACTCACAATACGATTCTCTCACGACTTATCTTACAAAATGAGACTGTAGACAAATATTGACTGAATTGATTCCTTTAGGGGCTGCAAACCCACTTGTCTGTGTGGTTTTGCCTTTAATGTTTTTTTTCTCGCCACAAGGGGAGGTGATTGGAGCTTCTTATTGTGGTGTCGATTAAATGCCGCATCATGTTGGTTGTGCTATTTGTGTAGTTCCCTGTCTTCTTGCAATATTTGCACAGTTTTGTCTTGTCTGTTATCTTCTCACCTCTTTCATTTTCTGTCTTGAGGAAGCCAAAATGCTTCCACACCTCCGATTTAAAAGACGGTGGTGCGTCCTCAATTTCAAAATCTTGCTCTGCAGCTGCCAACCGCCTCTTCTCTACAGCTGCTGACGCTCACCATATTATTGGGATTCATTTTTCAGAGTAACGATGTGAATCTTGACACCTTTGAATCGATTTATCACGATTTCACTATTAATCATTACATCCCTATAGAGCACTGCTCTTCCCTACATGTAAAACAGCACAAAACTAGTAAATAACTAGTAACTATTGTAATATTTAAATCCTCAAACACTTCGAAAACACTATCCTATAAAACATATTTTCTTCAAACGGATGCCACTAAATATTTTTCTCATAGTGTTTTATAAAAACATAATGTAAAGGTATTGCCTCCTCTGGCTTTCTTGAGGTTGAAGAAAATATCAAAGCTTTGTATTAATAACACAGTGCTCCCTTTTCATATCCCACTTTTAAAAAACAGCTGTCTCCAAAGGTATTTCAAATAAGACTTTTTTCCTAAAAGCATCATAAGACAATCTAAGTCTTTATTTATGAGTTCAGATTTTCTTGTTACATTTAACTTAAAGCTCTTGTGAGGAGTTTTGAACTGGTTATGAAACAGACTGAATGTAGTACTGATTCCTCTTTATGACATACAAAAGCAAATGAGGTCATCAGCAACACGACACACTGTTTTCATATTGTTATTAAAAATGTCTGAAAGCACTGAAGGGGGGTGGCAAACAAAATGACACTGCCAAAACAGCCCTTTTTTCACAATTTCTGTTGCAAAGTTTCTTAATGAGTAATACAATTGACTGTTAAAGTAAGCAGGACTAGATTTAGTTTTTGTTTTTTAAAAACACTGCTTACACATGTGGACGACAAATGAGCAAAGAGAGAAGGTACCGCTTTGTCCGCAGGGTATGCCAAAACTGACACAAACTGGAAGGGCCTTACTCCGCCTTCATGTGGTGTCTGACACATCCGAAAAGATTGAGGTGGCCGACTTGATGACTTGACGTCATATTCGCCATCACAAAGGGGGCAAAAGAAGTTTTGTTAATGTTAAGATTTTTATTATTTCACGTAATGCACACCAACTTCACTTGTAACAGTGACATTCAACACATCTTCTTCAAAGCATCCTGGCGGTTATTTGTTGTTGTTGTTACTACATTCCGACTGAAAGCATGTCAACACATGTAAGTCAGAAGAACGACTTCCCAACTCAGAAACTGAGAGCATCCAGGGAGCACCTGAATGCAGCATGAAGCCTCCTAAATCAGTCACACCCCTAATAATGCACAACTCTTCTCCTTCATAGAATCTACACTGATTAGTTGTAGAAATATTCAACCCTGTCCACTTTGAGCTGATAAAGACCAAAGTCCTCTTTTGAACCAGGCTGATGTGTTTATATCTGCTGTAAAAATGGGCATTTTAACATGAGTGTGTATGTGACTTTAGCAGCCAGCCTAAAGTGAACACTCGAGGAACTGCAGTTTTGAGCACTCAAGCATCGGATTCTTTTTTCAACAGCGGAGGTCGCAGCTTGCTCAGAACTGACTTTTTTATTATTCTTATTATGAACTCTGTGTGTAATTAATCAAACAGGTGATAAAAGTTAAAACTATTGGTCAATATGTTTAGTTAATTTGAAGTGGATCTACATATTTAACAGTGTGCATTACTGTATATGATTGTCTTTAATGCAGAGAATGCCATAGAACAACAAACACTTTGGACTCTCAGAGTAATTCGGAGGAGCACCTCTGCAGCTGCATCCTGCTGTGAAATCTCATGGTGTGTTTTGTCATGAGAGAAGCTGTTGCAGGAAAAGCCACATTTTTAGGGTGTATTGTTACCACTAGAGAGCAGCGGTGATTCACTGTAATGTGTCACTGTTTATGTGGGAGCAGTCTAAGTGTGCGTCTGTTGTTTGTCTTCCTCAGTGTGTTAGTGAATATCATCCGCACTGCTCATCAGGGAAAGACGGTGCGCTTTCTCCATGTTGCCTTTGACACCACAGGAGAGTCCTTCCTGGCTGGAGATCACCATGGCAACATCTATGTCTTTGACATCAGTAGAAACAGGTGACTGATGGTTGTTCAAGGATTTGTTTACAACTTGTTTTATATTTCACTGTTGGCACAAATATGATGATCCACTCACTGTCATTACTGTTTCCACATTTCTTAGTAATTGTTGTGGGAGCCATTAAGTTAGTGTAATAAATCCTGATGTCACCATTATTACAATATGAGCAGGTTATTGTTGCCAGTTTAGTGGTGGAATATGTTTTAGATGCGGGAGAAACATGTTGCAAACACGTGTATTGTGTAAAACACAGACATATACACTGTGAGTTATAGCTAATAATATTCACTGTTTAACTTTAGTTTATTTATGAAACTTTATATGTTCACTTCATTATTCAAAACAGTCATCTCATTGCACTTTTTTTCTCAGATAGTAAAGACCTGGTAGCCACATCTCTTCCCCGACCTGGAATTGTTCTAAAGCTAAAAAAGACACCTGCAAACTTTCATCCTGTGCTTAATCTTTCTTTTCACTTACAAGGATATAACTGTGCACTTACTTATAAGGTTCTTTTTTTTTCAGATAAAAACTTGACCTCAAAGTTAGCAGCTATTTAATTCAGCATTCTTTCTCATTTTTCTGATCTTGTGTTTTCATTGCTTCTTTCTCTGAGCAGGTTTCGTCTGTTGCAGAAGACAGGACAGGCCTGCACTGCTCTGACATTCAGCCTCCGCAGGACCACAGAGTTCCTTGTGGCCCTTGCTGACTACACCATCAAGTGCTTTGACAAAGGTAGGACAGAAAGAAACACCCTTTCATGCCTTTAGTAGTCATTTTGACATAGGTAGTTCAATGGAACAGGAGTAGATCACTGTTTTAGGAGCACTATATTAACAGCCCTCTTCTGTTTGCCTTCTGGTTCTTTGCACAGACACAAAGCAGCTGGTCAGTTGGATGCGAGGTCATGAGGGAGCGATCTCGTACATCTCCGTCCACAGCTCAGGTCGCTACGCCATCAGCACGTCGTCAGACACGGCTCAGCTCTGGGACCTGGACACCTTCCAGAGGAAGAGGAAGCTCAACATCCGGCAGTCTGTCGGCATTCAGAGGGTAAACATTCACTCGCCCAATATGAAAACTAATCACAAAAATCGGCTGGATCACAGCATGAAGGTTATCTTACATCTGAGCAATGAGGACATTTTTTTTGTTTTTGCTTAATAGTGAGCTGGTTTCTTCTCTTTGAATTGTTTTTGTGGTCATGAAGCATTGTTGTTTGTGTTGCAGGTGTTTTTCCTGCCTCTCAGTAACACCATCCTCAGCTGTTTCAGTGATGACTCCATCTTTGCTTGGGAGAGCGACACACTCTTCTGCAAATATCAGCTCCCTGTTCCAGACAGTGGACCAAAAATC
Organism: Tautogolabrus adspersus; assembly: GCA_020745685.1. Lineage (NCBI taxonomy): Eukaryota > Metazoa > Chordata > Actinopteri > Labriformes > Labridae > Tautogolabrus > Tautogolabrus adspersus. The sequence continues at coordinate 20,649,094 of CM036542.1, read as the reverse complement.
TCCTACAAGGCCTTCGCTGTCACACGGTGGGTCTCTCATGTCAAAACCAACCAGTGCTGTAACTTAATTGGTATAATTGTTGTTGCTATATTTCCAATCATACATAGCCTGTAAACATGGCATATACATATAGAAAAATACATTTGCAGCGAATGTCTTTCTCAAATGGTGGTGTACCTGATTTATGTTGACAGTGATGGTAAGAGCCTTGCTGCTGGTGGGCGCTCCAACCTGCTGCACCTGTGGTGTTTGGACAGCAGACAGCTTATCAGGGTTATTCAGATGCCCACTCAGGTCCGAACCGTAAGACAACTGGAGTTTCTGCCCGACAGCTTTGACGGAGGCGCCAGTCAGGTACACCTGCAACCTCCTTTTTTCTAGGAACATTTTCGTTCTCTTCTTTCCTTCAAGAAACTCTGTTTATGTAACTCTGTATATTTTAAATGTTACCATATCTCCTCTGGAAGCATGTGCACCCTCCTCATGTTCTCGAGACTTTTTTCTGTCTCTGTAGACGCTAGGTGTACTGAGTCAGGACGGCCTGATGCGTTTCATCAACATTCACACCTGCAAGCTGCTCTTCCAAATGGGTTCTCATGATGAAGCCATCACCACAGTGGCAGTCAGTCCCAACGGCCGACACATCGTGGCCATCATGGACAACGGCAGCATCAATGTCTACAGCATTCAGAGTCTCACACAGGAACTAAACAAGGTGACGGTTAGCTGTGAAAACAATATAACAAAGCGCATCCTGGGGAAAGTTGATATGGTTTGTGTATAAGATAGTGTTCTATATGTGTATTTATTTTGTTTCCCCTTGTCATGTCTGTCCCAGCCTCCACCCTCCAAGGTGGCCGTGGTTTCTGGAGTTGAAGCTGATCAGGAGTTGTCTAATCTGAGAGTCAAGGTCAGGTCAGACGGCATTCAAAGACCAGCCAAGAGTTCTGGGAGGCAGACACAGGTGAAGATACTCAGACCTCCTGCTGGGTCTGCAGCTGAGGATAAAGAGGTAGGAACAACACACACCAAACTCCAAATAGATTTGGTTCTTCTCTTCCTTTTATTCAAAATGAAGGATTTTCACTGCTTATATTTTGTGTCTTTGGGTAGAATGAACTGCCTGCTGGTCTGAATAAGAAGAGACTAGTTGCTATGCTCAAAGCGTTCGGAGAATATCCTGCTAAATACAGGTAAAGATAACTCTTGTAGGAGGAGGATTCATTCATAAAGCTGCTAACTTTCAGACCTTATCTGTGTGAAATAAGTAAGAGGATTTACTTGTGTGTCTGTGTTGCAGGATGTTTGTATGGCGGTCTTTGTTGTGTCTCCCAGAGAACCATGCGGCATACAGCAGTCTGACGGATAAAGGCCTGCATTTAGCCTACCTCTCTCTGCAGGATAAATACCCCATCAAAAGTCTCAAGCTACAGAGGGGGCTGCAGAGGTACCTACTTCTCTTTTTACACACACACACAAATACTTTTTTTGCAGAATTCAGAGTTTAAGGATTTTGCCGTCACATATATTCAAACAGATCTGTTATGTGGTCCTTCTCTCCTCTCCACAGAGTTTTGTCTGCCTTAGCTCACTGGGCGGCCATCTTTGGAGAGGTGGAGTACCTTCCCCTGGTGGCCTTTCCTTTTGTCAAGTTATTCCAGAACAACCCAATGCTCTGCTTCGAGGTGGTGGCCACTGTCCTAGGTAATGATTGGTTGTTATGAAGTGCCATTTCCCATGAGATATCATATGATGAACATTCAGGGTTTTCTATACTGCTACCCATCATGATGCGGCTCTGTGGAAGCTTAAGTAAAAGGTTACAGACACGTTTGAAAGATTTACAATTTTTTGTGGGTGACACGGAGTCCAGGTTCTTTATTTGTTTTGTGCAATTTTACAAGCAAGGAAGAGCACTGATACATTCTCAAACATTATATTTATTTTCCTTTTTTTCTCTGTTTATTCTGCATCTGTGTTTTGAAGCAAATTGAAAGTGTTTTTATTCTGTTGCATGGTTTTCCAGTGAACTGGTGTCAGCATTGGTTTGAGTACTTCCCCAACCCTCCTCTGAACATCCTGAGCATGGTGGAGAACGTTCTGGCTCATCACGACAAGGAGCTGCTGCAGCACCTTGTGGACTGTGGGATCACCTCGCAGGTAACGGCCGCACACCGCTGGCGGAGAACAACATGTCCTATCAAAAGGCTACATCCTGATTTACATATTTAAATTTGCATCTCTTTATCTGTCCCAGCTCTATGTGTGGCCCCTGCTGGAGACGCTGTTCTCGGAGGTGTTGACTCGCGACGAGTGGCTCAAACTCTTTGATAACATCTTCTCTAATCACCCGTCATTTCTGCTCATGGCCTGTGTGGCCTACATCACCTGCTCTCGTGAGCCCCTGCTGCTCTGTTCTCAGAAACAGGACTATGAGGTTAAAACCTTTTTCCTCTTCTCTGAAATTAAAGTCAGTGGGTCAAAAAAAACGTCTCATCTTTCCTGTTTTATTCCCCTTCAGTATTTTTTCCACCATCGTAACAACCTGGATGTGGGAGCCATGATAAAGGAGGCGTACAGGCTCATGGGCAGCACACCAACTGACATCCATCCCAGGCATTTGCTCTCTAACTTTACACCCCTGACCAAAGGCCAGTACCCCGTGTTCAACCAGTACCCAGAATTCATAGTGGAGTACCAAAGCAGGGAGAGGGAGAAGATACGGCTGCAGGAGATGGAATATCTCCGCGAGAGGTGAGATTAGTGTTTGACAAAAAGCACATTATTGAGCTAAATACATATTTCATCCTTTTCACAGCCACAGGTGATGATATGTGTGTTTGTGTGTCATTAGGCAGGAGGTGTCAGCCCTGCGTGCAGATTTTGTGCGTCGCCAGGCTGAAGAGGAGACCTATTATGCACAACAGGTAGTTCTTCAGAATCCAATCTAAGCAGAAACTCTTTTAAATAAAAAAAAAAATGCAGTTCTCTGCTTGCTTATGAAATAGATCTTTATATGAAATCTCCTGAAATAAAAAATCAAGTGAACTGAATTGTCTTCTTCTTGATTTAAATGCAGGAGCTGCTGGGGAAGGCAGAGGAACAGCGTAGAAACATTCTGGCACAAGAGGAGGAAAAACTAACACAGCAGAGGGCAAAGTAAGATGCTTCAAACCAATATTAATAAATAGGAAAAAAATGATGTTATAAGGCAGCATTGTTCACGGATACTGCTCCACCCTCTGCAGGTTGGCCGCCATGAAGAGAGAGCTGAAGGTGAAGGAGTTGCAGCTGCTGGATGCTACCAGAAGGCGTTTCCTCAAACATCAGCAGGACCTGAGAGCCTCACAAATCAAAGGGTTAGAGCAGGAGATCAGCAGAAAGGTGAACACGACCTGGAGACCTTTCACATATGTTCCATGATGGGTCATTTTCAGACACTACTCACAAAGATGGTTACTCGTAAAGAAACATACCATGATGTTGTTACTGTCATTCCAAGCTCTTCCAGGCACAGTTTAGCCAAAGAACTCTGTAGTGACCCTCATGTTGCAGCGCTAACTCAACAATAACCCTAATGCTTTGCTGCAGATGGATCTGCGAGAGCAAGAAACAACTGCAGCAGTCCAGGATCTAGAAATCAGACAAATGGAGATGGAGGCTCAGAGGAGGCGACTTGAACAGGTGACAAATATTCAACCATCATCCTCCTTTGTTAATTCATTTCTTAGTGAGTGGTAGCTTCATTTATTTCCCCACAATGCCTCTTCTAAACCTCAACATCCTATAGACACATTTTTATAATGATCAACATTCAAACACTGACGTGAAGTTATTAATTTGAATGTGAAACAATAAATTTCTACCCCATAATGACAACACTGTAAGCTTCTTTAAGGTTGTAATCATTGTTTCCGTTTGTTTGTGTTTTCCATTTCCCTCAGAACCTGTTGAAGGAACAGGAGCGCCTGGGACGAAGGGTGGAGGAGGAGGTGGCGATGAGGATGAGGGGGGCAGAGAGGGAGGAGGAGAGCTACACAGAGCTGCTACACAGCACAGAGACTAACATACAGGTTAGTCATACAGAAAGTCTAAAGTTGTCAGCGCTGGTCTTAACATTCCTACATCAATTTAACCAAAAAACCACACAGTCCTCCAACCTCTGATTTGGGCACAGATACCGTCTCCTCTTGTTTTCATTGACCTTGTCTCCGTACACACAAACAGGCCCTGGAGGAGTCCCTGGCGGAGGCGTGCCAGCTGGGCTTGGACTCAGACTGGCAGAGAGAGGTGGCGGAGCGGTTGCAGCAGGTGGATGCCGAGCAGGAGAGGAAGAGGGAGAGACTGGCAGAGCTTCACAGACAAACCCTGGCAGAGGAGGAGAGACTGGCTGACACCATGAGAGATGTGGCAGGAAGGAAGGTGAGAGCAACAACAGTATGTTTGTCAACACATTAACTGACATAACTGAGAAAATGTACCACATATGTTTGTGCATCAAAGCATTGAAACATTAAAAAGTATAGATATTTGTTTTTTCCCACATTACAAAACAACATATCTGACAAATCGCAGTGCCTAAAATACTAAAAAAATGAAACATTCCTGAAGACAATTTTCTAGATTTTGAACAATAAATAAAAAACTGAGTGCTTGTTAATTTTCAGTGGGAGGACGTGATGAGAAGCAGAGCTCAGTTACAGGAGCAGCAACAGCCCCCGTCTTCAGCACACACAGGTATTTAACACACAGCGTTTCAGTTTGCTGCTGCTGAGTTAAACAGCCCGTTATGAGGACATGAATCTAATGTTAAAGTGTTTGCCTTTGCCAGATGCACAGACACCTGGTCCTCATAGACCCTGTGTCATTACTGCTGTGTGTGTTGGAACCAACACTGCTGGTCTAACAGCCAGACCCAACCCCACCTCCCCGAAGCAGACAGAAACCAACATGACGTGTCTGAACAGTCGTTCACCTACAGAGAGCACCTCCACCGTCTGTAAGTGATTGTAGACGTGATCTTTGGAAGGAGGACATTCAGATGGGTTCGGTTGTTTTCTCTGTGGTGTAAAGTATGTATGGCTGCTCCAGGCTTTGTTGTGTCATCACTGGCAGCTTGGTGAATTTAAATTTATATAAGACAGGAAAAATCCTATTTGAAAAGTTGTAACCAATGCCATGGATTTTTACCTACAGTCTTGCTTGGAAAAATGTATTTAAACCAAGAATCCATGGCCAATTTCTCTAATAGTCCACATCCATATTGTTGCAGCTCCATAATAAAACCCTTATTAGCCAGAGTAATATGTCAATAATGTGTCCGTGTGTCTTTTCCTTCTTTCCCTGTCAGTTTCTCTGGATCGAGGCCGGGCCAAGCTGGACAGCAGCGAGAGAGAGCTGCTGAGGGAAATCAGAGAGCTGAGACTGAAACTTGCAGCCAGAGCGAGAGAGGGCAGCTCAGCCTCCTCACCGTCTGTCCACACAGTGTCCTCTGTCTCCCAGTGACCACACACTGCTCTGTGTCAGAAAAAACATCTTCTCATCTCGATTGAGCTACGAAAACAGAAACACTGACTCAGACTGTTACCAAAGTGCTTATAGACTATCCTTACCTCCTCCTGTAACAACAGATTACTAATGCAACCAAAGTAAAAAAAAAATCTCATCTTATGGAAATGTGACTCTTTCACTTTGACTGGTTCCCTTTTTTTTTAGAAAGGTACAAATTAATCCTGACTGTGTTGGTGCTACATGGCTGTTCAGCTTGTGTAGGTATCTCCAAGCATACGAAAGCTCCACAAGAAACAACAGTTCTGTTTAAGTTCACAAAGAAGACACAGACCATAGTGTGGGCCGAGTGTCTCAATCTGCTGTCTGCTCTTTTTGTCCATAGTGCAGTGGGACATCTTAATGTGTTATCAAACATTTTCCACTAATGTTCACTTGTACACTATTTATTCATTGTTGTGATTTTTTTGTCATTGCAGCCATGCTCTGTTTTTTATTTTGATGAATTTTATTTAAATCCTTCTTTTTGATAAACTGTTTGTAAAAAAAAAAACCTGATTCAATCTTCTGTTTTATTGGGTTTTTAGATACACATGTGATACTCATTGATTATCTCTGTATTCATTTTATTACATGCAGTTCTTCAAACTTTTTTATTGTCAATTCAAATATGTTCCCAATGGAGGCTTGCACTTCTGTTAACACTAATGAATCTCTGACTGACATTGTCTGTAGACACAAGTCATAGACTAGATGAATTATTGCACATTACACAATATTCAAATCCAGTTTACAGCCTTTATCTGTAGGCTTATAAAATGAATAGAACTGGTTTGACTGAATATTTCAAAGATTTAGTTTCAGGGTGTTTATTGTCTGTTTCAAAGACAATTGCTTACCTAATGTGTTAGATAATCTGATGACTAAGACGTTTTTCTTTTTGTGCTGAATGGAGCTTCTTTCTTTTTGAAGAAGCAGAATTACATGATATTCATAGACAGTGCAGTGGGAAAAGCAACGAGAAAAAAGTTGCCTGCAGGATTTGTAGACATTTTTTTTAAATGATATCTTGTTGAAAATAAAATGATGGATATTTATTCAAATCAAGCACAATAATGGCACTGAACCCTCCTGTTGAAGCAAACTTATCAAAGAGTCAGATTTTAAAAAAATATGATGCTAAATACACTTGACCATGTTTTTTTAAACCTAATGTGTCCCTAGCCTGTCTATAAACTCCCCAATTATGATAAACTCTGTCATCTCAATCTTTTCCACTGCTCCACTTTTCAGAGAATGTGTGCTCAAACAGGCCGTTTGGAGATCTTCCACAACTGTGGAAGTTTTTCTACTGTGCAAAGAAACGAGTAGAAACAACTGGCATCTGAAGTAAAGATAACATGTCCTGTTATCCTAACTAATAGACTGGGAGTAATGCAATTAGACGAAAGTTTATTGCTCCCTAAATACCTTCAAGTGTGGAGGTTGTCTTTTTCAACTTTTCCAACACCTGAAACTCCACTACGTTGGGAGAAGGATAAGATATAAAGGCATGTGGTTTATAATGCAAACATTTGCATGCACAGCAACAGAAAGTTGCTTTCAGATTCTAAAAACTAAAGTTTGCACATGCACTATTAAGAAGCTGGTCCTGCAATCAGAGTTTGCTTTTTTTACTGGATGGTGGTCGTTTACTCGCCAGCTACCCCAGCAAAACAGTTAGATATACTTTATTAATTCCCGAGGGTATATGAGATTTTTTGGCTCTGTTATTGAAACCTGCTTCACTCCCATTGTCGCAAAATAGCTTTAGAAAAGAGATTGCGTCAATATACTGTCCTTTGTGATTGTTTTTGTTCGCCTTTTTATACTGCCTTACACCTAGGTTACTGTATTTCCTGTTTTGATGACAGCAAGTAAACTGTTGCATCCCTTCTTAGCATTAAAGGTCACCTATTGTGCAAAACACACTTCACCATGTTTTCCAAAAATGTATGTGTCCCCAGTCGCTCTACAAATTTCACCATACTCTATAGCCTTTGCCTGCTCCACTTTTCAGAAAATGTGTGCTCAAACAGGCCATTTGGAGATTTCCCTTCATGACATCAAAAAGGGCAGTAACCCCTCCCCCAGGTGGGTGACACTCCCACAGCTAGGTGTTTGTTCTGCCCTCTGAGTCTGTCTTCTCACCATAAACATTTGGGCCTGGTGCAAGAAAGCCAGAGCCACCCAAGCTCTTTCAGAGAGGGGCGTGGTAGAACACAGCTCATTTGCATTTAAAGCTACAGACACAGAAACGGCCTGTTCTGAGCAGGGCTGAAATAGAGGTGTTTATAGGCATGATGGAATACAGGATCAGAGTGGATTTATAACAAAAACTCCACAGGCATGTTATGGGGAGCTCTGAGACTTATTTAAACTTGTTGAACAGGAGAATAATATGTGACCTTTAATTGTTGATTTTAAAAACATCCAAGATTTATACAGATTATGTGAATGGTGCAATTTAGGATTCTTTTGTTTTGTCCCTTTAATGGTGAGTTATGGACACCATCGACATATCAAATATTATGTTGAAATACTGACATGTATTGGAGGACTGATGAAGAAAGGATGGATTAATTGCAAAGTGTTAAGGTTTATTAGCTGGCTTTCTTTTGCTTCTAGTCTGGACAAAATGTCAGGACTGTTAATTTATTTTCATACTTGTGATGCGTTTACTTTTTGTTTCTGCTCTGAAACACATGAGAACTTGTGGGTTGGCTTCTCCTTTTAGTCAGGGTGTGCCTTGTCTCTTACTCTCTCTCTCTCTCTCTCTCTCTCTCTCTCTCTCTCTCTCTCTCTCTCAGGTTTTGCATCCAGGTGTAGTTTTCATTTGATCTGAAATGACAGCCATCCCCATTCCTGTCACTCAATCTTTTCTTTCTTTTCTTTTCTTTTCTTTTCTTTCCTTTCTTTCCCTCCACCCATCTTTTATCTCTGCTCACCTGCTCTAAATCACTTGCAGGTAAAACAGCCTAATCCTTTCCTGTTTTGTTATTCTCTACCTTGTTCATCAACATTAAGAGACTAACCTGGTTCCTCAACACAGTATCATGAAGACACATTTTACTAAACCAACTTTGACAGAGCAAGTATGCTTAAATAGTTGTTTGTCATGTTTAAACATACTTTCCAGTTTGACAGCAACTGATATTTGCTCATTTGCTGTCAATTATGTTTCCTGCTATCACCTGCGACAAGATATAAGGACTGACACCACTGTGCAGCACAAGGCATCAACATTTGTATGATTAGACTTTCCAGTCTATTCTTGTTTTTAAACAGTGCATTCGATCCTGGAGGATTACATATGTGTATAATGACGTGACTTGTTTGCTCAGCACTCATCTGTCATCACTTATTGCTTGTTAAACCATCCTACCATAAAAAGGGGCGGGACTTATGTTCTTGTTTTCTCTCGTTCTCTCGTTCTCTCGTTCTCTCTGCATGCTACAACTAGTTTGTCATTTATAGGTGTCAGAGAAAGGCATCTCATCCAAACTAGCAACCCTGCAGGACTTGGATTTATCCCTCATGGATTCCAGCAGTGTCTCCGCGCTGTACAGGAGGTCAAAGCCTCTGGGGAAGGTGAAGCGACGGGTGCAGGACCTCCGCATCCCTTCCTCCTCTTACAATGAACTCAAAGCCAGCGCACCAACACTGGACCTCAGCCACAACGAGGCTGCTCGTCTGGCAGCAGACTCCCTGCTCAGTCAAGGTTTAGAGGGATACCACGAGGTTTTAAGTGCAGAGGGAGAGGTGGACTTCTTATCAATGGTGGAGAAAAGTTACATCCTGGAAAATGGGAGGGATGGCAGCACAGGTTGAAAAATGTTTTTACACTGTTATAATATTATACGTATTATATTACATTGTTATTCGCTATTTTCACTCTTTGTACAGCTCTTTTTATTATGTTGTGTTTGAATACAGCAGATAGCTATCAGATGTATGCATGCAAAAAGAATGCATCACTGGTTTGATTTCTTTGTATTTATCTGTAAGCTTATACAGTGTTTTGTGCTTTACATAGTTGAACTTGATGCGTCAGATGATACCGACAAAGACCCAGAGAACTTGTCTCCTAGTAGTCACTCGTCCAAACATTATCGTTCAATGTCCTCAGACAGAAACCCTGTTGAGGCAGGAATGGACCCAAACAGCCTTAAAGGTAAAACATGAGTTAGAAAAACGTTTCTGATACTCTAAGTTTACCCTGTCATTGTGTTTAGTCTGTTTAGTTTGATGTGCTTGTTCTTTTGGAGAAATACACTTAAACTTCTTTATTATCATTTGCTTCCTCCTCTGAATATGCTTTTGTACTTTTTAGATGTGACTGTGACTACTCGTGGCCAGGATGTGTACAAGCTTTATTTCCAGTCCGAAGGCAGTGCATGTGCAATGAAAGATTCAGTCAGAGAGTTCATCAGAAAAGCTGGAACGGTATGTGCATTTGTATGTCTTCCTGCACCTGCACATGTGTGTGTGATTTTCATCCAATCAGGAACTTGACATGAACTGCTGCACATGTGAAGGATTATGAAAAAAAGTTGGCAGTGGATCGTGTCTGCCAGGAAGATAATATCTATGCTGATGTTTGTGTGTGTAGGTCCTGGCCATAGTGATTGACAGCTTCAGTGATGTAGAGCTGCTGTGTGATCTCCTGGAGGCAAGTAAGAGGAACGTGTCTGTTCAGCTGCTGTTGGATCATCTCAACCTTGACCTGTTTGTCAGCATGTGGCAGGAGCTCAAATTGGAGAGCAAAAACTTTCCTGTGAGTGTCTTCTATCTGACTACCTGCCTGTTTGTGCCCGGTGACATTGATTTCACCGAAACCTGGTTTATAATAATAATAATAATAATAATCAGTCTGCATCAAGGTTTTTATGTAAGCTGATTTAAATGCACAATTTCCCTGACATAAAAAGAAGGTTTCTCAAAGCTTTAGATGTATTATCTTTAATAAGCTGACCTTTGATTATAGTATGTTGTTAAAGGACCCATAACTCCCTCTCATAAGTTCCATCACTGCACAACTACCTTTTATTTTTCTGTCAGTCAGAGAAATTACATTTGTTTTGTTTGAAATATTTAGTGCAGCAGCAGAACATATTTTGTGTTGGGCGTAGAGGTTCCGACCTACTCACTCCTTGCAGTTTTATTTAACGTGCAGAAATCTTAGAAGTGATCGGATGATCTTAAACCCCAGATCAGAGCCTTCAGGTGTATGCTGGGGTGGTGATGGAGCTGAACAAGAGAGCAGTACTGGCGACGGTCAGAGCTGGCAATGAGAGTGCAACAGGGAGAGACCAGAAATCGTGCTGCTTTATTAGACCACTTATTGTCAGGTGATTGTTGATAATGACTCATGTCATGTGTGAAACCAGTGCAGCTGAAATTGCCTTCCTGAACTAAAATGCAGGCGTTGCCTCATTAAATTGCACAAATAAATAATACAAAAACATTGTAAAGTCTTCTATTTGCTGTTGCACTCACCAGCTATTTTGCAAACTTAGAATTTATTTAATACTTTGCCAACATTCAAAATAAATCTGTTTTTATTTTATCTGATTTCACAATTAAAAGTAGACAGAAAAACATCAAATAAATGCTGTTTTGTGTGTGTGTGTGTGTGTGTGTGTGTGTGTGTGTGTGCGTGTGTGTGTGTGTGTGTGTGTGTGTGTGTGTGTTTGTAGAAACTATCAGTACGCAGCGTCGACGGACAGACATACTGTGCCAAAACAGGCCGGAAGCTGACCGGGCAGATTGCTGAGAGTTTTATCATCTCTGACTTGAATCAAGTGCTGACTGGCTCATACAGGTACACACACACACAATCACACACACACACACACACACACACACACACACACACACACAAATATTACACGGATAAAATAACTGGATATTTGGCCATCAACTCAAAATGCAAATCTGTTTTTGGTAATGATTGTGTTCTTATATAGGAGTATTTTAAGCATCTGCATGTCTATGTCATGTGTCACGCCTCATTGTTTTGTTTTCAGCGCTATTCATTCTGTGTGTGTGTGTGTGTGTGTTTTTGTGTGTGTGTGTGTGTGTGTGTATTTGTTTGTGTTTGTTTGTTTGTATGTGCGTGTATGTTTGTGCCCATCAGTTTCTCCTGGCTGTCTTGGCACGTTCATCGTACTCTGGTTGTTCTTGTGAAAGGCAGCATGGTTGAACGTTTTGATCAGGAATTCCAACGCCTGTACTCCAGCTCCAAACCCGTACCTGGCTTTGTCGATTATAACTCCCTGCCCTGTGCTGTCCCTCCTCACAGCCCTTTACTGTCAGTGCAGGATGAAAACACTCCTGTAAGCAAGTCCAAAGCGAGTAACACCAAAACAATGTGCAACAAGGCCTTGAATGAGGATGCTCAAAAGACAGATACAAAACCAAAAGTGCTGGTTTTATCTGAAATCCAAAGCCCCAAATTAGAGTGCAGCAAAGGAGACACCCAGCCTTTACACAGCGGTGACACTGGTACACAATCGCATGAAATACCTCCATTACAGGACCCAAAACCTCCAGTGCAACCATTACAGAGTGCAGCTGTGGGGATCCAAAAGCAAAAGGAAGAAGCTGTTAGCACCCTTCATGATGCACTACCAAATGTGGAACCTTCAGAGAAAAATCTAAAAGAGATACAGACTGAATTTACAAACGTTCAGTCCCAGCTAAACAGCCTCACCGCCACCACAGCAGCAAAAATAACTGTGAGGGTTCAGGAATCAAACCCACTGCACACTGATTCAACTGCATTTGGGCCTCCTCAGCACAGGACTACACGGTATCAATCAATTCTGGCATCAGCTTCAAATCTGCAGCAACATAATGTGGGTACTGAAGGTAATTTCTTTCAGCAGAATAGAGACAGGTTTACTAAACCTTCAGGAGGACTTTATGCAGGTCTAAACACACAAAGACGACACTGGAACTGCTCACTGAACTTCAAACCAAATGTGGACTTTGTACCAGATCATCCCAATGTCCTCTCTCCTCCAATATCACCTAGAGAAGCCAAACAGCTTACTCCTGAATCGAACTGGATGCCCCGGAGTCTCGCTCGCCAACACTCCTTTAACTGCAATTACAGGTCGGAACAGAACAGAGATGCACAGATGGGCTGGAGGCCGTCTCACAACAACATGAATCCAAGATTAGGAAGGAGCAAGAGCATGCTTGAAAGACGCTAATTAGTTTACAGGAGCAGGTTGTAACCAAAACATGAGCTAGATATGAAAGAAATGCAGACTGAGGATGAACGGAACAGTTTACCCCCACAACTATACAGGTCAATGACACACAGTGTGGTTATCAATACATGAGATATGTCTAATGTAGTTTGGACAGATTGGGAAATATTAAACTCTGGATTTTTTCCGCAAAAATTGTAAGCTATATGCATTCATTTAAATTCCACCTTATGTGTTTTTGTGTGTAGGGAAACTATGTATTCTTTTCTACAAAAAAAAATGTTAACCAAGGATTTTTGCATACTAAATGTTTTAAAACTTGAAATGCAGTAAAATGTAATCATTAAATGTAAAATGTTTTCAATGTTGATTTTATTAAAGCAATGTCCCACTGTTCCTGAAAACTAACACAGTTGTTACGAAGTAAAATAATTTTATTGTCAGTTGATATACTGAAAATATGTGTCTTTTCTGTATACACTTCACAAAATCAATTAAATAACTTTGTAAACTCTGACTGTAGCCCTAACAATTCTTACCTGTCTGCCTGAGTGACTGGTTGTGTTGCACAAGAGATTTGACCTAATTTGTATCCGTTTATTATCAATGTATTAGTCTGGATTAGTCTATAATGATCCCCTGTATTATGTCCTGGTGGGGCGCTGATAGCCTTGTGGTTAGTGCACGAGCCTCATGTACAGAGGCTTATATTATAGACTTAGCCCTCGAGATTGGGCCACCCAGGTAAGAAGCCAAACCTGTGGCGCCACTCTCTCTCTCAATGGTCTCTGACTCTATCCACTGTCCTGTCTCTGAAATAAAGGCATAAAAAGCCCCAAAATAATTCTTAAAATAAAGAAGGTATATTTCTTGGTACATCAGAGCTTTCACACACTAAAACACATCATGGCACTTTTGATTTAATAATAAGGGTACCTGAGAGGGCACTTAATCACGTTTTATCTAATTAACGTTCACCTGCTGGGGATTTAATGACGTTTTATTGTAACACTGTTATGGCACCTAAAGGTTACTCCATCACATTTCATGAATTGGAAAAGGCAGCTGAGAGGACAGTTTATTACATTTTATCAATTAAAGGGTAGCTGAAATTTAGGGTACACAGATTTACAGTTGTCTATTTTATGCTCAGGAGCACGCACGCACGCACGCACGACAGTAGTAGTCATGGCAACGCGGTGACGTTTAACCGAGGTCACTTCAGGCTTCAGGCCCTTCAGAAGTTATCATTTGCTCTCGGACTTGACCCAAGTTGACCTGACCGCAAAAACTCTCTGCTGGAAAGTGATTTTTTTTTAAAAATCTTGAACTTTTACCTGTAAAGCTTAATATCGAACACCGGACGAAGAAAAACACCTGCAGAAAAAACTACAGCTGAACTACCTGCTGGAAAAATGCCTGCGACTGGACCCCCTGCCGAGGAGACCCTGCTGACCCGAGTCACACAGTTGATCAGTAAGATCAGTAACTTTGAATTTTAAGTTAGGCCTATATGCCAAATGAATTAATCTTTCTTTAACTCTAAAAATTGTGTTTCGTTTAAGATAAAAAATATATGACGATGTTGGCTTACATGTTATATGAACAGACACAGTCGATAGACCGATTACTTATTTTTGCCTAAAAGGAAAAATGGCAATTTGATGATGCTCGATGTTTTTGTCGATGTAAAATTATAATTCAATGGGAAGGTTACTTTACATTTCCCGGGAGATGCGTGGAATTTGTTACAAGTAGTTAAGTGATTTGAAAACAAAGTTATTTTTCTTTAGGGGCATCTAATTTCCCAAATTTGTTGTAAAAATGTAGAGAAAAGATGGCGACTGTAATATAATTTGAATAATGCCAAAAAATGCCCGAAATGTATTTTTCTGGGGCACCATGGAAACGATGGAACCCTCAGCAGAGAACATTAGAATACGCACGCCTTAACTAACCAGAGGGATAGTAGGCCTACTAGACGAATAGGCCTACTATCCCTTATTTTCTTAAGACTCATGGCCATATTAGTTGAATTATTAGATAAATCCAGTTGTTTGTTTGGGTGTTATTTTTTATGAAAAATGGAGATGAGAAGGTGTGTTGAGCAGTCAATGTGCGCGTCCTGCGTCCGAGACAATACTGTGTAGCCTATTACTGTTCCCGTCACGCTATAGATTTAGAGCAAACGAACTGGTAGAGTAACCACATAAAAAAAGGCAGGCGTCTAAAATGATTTTTAAAGAGGAGTACTGTCTTTACTTGCCTACAATTTAGCAAAGGTACCAAAAGCGTGCGTAATTACTCTCTGTAATAATGACGCAAGGTCAGTTGTTTATCAGGCTATACTTGAGGGTTTCCGTAGCATATTGCAAACTATACAGAAGTGATGCTAATATAAAAAAATATATACGTATATATATATATATATATATATATATATATTACACAGTAGACTGCCATTAAAAGTATTTCTCTACATCACCTTCAAGGGTCAACATCACTGTGAAATGTTAACGTGTATTAGTGCACGCTTGATTTCTTTCAATGTTTCTGGTGCAGAACAGAAAATATTCTTTTTCCATTTATCAGTTCATTAGTGTATTTTGACATGATATCGCTCACTCAGATTTAATCACACTCTGTAGAGCCTAATAGCCTTTGTTTAATGGCATTGATGGCTTACATGCAGAGCTAATAATTTGCTATTTGAGTGAATATACACCATAAAATCAGTCACCCTGTCCTAATGTGTCAAAAGCAGCAGCAGAGTTGCACAATATCTGATAAGAAAATTTAATTTAGTAATTGCACCAGTTATTGATTATTTTCAACTTAAAGGCTTAATGCATGTGGTGCAGTGCAGGCAGTAATATGTTAGAGTACATGGCCAAAAACTATTAAATTGTCCTGTTAACATCCTCTTTGAGTCTGTTTCATGGACGTGCAGAATGTGACTTGTCATTTTTTATTTTCTCCTCAGCTGGCTTCTTTCAACCTGTGCCTGTTGAAAGTCCTCTGGAGGTCTCCGCCTCACCCGATGACCAGATGGAAGACAGGGATGACATCGCTGGACAGGATGCTGAGAGGGAGCCTGGTCCTTCTCCTCAAGTTCTTCCACTTGCTCCTCTTGCTGATCCTCCTGCCCCTGCTTTTGCTGCAGTTGCACCTCCTGCTGACCCTCCCACTCTGGCTTTTGCTCTAGCTCCTTCTCTTGCTCATATACCTTATGATCCTGCTTTTGCTCCAGCAGTACCTCCAGCTTATCCTACTGCATATTCTTTTGAGTATGCTCCTGCTTTTCTTTATGCTTATTCACCTGCTTCTCCTGATTATGCTCATGCTGTATCTTACGCTCCTTCCTCTCCTTTCTCTCCTGCCTATGCTAGTGCTTTTCCTTACGCACATCCTCGTGCCTTTTCTTCTAATGCTCCTGCTTTCAATTATACTGGTTTAGCTGAACCTTATGATGCACCTGATGACACTCACGCTGCCTCTGATTTTCGTAAGGTCGATCCTGGTTACCCTTATGCGACTGTTGACCCTGACACTGCATTTCGCATAGAGATTGATGAGGCTATTGATCTACTGCGTTCCTTGGAGCAGCTTGTATGGCCTGAAGAATCTGACAGCGTTTCCTCCTTCCCTTCTGCAGACCCTCATGCTGCACCTGCCTCCACTGACTCTACACTTCGCACACAGCTTCGTTGTCGCATTGATGGCCTGTTTGCTTATCACCAGTACTTATGGCCCGTAAGAGATGAACCTGACAGCAGTTCCTCAGAGTACGAAGATGAAGACCATGATGACAGCTCCACAGAAGAGGAACAGGTGGATCCCTCATCCTCTGGCCCCAGCTGCTCTAGAAGAAGACCCAGGGAATCTAACACAGTGATGGATGAGGCCATTCATCTGCTGTGTGTCTTGGAGCGGCTTGTGTGGCCTGAAGAAGGATCTGACAGCAGTTCTTCTGCACCTGCCCTTCCTTCTGCAGACCCTCACACTGGACTTGCATCTGCTGACTCTGCACTTTGCATGGAGCTTCATTCTTGTATTAATCACCTGCTTACCTGTCACCGAGACTTATGGCCTATAGGAGATGAATCTGACAGCGGTTACTCTGAGTACGAAGATGAAGACTATGATGACAGCTCCACAGAAGAGGAACAGGTGGTCCTCTCATCTTCTGGCCACAGTTATTCTAGAAGAAGACCCAGGGAAGAGAGCGACGATGAGGAGGAAATGGCTGTTCCGAAGAGGCGGAGGTGGTCTGAAGAGGAAGAGGATGACTCTGACGACTCTGACTGACTCTACAAGGGAAAGGCTGATAATCCTCCTTGAATCATCAAAGCACATATGGCAGGATGGATGCAGCGACAAATGGCCTTCATCGTTGACAGGATGAGGGATTCTTAAGATAGCCCTGCATCTGGCACCAGGTACACCCCAGGTAGCGTCTTGCATCTGGACCTTTTATTTCCTCATATACTTTTTAAACCCTGAGGGCGGGCCTTTGCGTCTTGCTTGCCAAGCAAACCCCCAGGTATCCTTTGCGTCTGGCAGGGCTGTAATATCCCAGGTAGCGTCTTGCACCTGAATTTTTATTGAAAAACATCTTGAATCAGCGTGATGGATGCAACATTTCTTTGATCCTGGGGGCTGGTCTTTGCGTCTTGCAAGACTGGTGATGCCTCAGGTAGCCTTTCGCGTCTGTCAGGGCTGTAACATTTCAGTTAGCGTCTTGCAACTGAACTTTTATTGAAAAACCTCTTGAATCAGCATGATGGATCAACATTTCTTTGATCCTGGGGGCTGGTCTTTTTGTCTGGCAGGACCAGTGATGCCTCAGGTAGCCCTTTGCGTCTGGCAGGGCTGTTGATACCTCGTGCATGAAGAAGGACAGGAAACAAAAAACCTATCTGGGTATAAACCCAATGTTCTTTCTCCAGCTCCTCCTTTTTCCACCTAACTTTGCCAAGCAGAGCTCATCTGTTTCAGTCAGCTACATCAGGACTCGTTTTGTGTCTCACGAAATCCCCTGTGAGTCAACCAAACAAGACAAAGCCTGAGTTTCAAACTCCTTCTCAACTTACCAGGTTTGCTTTTTTATTCAATAAAACACTCACACATCTAAAGAGATACTGGTATTTGGAGATTTTATTTTACTGTTAGGTTATATGGTTAATGTGAAGTTTTTTTCAAAGTAAATCAGTTGAACGTGTTACAAAACCTGTAGTGACTGAACCTTTTTTTAAATGTTGCCTCCAGGATTTTCTTTTCAACAATCAGGTACACCAAGTCATCTGAATCACTTAGAAGAAACCTGAACTAATCTTTTCTTATCTGCAGTGTACACAAAGATCAATAAACCAAAACAAATGAAACAGTTCAGAAGTCATCATAGTCATCATTTTTAAAGGTGCTATATAAATAAAGTTATTATTATTATTATTATAAATCAGGGTAATGGATTTAGTAGCACAGCTGCATGATGTTCTAACTCTCCAGCTGATGGTTTACAAAACTTATCGACAATAGCTCCAGAAACAGGTCATGAACATGAGAACACACAGTATCAGTAAAGATTAATAATGAAAAAAGCCTGAATACTACCATCCTTTACTGTCATTACAAAATATATCATGGCCCAATAATATTAGAACTGTATACAACCAACACTTAAATGATTGTGTGTTGTAAATCCTGAGTGAATTAATGATAGTAATAATACTGTTTAGACAATCTAAATACCACTATATATTAATATACTGTATATACAACTTTTTTTAAAAGTATGAAAGACCTTCCTGGACCCAAAAAGTGTAGACTTAAGGAGCTCTTTGAATTGGGATACATGCAGTTATAGAAAACAAAACAGGTATAATGTGCTCACTGTTGTTGGTTCTGGGTGAGGAAGTTGTTTTTAATCCATTAGTTATCGATATGAACAGATCTAAAATGATCCCCTGTGATTTGTCCTGGTATATCAGAGCTTTTCTATCACACACTAAAACACTTATATGTTAACGTGAGAATTGAGTGTCTTAACAAAACCAAACACGTCAGCACTGGGTTAATTCTCATAATTTTATTGTTTATTCTAAATTAGGACAGAGTTTACACTCTACTAACTTTCAAGGTGTTGCAGCAGATGAGATAGCTCCAATGAAGGCATAAGAACTTCAATCTTACACCTAGTTCTGGGAGAAGTAAATATGGTTGTCATGGTGTAAACTTTTTTGAAAGGTAGGATAATATCAAAAGAGGAGGAGCAGAGATTTTTAACAGCTGTTTTCCCCGATAGAATAGATCCCTAAGAAATGTATGATGACATGTTTTTTTTACTTCTGATTTTGTTTTACGAATGGAGCCAGAAATAATTTCATAAGGTGTTAAATCACCTTATGATGATTTCTCCACTTAACCTCATTGTTATTTTACACTAGTTGTGTATTAACGGTGTAGGTTTTGGTTATTACCTCATCCCAATCATATTTCACATATATTATATTATATATTTTCATTGCCGTTTGTTGACTGATGGCAGTTACCAGAGATTACTTTCAGCCGGCAGGCACAAGAAGCAACACTGTAACAAACGATGTATTGTGAACCATGATTGTCACTGATTGGTCACATGAAGTTAAGACATCATTTCTGAGACGATATTTTGGTTCGTTTGGACGTTACACTCTGCTTGTTAAGATGAACCTCATGTCTCTGAGGTGGAACCGAATAATGCAATAAACACAACTTAAGTAACAAAGTTAGTAGTTTTAAAGTAGGGTTAAATGTGAACTATAAATTCAAACTGAAGACAGAACTCGTACAGAGGGACACTGGGAACTTCATATTATTGTTATAATACCAGAGATGGCGCTTCATCAAAAATTAAACAATGTAAAGGCACCAGAGAGGGCACTCTATGACTTTATACCCACCGGTGGGTATTGTTTAGGACACTATCATCTTCTATTTACTACTGGGGCATCCAAGAGGGCACCTTCCCTGTTTTTTTCATGAGTACCAGGGGGGCAATCGCCCCCTGCCCCCCCTCCATGAGTACAACACTGGAGGTGGATGAAACATTAATGGGTAATGGAGGATTAACCACATTCACTCTACAGTTCTCCCTGTGTGAACATTAGGAATTCTATCACAATTCAAGAGTGTCATTTATATTTTATTTGTAAAGTTTTTTTTTAAATGATCCACATGAAAAGTTAACATTCATACAATATATTTGTGACATGTTTATATCCCCATGTCAGGGGATTTATCAAGTCAATAAGGCTGAGTTGATCATCCTTTTTATGAGTTGGACCTGGCTTTCAGTCTTTTATTTGCCGTCTCTGCCAACTTGTCTGTAAAAAGGCATCACTGGAGTGTCATGACTTAGCGCTGGTCTGTGTATGATGTTCACAGCCGTCATTCTCGAGCACTCCAGTCAGTAAGATCTTGTTCCACCAGCGCTCTCTGAAGCTCTGCACACACACACTGAGCAGGCTCTCACCGTCCTGGTAGTCCTCCCTCATCTTCTCCGGGATCAAGTCCTCAGACATCACCTAGGAGATCAAACAGAGCAGCTAACAGTGTGTTACTGTGACAAACGGTACATCCACGACAACTCTTTCATGATATTCAGGCCTGTATACAAAGAACGAAGAACTTGTCCTCACCTCAGTGAGAGCTTGCAGCGTTGTTTCTTTAGGATTGAGCCGCTGTAACGTCTCATCTGTTGTCTGTAAAGTGCTTTTACTGCGCTGCAGCACAAACGAGGACTGCTGCTGCCGAAGAATCCTCAACAGGAGTCTGACAGAGAAAAAACGAGACATTCAGGGACTATAATTTATTTTAATCATGTCAACAAATATTCAAAGTGGAAGTTTTATTTCCAATTGATTTAAAGTCCCCACGAAATAGAACTTTGAGATTGTGTAAGTGCTGTGCTGTGACATATTTCAACTGAAACGGGATAGAACCAATCACAAAAAAGAAGGCGGGACATAACGTTGGGATGAATTTGATTGGATCTTTAGTTTAGACAAAGCTTTTTAATAGGTCAAAAAATAAATCAACGCCCCTTTAGTGCAGGATGAGTCATTATCAGACGTTTGAAAGATTTTACAGGAAGAGAAAATAAAGTTATTGTGATGAAGAAATACTCAGATAATGCTTTACTGAAATATAATTGGCAGATCAATGAACATTTAATGCAATGCTGGATTCAGAGAAAATGTCTTTTTCATTTCTTGGGGACTTTAAAATTACCAAGATTAAAGTTCTGACCTTGTAAAAATGTGTTTATTAAAGTCGAGGATTTCTTCATTTTTGAGAAGATTGTAAACCTACATGCCCCTGCTCTTACTTAGGTTTACAGAACATCCTTACCAGCATACTGAACTTCCAACTTTGAAATATGAACAATGTTTTTAAGCATATTTTATACCTACTAGTTAAGTATGGTTGATAGTTTGTGCATGTGATTAAAATCACTAAGCTGTACCTCGTCCTGATGAAACACGTGCAAGCTTTCAGCCAGACTTCGTCCTTGTTTAACTCTGCTGCTTCCTCACAATCTGTGTGATTCTGCTCCTGCTCTGCTGGTTCACACTCCTTAAGGCAACAAGATCCTGGTAAAGATAAACACAGATCACCTCAGACCTTTAGGGAAAATGATATACTTCACATCAAAGTGTTTGTTCAAATGAATTGCAAAAAAGGGCATGTGTGCTATTTTTTATCATAGCACATAAAGTGAATCAATGATCAGTAATCCTGCATATTGAATTTGGGTGAAAAGTGAGACCCAGTATGAGGAGCATTGTACCTGTAGTTGTGTCTCTCTCCAGCAGCTGCAGAAATGTCTGTCCCAGGTTGTTCCAGTGCCAGGGGTTAAAGGGCAGCAGGCTGCACAGCTGCTGCAGAGACGACATCTTCGATCCCAAGAATCCAAAGTGCTGGTAGATGCTGACCTTAAGTAGAAGTTTAGATTTCAGTTAAATTGTAATGCATCGACATTTCGATACAATGATTTTGAAAAAAAAAAGGGTGAGGTGTTTTGTATCAGTATGTGTATGTGTATTGGATGCTGACCTTGAGCAGCAGGAGGCTGGTCATGTGACAGGTGTTGGAGGCTTCTTTGCTCTGAAGAAAGATTGGGTACACTTTACTACTAGACTGATTTCTTAATGATGTAGAAATGCAACCTTCTCCTTCAAATAGTTTATCTACCACAGAGACTTTTGAGTAACTTAAGCTTTCGTTATGTTACTATTTCCAGCTTAAAAATAGTCACATCCACGTTTTAAGAGAATTTGTCCACACATCAGCAGTAATGAGCTACAATAGTGAAGAATTTCACCCACAACACTGAATACAAAGGGCACATTACTATCTTTGCATTTGATTAAGATTTGTAGGCAGACAGGGCACCGATTCATGACAGCATGAACACGTTCATCTTGAACATTGGATCATAAAGCTAAATTAAATGAAAAAATAAATGCATTCCAAAGAAAGTGACATGAACGTCTCTGTAATACTAATGAACGTAGCAGCCTTTGTATGTTTTTTTAAATCAAGTGATATCTGAAGGACTATACTGAGACAGTAGGTGGTTCCATCTACAGTTAATCATTGGTACACTTTTCTGGACAGAATAAAACTCATGGAAGATTTACCAGTAAGTCAGCCAATTCCAGTGCTCTGTCCCTCTGTCCCAGTTTGGTGCAGCATCGGGCCATTCCCTCCAAGACGTCTCTTCTGATTGTCATATTGTTGTCAGCGATCCACTCTAGGCAAATGCTGTACGCATCCAAGGCTTTCTACACCCACCACACATATGTACAAAGCACATGCCAGACAATTAGAGATGGTATGAACACAAGATAGGAAAAAAGGTTTGCATGTCACTACAATATTTACAGTATTACCATAAATATGAAGTAATCTCTTCTTCTTTTTCACGAGTTTGAGCATATAAAAATATAGCTCAGCAACAAGTTAATTTCCTTAATAAAATATGATTGTCTATTTATTTACCTGATAGTTCCCCTGTCTCACAGCCAAGTCTCCTCTAAACTTAAAGACTTTCTGCGTCTCCAGAGGGTCATCTGTGTCTAGAGCAGCACTCTTACAAAACCACTGCAGAGACACAAGAGGAGAAAAGATGACCTTTTAAAAACATCCTCATCATTGTCCGTACTCACTGTTCATAGTAGTAGTATGATTGCTGATGACATTTTTTTGTTTAAATTAGTAAATCATATCTTTATTCGTCGAAATCCAATGTTTAATTTGATGCTAAAAAAATATATTACTGTTTTGATTTTCTTGTTTGTTGTTTGACACATTCACGTGCTTCTCGGATGCTCGGAAATCCCAAGTTCTTTGGAAGTCTTTCCTTCAACGTCGGTGTTTTGGATACTTTATGTACGCCATAAAAACTAAATGTAAAAGATGCACTTAACTATCACGTAGTAGCAATGCGGCTAAAACTAACTGCTTCAACTTTTTACCATATTTCCTATCTATTCTAGTCCCCTAGGCTTCGGATATCATATTTTTCTTCAATTTTCTCTGTTTTTTATCTGCTATAATACAAAATGAAACTCTTTAGTCCACTTCTAACTCGAGTGTGCAGCAATGTTTGAAATGTACTCAAGCTAGCTAAAGCAAACAACCTAGCTGTGTATTTAGACTGATAGGTGTAATCAGTAATAAAGCCTTGAGGACATTCTTCCTTATCCACACCTATTACGGATGTGTTTGATCATGTAACACTCTGGATTTCATTTTAATTAGAGACTGTCACCTCAGGCTCACACAGTTTGGCGTTGTATGAAGACAGAGGCACGGAGACTCGGTCCCTGACCTCCGAAAACGAAAACATCGAGTCATCAAACGTGCTTCCAAAAATCTCCATCCGAAGCTGAAAAAAATACTATTAACCAATAAATCCGAAAATCAGCTTCTTGCAGCCCGTGAAATGTTTGTTTACGTGTTACACCCTCGTGGTTACACGGTCCTTTGGTATATAGTGTACGATTAAAACACTGAGTGGTTAAAGGTTCCGGCGAGAAAGATTCCGACCATAGTCGATATGCACCGTAAAACTTTCTGTGGAAGCCCATCCCAATTTAAAGGATTTTCCCTTTTACCAGCCTGGTGTTGCCATATGTTTTGACATATAAAGGCAGGTCTCAATTAGAGGCCCACATGCATTTAGTGTTGATTAATTTGTGCATAAATAAGGATAAAAAGCAGCACAACACTAAGATGCTCGTATACAGGCCATGAAGCAGGTTTGTATGCTGTTTTACAAAGCAAGGTCAAATTAGTGATTTATTTCATTTGTTTATCGATATCCTACTTTTGTACGTTTTCACAGTCTTTCCAATCTATGCTGTGCACAAGTTTTATTTGAAAATAATAAAAAGCCTGTTAGCCTAATAGAAGTTTTACGTTAATGATATCTTCATACAGACACATTTTCAGTCCAAATTCACTCATAAAACATCTTCTATGAGGATTAGAACAAGGACATCAGGCTGAACAAGGTAACACCAGCAATGAGCACCTATTTACAGATGTACAGAAATAAATCTAATTTAATGATTTATTTATGGTCACCAGAGCCTGGAAAAATAAAAATGGGCAAGTGACGCATGCAGCATAGATCAGAGTAGAGATAGTTATTTGTTTAATACATCTGAAATGTATTTCAACATTTTTTGTTTACCCAGTTCTGATATTCAAAAAATAAATGATGTGAAATCCGAGTTTGTTTGTTAAAAAAGGCACACTCACACACATGAATACGAGCAGGACTTTCATATATTCCTATATATTAATGGGGGGATAATGTAGGATATGCCATTCAATCAGATTTACATAATGAATGGTGCAAATGCAAGCATGCAAATAAAGCAAAGTCCCAGTTTACGATAAATAAAGCATGTCTATCCATCAGAGCTATGTAAGCTATAAGGCTTCAAAAAACAGTTTCTATATTGATTTACCTCTGACATTTTTTCCACATGCTGGAGTAGTGAAGGCTGAGATACACAAAGGGGGTGTCGTCCCTGGTCTTAGTCTGAGTAGAGGATGGAATCCAGGTCCATAGGTGTTTCTGGGGACTTTTTGAAGATTAATAGGGAGAACTTGATACTGAGATCCCTGTGAACTACACACCATGAGGACTTCTTTTCTGTCTGCATTCGCTTGGCCATGGTACCTACCTACTCTGACCATTTTTAAAATCTTTGGTCACACAATGACTGAGAAGCTCTCTGATCTTAATACAAAATGATTTGCCTGTCCTTGCTTTAACTGAAAGTGTTGTGACAATAAAATATATTTCCCTGCTGCAGTCAAGTAATGTTTGATTTATTTGCATTGCGTTATCAACACATACATGGTATGAAAAGAAAGCAATGCTAACCCGTCTTTTCAACAACTGACTGCACCACTCGTAGTTTTATTTAAAGTGTTAATGGTAATAACAGTGTTGATAAATTCATCCCTGGCAGTAGGTGTTTGGAAAAGACGTCTCAATCATTCATGAAACAAATGATGAGTAGCTAATGTAAAGATGAGTTCAATGTCAATAGGAGCATATAGTGATGAAAAGGAGGACACGAATAATAACAGGACTCCATTCATTACTTTCCACACTGTAATTGTATTTAGTCCACACTGTTTCATTTCTCAATATTTAAAGCAAAACACACCAAATGTTGATCAAAATTTATTGGGTTTAGTCCTCGAAACAAGTATAAAATAGAACTCTTTCTAAATGGAGCCAAAGCAATAGAAGCTGGGATTTTAAATCAACATTGCACAAAGTGTCTGCCTCACGGCGAGAAGCTACGAGCTGATGAGGGAACAGAAAGCTTTCTATAGCAGCGTGCAGAGGCAAACACACACACATACATACATACTACGGTATGTTTAATCAGAATTTATGACAGACACTCTCAGTTTGTAACACAGTTCACATGTACAGACGGGGAAGAAATAACTTAGTGTAGATGGTGATGTCAGGTCTGTAGACACAGATGGATACTTCTTTCAAACGTTTGAGTTTATAAATGTTGTCAGGGTGATCAGTGAGTTGTTGCAGGTCATGTTGGATTTTTACAGAACTAAGAAACAGTTTATTTTACATATGGTTTGTCTTCTGTTAAGTAAACAGCCATTTATTAAAGACGTGTATACAGTTTCATCATTGTATTCTCAGTATCTGTGTCTACAGAACCTTCATTGAATACAAAAGCTGAAATCACCGTCATCGTTCGGTAACACAGGTCTGGTAATATGAGACGCACTGAAGCGTGAACAAAGAGAAAACTGTTAATTGGACATTTAAAATCAGAGCAATGTGTCAAAAAAAGACGGGTTCAAAACTGTCCTTTTTGACAAGATTTCACCTTGAAGCCATTTACAAGTACAGTATAACACAATACTGACAACACTCTGTTCTGTTGCACTGTGAAACATTTGAATCTATGATTGCTTTATGAAATATTCTTACCTACAGAGAACAAGTGAGGACTATAGCAGAAGTAAAGCGCAGGATACAGATATGACAAATGTGCACGACAGGACAGCAGGTTAACTATTAAGATCACACTGTTAGCTCTTAGCTCTACTGCACGAGGTTAACTGGGATACACGGTGAGGGATATAAAATCACAACTCGAGGAGAGGACGCAGCACCTCAGCAAGTTGGGAAAATGAATCAATGCGTGGTTCATATTTGAAATATTACTTTGAATCTTTTTTTTAAATATTAGAGGTTATATTGTCACATTCTATTCATATGTGTACACCTACAAACACCTTATGAGGGTCTCATATTAAACCAGTTTTTCAAAGTGTAATGGAGAGAAAATCATTATGATGGTAGGCTCGGGGATTACAATTAAAGCGTTCATCAATTGATTCGAAAAAAACCGAGTCAATCTCTAAAAACCCAGAATCATAATTTCCTACAAAGGAACACATTTTGGTCCCTTTTAAAAGCCTATATTTTTAAAACTCCAAATATCCATCTTGAATCACAAGGTCAAGGTTCAAACAGATATGACTCATAAACGGAGTGTAACAAGCTTCAAACGCCATGTGTGAAAGGAATCGAGCGGCTGTGTTTCTACATTTGTTAGGTTTCATGTATTGTTTTAAAAAAAAAGGTTGCTTGTAGAGCATCAAATACGAACACATTATTGGCAAACAACATAATGAAAAAAGATTCCCAAGTGCTACAAAGACATTAGTCTTAGCGTCTTTTTCAATGAGTTCTGATTTTATATCTTTTTTTTTTAGCAAAGTACCAAAAAGCCACTCAGGCAACACTAGCTGAACTCTAAAACTGGTTCTATTTCAAAAACACTACTCTATTATACATTTTTAATGAGTCTGTCCTGATAACAAACAATCCATTGATGTCTGGAAATACTTGTAATGACACAGTTTTCATAGATAGAATAGAAACATATAAAACCATTGAAAAACAGACGGACTACAGTGAAGAAAGAGCACACTGGAAAAGACTGTGGGCTGGATACTTGGTGGGGGTGGGGTGGGGGAGTCCAACCCAGGGGCTAAAACAAACTCATTACTGACAGCCGGTTTGTAGCATGTGCAGGAATGAGCACATGAAGTACCAGGATTTAAAGGTTTAAAAAAGAGCAGAAAATGGCCGCCATAAAATGTTAAAAACCGCAGTGACTAAAAAGTTCTGCAGAAAGAAAAGCTAGCTAATGTAGATGTTAGCCTGCGTTAGCTAACAGTGACAAGGCTTATTCAAAATGTTTCCTGGAAACCATCGATGAAAATAAAAAAACAGGTCCATGCTGCAGTCGAAAGAAACTGGTATTATCATAGCTACACAAAGAATCAATCACAGAGTAGGCTTATTCTCTGCCAAGAAAACCAACCCAAAACACGGTATGTACAAAATGAGAAGTTGATCATCTTGGTTATTGCATGCAAAATCAGACAAAGGTTTACCTTTACATTTTGAATTTGTTTTTTTCTCTTGCCCAAGCACTTGTCACGTACAGTAATGACAAAATGTCTCACGGTTTCAGCTCCCCTTTATTTGCTAGCTAGCACAGTTAGCTTACTCCCCTTTATATGCTAGCTAGCACAGTTAGCTTACCCTAACCCTAGCAGAATAGTTTGTTTCAAAGACTCATTCAAATGCTTTTGGACAGCAAAAGGTGCCAACATTTAGTGTGACAAGTGCCTGGTGAAAAATACAACAAAACTGGTAACACCTAGGTATCAGTTTAAGGTCTTACAACAGAAGTTGTGAGTAAGTAGGCATCTTTTAACGTCAGCAGAAAGCAGAGCTCGGTCATGCAACGCAACTCAGTTTGAACAAGTCTTCCATAAGAAACTCTCCACAGTGTGTGGTGATTTCCAAAGACAAGCTCTCGTCCTCTTCTGTCCAGAGTTGGTGAGATTCTGTTCAAAACAAGCACACGAGCCATGTAGGCACAAAGGTTTGTCTGCAAAGCTTCTTCAGGGTATCTCTCCCCTGTTTGTGTTGAGCTGTAATGAAGAGTTTACAGTTTGATATCAGGTCAGTTTTTTCGGCAGTAAAATGTGAAGAAAACCGTTCACAGAGGAGGGTTATTTGGTTGATTTCCCACCACAGAGGGAAAGCAGTTCATTTTCTTTAGACATCACAACAATTCCTTCCATCAGAGAAAGTGAATATTCCAAGAAAGTCTCTTTTGCTTTTCTGAACAGTTTCAGTGTTTTGAAGATGTCTCTACAGCCCTGTCTGTCTGACAACCAACAGCAAACTTATAACTTTTACAGAAACATGTCTCGAGAAGTGCATGTCAAGAATCTAGGCATCATTCATTTTACAAACATGGACTGCAGGAGAAGGGTAAAGAGTCAAACAGGGGTGTAAGGAGCAATGGAGATAACCTCCATGATTTAAAGCAACAACACAAAAGACAACAAGTAGAACACGTGCATTTCAAAGGAGAGAGTATAAAAAATGGGGCTCAAATTGTGCAATTTTGCAAAGGAAAGCGTTATGTGAATGTTCTTTCATTTCGATGAGCCTGACAAACATTCCACTATGAAACAACACATTTGATTAGAAGGTGGATACACTGATTCCTCCTCGACGGAGGACAAAAAAGGCAAAATACTGGTTTAGTTTGTATTCATACAAAACAGATTTGGTCTCTCAGAGCCATTTCATGGTATAAGAGATTAAGGTGCCTAATCAGGATTTAGTCCACTGTGATAAAAAGTGGACAAAGTGCAACTTTTTAAAAAAAGTTTAGTTTAGGTGCTTCATGTTTTTCTCTTGAAATTCTGTCTAACAGTCTTTCTTCAAGGAACGGGTCGAGACCCAAAATGATTCTTAGGCATCGTTTTTGAGCCCGAACCTAAAGGCAAGGTGTCGATGATTTGGTGGAGACTGCAAGTATTGTAAAGATGATGAACTGTGGATTGACTTCCTCAAAGTTTGCACTGGGGCTGCAGCTATTTTGGGGAAAAACGATCTTCATCTGCATCTCCATCCTCCAATCCAGTCCATCCGTTTATTTGTGTCTGTTTCTATTCTTATTGTAGTGGAGCAACATGTCTGACTTGGTCATTAAGGATTTCATAAACGGTGCCTCTGCCTCAAAGAGACAGCACTGGAGACAACACATTCAACTTTGGGACGACAGCCTCATAGTGTCTATAAAAGGTCACTACAGCACATGATGTGTTTCATCAAAAGGTGAGAAATTAGTTTAAAAACATTACATCAGTGCATATCAAACACATACTGTGGCCTTTCTTGAATAGATCTGTAGATTAAAAATCTACAAAACCTATAATACTAATGCAACAGCAAGCCACTGTAAAGGGAAGACTTGAGAGGACATCCTGTGTTCGTTTAAAGATTCATGGCACTGGCATTCAGTCAGCATTAAGGTGCCCGCCTCGCATCGTTCTAGGCGTTTATCTCTGACCGATTAAAGCCAGCGTCATTATTTTTAATTCTCCATTTCAGCTCCAAACAGCCTGCTGATTTGTATCAGGTCCTCCTTGTGATTATCTTTACAGGTGTTGGGGAGAAAAGTTGTAATTTCAACCAGCCCCACAAATGGATGAGGGCTTGAGTTTCATTGGTGACATTGCTCAGGGGTCCATCCAGTTGTGAAACATTTTAGAGCAACTTTGTAAACAATACAAGTCCTTTAAAAGGGGGAGCGAGGGGGGAAACATTCATAACACTGGAGATGTAAGGTTTGAAATGAGGCCTGTGCTCACAGCAGTATAACAAACACTAATTCTCAAGCAATGCAGCATAAACATGTTAAAACATCTCCAACAATGGCTTAGCTTAAGCCAGCAAGGAGTGCAAATTTCACAAGGGCAAGGTGACGTTAAAACTCCTCCTCTAAACATTTCTCTTTTACAACTACAGCCAGAATTGATCCGTTTGCTTCTAACGAAACATGAGTGGACATGTCTTTTAGGGATTTTAATCCTCAGCTTAGCTTAAAGATTGCACTTCACAACTTTTTTTAGCTTTCTCAAAGTTTGGTGTGCCAAGTAAGATTAGCAGGGTTTGCCTCGAACTTCTTCTACACGCATGATTCCGTGTCAATACTATTACAGATCACTTACAGTAAAAGGGCTAAAGCTAATAATCCATCAGTTAGTCTCATGTAGACTTGAATCAGAAATAGTTTGAAAAACAGTGAATGAATGTTGCTCATTTGTAAACATGCAAATCAGTGGCAAAAAGACTTGGCTTAGCTAAGCGTCTTCCAGTATTGATAATATCCGAATTTCTCTGATGACATTCTGTAGCGTTTCCCCGTGCGCCTCACTATCATCAATCCTCAGAAACTGACAAGGACTTCCTCACGCTACGCGACGGCTCCCAAACCTCGCTGTCGTCGGTATCATCGCCCTCCTCCTCCTCATCTCCTTCATCTTCCTCCTCGTCTCCCAGCCCAGTGCCGGTCTGCTCCTTGGTGGACGTGGTGGCCTCTCCCCGCACCTCCTCTCCCTCTCCTCCCCCTGCCCCGCCTGCAGTCGGCTCATCGAAAGGATCTGCCCCCGCCTCCAAGCGACGCTGGACCTCGGCAAACCACTCCCTCACCTTGTGATTGACAGAGGAATGGTTAAGAAACGCCATAATGGATAGTCATTAGTGATATTTCTGGTCATTTCTGCCAAAAACATCATAATGAAGCTTGTGAAAGTGATCATCAGTATGCATGATTATGTGGTTCTTTTACAGAAATCAGTACAAATCAATAATTCAATCAATCAGTCTTAATTCCTTACAAATACTCATTAAGTGTGGTTGCTGAAACATTTCATTGGTGGCTGGAGTATTGCTAAGATACCTGACTCACGCTATGACCTCGTTATTCCTAGAATCCTGGTAATAATCTACTGTATGTTTCCCAACAGCATTAGAAATGAACTTTTTCGCCTACCTGCCACTGTGACTGGTGGAGTCAAAAATATACAAGTCATTCTTTTTTTTACCTGCCGCTGTATTTCAACGGGCAGCAAAATGTAATGATGTATAATATCAAATCAAGGCTTACATTATTCAAGCACTGGTAATCGGCTATTTTATGGAGGGAAATGTTTCAACTATTAAAGAAAATACTGACATGCTCTATGTTACACTCATGAACAGAAAACAACGTTTATTTTAGTTGATTATTTGGAGGCTGGTAAGAGTTTGCAGCCATGTCCTCAAAGGATAACTCATTTAACTGCGAAATAAAGCTCGAGAGACAAGATCATCCTTTTGTTGTTTTAAAAGCACGTGTTTTTAAATCACTCTGGAATGTCACTTTTATTTACCAGCCGCTGTGACTGGTAAGTTGAGCTAGTTCATCCGACACTGGTGTTAGGTTCTAATTACCAACTCTGTTTCTCATAACAATCAATGTTAGAAGTTCAAAGGGTTTTAAAAGCGTATTAAAATAAAAACATTTCTGATTTCCCCCCAGAAAACCCCCGAATGGAACTTTAGATGTGCTTTATCAAATTGACTTTTGTGGGTGTTGAAAATAAGCTCTGCTTGATATTCACATGAAGGGGGGATGCCTAAGTCTTTAAAATGAAAATTATCTAGAGGAAACACGTAGTTTGGGGAGAATCCTGCATGGTAACGCCCTCTTATAGTGGAGCTTCATGTTTGGGAGAGTATCTTAAATTGTAATGTTTTTGAAAACTCCTTTTTGCCATTAAGAATGTCCTGAAGTTGGATCTCATGGCCAGCCTCAGCTTTAGGTACCCGGTGCCCAAAATGACTGTTGTAGGATTCTGAAGCTTTCTCAATTCCTATCATTACAAAGAAGAAAGGCCTTTACCTGTTCATAGCTCATATTGGTCTTGGTGACGAGGTCATCCAAGTCTTGCTCATTGAGAAAGTGATACTTCAAGTAGTATTCCTTCAGGATCTCCCTCCCACTCTTGGATTTTTTGGCAGGGGGAGATCTGTCAACATCTGCACTGTAGGAGGCCGACCTCCTCGGCTGCCTTCTAGTTCGGGAACGCCCCCAACCACGATTTCGGCCGCGTCTTTTTCTGCCTCCCATTTTATTGCTTCCACCGCCATTTGGCCCTTCAACGTTTCCGCTTTGGTACTGGAAAAACCATTTCAAGTTACTGTTCTTCCACGAGTACCTAGAGTCCCCGAACCAGCTGACAATGTAGGACCGAGGGAGGCCACTCTCCTCCACCAGCTGGTCATACTCCTCAGATGTGGGCCACTGACTCCGCACAAAGGCACTTTTCAGAATGTGGAGCTGCTCTGGAGTCTTTTTAGTCTTATCTTTCATGTCTTTGTGGCTGCTGGTGGTGGGCAGCTGCTTACTGCGACTGCCTGGAGGAGTTTGACTCCCTTTGCGAGATGAGGATGCAGAAGGAGGAGAAGAGCTGGCTTCCTCCCCTGCTTTTGCTCCATCTGTCTCCATCTTTCCTCCCTCTGAAGAATCTGGTGAGGAAGTACCGACGGACGGCATTTTCCGTCTCTCAGTGAACCAGGCGTCAATCTCCCTCCGCGTCAGTTTAGTCTCTGTCCTCAGGCGGCTCAGTTCTTCATCAGGAGGAGTGCTACTCTTTTCAAAACTTTCCTCCAGCACCACCAGCTGCTCAGGAGTCTTCTCCTTAAACTTCTGCAGGGTGAAATCCGGAAACGGATTCCATGTTTTTGGCCGTGACTCCTTCTCCTTCACAGGAGGAGTCCGAGGAGGAAGGGGAGACGTGGGAGTCTCGTCGCTGGAGTCAATAATGATGGTGGTGGTAGCACTGCTGCTACAGGTGCCACCCCCTCTGCCCCCTCCGTCATGGAAGACGATGACGTGGCTGTTTTTGGAGTTGCGCTGGTTGTACCTGGTGTCACTGAACCACTTTTTGATCTCTCCCTTAGTCAGGTTGGTGAGCTTCATTAGTCGGGCAATTTCTGCATCAGTGACAAAGTGGTTTTTCAAGTAGCTGGCTTTCAGCTCTGCCAGCTGCTCTTTGGACTTCTTTGGTCGCAAACTGAAAGTGTCAACGCTGAGGGCGGAGTTCTCCTTAGAAACAGAAGCAGGAGAGTTATACATTAAAGTAGTGTTTCATCAGCACTTCTCATCACCCACAGAAATACCTTCTAGGTAAAAGACAAAAGCATTTGACATACATTTTATATATAAAACTGACAGAAACACAATGTGGTCAAGTAATAAAAAAAACGTGCTAGTTGTCAGCCATGAAAGCACAAAGCACACAACTGCTATCCCCACCTGTGGAGAAAGAGAGGGGGGCTGCACCGTGGTGGCCCGTTTCAGCTCGCTGTTTGTCAGGGTGGGCTGGCAGGAAACTCTGCTGGAGCTCTGAGACTGGCTAGGCAGACCTGCCACAGTCAGAGTGATGGGACTGGTCACTGGGAGGTTCCCGCCTGGGCCGACCTACATGGAGATCAAACAAAGAATCTTATTAAGGATAGAAATAAACACCGGTTTGGGATTTCTGATTTTGGAGCCATGTTTCTATGATTTGGTAAAAAAAAAAAAAAAAAAGAAGCCTAAAATGATGGAGTTTTGAAACTGTCTATGACCAAAATTTCACACCCTATTTAGAAAATCATTATTGAAGCAAAGGAAAAGGAACAAAAGACTGATTACTTTCACACCAAATGGAACTCATCTGCTTGTTATTGATGTTATTGATTAGTGATGTCACAAGACAGTAGTATCTCCCTCATGTCATTTAATATACAGGGGCGGCAGTAGCTCAGTCTGTAGGGACTTGGGTTGGGAACCGGAGGGTCGCCGGTTCAAGTCCCGATGCAGACCAAAAAAGGTCTCGAGGTGCCCTTGAGCAAGGCGACCTGTGTTTGTGTATGTGTGTGATTCAGGCCTGTGTGTGAGAAGCACGTCTCTCAATAACAGAGTGCGAACCAGAATTTCCCCTCGGGGATTAATAAAAGTATATAAAAATAAATAAATACAAATAAAATATATACAGTACTGCCTATTTAAAGTGGATCAATATTTTAGCAGGCAGGAGAAGTCAAAGTTGTGTCCTGTAAAAGCACAGCTAATTAATTTTTTTAAGTGAAATCAAATCAGTTGCGATTACAATTAAATCAAATAAAAGTCACTAAAATCTTGTAGTTTGTAAGAAAACCCTGTTACTTGTGCTGCTGCCAGTCTTGCCCAGGAAACTCTTGAAAAAAGAGATTTTCAAAAGTTTTTTTTCTGGCTAAATAAAGATAAAATTAAATAAACAAGTAAATAAAATAAATTTCCTGCCAATTTCAACTGAGAACTGCTGAAAAAGAGCAGAAGATCAAAGGATTTTAGATTTTCAATTTAAACTAAACAAAAGCATATCAAAGTCCTACACTGAGGGTTCAAGACGAAGGAAAGTCAGAGCCGAGTCTCACAGGATCTTTTCCTTTCTTACCCACCTGTGTAAACACCAGGCCGGGATGGCCCACTATCTGGCAAGTCTGAAGGATGGACTGCAGGCCATTTGCAGCTGACAGTTGATGAGCAGGTATAACTGTGATGGTCTGAGGCACTGTGTGCACTGTTCCATTAAACTGTTTCCTCCTGGCCTCCTCAACCTCCTCTGGAGTCCAACTCACCCCATGCTTCAGCCGCTGTGCGGAGAACCAAACCTGGGAGTGGATCAAAAACATTTGGAGCATTTCATGACAAACAGCAAGGAAAACATTTAAGTATCGGTAATCTGCCCTAAAATGAACAACCTTTTTTCTACCTTGATCTGCTCCTCTGTGAACTGTGTCTGTGCTGCCAGGCCGCTGATCTCAGCCATCGATGGGTAAGGAAACCTCTTATATGTGTTGCCCAGTAGGGGGTTGGTGTCCATAGCTGCACTGTAGGAGGGGATGCTGCTGAGGGGAATCAGCAGCTGTGGCTGAGCTGCACTCTGCTGGGTGTGGAAAGCAGAAAGAACCTGAAAAAAGAGAGGGAGGAGAAAAGAAAGGTCTCAACAGACAATGCTGCATCAAGGCCAAGGTTAAACTCTGTTATCCAGCGGTCTATTACCCAGCCCTTTCAAGCTTTTAAGGCTGCTGTTAAGTCTTAAAATAGATGCATTAATATATCACAGATAGGGTACGATGGAGTGTTATTAGGTCTTTACTTAGAACCCTCAATATAGATGTTACGACTGTCTACCTGTGCAAGGCCTGCAGGAAGCACTGTGGGGTTTAAAGCGGATGATTTCCTATGCTGCTCTGAGGGTGGGCTGACCAGCAGGCCGGCTCCCCCAAGCTTCATGGAGTCGTGCAGCAGCATCTCAACAGGCGTCATCGGTCCCAGAGGAGCTTCGATGGGCTCCTGCTCTCCTCCCACCTCTCCCTCTCCGCCCCCTCCAAAGCCCTCCACCCCCTCATCTGCTGACTTCAGTGACACGGCGATCCTCTTGGGTTCAGATTTGGTCTTCATCCTCATGATTGGAGTCTTGCTGAGAGAGATGGCAGCAACGGCAGCAGGGTCCGAGCCCCCCTCCTCGGGTGTATTGCTCTGTGGTTCCTGGGCGGGCTGGTCGCTGCTTAGCTCCTCAGGAGAGCTTGTAGTGCTGTGCTTCAGTGAGGGGCCGAGGTCTTCAGCAGAGACACTGGGCTCATCTATGATTAAAATAAAACATTCTTTAGGTTGATATATCATTTTCATGTAGTCCCTATTCAGATTTACAGAACATTACAATATATGGGTGTGTATATTTCAAGGTCTCCTGTGTCATCTGGCCATGCGATTGTACAACCCCTCACTGTAATGGCAGAGGGAAAGCACACAGTAACCCTTTTCACACATACAGAAATCACCTGAAAAACTCCAGAGATTACCCGGAGAGGCTGTATATGTGAACACATTTTTCGTTCAGATTTCACCCAGAGTTTCTCCTGCCAGACCCCTAGTATTTTTTCCGCAGCAAGTCCGAGTGGGCTGATGTGAGAACGATGCAGCATATTCTCCGGATAATTCACCTTGAGCCAATAGGAGGGGGAGTCCGCGTTGTTTTTTTACGTCACGTCATACCTCAGGAGTTCCCCCTCCCCCCCCTCCCGTCTGTCAGAAGCACATGTGAACGGTTAGGTCGGGAGAATCTCCAGAGCAGTCCTCCCGTAATTATCTAGATATTATCATCCAGAGTGCATATGTGAAAACAGCTAGTGACTCTTGGACTAAAGCATTTTTCACAGCTGTCTAAAAGAGACAGCTACTAGCTAGACACTTTAATGTTTATCTTGACAAATAATATATAAACAAAATTGCACCTTAAAGTATGCACAGACTCATTTAAAAGATCACTTCCTCCTCTCAGACACTGCTGTACCTTGCAACATAAATGCTGCTGTGAAGCTGTAGGTCTACTCGAATGTGTACAGGTCTCATTTTACCAATGTTCTTTTAAATTGTACATAGGTTTCTATTCTTATGCCTGCACGGGTCATGTACATTTTCTCGGAATATGTCTAATTTTTGATTGCACAGGTTTCATTTCGACCTGTGTAGAGGTTTCTTTAAATCTTTGTCCGGGTTCATACATACAGGACCCCCTCCTGTATGACAGTGGGTGTTGTTAGATGTAACAAATGTCTCATGTCATGTGTGTCTTTGTAAGCTGCTACTGGATGCTTTGAATTTCCCTCTGAATCAATAAAGGATCTGTCTATCTATCTATCTTAATGTAACAGAAGGTGTCAGTACAAGTCTTACCTGTATCTGGAGGTGTAGGCACGACCACTACTGCCTTATCCAGCTCCTCTGCAGTAGGCCCCTCATCTGGTCCCTCCTTCACCTTGCCCTCCTCATCCTCTTTCTTTTCATCCTCTGTCCTCTCTGTTTTCTCCTCTCCCTCTTCTTGCTCCACCACATTGGAGGGCAGCACCATGCAAGGTGTGGTGGATTTCCTGCGGCTCGACATCGTCAAACTCTACTCTATGTACTTCGGCTTTCGGTAAAGATGATCTTAGACAGCAGGATCAGGGCTCACATGTCTTAGGTGGTTGTGCTCACAGGCTAGAGTCCTTACTGCGTTTCTGGTGGATGACACATAAGAAATGTCATGTTAGGGATGTGCCACTAGAGAGCAAAGTGTTAATGTGTTAGGATGTTTTATTCTAAGATTCTTTTCTCAATGATTAGCCTTCTGTGGCTCCATTATGGTTATAAGTCAAACAAAAGTAGCTTCACACCTCCGAGGAGAGCTTTGTCTTCTTCTGCTTTGTTTCAGTTGAAACTGAATACCTTTATTATTTGTTACTAAGACAAAGGAAGCACTTCAAGCTCTGGTGCTTAATGACAGGCCTCTTTAACAAGACTAGACAATAACTTAAACTACTTAACTACTTATCAAAATAACAAACAGTCAGTAGTCAAAGTCACTGTTACTTGCAGCCATTCTCATATCTATGATTTAGTAAAAAAAATACTGATACAATTGTATTTGCTTGAATTTCTAAAGTACAATAGCAATTGAGCATTTTTCATTTCCAGAAAATGAACTCAGCAAACAGTGTCTAGTAGTGTCCACTCAATGCATCATATTTAATAGAATAATGGGTGTAAGCCTGTTGATTATGTAGCCATACACTCAAGTGCACCAAGTGCACCTGCAGTGAAGTGTGTTTGGATGATTCACAATAAGTCAATAATTACAGAAAATATTTGTGTTCCTTTAATAACCAAATGTGCTTTTATAATGATTTAATAAGAAATACATTATCAAACAGTCTGGATTCATATTTTCAAAAACATTCACTTATATTATTCATTGTTATTATGCATTTAATATTATTATTAAAACTTCAATTAAAAAAAGGACTGCTGCTCTGATACAGCTAACTAGTAGAAGATGCATCATACATTTAGCTGTGGGAAGTTGTGATGAGCATTTTTCAGTCATTTTCAGTTATTCTGCTAACTATTAGATGCTCTCCTGCTTGAACTTATAATTTCAGACAATACTTATAGATTTTAAAAATACTTACATAATAAAATAAAACTACAGCACTGAATTGTAATGCAGCCCTTCATTCACTCATTTCTTGTTTCCTTTAATCCATAATACAATGGAGGTTTTTTAAAAAGTAAACCACATAGACTTAATGCGTCATTTTATTCCACCAGAATAATTTAGGCAACATCTTGATACTATTAAGATTGTCTTAACTACATTTAGCCCACTTTGCTTGGTTACAGCAAATATTTGACTACACTTCTCATTTGTGTCTTTGTGTGTTTATGTTGATCCCCCAGGGCAGGGCATGGTTTGACTGACTACCTCGTTTATGACAAGGCCATTCACTTTGATAGAGGTGTTACAAATGGTCAACTGTGATGTACACTTCTAAAACAACACTACAAACGCTGGGAGCCAATTGTGACCCAGGTGACTGACTGTACGGAGCATTAAGTCAAATTTAAACTGCTTTTGTTTAACTACAGAGGGACAACCCATACTGTAAATAAACATCGGCACTTTGGTCCATCATGTGAATGTGCAAGATTTAGCCATACCGGCTAATTTTCCTGTTCTGTCCCTGGCAGGTTGATTGTGCGTTAACAATAACGTGATCTGTATGCAGCATGCTGTGCTGCTAGACTGCCATCATGAGATCATTTGCATTCACAGATAGCGTCTAAATAATGATTTGGGGGTGTTAGATAGCTTATTTAATATAATTTAAGTTAAGGTTTAAGACATAAACTGAAACAAAGGGCAACTAGCATTTAGCATGTTTATGAGGTGGCCCAACTAGCCAGTGTTAGCCGCAGCAGTTATTGTTATTGATCATGTATGGCGGTAAACTTACTGGAACTATTGAAATGTGTTGCTATCAGGCAGCCGAGACGAGAAGTGATTTCCTGCAGATGAGCCTTCAGGTTCAGTTTTGTGGAGTCTGTCGTTTTCTCTCCGTACCCCGGCTAATCATTCAGCCCCAGCCGGGACGGGACTACAGTAGAGTTATCGTTTTTGGGGCTTGCGGGTCTCCTAAAGCCGGCGGAGGGAGACAGACAGACAGACAGACGGACCGGTCTGACGGCTACGGCCCCAGTCTGCAGATGCTGGAATCACCGGACATCTCTGTCCTCTTTGTAGCAGGTTATTTTACTCCTAGGCCGAGTCTTTGTGAAAGTTTTAAAATAACAAACATCGTTGTAACATTCATAACGTGGCCGTCGGTGCCGATAAGTTGCTGACCTAATTCTCTGATATTTTTTAACGGCAGATTTTTTGATGATCAAACGGCGACATCATTCAATGTGATACGCCCTGACGTCATTCCTCGGCGACTGTCGGTGCTCTAAAATTTCGTAAAATAGCAAAGATATTTTAAACCAGTACATTATACTCTGTATGAACAAGGTGCAACTCTACTCTGGCCAGAAAAATAATGAAGTTTCAAACTTAACTATCATTTGTTCTGTAAACTAATGTGCTTCCCGAGCCGGCCGACTGCCAAAATGTCCTTACATGACCTCTCGAGGCAGCATGAGAAGCTACTTGAGGACACCACACACTTTGCGAAGTTTCCGTCAGTGCGCCTCGTCCTGTCTTGCTGTGTAGTCTCACTTTGACTACTTTCATGTTATCAACTGCAATGCTTTTTTTCCCTATCATTCTGTCTCATGATATATTAAAACCTGAGCTAAATGTGTAGCTAGCTGTGAATGTAGGTCGATATTAAT
This sequence comes from Tautogolabrus adspersus, assembly GCA_020745685.1. Lineage (NCBI taxonomy): Eukaryota > Metazoa > Chordata > Actinopteri > Labriformes > Labridae > Tautogolabrus > Tautogolabrus adspersus. The sequence continues at coordinate 20,609,112 of CM036542.1, read as the reverse complement.
TAGTTTGAGCTATTTGTGTCATCAGGCTACAATTGTTTGACTTAACATTTCCACGCGAGATCAACAATACCAGAAAATTATTTGTCATTGCAAGGTGTAAATGTCAATTGGAAGGCACTAATGAGAATAAGACCAATGAAATTATGTAGACAAGGGAACAGAATATGGCTTAGAAGTATTTAATAGAACTATTAAATATTTGGGGTGTAGGCAGATTTTAAAAAGGCCAAAAACTACAGGGTATACACATTTACCGACGTTAAGTCCCTAGATTTGGTAGGACTTAAAGAAAACATTTGATGCCAAAATTCCCAAAAATTACCTTTGCAATCCTCCAACATTTGTTAGGTTGTTAAAAAAAAATATCTATCACTGCACAAAACAAGATACCTGAAGTGATGCCACTTCGATTTCCTTTTCATTTTATTTTTTATTATTTACACACCTAGTGTAGGTACTCTTAGCTTGGAAACAAATTAGTATTTTCACAAAATCATAAATTATGGGCTCTAGGCCAGGGATGTATGTTCAGTCTTTTATCACCACACCAGGGTTTTCTCAAACAGTCAGGGCTTCAAACTATCAACTCGGCACATGTAGACGTGTCTTTCAGAGTCAAGCACAACACATGTATACATACGTACACACACATATACTGTATAGGGGGGGGGAACTTGTTGCAGTACACAACAGGAATACAAATGTCATGCACACTGTAGAGGTCCATTGAATCAGGGATTCATACACTCTGGATAATATCACTTGACACTGACTCATTTTCTACTTAACAGTTGTAGTCTTAATCTTAAGTTTAAAAAAAAGACACCCGGTAATATTTAGAGAAATACATTTAATTAAATATAGACAGAAGAGGTAATATGAAGTGTTAGCTAATGCACAAATAGAGGTGCCTGTAGATATCTATGAAAATAGAACCAGTGTTTGTATATTTACAAAGAGGGGGATGAGTGTCATTTAAAAATGGTCAACAGAAGTCTTCAATCTCTTGTTCCAGCTCCTAATTCAGATGAGAAGACCAATAGAGGACAATAGATTAGATACATGGAAGCAGTTCTGGCAAACAAACCAAATGTTAATGAAAACACAAAATATTAAAAATTTGAGTTATCTGTAGTTACAAAAAAAATAATTTGGAATAATACTGGCAATATTCTAATTTATTTTAAGGCATTAAATAATCATTATCTTAAATAAAATTGCAATAATAAAAAGTAAAACTGGATGATAAAAAGCCTCCTTTACTAGAGACAGCCTGACTGGTCATTGAACGAGGAGCACAACTTTAATGATGTTGTGTTAGGATAGCCATTGTTTACATAATTAATAACACTAGTGCTTGACTGGCTTTGAAAATTCATAAAAGTTGCAGTACAAAAACAGACTTCATCTTTGTACCAGTTCAAACCAATACCAACCTGTGTTAGCGCAGTTTTGTTGTAGTCTCGCCTGTGTCTATAGATGCTCTGGCAGAGTAGAGCATAGAGTTTCTCCAGCTTGTAGACCTCGTAGCCTTCAGTCTTTGACACTACTTTCTCCAACAGCTCCTGAAGGTCGGGCAGAAAACAGTGGAACGATGAGCAGATTACATTATTACTTGTCTAACTTCTGACTCTCCTGTGGGGAAAAAGTCTGAGTGCAGGATGAGAAAATAAAAACTCAATCTTATCGCAGAAAGTAAGGACAAGACAATACAAATAGACTGAAAAATAAGATTGACAACCATGATATCCTACACACCTTTAGTTTGTCTCTATCCACCACCAGAGGAGGAGTTTCCTGGTCCAGGATCTGCGTAGCTTTGTCCACATCTATCATCTGCTGCTGCAACACTGTGTTTTTTAGGGCCCGAGTAATGCGCCTTACACTCCGCTCTGAGACAAAAAAACAAACCAAGTGTTCAAACTGCTATAAATGATGACAATCTGCTGATATATACACTTTGACAACATCTCACTATCTGATGAAACACTCCCTTAACTTTCTTATGCTCAGTATTTAGGTGATTTAAATGGGTGTTTTTTGGGGGGAGTATATTTTCCACTTTAATGTTAAGTGCAAGTGTTTATGAAAGTTTAAATGTCAAACCTGCTCCTGTGTCCTCCTCTCCTCTGATAGCTGCAGAGGTGTCATTTCCAACAGGAGTTTCTGTTGCTTCCACCTCCATTGGGCTGCTCTGCTCTGCCTCCTCTAACGTGACTTCATGGTTATTCCCATCACCTGTCTCTGTTACAGTTTTACATTTCTCAGTCTCAGCTTTGGTCAGCTTTTGGCTACTAGTTTCCTCCCTCTGCTCTGTGATGGATTGATCCTGGGTATCTCCTTCTGCCTCAGTGTGGCCGTCCTTGTTAGTGTTCACTGAAATGGTTTCACTTCTCTCATTTTCTGCCTCTTTCAACACTTTGTTTTCCTCTGGCTGTCTTTGTTGATCTGTAACAGTTTCCTCCTCCTTTTCTCTTTCATCCTGCATCTTGTCTTCATTTTTTGATTTCCCTGTTTCACACACAGAAACCCCATCTTCAGCAGCTTGACTCCTCTCCTCACTTCCCTCCTGAGCTGGTGCAGACCTAGGCTCTACATCAACCACCATCTGATCCTCCTTATCCCTCTCCTTAACCTCTACTCCTTCTCCTTTCTCAACCTCCTCCTCATCATCCCCATCTTCCTCTTCGTCATCAGACCCCATGTGTGCATCCTCTCTGGACGTGTGAGGAGAGGACGAAGACTTCTTCTTAGCGTAGACGCCTGAGGACCAGCGACTCCTCCGCCTTTTCTTCTTTTGCACTAATGGGACAAAAAAAGGGGTGAGTACATTTTTCGGATATTATTTTATTAAAAACATTCCATTTCTGTCTACTCTTGTAGTCTTTACCTGAGTTTTTAAGAACTGCAGCAATGGAGGCACTTGTAGTTGGAGTAACAGCAGCTGTGGGTTTGGCCTGCTCTCTTTGTGGGGTAATTTCATCGATCTTGGCCTCAGCCGGAGGTTTGAGCTGTTTGGGGAGGACGTGGTAAAAGGACGGAGCAAACCGGACAGTAGAGCAATCTGTGGTGGCCAAAAGAGAAAGCAAAGGGTTTTTTTTATTATCATACTACACCATGAAACTGTTTTATTCCACCGTAACAAATATCAAACTGTGAAATTGAAGTTTTTGTTTAAGGGGATTTAATAGTGCAGTCTGGTTATATATTAAAATGGAGTAGTCGATGAAGAGAGTTAGATATACACGAGCTTGTATTACTTCAGTCTAACGTGACGTGACCTGAATGACAAAGCAGGTCAATCAGCAAAGAGGAAAATAATTTACCAGCAGCAACATTAAATTAGTATCAGCCACTAAATATCTAATATTTGTTCACTAAAATGATCTACCCTGGTTAATATATTACAGTTCAGTTTACACAGGATGTCAGTGTTATATAAAACAATCTTCTAACTATATGCACAAATACACACAACATTCACCTCTTGTGCTCCGGGACACTTTGATCTCCTCACAGATCTTCTCAAAATCTTCATCCAGTTCATCTCTAATGATAGCATGCACCGTGTCTTTCAACGCACATGCTCTGTGACGGATCTGACGGTCTGGAGGAGAAGCACAGAGGCACAGATAAGTACAACAGAAATCTTACTCACACTGTCTAATTCTACTAATAAGGAATGATGGGTATTAATACTGTGAATGTTCTCTGTGAGCATGGTTTCTCTGTGCAAACCTGAGGGGTCCTTGTCTGGGTTGTACTCAAGGGCATTCTGCCAGATAAGATCCACATCCTGATGGAACTCTTTGACCGTCGCGTACTTATGGAGGTCGACATTGGAGAGGACTGTCGACAGGTCCATTGGCTTCTTGATCACCTCAGCGTAATCTGGCACCTGAAACCCATGAAAAGAGGCGGCTGTGAGTACAACTATGCGATTAGCAACATTAAACCAGTTTAACTTCAGACATTATTCTCAGGTAAGCCAACAGAGAGACATCACTGTTTACTTAAGACACAGTAAATGATGTAACTGAAGTTATTGTAACAGGTACCTCTTCTAAATCCACAGGCTTTGTAAAAGCCTTGAAGCGTTTATCTAGCGACAGGCGGTTGGTGACATCACGTAGAAAGAGGCGGAGCTCCCTGAGGGTATCTTCCTCCTGCTCCTCCAGTCTCTGGGTCTCCTCTTCTGTTAGCTGACGTCGGGGAGGCGGTGGAGCAACAGGAAGCACCTCCAATGCTCTGAGCACTGAAGCGAATTGGAGGGTTAATAGATGCACACAGTTGAGGAAGGAGTTGATATAAATAACATAGACATACATTGTTTACATCTACAGATCCCAAGAAGCTGGCCTGGATCTGTATTTTATTGAAGCATTCATCTATACTCACCAGCTTTCTTTTTAGAGGAGGGGGCCTTGGCAGCCTGATTGAGGACCAAATCCTCAAAGAAGTTTCTTCTTTCTCTATTGGTTGGGACCTGGACATGGAAAACCTCTCCATACTCCACTCGAAACAACTCCTGCACCTGAGTTGAGAAAAATGAGAGAAAACTTGAAGATAAAAACTTTCTCAACTGTCAGAAGGAGTCCAGGACATTGTCCTGTATGTACGATGTCTTACATACAAATGTAAGACATTGTATTTGATATTGTTCAATGCTCTAATGTATGACTCTTCTTTCCATACCTCCACACTGAGTTGTTCATATTGCAGGCTACATGTAGCCAGAAGCAATATTGGTGCAAAGGCAGGGATTGAGCTGAGCAGGCTGAGGAAGGTGGCTTTTAAGGCCGGACCCACAGTTTCCCACCACTGTCCAATGTGAGGGATGTACAGGATACTGGGCGACGTCCTCTTGGCTTCAACAAAAATCTGCAAAAACATACATGATTCAAACGTGAAACATACATCAATTCAAATCTACAGAAAAGCAGAGAACAGTTGCATGTTCACAGAACATGAGAAAAGGATTAATAAGACAAAGGATGACAAAGCAGAAATGAACAAATTAACTTGACAGGAAATATTTTAGTTGTTTGACTAAAGTTAAAGAGCTAACTTGTTTGACCTATCACATTGATGATGAATGATTTCAGTCTTTTTAAAGCAACTAATAAATACAAAAAACATTTTTGAATTACAGAACACATCAAAAATCCAGATTTGTATGATTTTTCATCCTGTGTAAATGTAAAGTTAAAACTCTAAATCCCTGCCATGGTCATGGCCCTTTCAAGTGTTTGTCTGTAGTACATATTTATCCCCACTCCCCACAATATAAGGAGGTGGGGCCCATGAACTACAGTTTCTGTGGCAGCCATTTTGGCCAGTGAGGTCCATTAAAGAGAACACACTGAATTTGACAAGGCTGCAAGAGTAACTTCCAGGAGTCCACCTCAGTTCTGTGCAATCATTTCCTGAAGTGAAATGTAGTTCAATATGTGCATGAATAATAATGTAGCTGTGTTTTATTTTGAAAATCAGTATCTTATTTACCTGAGCACAAGTCTCTTCTGGTGCAGTAGCACTGGCTCCAAACAGCACGGCCATGTCCAGTGTATACACAGTGAACTTCTCCAGAGCATGAAGGAGAGCAGGAGCCAGGTGTGAGCTCTGACCTGAGCCCGGCCTGCCCTGCAACAGCAGTCTGGGTCTGTAAGAGGTTGGATGGCTCAGGACACTCCTACACAAGGAGAAATACAGAGATGCATTGGAAGTTAAAGTGATTCCATAAAGTGATGGAAACATTCAGATCTATTTCCATTGAACTTTTCAGGACTCATTAATCTGTCACTGGGACACAGGATAGCTCACAGCTAAGATTAGGAGGGGCAAAGTTGAATAATTACAAGACCAGGACTACAAAGTGTAAACTACACAGGTAAGTGTTACCCATATATAGAACTACGCCTTAGATCGGATTATAATATATCAAATATCAAAGAATGAAGAGTTTGGAAAACTCCTTTGTGACTCTCTCACCAACCTGCTGAGGTTTAGGAGTCCATTTGCAGCAGGTGTTTTGAGTTGGGAGAGAGATGTCTGTCCACCAGCGAGGACCCCTGACTCCTCATCCTCACTGAACATCAGATCATCCTCGGACACACCACAGCCCACATCTGGAAACAAACACACAAGCACAGACACATAACAGCTGTTACTCCTGATAGCTGACTCATGCTCCAAAAAGGAAAATGAACACTCAATCTGTTTTTTTTATCTTTTCCACACACTTTGGGAAAATTGAATAATATCCATAAAATTAAATGAAAAAAGACATGATCATGAAGAAAAAAGACAGAAACAGACCAAAAAAGACAAGGAGACTGTACCTTGTTCTCTCTTCCTCTTCAAGCCCTGCTCAGCATGTGGAAACAATCTGCTGACGGTGTTCAGGATGTTCTGCAGGGCAGCGCTCAGCAGAGGACGAATGGCCGGTATCAGGGCCTTGGCTGGTGACACTACTGCCCTGAGGATCACAATCAGCACAATATATACATAAGAACCAGGCAACGTAGGACAAATGTTACATTCCAAATCAAGAGATGTCACTAAATTAAAAAAAATTACTTCAGTTTATTTGGTCATACCTCTGAGCAGCAGGCACCATCTTGGACATGGCGCACATGAAGTCTTTGTTTGTGATAGCGATTGAGTTGACATCGAGCACAAGTTTCTGTGATGAGGCGTAGATCTGTGGGTAGCGGCGTCGCAGTGCACACAGAGCAGCCTCTGAACAAACTGCCTTAATGTCTGCTCCACAATAACCTGGCATGAGGAGAGGAGGACACGTTGTGATTACACTGTGATCATAGGAATAGGATCCCTGTCTGTGCTTCACTTACAATTTCTATTTTAACTGGGAGGTTAAAAGAGCTCCCACACATTTTCCATTTCAAACTGGAGACTTGTGGAGACATTTTTCAAGCCGAACTGGTATCATGCAGTTTTCAATAGGAAAATGTTTGAGTTTTTTGAATAGTAAATGACTTTAGAAAAGTTGAATCATTTAATATTCAACGTTTTTAGGCAGCTGTGTTCATTCCTTATGTCCAATAAAGCCATTAAGAATTCTGCTTTCTTTACTGACGACAACATCATTCCATAACTCATAGATTTGCAGAAAAACGTAATATTTAAGGTGCTATGCATGTTTGCAATAGAAAAGGGGTTTCACACTCATTCTGTGGCGGATGTATAATAGCTGTCACTGACTTGTAGGCTGAATGTACAGGTGTAGAACGACTCTGAGCCAGAATACTTCAGACAACAACAAGCCTGGTCTGGCTAGTGCTCTCAGACACACTTGTTGGCTGCACGAGCTGCATGCTCCAAACATAATGAAAAACAATCTGCCTGTATGATCAATTTATTTTAAGAAATCATTTTAAATCATAGAGTCTGAAAAACAAATGTTTTTCCCTTTTTTTCAATTCTTATCACAACCTGTAAATTGCTCAAATCAAATTCTATAGTTGTCCATGTTTTATAGGAACCCTGAGTTCAAAAGGTTTTAAACAGTTTATGTATTTTTACAAACATACCAACACATTTATCTGCCAACTCTTCCAGAAAAATGTCAGAAGGGGGTGGAGTCCACTGTCTGGTATGGATCTTCAGAATGTCCTTCCTTGCCTGCCATACAAAATAAGATCAGAGTTTTTGGTTTGGGTCAATAGTTATTATTGATTATTTGGCTGCCATCAGATTGGATGGCGACCCATCTGTCTGCTGTATTATCTTTGATTGGCTTGAAAGGGCATCTCCAGTTCCTCACCTCTCTGTCCGGCAGGCCGAAGAGGAACTCTCTGTCGAAGCGTCCAGGTCTCCTCAGAGCCGGGTCAATGGAGTCCAGTCGGTTTGTAGCTCCGATCACAACAACCTCTCCCCTTCCATCTAATCCATCCATGAGAGCCAGCAGTGTCGACACAATGGAGCTACAGAACCAGAAACATGTGGTTTTAAACGTCTTCTTTTTTTCAAGTGTCTATGGTCAAGACACTGAACCCCAAACTGTGGGGTGTGAATGTGTAGGAACGGATTAGTTACTACTGCCATCAGTGTGTTATTGTGGTGAGACCTGTGGCGTAAAAGTAACAAGAAGACTAGAAAAGCTCAAGTTCATTTACCATTGAAAAATAAAAAAAAAACAAATCTCCATGAATCTTAATAATGTATCACATCCTCAGTGTTCTTCACTAAACACACATTGATTCATTCCTACAATAATACAAGCAGTTAGATAAACACAACTTTTTATTTAGAAACTGCTCTTTAAAATCAGAGTACAATAGACCAATATAAAAAACTGCAGCATTTCAGAGACAGTAGGCTATTTGTTACCATTGTTGTCATTTTAAATCGTCCTCCTAAGAGCCTGAGCAAGGCTCACTGTGTGAAGGCTTTATGCAGACTGAAAACAAATAATTTCTTTTTTACTTCACCTGTTTAGGACAAGACCCATTTGGCAACCCACTGTCCACGCAGATGGTACTGTTCCACTCTGTACATTTGATACTCTCTAACTTCAGTATAATGGTCACACACATACTGTAGAAAGGAAGAGTGCTGCTCACCTGTGGATCTGGTCCTGACGGCTGGATCTGACTGGAGCCAAACCATCAATCTCATCGAAGAATATGATGGACGGACGCATCTGGTAAGCCTAGGGACAGTTCAACAGTATCAGTTACACATTGCATTACCTATAGCACGGATGAGATTTGAAATGAACAGACTTTTACTCAGCTTAATTTAAATTGCAAATGAATAGTTTGGATGAGGAGCTTAGTTTGGTTCACCTGATCAAAAAGCAGCCGTAGCTGTCTCTCAGATTCTCCCACCCACTTGCTGAGGCAGTCCGCTCCTTTCCTCATGAAGAAAGACACCTTTCTTTCGCCCTGACTGCACTCATTGGCCAGCGCTCTGGCTACAAGGGTTTTTCCTGTGCCTGGAGGACCGTAAAATAGACAACCCCTAAAGACAAGAGGAAACATGACAAAGGCCAAAAGTGGGTATCAATGGTCTGTGTAAATGTGTCACATTTAAACCAAAGCCTGAGGCTGCAAGCCAGAGAAGAGTTACAAGAAGTAAACCAAGACATGGAAACAGTTAGCAAGCTTTAACCTCAAATTTAAAAGAGAGGATTCTGTTTGTCTGGTCATGTAAAAAAACACTACTCTCCCGTTCCTTGCTATATTCCTTGTCACGTCTGATCGTCACTGACCATAAATATCATTATAAATAGGAAATTGACAGAATTCAGCCGAAGCGATGGAGAACTTAAATCCTTGCAAACACATTGTTTACCTTGGAGGCTGTATCTTGAATCTCTCAAAGACTTCTGGGTAGAGCAGAGGGAAGACAACCATCTCCTTCAGCGCCGAGATGTGCCTGCTCAAACCTCCGATGCTTTCAAATCGTACCTGGATGACAAGTAGAGTTGTGTTTGGATTGTTTTGTCACATTATTACAAATGTCATTGAAATACAAACTCTTCTAGATTTCTCCAATTTCACTACCATTTAAAAAGATTTGAGGGTTTACTATGTACTTTATTTCTACTTTAAGTGTGAATATGCATATTTATTTAAAGTTAACAAAAGTTCAGTGCTGACTTTTTAAATTCTCTTTGTACTGTTAGTGAAATATTTAGGCCAGTCAAATTACCGTCTTGTCTATTTGCATGGGGTCCACATCAGCGAGGCTCGCTCCGATCTTCATCCTGTCCTTGTGGATCCCCAGCAGGTCTTCTTTCACAAGGTTCATAGGCAGACATCTGCAGGGAAAAACATTTAGACACTTTTAAGGAGTTATTTCCAGGAGGGATTTTTATAATAATGAAAGATAATTGCTATCCATATAGTTCAATGAAAATGATCATTGTCACAGGAGAGCATTTCACTAAGGGTTGTTTAAGTCATCTGTTCATCCACCTTTACATTAACAGAGGCACATCAGTAAAAAAAAAACCTTTGTGTTTCACTCATGCTGAAAAGCACTGCTGTCGTCTTCCTCTTCCTGTTACCTGTACTGAATGACAGCTGCTGCTCTCACCTGTTGACCGGCCTGCTCCTGTTTTTACTTCTCCGTCTCTGGAATTGCTCCTCGTCTGAAGATGAGGAGGTGGAGTCGCTGCTGTGGATGGCATGTCTCCTCCTGCAAAGAATCAAAGCTCTATTTAGGTTGTGATTCCTATCAGCTACATTTTTTGTATTTGTTGTTATTTAACTCTGGATGCTAGCGAGGGCGAACATTATTACCAGTCATTAGTTTATAGGTATTAATTAGTTTATAATGTAATGTTTTATGTAAACACATGTTGCTGATACAGCAGTAATCTGAAATAAAAAAAAGCTAGTGATTGATTCTGAAAACATGACTCATCCAAAACTAAAGATGACACTGCCACCATGCATGAATGACACACCAGGTGAAAACCCACAGGATTCCCCTCACAGACTCAAGAGCAGTTCTTTCAACTTTTGGTTGGATACAATTATGTATCTATACTTATTTAATTATGAGGCCTGTTCATTTTAGTTTGGCCTTTGCTCTCTAAGGCCCTGAGTCCACCTAGCATTTTTTCAGGCTGTGCGCTCTGGTGCGCTTGGATTAAGCGCTTGTGTGCTGAGAATAAAAACGCTGCACGTGTGTGTTGGCTCTATGACAAGTCCCTTAAAAAGGGTTGCTGTATGACCGACACTGCTCCGTTGCATTTTACTATATGTTTCATATTTAAGATAATCTTTTCCCCTTCACTATGAGCATCAAACGGAGGATGCTTGCCCTTCTACTTTGTGTGGACACCGGACAAGGAGGATGCGAGTACAGGTCACAATCCGTAGCAGAGAAACACATGACCCAACATTATATATTTTGAAAAGAGAGCCGGTGACGTCAACAACGCCTTTCTATAAAGTCGAAACATTTTCAACAAGAAGCGCTCGGAGCGGCCGCACAAAAAAGGCAGAGCGTGCTTGTTCTCTGGCCGGCTGCCTGCTGCTGAAAACGCTCTCTCCTCATTGGCTCAGAGAAAAATGCTATGTGGACATGGGGCCTAATGTGTTAGTGCTGTGCTCATGATGGTTAACTGTTAGGTCTCTGTAAATAACACAACACAGAGTATGATCTAGCCCTGTTAAAACTGAATTGGTTCTATACAAATAAAATGGAAACGATTGAGTCTCAAAGTCGTCAGTTTTTACAGTAAAGCACTGAGTCTACTCCTGTTGTTTTTAATTTGATAATACTAATTAAGAGCCTTTACTTGACTTTCAAACAATTAATCTTTCTTAAAGAATGACTCCAGTGAGGTCTGGTTCACTGTCAACACTTCAACCACAGTGTCTCCCAAATGTGCCAAACTATCAACAACCACAGTGTCAGCAAAGACAGACAGCATCCCAAAACAAACCACGGACTAACAATTACACAGACAAGGACAAGTAGTGAGCGTCTTACCTCTCAGAACTACTCCTTAGGTTGGTTAGAAGAGAATCAGGGGGAAAAAATTACAAATTAAGGAACCATAATGAGTGGGTGATCCAGTTCTGACTACAGCAACAGTCTCAGACCCCTGTTGCTGACTTCAAAGTCATTTTTAAAAGAATGTCAAATGTATGAATCAGACTGTCAAGTGTTTCTGAAGAACAAATGACTCCATAGCTGATGTTTAGTTTGAGAGTGAAGGCAGATAGCTGAATATCACACTCACCTGCTGGTTCTTCTTCTGTTGTAGGGGCTCCTGGGGGCTGTGGAGCTGAATCTAAACCTGCGCCTGGTCGGAGACGAGTGATCCTTGAAGTACATGCTGCGTTTTCTGGGCTCTCTTGGTTCTACAAAAACAATAATACGTTTTATCAAACTCTAATTTATTAGGTAAATAAACAGTACAGTATTTAATAAAATAGGCACATGACCAAAAACTCAAAGTCTTGAGTGTTTCAAAGGCTGTATTATCTTCGTTTTAAATCATACTATTAAGTTAAATTGAAGCAGTACCATCCTGTGGAGCCTGGTAGCGAACCACAGTCTTCCGCTGTCTGAAGTCATAACGTCTCTGATTTTCCTCTTCCTCATCCTCTGCGTCTTCATCATCTTCCTCCTCCTCTTCATCTTCTCCCTCTTCCTCCTCCTCCTCATTGTGATCCTCCCCGTCCTCATCCCCTCCTGTTGTAGGGAAAAAAAGAATAAACAAACACCATTGGTGTCCAGCCCTGTTTTAGTTTCTGGAGCACACAAAAAGAAGGTGTGACTATTTTCGGGCTGTATTTAATCTTTTTTATTAATTATTATTTTTAACTTCTGCTTTGCTGAATCTCTGCTGAGATAGCAAAAAAATCTAACATGTGCGGGTGTTTCTTCTGGCGTTAGTATTAAAGCCCCCAGGTGTTTAAAAGTGTGTATTCATTTTCTGAACCTCCTGACCCAAACCAGCATGCCTTCGTAGGTATTCCCCGTGAGCTTTTAACAAACCTAATCCAGCTCACCTTGGTTCTCCTCCTCTTCGTCTTTACTCTCCACATTCGTCCTCAGAGACCTCAGCATCCTGCCCCTGGTGTACACGCCGAGCTGCTCGGGCAAAACAGGTTGCTGATAAATTAACTGTCTTAAAGCGAACAATAGGATTATACAATACAACTTAGAGCTACAAATGGTAAAGGGCAGGTTCTCGTGTGTGCTATCACCTCTTCTTGAGTGTCTCTATCTCTGCTCCTCAGTCTGCGTCTCATCTTCTGCATGTCGTCCATCTTCTGGAGAACAGCTTCAGCAGTGCTGAGGGACAATCAGAGGAGGGACTTGTCACGTTTTCATCAAAGTTTGTTTAAAATATTATGACCCATGAGGTATGCTGGTCTGTTGGTGAGATACTAGCTGAGGTTATGGATTAGCTTTCTTTGACCTGAAGCCTCCAGTGAGAATCAAAGAGAAAGTGGAGTAAATATTGTTGAACGCACTTGGTGATGAGTCTGTCATAGAGCACTGACTGGTTCCGGGAATTCAGACTGTATCTTGTGATTCGGGAACTTCGTCGCACAGAGCGATCCTCCTCTTCTTCCTCCTCTTCAGGGCTCTGAAGGTTGAAGCGACTCCTCTTAGGGGTGGAGGACCCCTCCAATTCATCTGGAACATCTGTTGAAAAAGTCAGTTTGAAGCTTAATAGTTGTTTATGCCCTTCTTCATACCAAATGCTGCTCAACAAAAAGCTTCAGAGATCATCTCAAAGAAAAAAAATAACTGTAGTGAGCTTTACCTGCTTGCTGTTGGCCAAGTGATGCTTTTCCATCTCTCTGCAGCCTGGAAGATTTTCTTAGAGGAGGAATGACAAAAAAACATTAGATTCCTCTGGCAGTTTTCATTTCACCAATAATCATTAAGTGTAAGAAATGTTTAGTTATTTCCACAAAAAAAGTGAATTTATCCCAAAATGTATTATTACTTGATAGAAATGACATCACAGTAAAGATATGCAGGTCCCAAACAGCAGGTTAAAAAGTATTTCAACAATTATTGATATTCTGTTTCCAGATCCTTTTTTCCTCACATTTTCCCACAGTAGGTAGAAAACAGAACAAGAGGCTGACTTGCTACGGTTGATTTTGAACATTTTGGTGGAGAGGTTGAAGGGTAAGACAATCCTTAAACACATCTCATCTCTCTTAACTGCCAGAAAAAGTGATTTTGTAGAAAGATGGTGGTTATGTGCACATCATGTACATGCGGGGCTATTAGATAGTAGTAGCAAGGAAAGGAGGCCAGGCTGGCACACTTACTCAATGCCAGAAAATGTGAATAAAAGTAATCAAAATGAGGGATCCAACAAAAACATCACACTCCTTAGAGACCAGCTGTTAAAAAGAACCACCAACATTAAAGTGGGAGGGCTTGCATTACCTGGTGCTGCATCCTTCAATCTTGTCTTCATTCACAGGTGAGCTGGTCTTTGTTTCCATTTCAGCAAAAGAGACCTCGAGTTTAACTCTCTGTCCTCGAGTCCTCAGAGAGTGCTGGAGACCACTTCTCTCATCCTGCTTCATATCAGCATGTCCCTGGTACAATCAAATTAAAACTTTATAGTTCACTTTTGAAGAAGGATTGCTTGTTTGAGTTCATGGGCACAGATTGAGAATATTTATTGATTTCTACAAAGCTTGAGTCTTAAGTTAAGATAGATAGATAGATAGATAGATAGATAGATAGATAGATAGATAGATAGATAGATAGATAGATAGATAGATAGATAGATACTTTATTGATCCCGAGGGAAATTCAACTTACAGTAAGTGTACAAGATTAACATAAATAAAGACTTAACTACACAACTTTCTTAGTAAAAATGTCGTGGGTCCATATAACGCTGGGCGATATATTGACTTTTTAAAATAGATCAATATATTTTAAAACGAGATATAGGGTAAGACAATATCGTTTCTAACTATATAGTTTATGTAGCATTAAAATAATGTTATACGTTTCTTCCATAGAGCCGCCAGTTCACCCACTTCTCCTCTTTCTAACCCTATTCAGACTGCCGTTTCAAGCAAAAATATTTACGCCCTTGTGACGCTTCACCTTCCAACTAAATGTCGGAGGTAGTGTGTGTGTGTGTGTGTGTGTGTGTGTGTGTGTGTGTGTGTGTGTGTGTGTGTGTGTGTGTGTGAAGCTCCGGCTGTGCTGTGAATTCACAGACTGGGACACCAATATTACGCTGTTGCAGTATCAATATGAATGTACAAAGACGTGATGAAGGCTGAACTGAACTACTGCCTGTCCCTCTTCACCTTGCTCCACCTCTCTCCCATTGAACAAAATTCAAAAACCACCTATACAACAAAATACACAGCTCTTTGTAATTTTGTTATGCAGGAAAGGGACATTTTTAATTGAATATTATGACTTTGGCTGGCTGTTAGTTCAAGTACCTGAGTGACATTTGTCCCATCATGTGGACTTGACTAGACTTGTTATTTCATTACAAAAATATTGAGTTAAAGTGTATCACCATACAGCTAAACTATATCAAGATATGATTTTTGGTCCATAAATCCCAGCCTCCTTAGGTCCATATGGTATGTGTTTTGTAAGCGTAACTGGGCATCTTATTTGCAAGCACTTTGTCTGGAAGTGAGTGTTGATCTATATGCACTGGCAGTTTTGTTTAGGGATTATAAATTTAATTTATAATTTAATTAAGTCCTGTAAGTGAGAAAAAAGCTGCTTACTCTCAGAATATATTGTGTATGTTCATCATAAGTTAACAACCCCCCTAAACGTGGATGTAAACACCAAAGTACTCTTTTGTTAACGTGACAAAGGTTATTTCTACATGAAGCAACCATACAGTCTTAATTATATTACGAACTTAAGAGTTCAGGTTAATCAATGAATGAGTAAATGTAAAAATGAGCTGATGATTGCAGATCATCCACCCCATCATCCAGTGAACAGCCTGTACTCAAATATATCTCCATAAGAGACAGTGTATTACATGTTGCTCGTTTAACTGGTTTACCTGTAGCATGCTTGAACACATAACACCGAACTAAACATTAATATAATTTCTTTATTGTGTAATTTTGTCCCTAGAATTCAAAACATTCGTTTCACAATGGTTCATTCAAACAGACACACCTGATTCAGGAAAATGTCAGGAGAGACTGTGTGTGCTCATTCATAAGAAAGTCAGTCAGTCATGTTTATCTGTCATGCTGACAAGACAGTTAGCTAGTTAGCTTAGCGTGCTAGTGAAGCTAGCACATCAAAGTTATGTCCATAGATAGTTTTTACACTAATTGAAGATGTATCTAAAAGCGTTCTTGGTGTGTATGCTTACATTCGCCGTGGTTTGTTCGGGGCTGCTGAAGCTGTCATCTAGGGCCTGGGAGGACCGCGTCAGGCGGGCGGACTTTCTCTGCGACGCGGGAAGAAGCGACAGAAACTCGGCGCTAGTATCCAACTCCATTGACCTCCTCTTTGGAGTTGTTGCAGCCGGCTCGGCTCCGACACCGCCGCTGCTGCTGCTGCGTAGTATCACCATCTTGACTCCAACCCGGCCGTATACCTTTTAACGAACGACGGATAACCCGTCACAATTCAGCATTAAATGTTTAACGTTCAAGGTACCGCTAACATAGCACAGATAACGGAGACTCTGCACCAGCTGACACACGCACACACAGGATCCACACTAAACCCTTGATTTCTGGCGCCATAAACGTCATCAGAGGTTGTGAGGTACGACGCTAATAAGCTACCGCCAGGAAAAATAGATCTTTGCAATAAGATAAATTACGTCAAACAGTCTTAACGACTTGATTTTTATTAAATCAGGTATAGGGAAACATTCAATGGTAGAGGCGCACATAGTTTAAAACAATGGTTATTGTGCTAATTTAAACGTAACGCAGGCGGAGGAATACCCAAAACATTTGAAAAGGTGTTCCGGTTAATGTTAGAGCGCGCTCCGCTCAAAGGGGCGTACATGCACCAGCCCGCGCTCATTCTGAATCTGTACACCAACCATGTCTTCACGGGTACATTTGCCAATTAAATACTTAATATTACTCTTACTAAACCATATAGCATACAAATTCAAAACCACAGACTCGGCATCAACTCGCCATCTTTTATTTGAATGAGTGACAGATACCAGAAGAGAAAATACAAACTCTAGAACTGATTCTAGCCTGAAAAAAATCAGAGTACATTGTGAAAAACTGCTGTACAAGCAAAGAGAAGCCGACTGTAAAATCTCAATTTCTTTCATAGAATCCTCTCTACTAGCTCAATTTCTTCTTATCCTCCATACTAGGTGTTTCTTTTGAAGTGCAGTTGGGAGATTAGAGGGGGAAAAGTTCAGGATGACTAAATTCACCCGGAGACCAGAGCTCTTTTTGGTCCCACATAACAAGTTGCCTTTTTAGCATTTTAATTCACTTTCTCTCTAGAAAGACCAGAGGCTTTTTCCCCCCACAAGGAATTTAGCATAGAAGGATTCAATGAAAGACTTGAGATTTTACTCATCAGAGCCCACATTCCTTTTCATATGCACAGTAGCCAACTGCCACATTTCACAATAGTGGGAAACACATTTGACAACAAACCCAAATTATTCTATGATAACCTGTTATCAATCATATATCCACTGATGGTGTTCAAACAATGTAGATGCAAGTGGTAGATGTACAGGTTGCTCACGAAAGTCTGTCACTTTAAGTGAAAAGGTCTTATTCAATATTTTTAAAAAAGGCCATTTCATTCTGTCAGATTATGTCAGTTATCTTGAAAAAAGGGAATTTATTGAAGGTATCAGCTCATGTTTTAAGGCAAACACTGTTTGCCAAACTAAATGACTGTGGTTTACAAAAATGTGGCATGAGACAGTTGGCTACTGTGCAGTTATGTCTTCTTGAATGTGGCCGGAAAGCCCCGTCATCAGGGAGGGTGTGTTCAAGCAATCGCTGCCAGGTAGTCTTTCACCTCCGCTGGGGTAAGTCTTTTGAAGCCGGCCTCATTACAGATCCCCACCTCGATGTTTTCCTCTGTCATCTGACCTTCAAAACTCTCCTGAAACATGAAGAAAGAAGAGTGTGAATAATTATAATTAAAGAAGAAACATAGTATCAGTGAGATAAGATTTGAACATGTTAAATATTTTAATAAGGAACAGCGTACCTTCAAGGTCAAGATGGCTGTGTGGATGGCATCTTCCAATTCCAGGTCATTGTTATACCTTGGGAACAAAAACAAAGTGCTCATTCAGAAGCTATTGTTGAGTAACTCCATTATTCAACTGAAAGAGCAGTGTCAACACAACATACCAAACGCATCAACCGTATGCTATCAAGGTGTTCAGTAGAGCATGACTGATATGTGATTTTTGATACAGAATAGTGGGGGGATATAATTCACAGATTATCTCTAAGGCAGCCCGTATAACTGAACCATCGTACCTTTTTTCAAGGAATGTTTTTCCGTTCACGTAGTTCTTCCCCATTGCTGTGGCTTTCCATGCAAAATATGCACCCTGTCAATCAGAAACAGAAGAACAAAGATGAAGCAAGAAAAATCCCTCTGATCGAAAATCATTATCAGGCTAAAATCAAGAAACACAGCAGATGAACAGGGACTGGGAAATTTCATGAGCTGACCAAAATGTTCTACTTTTAAAGATATAAGTGGATAATAGAAGGTAACTAGCCTAATTAATCAAATGTTAAATCATCGTTATTAATAGTTTGTGTAAGACAATAAACAAGCAGTAATACTTTATTAGCAAGGTGGGATCTGTCTGCTTTCAAGGATTTAATTTAAAAAAATGTTTTGTTCCCCCCCCAACAAATTCTTAAGTCGGCGAACAACTTACTGAGGGGTCTGACTGGAACAGGTAGGGGCGATCCTCATCCCATCCAGCAATCAGCAATGAAACGCCGAACGGACGCACTCCACTGAAGAAAAAATAAATAAATAAACCAGGACAATTTAAAAAAGGATGAGGTGCTTGCAAACTGTATTTGAGTGTTTATATGTATATATGTGTTAGTGTGTGTGTGTGTGTGTGTTTACTCACCCAGACTGTGTGTACTCCTGCATGACAGATGCCACTCTTTGGACGAGCTGGCCTGTGGGGATTGGCTCCTGGTAAACCAGGGAATACTGCTGTGCCAACTTACGGGCTCGTCGGACCAAAACCCTGCAAGGATAACACAACTCATTCATTTTTCTTTTAGGTTCGATCGGCTTACAAACTCTGGTTGTGTCTTCTGGATTTCTCAGATTCAGAGAAATCAGAGTCCTGTTGAATGTTCTTTTAAAACCTTGTGCACATAACATATAAATAAGCTCTTTATTGTACAAAACATAACACGTACCTTTATAATAGATTGGTTCAAGTTAGAAATATTGCTGTTATTTATTCATGACCCATCAAAGCAGTTTCTTTCACATTTGTGCCTCTTTAATGGATTTGAAGTCACACAGAAAGATGCATTTTTTTGCCTTAAGTTAACAAAGAGGTCCAGGCTGTCTTTTCTCAAACCGAGAAAGAATCCCCACCTGTAGTCAGGCCCCATGCCGCTGTAGACCATGCCTATATGTTTGGTGATGGGCTCCACTTTATGGACACTCTGCTCATCATACAGAATCGACTTCTGTTTCTTCTCTGTTGCCAGGACAACGCCATTGGAAGCTGAAAAGACAATATCATAATAAGTCTTCAAAATTCAGACCTCAGGATTATTTTGTAGTCAGTATCAAATAATCAGCTTCACATACAGTACGTAAAATCTGACAAAGCCTTGACGAAATCTGGTGACTGCTCAGGTTGATGCACCAATTCATGTTAGGTTTGCACATCTTTTTTCCCCAGCATTTACATTAAATTCTCCGATATTATGGATAAATATTACACAAAAATTCGAGAAACGGAAGAGTTGTAATATTTTTCGGACTGTAATACATTCGCAACACTTTGTGTTCTTTTTTATTCTATTTAAAAGAACCTACTCTGAAGGACCGTAAAAATCTACCAAGTTAATAAGAGATGTTAATTAACCCTCCATTAATGAATGTAATTTAAGTTTTTAAATGCTCCTAGACAGGCCTATTGTATAGTCTGATAACATAGAGATAGTTTCACATTGAAAGGATTTCTCATCATGTCAAATCAAGGCATTATTTAAAGTGCATTAGGCTTATTTATTAAGAACAACACAATGATCTCAAATGCGGGTGGCACACATTGCTGCTCGTTAAACCCAAACTTACATTATCTCCGCACATATTCAGGACTTCTTACCTTTGATGCCGACTGACGGAGCTCCTGCTGCTACAGCTGCCAACGCGTACTCAATCTGGACCAGTTTACCCGAAGGGCTGCAGGAGGAAACACATGATGATAAATAACTATAATACTATGCGCTTGTACAGACAGTGCTGGTGTTTTGGCTGTGCGGTGTTTGTTTAACTGATGAACGAGAAACTGAAAGCAAAAGCTAAAACAACCGACTCATCGGAGCTAATGTAGCTAGCCTAGCATGTATGGGGACAGTTAGCAAATAAACAGACCTGTTTCGGTCTATTCATTTATTAGCTCACAATTAAAAACAAAGGTGTATTTATTAATTGCCGTTATCATGAATGAATCAATTCACCCTTTAATTAAAAATCTCAAATCGACATGCTAACAGTTAAGCTAGCCGATTCATTGCACTAGACGACAATGACAGTGCATCGGCTACATCGGCTCCTTCAATCCGGTTATCCTATGACATTTGAAACATTTGCATAAACTTTTTCAAGATGAATTATAAAAACAACATCTTCCTGGCACAAATTAAGACGCCCTTATCAAGTTTTATGCCAAATTAGACAAAGTTTACCTAAATGTGGTGAGAGAGAAACTGTAGCCTCGTTCCGCCATCTTCTTCTTCTTCTTCTACTCTGTGTTGACTGCAGCCACACAAACACAGTTAAGCCTGTATACTGCCACCATGTGACCGCCACCTGAAAAGACAACTGAAACACTTGCACCTTGTGTGTTATTTGTTTATTATCAGAATCGGTTAAGTACATTTACACATTTATAACATTTATAAGGTGTTAACATCAGAGGCTGATTAGCAAACAATACGTATATATGGATGCTGCATATACAAATGTTTTACATAATATATCAACCCAAGTAGGCTATCAAGAGTGAATGACCATGCAGCTAATCGTTTAAACATTAAAAAATGTAAACCTCTTCTCCTGTAGTTCTGTCTTTTCTAACATGAACAATTATTTATATTATGAAAATTCATCATTTTCAGAGGGAAGAGAAGATAGGAAAACACAGAGGAGATGAATGGTTTTCTCCTACCTTTATGTAGGCCCCCAACTGGCATTATTTTTCCTCATCCAGATCCACTGACTTTAGCTGCTTCATCTGACATCTCCCTTTCTATTTTTCACAAACTCTGTCCCTGCACTCCCAATGAGGCTTGGGCTCAATTACAGAGAAATTATACATTTATTATTACTTAAAAACATTTTTTATTGCAATACTTTCACCTTACTTAATTTAAAGAAATGAATTTGTTCCTATCTAATGTCACAGTTTACTTTATTAAGAACGTGAAAGTATTAGATAATAACTGGGGCTTAAAACTATCATGTAAAAGTACGAGAATACGCAAAGGTCAACCTTTGGGTTGGTTTTGAGAATTATCTTCGAGGCCGCTGCACCATCCTGTTGAATTACTCTGAAAATGTTGAAGTGCAGTTTGAAAAGTTGACCAGTAGATGGTAGTAACATGCCAAAAGCTGTCATGTCTTGCGGAAATGAAACAGAAGAAGAAAAATGTTCTGTCGCTGTTTAATGACGTATTTGTTACTCTGTGACCGTGAGCTGTTTGGTATGTTGGAGAGAGAGGCAGCGTGCTGATAGCAAAAATGATGAATATAGCCGCTTTAGTACACAGTCTCAGATCCTCTTTACTACATATTGAAAGCAGACTGCTGCAGGTGGTGCAACTGGACAGACAGCTGGGTGAGTTTAATGACTGGAGCTCAGGAACACTAATCATCGTGACAAGCTCTGTCCCTGAAATATACATGCAAGAACAGTATACGGTGTATCTTTGTTGTTTGACCTTTTTCTTTAGTCTCTGCTCGTTGGCTGTCTGGTCGCTCTAAACTTTTTGACTAAGGTTACACACTGGTAACTTTTTTTCCCTGTGTGCAGCTCCAGCGCTGGCATTGAATGGCCCCAGCCTCCTTCCTCAGCCCGACAGGGAGGAGGACCTGGAGAAGAGTCAGGAGCAGACCCCTGGTCTTTTGGACAGCATCCTGTGGATGGCAGCACCCAAGAAGAGACGCACCATAGAAATCAACCGCACCAGGAGGAGAGCTGAAGAAAAACTCCTAAAAGTCAAGGTACAGTGATTAGAGCCAACAACGGAGAAGGTTCATTATTCTCACAACCATAAAATAAGAAATGTTACCTGTCTGTGTTGACTGAATATGAGGGATTTGTAAAGTATCGCAGACAACACCTGTAACTCACCGTGGGACATTTAAGCTCAATGGCATTTTGAAAATCAAAAGTTTAAATTTATAATATTCAGCAGACACGGCTCTTTATCATATTAATCATATATCTGCTCTTATACAAGTTGTAAAGATTCTTCACCAACAGTTTGACAAAAAAACAAAGTTGCTACTATAAAACGGTTATTAACAAGGAGCACCAATGGTGTAGAATCACTGGTGATATGGTATCATTTAAATCCAGTGTAAGGGATGCCAAATATGATATGTCATAAGTGGTATAGAGACAGTGTTTCTGTTACATTGTCCAACTCACAGTCTCTGTCTCCTCTCTCAGACCAACATTGAGCCGTGTCCAGAATGTGGCCACATGAAGCAGAAGCACATCATGTGCGGCTTCTGTTATGCAAAGGTGTGCAGGGAGACCACTCTGATTCGTCAGCAGATTAATGCGATGGAAGGTAGCCCGCTGAGGGCTCCCAGTGTGGAGACTGTCGTCCTCTATGAGGGCGAGACGCCAAACCAGCAGGACAAAGACAAGAGGATCGTAGAGAGGGCCAGGAAGAGGCCTGCATGGTTCAGCTACTGATGCTAACATGTAACGCTGTGTGACACATCAATTTTTCACTTCTCTCTGTATACACAATGTGGTTTATCCTCATAAAGATTTATGGCTCACACAACAAAAGTCCCTGAAGTTGTAGTTGTCAGACATCATGGATAATTTTTTGTCCTTTTCTCAAATGTAGCCAAGTTATATTATTGACTGAGAGAAATGTACTGTAATTAAAGTGTTTGACAATAAATGTATTATTTGACAAGAGGATCTTATGTGTCTATGCTTTGTTAACACTTAAGGACAATGAATGTGTCAATTAAATTAACCTTTATTTTATTTGATTCAACTCTGAAGGATTTTTTGGTTGAAGGTCAACCCCTGCTCTTCCATGATAGGTAAAAAAAAACACAATAGTTTTGATGTATTGTGCTGTAAATATATCTGCACTATAGGGAATGTAACAAGTGTTAGCATCCTCATTCCCCTCCTGTTATTGATAACTTTTATCAACCCCTAATTAAACCTGTTTTTGTCTGATACCTAAAATGCATGACAACTTAGTCAAAATACAGACTATCTGTTAGACAATTATTTAAAACTCAGTAGTCTCAGACTGTAAACCCTGCAACTGATCATCCAGTTAAATTCATCATTTAAATTCTCTGTAAATGACTGTCCTGTAAAATTGTCTTCTTGTGATGAATAACACATTTCTGCTCTCAAAGTCTCAATGTTTTCAAAGCAATGCCTATTAATCAGGACTTGTCATCAAACTGGGGTCATGTTTACTGGCTCTTCTGTTTCTGGAACAGACTGTTTCTGCTGGCGTTGAGTCCAGCATATCTTCCACTGCCTCAGTCACATCATCACACCCTCTGAACCAGTTTGACCCTCAAAGTTTGATCAGATGTGGGATTTCTTTCTTTCTCTTTTCTAAAAATCAGTCACAAACCTCATCTTTTCAGTCTTACCATGATACAAGCACAGTTTGGGATGAGTTAGTTGGATTATGAGTTGAATTCAGTGATAATAATTCTGTCAGATGTTTCCCTCCTGTGACACTTGGTCTAAGTGAGAGACATCTGAGGAGTGTGGATGATTTGTTTTCTTTGGTGAACTCTGTATCAACGTCATTCAGACAGATTAGTCATTTAATAACTATCAACACAGAGGCAACTGTAGTGTAAGTGCAGCTGATAGGTCCCCTCAACTCATACAGAAAAGCACACAATCAAATCCTACTCAGTGTCAGGTGTAACACTCAATTATGCAAATATGACTCAAATAACTGGTGGCTTCACTTTGTATCTCGAGAGACCCAGTATAACACATGTAAGTTCAATAAATAAAATAAGTAAGGGGTCAGATTTCACTTTCATCTGGGTCCATATCTCATGTCATGGAAAAAAAAAAACACGGAAGCTCATTTTCAAATGAAAACCAACCTTCAGGATGCCTGGAGTGATGACATCACAACATTCACAACAAAGTGATGCAGAGGAGTAAAAATAGAAACAAGACTGGCTATTTAAGACTCACAATTTAAGACTCACCTCTCAGACTACTTGGTACACAGGATTTGATGATTCTTTGTGTACGTATCCCTTTAGTTTTATACAGGTTTTTTTTTTAGGATTTTGGGGGTGGATTGAAATCACTGAGATTTTCTTTCTTTACACACTTACACCATGCACTGTGTGAGCAGAGGAGGCTGCTACCTGGTGAACTCTTATTGTGATCTTCAAGAGGACAATCAGTGGAAGAAGGAGAGCTACGAAGCATGCTGGCTCAGCCTGGTCCTTGAAACAAGACCACAATACAAGTAGGTTGTTCCTCACTTGAAATTCTTCTTTTTACAAAATGTAAAACAATTTTTTATCATTCCCCACAACTCGTGGACTACTGACTACTGCATTATGTTATTGTAAACATCGTAAAATATGTAGATATTTATGCCATAGTACGTGGGTAGGTGCAGAAAGGAGCAGCAGGATAGCAAGAAAAGAACAAAGCAGCACATGTTCTTGTTATATATTTACTGTACACACATGACATTGAACTGCCGTAATATTAGTGGGTAGAACCACAGCGATTCAAATACAGCAAGGTCTAAACTTGTTTGTGACAAGTAGCTCTACATGACCTCATACTGATTACTCATCACATTGCAGGTATTTTTCTTGTGCACTGAGAGCAGTGAAGCAGAAATTATGACCCTATCCTCAAGTCTATGGGCATTTTAAAATACCTGTGAAACAGATATAAGGATCACAGCACCACTCTACCACTTAAGAGGGGATTAAAGGTAATTTATCCAGTGTGTAATATGTTCCAGGCTGACACTGTCAGAGAGCAACAGCATTCACAGAGAGAGCTACAAGCAGCAACAGGTGGTCCACTTCATGGTGCAGAGGAGACCGAGCCAGATTCTGAGGCTGGGCAGCGACAGCAAAGCCATGACAGAGTACCAGCTTCCCCTCTTCAACACCAGCAGAGGATCAAGCACCTTGGGCAGCTCAGAACAACAAGCCTTCATACGGGGGAAGGAGGATAAACAGGAAGCGGCTGCCGCAAACCAAGATCTCAGCAAGCCACGGAGGGTGAACTTCAGAGCCTCGAGCCTGATGTCCTCACCGAGGGAAACTTCTGAGCGTGTACAGAGGAGGGTGTGAAGCGAGGAGAGGGGATATGAGCTGCTGTTCAGAAAATATGACAAAGCCTTTGTTTGTTTGATTTGCATGCTGGTTGTACAAGCCATCTTCACCATTGCTTTAGGGGAGAAATGATTTCCAGTTGATATACATAATGCATATTGTATTCATGTATTACAAACTCTGCTCAGTGACTTCATACTTTCACTATCAAATAAAAAAAAAACTGACATAAAGAAAACAATCTCGAGTCATTTCTTGTTTCTCTTAAACATTTTACCAAATCACAATCTCACAAAAGGGGAAATTATTCAGTCTATAACTTATATAAAAAAAGATAAACTGCACCTTAAACGTGTTTGTTTCATTATACAACATGAACTACTGCAAATGAATTATACTTCGTACACGGACCCTGAGTATTCCTATATTACATGCATGCATTAAAAGCATCCACATAGCTGGTATATTTAATAGGTGCACAATTCAAGTTAATAAATTCAGTGGCTGCTCCTACATGTGAGGGGTTTATCAATTTGTTAACTCGTTGGTTAAAACAGTAGAGATTCAAAGAAGAGTAAAAACACAGCCTGGACATCAAGTCTTTTACCAAACATTTATTGAGAGGATTTTACTGAGTGGTTAGTGTCAGCACATTTCAATATTTTTATCCAGCAAATCAAAAACCTAACAGCCTGGTAACCTTATGCAGATGCTACAGCTTTAGTTGAAGCGGGAAGTAAAAGGGTAGGGGCGTTTTACCACACCACTGTTACCTTGCTGAATGTTGCTAAGTGCTGTGCTCACGGTGGTTTAATGTGAGTCCCTGTAAGTAATATAACAAAGTGTACAGACTGCTCTGCTTTGTAAAGTGTCTTCAGATAACAATTGTTATGAATTGGCACTATACAAATAAAGATAGACTGATACCGTCTGACTATTTTGTGTTGTTAAATTGTGGTACTGTTTCAGCACTTATAGTCCCATCACATGCACCCACAGAGTCCTGTTTCCCTGATAGCCCCAACACACTTAAACAAAGACTTAAAATTTAAATACAGAGATCAGGAACAGAATCAGTATCCTTAGACTCATAAATTGTACAGAGAGAGTAGAGAGAGATATTGTAGATGAGGGAAAGCAATGGACAAACATGCTGGTAAAAATGGATAATGCCTCACAGACATCCTGATACACAACAATACATCATAATGAACATGGTCAGAATACATAGCGGACAGTCTTCAATGACTTCTCCACTAAAATATTCCTGAAATAGATTATATTCCAGGCTGTTTTCCCACATAGTAGCGTTTATGATGAGAAGGATTTTGTTTCCTGAAGATGATGAGAGTCACATCACAGTGACATCGGTAATTGAAGCCCTAAATTCACACCCAAGGTGTAGGCATACAACATTTGCGACTTGCTGTAATTCAATGCACTAAGAGAGTGTGAGTTAAAGTACCACAAATTTTCCAACATTTCCAAGGGGCTTTTTGGAAAAAATTGGATCTCTATGTATTTTACTTCAGCTTTGAACCTCATTTGGATATTATCTGGATGATCCTAATGAATATTCATTATACGTTTCAAACAGCTCATTGACAGTAAATGGGTTTTAATGGTATATAAGGGATCGTGAGTTCATGGAAGTAGATATTTCAGTGTGCTTGAAATATCCCTACTTTTCAAAACTATGTGATAAAGGCAGGGACTTTCAGATGCTGGACTGTTTTTATTAAGATTGCCTCTTTTGTGTTTAAATAACGTCCCTTTCGAGTAAAGACACTGAAGAGTGAATAATACATGCATTTCCATTCCCAACCCACATACTTAAACATTCTTCAAAGTGAAATGAAAAACTAAAGCTTTTATTTATCTTTTTAGTTACTTTTATGAGACTGTATTTTCCCTCCCAATAAAGCTTCTTCAGCTCTCTTGTGTTTCTTGACAGTGACCTGCAGCTGCCAGTACTTGAGGTACACCCACATCAGGCTTCCGTTCTTTCTCTTGTCCATGTTTAAGAGGTCCGCACAGTGCTTATCTCGCTTAAAAATGTCCTTCAGATCAGACTCTAGATCCAGTTCTGAACCGAGGGGGTCTTTGATGGCCTTTAGCAGGATGTTCTTCTCCATCTCCAGCCGTTGATCTCGAGGTTGGATCAGGGAGCAGTAGGCATTCTGACGCTCCAAAAGCTGAGCCTCCAGCTCTTTCAGAGTGGCTGAGGCTCGATGATACCAGTTGTTCTCTCGCTCCAGGGCTTGATGCAGCAAAGCCCCTGCAGCTCCAGACTTTACAGTCTTTTGTTTCTCTTCTTCTAAAGCCTCACGCTCCTTGTAAGGGAGAAGACAGTGTTTTGAGGTATCATAAACAATGGCTTAGTAGTGCACAATAACAGTGGATGAGAGGGAAGATTTTACCTGCTGTAACTGTTTCCGTTCCTCCATTAGGTTCTGGCTTTGTGAGACAAGTGCCTGCTTGTAACCCTTCACCCTCTGTTTCTCCTTCTCCAGCTCCAACTCTAGCAAAGCTGCTGCCCTGCGCCTTTCTGTCAGCGTCTCACGGTACTTCTCCTCCATCTTGTTTTTTATTGTAGACACATCGTTATCATACTGGGCTTTCACCTTTTGGATCTCCCTCTGAGATTCCTTTGTCCAGATCCAGCCTAAGATCAGAGTGGAAGGCAAGATACAGGATAAATTACATTTATAAGCTTCACTTTGATTTACTCAAAACACTATTTTTTTATTTTCTTTACAGGGTAAATGCTTTGAAAATTATAGAAGTATTTAATATTCTTGGAAATACAGCACATGAAATAGAATCAAAGTCTTGGTCTGTTTAAGGTAAAATACATTTCTTCCTATCTTGTCTTGCATTCATGCAAATAGAGAAAGTCCTGGAAAATGATGGTGTATATGTATAATATTTGCAAATTAGAAAAAAATGTCGAATGAAATATGATTGCAGCAGTAAACGTGCATTTTTTTAAACTCAACATTTACAACTTGAAAGATGTCCTTGGCTATATAATCAACCCGTGCAGGTGTACTCTGTTGACTCATCTACAAACACTCTCACATCTCCTTGTGTAACTTACGAAACGCGGCCAGTCCCAGCATGGGGACCAAAAGAGCGTAGTTCCATTGGTTCCCATCCCCGGCCCCCGCCCCCGCCCCCCTTCCTCTTTGGTCTGGTTGGATATTCCATCTGGGGGGGATCATTCAAGTTGTTCATAGACGCTGCTGTGAAACACACCAATCAGATCAAAACACCAGTCTGTAAACACTGAATACTGCGGCAAACACAAGTCTAAATGTTAGAAACAAAAACCATAACAGCTACAGGGGCTATAGCCATAAGTAGATAAGTCATTTTCAAAGCCTGTGTTGTTTCATAACACAATGGGTGTCCTAGGACCCATTGGATTTGCACTTTGCAACAAAAACAAATGTCTGAACAACTGATCACAAATAAACTAGGATACTAAAAACAAACGTTTTAGAAAGTATACCATCCTCACTCGAGAGATGTTGCACATTACCCGATGATGAAGTGTTATTATTATTATTTAGTGTGTGCAATTGGTACAAATTTATCAAGTCACTGCATCAGGCAGGAACAAAAACACCAGTCAGACATGGCTTGGAAGTTTGACAGTCAAGCTAACCACAAACACTGCTAGCTATGAGCTAACATGCTAGCTAACATTTTTGCTTGATGGCGAATGCTCGCTACAGTATTTTATACAAACATGAAACGGGAAAGAATAGCTGCATAGGTCCGACTACAAGCCGCTCTTTATCTGTTAAATATATGGTGCTATGTCTCACCTTGAGTGAAAAGTCTAGGTCACTTATACATTTGTTCCTGCACACCCAGTTTACACAATTTATGACGCTCTAGCAGTCAATCCATGCCGATGTAGGGTGATTCATAGAAACAGTCTTGTATAAAATACTCACAAAGATAGTAAATTCTAATTATTGATGATTTATTTGTTGAATTAGTGTTTTAGCAAAGCATACTTTACCATACAAAACACTCTAGTAAATATTTTTTATAATAATTTATAATGTGTAATTTAAACGACACCCCCATTTTTGGATGTTGGTTTGGTCCAGTGAAATGCTAAACGTGATCCTCCGCCGTCCCTCAGAATCGTTCCTTCATCTGACAACATGGCGAGTGTTCGTGCGGCGTCCCGTCTCCTCTCCAAGAGGGTCCTATCTAAAACAAAAGCAGTGAGTTTTCATAATTGCATTTTAATATATATATGTTATCTGCATGTTCTCTTTTATTGTTAGTCTGTTTGCTGTTTAACGTGAAAAGGAAGAGTTACTGATTTTTCCAGCTTTCGTAACTGGCAGACTCTGACTTGCGTAAGCTGCTGTGTTATGTAGCTTAGGGTGTTTCAATGTGACACCATGAAGAAAAGATATTCTGTGACTTCACGCTGTAATATATAGCTATACCATCCCTGTTTGTGTCGTTTTTGAAATATAGATTCATGTTTTGAGTAAAATGTGAACACAGTTGTGGTTTCTGACGTGTTAATGTCAGTTTCCTCTGTTGTCCTTGTGGAAAACTGGCTCCATGTTAGCTAGCTATATGTGGAAGTCGACAAAGCTGATATGTTGGGAGACTGTCATAATAGCACCATATGTAATCAAAGGAATAACCAAGCACAAGTGAACTCTAATATTTGCACCGCGGTTAATTAATAAGGAAATATTGCGTTGTTGTGATGTGTTATTCAATTGTAATTAAATATATCAACACTTAAGCTTAAGCTACTATTAATATATAAATAAACGAAGCATTGTATGCATACCAACAAAGTGTGTTTACTGTAGGCAAGCAGCCTTCTTTGTAGTTAATATTACTCATTTGAGGAAGGTGCTGCATTAGTTTTATTTCGACAATCATATAATGTTTTCTCTTTTTGCCAGGTCCCTGCAGCTGCAGTCCAGGGCTCTAGGAAATTTCACTTCTCCATCTATGGCAAGAAAGGTGCCAGTGTATCAAATGATGTAAGTGAAGTTTTATCTGCTCTCATGTGTAGATCAGCATTTTGTCAGGTTTTTACCAGAAAGTATGCATCATAGGATACAGAACAGTATCTGTAAACATGCCTATTTTTGAAGTTTCATGTTAACTATTGCCTAAAAAACGTTATTTTAAGTCTTACAGGAACTTTAAACTCTTTTGTTTTGTTCAGATCTCAACTCAGTACCCTGTGGTGGATCATGAGTTTGATGCAGTGGTGGTTGGAGCAGGAGGAGCTGGACTTAGGGCAGCCTTTGGCCTGTCAGAGGCTGGATTCAACACTGCTTGCATCACCAAGCTCTTCCCCACCAGATCTCACACAGTTGCTGCACAGGTATAACAACATATTTACTTGTGAAGTGAGGCTTTTTTTTCTCAACTGCATTTAACAAACCTCAAGTTCTTTTTCTAAACTCATAGTGGCATTTTTAACACAAGTCCATAGTTTTGCTTACTGTACATGAATGCTTTTTCTAATAATGCTCTTTGTTTATATTGACCTGGGTCACAGGGTGGGATCAATGCAGCTCTGGGTAACATGGAAGATGATGACTGGAGGTGGCATTTCTACGACACAGTGAAGGGATCTGATTGGCTCGGAGACCAGGATGCTATCCACTACATGACTGAGCAGGCTCCTGCAGCCGTTGTAGAGGTAGGGCTTCTCTTCTAAGCTGACAGTTACTGTGGTTATTGATTATTAGTGGCGTTTGCCTTGAGTAGTATCTGAGCTCACCTTTTAACACTTGATCATTGACAATTTAATTTGTATTAGTCACATTATATTTGAGATAAATAGTGACACTATTTAAAGAGCTTAGGGGTTATTACTTAAATGTATGACACGACTGTATTCCTCAGCTTCATGTTTCTGTGCCTCTTTCCCAGCTGGAGAATTTTGGCATGCCATTCAGCCGCACTGAAGATGGAAAGATCTACCAGAGGGCCTTCGGAGGGCAGAGTCTCAAGTATGGGAAAGGGGGCCAGGCTCATCGCTGCTGTTGTGTAGCAGACAGGACTGGACACTCACTGCTGCATACACTTTATGGAAGGGTAAGTGAACACACTTTCCTACCTTCTCTGCATCAGTCCATGGACACACCAAGAAACCAGAGATTCAAGCAACATCTCACACAGTGTTTCATGTGTCCCTCTCCCCTTCTGTTTATTTAGTCACTTCGTTACGACACCAGTTACTTCGTGGAGTACTTTGCCCTGGACTTGCTGATGGAGAATGGAGAATGTAAAGGAGTGATTGCTCTCTGTATGGAGGACGGATCTATTCACCGTTTCAGAGCCAAGAACACTGTCATCGCAACCGGGTAGGCTACACGCTCACTGCCTGCAAATTCAGAGGAAATAAACACTTTGTTGTTTTCATGAACAACCAAAGTAGTTAACAACTACATCGTAAAAATTGGAAAGATTAACGGACATTTCCTCAAGTCTGAATGTGAAACCAAGATAATTAATTGAATCTGTTCTTCCAGGGGTTATGGAAGAACCTATTTCAGCTGCACATCTGCCCACACCAGTACAGGAGATGGAAATGCAATGGTAACCAGAGCGGGCCTGCCCTGCCAGGATTTGGAGTTTGTACAGTTCCATCCCACTGGTGAGGAAAAGAAACATACTTATGAACTCATTAAACCTAAGTTAGAACATAAATGTGAGAACCTTGTTTTGAAAGACAGGTGATTGAATGCTCTGCAGCAGCTTCATGCATTATTGAAACACATGTTTACATTAAGACTTCATATCAAATAGTACCGGTAAAGATTTTCTATCACTGTCGGCTCAAAGTCCACTATTTTATTGTCTTAAAAGGTGTGATAAGACATGGTATAAGTAGTCTTTGTTCTTTTATCTGGTGGTCAATGTTGTTCTCTGTTCTCATTAAGTTTATAATATTTCTGAAAAAATTAGAAAGTACTGAGCAATGTGAGCACCAAGTGTTTCTGTTGGAAGTTTCTCTTGGAGATGATCCAAGAAATGTATAAAAACTCTTTGTTTTTCCCTTTTCCCAATTGACTTACTAAATGTATTCCTGTTTGGTTAGTCCCTTAACTCTCTAGATCTGCTGTGGGGTTTTTTTAAACACTTGACTGGTGCAAGAGTTGAAAGGACCAATTCTTTAAATATGCTCCAATAATAGACCTCACTTGCATAAAGTGGTCATCCTTAGTTTTGGTCCTGCTGGACATTTGACACCTGACTCCACAGTTATGCTTAACGCAGCTGCATCATGTGACCGGTGGGAGGTCACCAAAGGCTGAGCTAGAGTGATATATAGGTGACAAACACAAGTTCTGAAAAGATCTGTTTACGTGAACGCAGAAAACCTTGAAAAACAAATGAAGTTCCATGATTAGGTTTGGGATACTCGTCTGTTAAAGCGACTGGAATAGTTTTATAACTTCATCATTATCGAGATGATTGTGAGAATTCTTAACGTTGACCAGTGGGCGATGAGAGCATAAAGTCAAATGATTGTTTAAAAGAGAGACAACAGGAGCGCTTCTAGTATCCCTCAAACCACCATTCATAGGTCTAGGGTGTAGTGACACACTGAGACAAGGAGAGTAATTGTGGCTGCAGTCACCAAAGGTGTGCACAGGTGAAGGCACGCAACTTTTCTTCTGGCCTCTAGGACATAATGAACACATCAGATTTAAGTCAAAAAAGCAATCCTCACTAGAAAACCAACATTAAAATACTGCAGTGAATCCCATTATATCAATATAAACGCATTAAGTAAATCACTTTATACCAAGATAATCCCAAAAACAGAAAAGAAAACTAAGCATTTTTTGGTCTTAAGTTTATTCTCCACTTTTTTTTATGATTGTGTGTTTATGTCCTGCAGCAAGCGCAGCGAGCTCTGTATGAATGGAACATAATTATAATGTCTGTTTCTTTTTCTGGCTAATACATTGAATGAATATGAGTCAGTAAAACAATTTGAGTATAAAACTAAACACATTTATCACAGGACAGTTTTTATTGACACTATATTGAGCCGTAAACGTAGAGCACAGTGGATTTTATGTTGACAGTATCATTAGACTTTATTGATGGTAGAGTGGTTCTTCTTCTTCATAAAGATAACTACTCTTTTCATACAGTTTATTATTGAACCATCCCTTTATTCCTATTATTCATTCATCAACATTTGGATCCAAAGGCATGAAAAACCCTTTTATAGAAGAGTCTAGATATTCATTATAAGTTGCCATAGTAACCCAGAGGATTAATGTGGCCCATGTAAAACCAAGTCATTGAAGTGTGACAACCAGGCTAAAGGTCTATGCACGCTGAGTCTGTGTATTTCAGATGCCTTTTTCAGATCAGTAATCAGATTTTTTTTTTTTTTTAGTTACGCACAGAAACCATGCGCGCTGAGTCCGATGCGTTTCTTTTTCTATTAATTGCGAAAGTTTGCAGTCAAATCAACATGGAATTATTTAGCAATGAAGATGGTTTTGTGTTCTTTTCACTCCTTAAAAAAAGAAAAACAAAACACTGGGTCCATCTTCTCCTGAAAACAAGACAAGATCAAGGAGAGATTCACAATTGATCAATTGATCCTGAAAAGAAGCTGGCAGTATGTTACGAAAAAGTCACGAGGGACTAAAGTTTCGGACAGCCAGTGTTCAAATATGATTCAATCAGGAGAGACAAGTGAATTTAAGAAAGTATTTATTACAATGAATAACCTGGAAATTTGACTTGACAGAAAGACTTTGGCGCTTGGACTCTATGGGGTGGGTGATGTGTTTGGGGAATGAAAATTCTGAGCGTCAACGGAAAAATCCCCCCCATGGAGTCCAGACACTGGTGCTGGTGAAGTTGATGACTTGATGAGACCGGATGGGTGAAGAATTGATGGATGATGAATCTGCTGATGAAGATGGGCGTCGATGGGGAGGTGGAGGGGCGAACGAAACATCAGAATGAAGGAACTAAGTCAGAGAAAGAATCATAATTAAAAGGGGAGCAGAACGATGATAGGCTGTAAATGAGGGAGGAACGCCAAACGATTGGTTAGATGAGCTCCGCTGACGAGACAGCTGATTATCCAATGACAACCCAAAACTGACAGCTCGAGAATGACAGCGGAAACATGAGTGAGCGTGCAAAAAGGGTTGAATGAGAAAGACCTGATCATAAAGGCAATTATAGTCTTCCTTACTGAACTTACGCTAGAGCTTCATTTGACACAACATGAGATCGTATTTCTTTATAAACGTGCGTCAGTTTTGGAAAAAGATGGACTCAGTGTACATTGCTTCGAGATTAGAATTGGATAACGGCAACACATCTGTTTGGTGTCAACATTTATAGTGTTTGCATGAAGTCCCTTTAAACCCATACATCTTCTTTTTTTTTTTTCTTTTTTTTTTTTTTTACAGGTATCTATGGAGCCGGTTGTCTGATCACAGAGGGTTGCCGTGGAGAGGGAGGGATCCTCATTAACAGCGAGGGAGAGCGTTTCATGGAGCGCTACGCACCAAACGCCAAAGATCTGGCCTCCAGAGACGTGGTGTCCCGCTCCATGACCATTGAGATCAGAGAGGGCAGGTAAAGAAAACAGATTTGTGATGAAACTATTGAAACCAGTATTAATTGATTTACACACTTAAACATACACAGTCTTTGGAAGAAAGATAACAAACAGCAGCAGCTAATGGTTTTTGTCTTTCTTTGTTCCTTCAGAGGTGTGGGTCCAGAGAAGGACCACGTGTACCTGCAGCTCCACCACCTGCCTCCCCAGCAGCTCGCAGCAAGACTGCCTGGTATCTCCGAGACAGCCATGATCTTTGCTGGAGTGGACGTCACTAAAGAGCCCATCCCCGTCCTGCCCACTGTTCATTACAACATGGGGGGAGTACCCACAAACTACAAGGGACAGGTGAGTCCTATTTATCCACAGCCACTCTCTGAGTCTGTTGTAGGTAATTCTCAATCAAGAATTCCCCCCTAAAATATGACACATTTTCTCCATCAGGTGATCACTCATACCAAAGGAGAGGACAAGGTGGTTCCTGGACTCTACGCCTGTGGTGAGGCAGCGTGTGCTAGTGTCCACGGTGCTAACAGGCTGGGTGCTAACTCTCTGCTTGACCTGGTGGTGTTCGGCAGAGCCTGCGCCCTTACCATCGCAGAGGAGAACAAACCTGGTGAGCTTAACCACAACACAGTTTGGATTTGATATCAAATTAGAAAGCGCCTCTTGTTAGGGCGGGAGGAAAAAACATTTGTATCCTTTACAGACTGGTGGATATCTAACTTCAGTGTTCCTGCAGCATTACCTGTTGAGTCACTGATGATTCTGATGTTGTGTTTTCTCCTCAGGAGAGACTCTGTCCCCTCTGAAGCCCAGTGCCGGAGAGGAGTCAGTGGCCAACCTGGACAAGCTGAGGTTTGCTAACGGAAGCATGAGAACCTCTGAGATCAGGCTCAACATGCAGAAGGTAAGGTCACACCTACCTGCGGACAAACACTTCAGGAAACTTGTTGTAAATAATCCAAAAATATAAACATTTCTAGTCTCATTATATTTGACACTGTGCACCTATAGCCTGTACCTGATCTTTTAGATCCAGTGCTTTGTTTACTAAGGCACCCAGAAAACGCCATTAACAAACATGGATTACATGTTTCACAGACCATGCAGGCTCATGCTGCTGTGTTCCGTACCGGCTCCGTTCTGAAGGAGGGATGTGACAAGATGGACGCTATTTACCAAACCATGGAGGAGCTTAAGACCTTTGACAGAGGTACTATATGACACTTTATGTGGGTAGTTTTTTTGTCCACTGACAGATTACTCTGCTTTCTGCAAGATAGATCCATCCATGATCCGTGACTTACAATGTGTCGATAATGCTTTCCATCTCCAGGCATTGTGTGGAACACAGACCTGGTGGAAACGCTGGAGCTGCAGAATCTGATGCTGAATGCCGTCCAGACCATCCACTCTGCTGAGCGGAGGAAGGAGAGCAGAGGAGCCCACGCCAGAGAGGACTTCAAGGTCAGTTACTTTAGTTGTTGACATGAATGTGATTGGTTATTGTTCTTGCAGTATTTGTATCCTTTGCTCCTCACATTACTTTCCGTTATTCTCTGCCTAACCAAGATGCATTTTTACTGCCATTTGCTCTCAAATGTTCTTATCCTCTCTCTCTCTCTCTATCTCAAAAGCAACCAAACATACACTTCTGTCTTGCAGCCAGTTACTCCTCTGACTGTTTTTCTTAAATATATTCCAGGATCGTCTGGATGAGTACGACTATTCAAAGCCCCTGCAGGGTCAGGAGCCGAAGCCCTACGATGAGCACTGGAGGAAGCACACCATGTCCTATGTTGATCCCAAGACTGGAAAGGTACAATCTCCTGCAGTGTTTTT
The DNA here is from genome assembly GCA_020745685.1 of Tautogolabrus adspersus. NCBI lineage: Eukaryota > Metazoa > Chordata > Actinopteri > Labriformes > Labridae > Tautogolabrus > Tautogolabrus adspersus. Next base: position 20,572,400 of record CM036542.1, on the reverse strand, counting down.
TTTGTGTGCTTCAGGCTCAATCCTAGAGTTCTGGTAGAAGAGCCATTAATACATTGTTTATACATGATGTTTGTCTGAACACAGGTGACCCTGGAGTACCGCCCTGTCATCGACCACTCTCTTGATGAGCAGGACTGTGCCCACGTCCCTCCCGCCATCCGGTCCTACTAAGAAGATCTCCATTGCTCCACCTTTCCTTCCTCCTCCCTCCTCCCCCCTCTCCTCGCACATCCAGTTTCTTATTTTTTCCCACTATTTATGGAGCATCTCTTCCTGTTTCAGATGACATTTTGTGACAAATTATGCTTATGGCTGCACGTGTGTATCCATTTAGAATAGTTCAATACAAAACTGTCTTGTCTTTACCCTTCTGTTCCTCTCTTTCATGTGTGCTTTGCCTTTTTTTCAAACTGTAGCAGATGCATTTCAACACGGTTCTTGTTTCCTCTCACTCAATGTGAGAGGATTTTTTAAATATATCATAATGCATGCAAGACAAGTGAGAAACTGTCAGCTTCGAGCAAAAAGACAATAAAATAGAGCGGTTGACGTGTACCACCACACTTGATGTCACATGATGACAACATAGTCTCGTACTCTTGTCTTGCAAAGCATTCAAAGCTTCTTTAATTACTGCTTCTCTGCTCAAGCTCCAAGAAGAGAAGAGGTTGAGGAAGACATTGAAATCTGAAACACACATGTTGTCATTGACACAGAGAGAAGTTATAAGTATGTAAATATTGCAGAAATGTTAAATAAACATGACGAGTTATACTGTACTGTATGTACTTGATGTATGTATGATGTAGTCTTTGCTCACTCACTATTGCCTTCAGTGTTTAATGGTTTTGGCTTCTTGTGATGCTTCATGTGTGCAGTCCAAATGATCACATAAATCATCATTAGGATGTTCCGTAGATAATCAGCTGATAGACGTGATGAAAATTTAGCAATTTACAAGTCTTCAATTTAAATTTTATCCAAATATAGCGGCGTGATGAGTGTATCTATTATCCATTATGTCTAACTGTACTGCTTTGAATACCGATCAGAGACATTAGCTTCCAGTTATGGGAGCTAAGTAATCTCAGCGCTTTGACTTTTTCTCTGCAAGCTATGAATTTATTCCAAGTGTTGCTTTTTCTTGGACCATTAAGAGAAGTTTCCATCAAAACAAAGCTGTGTGTGATGGCGTAATAATTGGAAAATCACCACAAACCGGAACATATCACTCAGTCTCACACTCCAAACAAGAAGGATGTCCTCGCCTTCGTCACTTGAAGTATTGAAAACATGCCAGGCTTGTACTGAATCATTGAAAGGGTAACGTAATTTATTTGCCTGTTTAAAAAAAAAACGAACATTAATTTTCTTCAGGGTTTGCCATTTGTACTTATTTTCTCATGTTCAATAAAGTGCAGACCATGCATATAAACAAAAACTCTTGTTTTGTTGTTGAAAGGCAGATGGGGAGGATTCCTGGATATTTGAAGGCTATACAGTTTAATAGCCAATAATAATCATGGACCTATTACAACGTTCTGTTTCATGTCATAGGTGTAAAACATTTTTACAAGTCAATTCAGAAACAAACAGATATAATATGTACATTTGTGTTTAAATGTGTGCATGTGTGTTTTCTTAGGTTCCACTGGCGGTCTTCACGTCATGATAGAGAGGAGATACAATTAGCGTCTTTCCTGGCCGTTCTTTTTGTTGATATTTTCTGTCTGTTATATTTTCAGGATTTCTTTTTTTTATCATTTCAATAAAATAATTCAGAATACAACATACAGTCTACCTTGTATTGTGTTCAGTACCTCTCTGTGACCACTAGGGAGCAGCACAAGCACACAATTGAACAAGACTTTCTGTAGCACAATCCGTATGTTTTTAATGAACTGTGCTTTTGTGTGCTTATGTAAGACTGCTGACATGTGTTGGTAATTTGACCTCTCACTCAGAAATACTAGTATTACTTGTACTAGTAAGCAGCGCTGTACTTTTATAACCTTTCCGGAAATTCCAGCTAAAACATCAATCATGCGTGAACAAACAAGAGTGATCTGAGTCAGTTTCACATCCTGACCAGCTGTAAAAGCCAAACCCGGAGATGATGGAGAGCATGTCGGTATCATTCATAGTAGTACAAATGAAATGATAGTTGTTGAATGAGAGGACAAACAATACTGGGTTTACCTCCATGCCATCCCCCTAGTTGAATCAACTGTTTGAAGAACCTGAAACATGATCTGCATTTTATTGTATGAAAAATATTATCTCTTACAGGAAAGCTTCATTACAAAAGCAGCCAGTAGAAAACTGTAAACTACTATGGAACTTAAACGTCTCGCATGTTGACTTTGAAGTAAACCACTAAAGTGAGACCACATAAAACTGCCAGTTGATGTTTGCAGCTTGCACAAGATCAGACAAGATATCACACACCTTAGTGCACATTGTAAAGGTGTTTGACGTTATTCTATATTTCAGTCAACCTGGTTATTATTGATGTTCCTCTAGGGCAGATGAGCCAGCCCTGTAGAGATGTTTCAATCACAAACAATTGCAGATTATTAAAATACAGGGGGGAATCATGTCCACAACAGAAGACTAATGCAACACTTGGTTGGATTGTTGGTCTCGGTGAATTTGCAATGCTTTACCCTTGAAGGGCTTGGTGTTGTCAGCTTTTGCAGCAGTTACCGGCGATGGATCAAAGCATTGAGAATGAAGAAGAAGTACTGACACAGACTGTAAAGGTGGTTAGGAGATAGAGGTTAAACAAAAAGTGATAATGTGAGTGTGTGCTAAAGGAAACTTTGAATGCGAGCTTCATTCCAGGCTTTGTAAAGGTAGGTTTGACACTTAAAAACTACAAACAAACAATAAGAATAAGAACAAGAGGAGGATAAAAGTAGATGTTGAAGGCAGAAGGAGAAGAAGATTTTAAGTCAGAGAAGCAGAATAAAAAGAAAGAGAGAGACCGGATGAGTGGGGAAAAGAGGCATTAAAGTCCTTACCAAGAATGGGGAAGTAAGAAGAAACAGGGAGGAGGATATGGACATGTGGGGGAGGGAGGAATGAGGGAGGAAGATGGAGAAGGAGCAGGAGGGTATGAGTGTGACGAAAGAGAATGCGTCAAAGGAAGAAGTGAGGGTGGGGCTGGAGTTTGGGGTAGGGACACAACATTTATCATGGCAGCCCGGACCTGCAAACATTTAGCAGAGCTCATGTGTCTCCACACTCTGTCTCTTCTCCAAACTCTTGTGCTGCTGAGAAGCTGCATCGGTTCTTTTGTGATAGCTAATACAATGAATTGTATTGTATCGTATTGAATTATTCGTTATAATGTTTTAAAAATATATTTCTCTAGCCGTCACAGCTAACTTCATCTTCAGTTGAAGATTTTGAAGACGTTTCACCTCTTTACCGAAAGGCCTCTTCACTTCTAAACTAAATAAATGATATAAACCTTCCACCTCCTGTTTATGAACCTTATACATGAACATTTCATTTCCACACCTTTGAAGTCTTCTTTGTACGGAAGCCCTGAGCAGACATGCATCCATACATTTGATTGACTCTGTTATCCCACGATAAAGAGTAATTTTTTGGTTGTTTTCTTGTGATCCCCACTGATTTATCTGGTATCACCTGAGTTGAAATAATGCATGTAAAGAGATGATAATCATTTCTTAACATCTCTACTGTCTGTGATGCTACAGTTGTGCCATTGGTCACTCAGTACGCTAAAGGGCAGGAGTGTCAGTTACATATCTGTAGTTATACGGTGGTGTGTTAATAACGTTTATTTGAAAAATACCCATGAACATGACTGACTGCATCAGTTGTCCAATCACATTAGAGGAAAAAACATGATTAGAACAATACCAATTAGGTACAGATGAAAGTGGGAGTGTCTGAAAAATGTGAGACAAACCAATGTTCAGGTCACCTGCTCGGCAAAGGTTTAAGAGCTTACACTTGTGTTGAGCCTCCGCTCCTCAACCAAGAAGAACATGTACTATTCACACAGAAACTAACCAGTATGATTTGGAACCCATTTTGAATACATGCTGACAGTTTACCAGACGCAATGTACGCATTGTCTTATTGCTTTATGTCTAACATGTTTAAGTAGACTTTCTTCTATTAATGTTTGGAGGGCGGCGCCTCGGTGCCCATTGTAAGAAAAAAGTTTCTGCGACCCCAAAGTACTTAAAAATGTGATGTCATTTAATCACATGATTGCAACTTGGACCCTTAAAGTGGCTGGATTGATGAAAAACAGAAATTACCTCATTGTGAGACTTAACGATGAGCTCTCCCGCCTTGATTATCTCGTGGAATTATTTTCAACAGGTGTGATGGCCTTTTTTAAACTTAATTTTGAAGGAATATCTTTTTTAGCGTTTGTTTGTAACGCCACCTAAGCCAGGTCCTTTTGCTAAAATGAACACAGTAAATGAAATATGTACAAACACACAATTATGAGTACTTACCTCTATCTAAATAGACCACAAAGTTCAAGTGCTGTTTTTCACTTAATAAAGTTTATTTATAAAGAAATTTGGTATACAGTAAAACGTGTTGATTTCAGCTATGGTTAACAAAGATCTAACATGGAACAGTGAAAGATTACAGACTGCTGCTTTAGAGAAAGTGACAGTTTGTGTTCAGCTGCGGTGAAAAGAGGACTGCTAAAGCATGCATCTCACATCAAGATACACTTTGACGACTAACAGGCTCACTCTGACTATTTCTCCTTCTTCAACTAAACACAACTCAGTCTCCTTTAGAGGTTATATTTGTTACTTCTTTTATACTTTGTACTATCTTTTTATACTTTTAGAGTGTAAAGGGATGTTAGTGCATATTTACAGCCAACCTCTCTGTTTAAAGGGCATGAAAATGTCTCTCAAATCTCTTTCAGTTGCAGAACTAAATAACTGAACTTCCCTGAAATTATAGACTGGATTGTAATATTTGCTATTTGACCAAAATATTAAACTCTTTGGATAATACTTGATCCCTGCAGGTGGTGTTGAGTGTGTTGCACCCAGACTCAGGTTTTAAAGCAACAAAGTTGGAATTTTGTTTTACAAATCACAATGACTCGTCATTACTGAGAAAGTCACAACCTATGTATGCTGATGGGATATGAAGTTTAAGTGCTTTGCCTTCACAGTGCTAGAGACCAAATCTGGTGAAGGTGCGTTTAGTCACCATGGTGCAGTTTTGTGGAATAAACTACCTGCTGACCTGAGGTCTGTAGAAACTTTAAGTTCTTTTAAAAGCGGTCTTAAGACATTGCTTTTCTCTCGTGCCTTTGGTTGCTAGTTTATCTTTGTATATGTGTGTGTGTACATCTGGTGGGTGCATGGTCCCTGTGAGCACTAAACAGGTGTATGTATGTGTGTTGTATAGTATGGTGCATGCTCATTTTCCAAATATGTTTTGGTTTAAAGTGAGCTCTTGAATCCACTTATTCATTTATTATTATAATTATTAAAATAATTTTGTGTTTTTTGTTTTGTTTATTATTTTAAAAGAGTTGGTATTGTGTTTGTTTATCGTTGTCTTCTGTAAAGCACATTGGGTTTACGTTTGTATGTAATGTGCTATACAAATAAAATTGAATTGAATTGAATAGAGAATAACATATTACATACAGAGAGCAACTTTGGATACTTTGTAATAAATGGTCATCAAGTGTTGAAAACAGTTTCTGTGTCATTTTAAGGATCTTCAGGCGACTTTAGGGTTACAATTGTTTTCAAATAAACATTTCTACTTGATGGTTGGTGATGTTGTTCATGTGGTCTGATTAACTGATATAGGGGTGTGGGACAACAAAAACAAATAAAAAAAAGATGTTCCAACAGATTTAGTGGGAAATCAAAGATGCCATCACCACTCCGTAGACAATGCAAAGGATGAAGACCCCGATCCCGATTCCCAGGGCCACGTGGTTAAGCGTACGGGCCGTCCTGCTGCTCCGCTCGGCTGTCATCCGGTCACCAACAATGTTGGCCTCGCGAGCCTGAAGGACAGAAAGATGTTTTAACGTCAAAATAAGTATTACAATATGCAAAAATTGAATTGTTTTAAAAAGGTCAGTATAACTATTGCATCATTGAGCATAAGCTCTACCAATTTTAGTATGTACAGTATATACACACACGCACACACACTATATTCACCAGCTAGCTGCTAACTGCGTGCACATCATATCAAACAGCTGAATTCAAGAAGAAAACACAACAAATTGCTTTGCCCAGGCATGTTGGCAGTCAAATGTGCATATTTGTGTTTCTGAGTGTGTAGATTATTCTTCTAAGAACAAACATAAGAAACTTTGGTGAATGTTATAATATTCTTGAAAACTGAAAAAAGTTTGTGAAGGTGAGGTCCACTGTTTTCTTGAGAAGGAAATGATAAGGCTGGTTTTAATGCTGTTAGAACAAATCATGATATTGATTTTTGAAGAAGCAAGAGAGCTGTGGTCCATCTGCTAAAAAAGGTCTGGGTATAAAGAGTTCTGTGCCTTTAACAAGAAACCAGCAGCCCTCAGTCGTAATCCAATCAAACAGCCACTCTCACTCCCACACCCTCTTGAATCCCTGTGTGTATTCGATTATGTCTGGGTGTGTATTCCACTGCATGTTTGTGTTGTGTGGGTTTTTTTCCGTGTTGTGAGAAGGCCCTGTCTGCTTCAGTGCAGCTGCTGATGATTACAAGCAGCTGCCTGGCTCATTCTCACACAATGCTGCACATCCTGTACCAAAAAACTGTGACGGCCCTTCACAATTTTTACAGGATAAAGTCCCGATCCAACACTGTCCTTCATCTTGTAAAGATTATTTAAATATCCTCTACAAAAAGTTTACGTTTAAGAATAGTCATAGTAATTTCAAACCTGCCTCTAGTGTTATGCTAAGCTAAGCACACAGTGAAAGTAGCTTTAATAGTAGTTGGAAATCCGTTTCCTGTGACTATGCTCATATAGGCTTATGATCTTCTGAAGATTCAAAAACACAGCAGTTGCTCTAATTGGCTTCCCTTAAAGAGGACATACCCCCTTTTCCACCTTTTCAAACAGTCCCCTGTGGTCTAAATGAAACATCTGTGCTGTGCTTTGGTCAAAATATAACTTGAATCAAGCACCAGAGGAGGTTTGTGACCCTGTATAAACCAGCTCTCTCAGAACGCTCCGTTTTGGTGTGTGTGTCTCTTTAAATGCAATGAGCACCCCGGAATGGCGGAACTGCACAAAAGTTTTGCTCTGGCTGGGAGTGGAGTCAATGGGTGGAAATACCAGCTGAGGGGAGGGGATTTTGTTTCCCAGAATCCCACTTGTGATGTCACAAGGAGAGCAAATTTGAAACGGAGCACTTTTCTTTGTGTTGTAAGACTTATGCAGACCATAAACAAAGGACTGGATGGGTTTATTACACATTTTGTGGGTCGGTAGATGCTAAGGTTACCCAAATATGTGTTCAAAAACACTGTGAAAGTGGATTTTTCACAATATGAACCCTTTAAGTGATACAATTTAAGAAGAGTACATTCAACCTTGTTACACCACAGTTTTTATCAATGGCTATATTGGTTACCTCAGAAAAACAAACTGATCATGCTGACACTTTGGGAAAAAAGGCACGTTTGACAGCTAGATCATGGAAAATAGGGAACTACATCCTCAAACGTGAAATACTCAATGAAACGTTCATGATGACTCTGATCTCGTCTTCTACAACCTACAGTTTCCTTAAGTACATAAACATTAGTTTTGCAAGGTTGGACAGCTAAATCAACACATCGAAGTTTTAATCAGAGAGACGCTTTTACGAGGGCTGTCTTGTATCACTTTAACATCATTCAGGATGAATTCATGTGAGACTTACGTTTTTTAATCCACCTTTTAAATAACATCTATAACTGTGTGAAATAAGTGCTAAATGTTAACTTAGTCTTGAGCAAAAACATATACAGAAATAAAATTTAGCAACCCTTTCCTATTCAGAGAGCTCAGAGGGCAGAAGCTGGTGTTCAGAGCCTTGGTAGAGGTCTAGAGGGTCAACAGTTAGTAAAATCACACCATCAAGTCAGTTTTTTATCCATGCTACGTGCAGTGCTGGCTGTGGAAAGTCCCACAATTGTAACTTTCAGTACTTAAAAATCCAATATTTCACATTCCTCTATTCGTCACACAGAATTCACACATGTTGCACAACATCTAACAGGAAGGAAAAATGATGACACAATCATGCTGTTCACATAAAAGAATTTCACGACATGACGGCGATCAAAATATGCTGAGAACTCTTAAAAAGCTTCTTAAACAACTCAAGTGACCTCACACACTCAGAAAGGATACATATCTTTTTAAGCAAACAACTTTTTTCAATCAAGAACAAATCACATTTTATAATTTAATTAGAAAAAATAAAAAAATTAAGGACTTAACAGGAAGAAGCTTTCCATCTTTTTTTAACAGTCACTCATATGAAAAATTCTGTTAAATTGAAATTCAGCCAATCAGCTTTACTTCTGTGTTTTTACTGTTTTCCAATATAAGCCTTTGCAATTCCATCCCTGACTTCAGAATGGAATAATGTAATAAACAACTGTGAAACTGTCCGTAGAGAGTGGACTTTGTACAGAGCAGGCCTCTATAAAAGTTTAGTATATTGAAGTTTGATTTTATATTCAGCATTGACCGTCACATGGTGGTAATAAACATCTTTCTGCACAGAGACCTTGATCTTCAGAATCAGCTTTATTGTCCAGGTATGTGTGCACATACAAGATATTTGACTCTGGTTAACTTTGTTCTCTATGCACAAGCATTATAAACTGGATATTAAACTATTAAACCAATACAATATATAAACGCCTTCAAAGCCTTTAAAACTCAATAAAATGCCATTAATTCAAGCCTTTCCATGCATAGAAAGTAAGCCTTTGACACAATGACATTACTTGATCTACTTTACTACTCAACCACAATTATACCATGTCACTCAAACTGGATTTTTTGTAATTGGCAGTATTTAAACTGATCCCTTTAAAAGGTAGGAATCACAACATGTTATTTAGACTACAATAAAGGAAAGAATAAAACACACACTGACGGTTAAAACAACAGCAGAAAGATTGACTAACTCTGGGAAACATACATGCTTCTTGTGAAAGTCACTTCAACCCGGAAAACCACAGGACTGTATAGTAAGACAAGTGTGGTCTCCTTTGTCAACCAGTGTGACACAAAGTGTTTTGTGTGTGTGTGTGTGTGTGTGTGTGTGTGTGTGTGTGTGTGTGTGTGTGTGTGTGTGTGTGTGTGTGTGTGTGTGTATGCGTGGGTGTGTGTGTGTGTGTGTGTATGCATGTGTGTATTTACTTTCCTCTACACCAAAGTAGCTAAAAGTTAATCACAGAAACTGTCAACACAGCTATGCATGTAGATCAAATACTAAAAATGTCATACAACTATAATCGAGTTAATGCTGCATGTTATTTGAGCCAATGCTCTAATGTGTTAATTCTAATACACAAAGAATCCATAAACCAATGTTTTCAAAGTTACCTTGTAAGTTATACTCTATTTGAGGTATTTTCAGATCCAAATATCCTCCTCTGGAAGATTCTTATGATAAATAAGTTTAACAACAACAACAAAAGACAAGACCAAAAGGTAATATGTAATAAATGGGACCATATTTTACTTTCATAGAACATTCATTCTTTCAACCTTTACTTAAACTCCAGAGATACCTAAGGGGCAACCGGCATTTACAATGACAGCGAGTCATTACAGAATCAAGTAAAAGACAGACAACAAAACATTAAAAGAACCAGAAGACGGGTGGATACAAGGCCACTAAAATCAATGAGCCAGGGGATCTTTAATAAGTTAAGACATTTAAAGGAATAAGTAAATACAAGAGTTGAAGAGAAAGCCAAAAATGTACTGAAGTAATAAAGCTGGCTCAGTGAGTATAATAAAAATACATAAAACACAATTATGTAAAACAGTTAAAGAGGTTTGGAGGTTTGAAATCAGGTTTCTAAAATGTACATTGCCCTCAAAGAGATGTTGTATCTTGTTCCAAGAGTCAGATGCAGAAGAACAAAGAAATAAGACTAAAAAAAAGAAAGATTTTTGGAAGTTATGAATCTGTTTAAAATCTCAGAAGATAACAATCTCGATTTTTACATAAAACAATTTTTTTCCCACCTCTAATATGTGGGTAAGATATATACAGTATATAGGCACCGTGACCCCTCTCTCCATCCAGGGGGTTGGTGTGGACATTGTGGAGGAATATAAGTACCTGGGAGTGCACTTAGACAATAAACTGGACTGGTCTAAGAACACCGAGGCCGTCTACAAGAAGGGCCTGAGCCGCCTCTACTTCCTGAGGAGGCTGAGGTCCTTTAACATCTGCAGGACAATGCTGAGGATGTTCTATGAGTCTGTGGTTGCCAGTGCTATCCTTTCTGCTGTTGTGTGCTGGGGCAGCAGGCTGAGGGTAGTTGACTCCAATAGACTCAACAAACTGATCCGCAAGGCCAGTGACGTTATTGGGGTGGAGCTGGACTCTCTGACGGTGGTGTCAGAGAGGAGGATGTCGTCTAATTTGCGTGCCATCTTAGACAATGTCTACCACCCACTCCACGAAATGCTGGTCAGACACAAGAGCACATTCAGTGTGATACTTACTCCCCCCGTTGCACCACAGAACTCCATGCACAGGATGTCATTCCTGCCTGTGGCCATCAAACTGTATAACTCCTCCCTTTGCATGTCAAACACTCCATCTGACCCTGGACTATCTCTCACTAAAAACCTGCAAACTCCTCCATTATTTGATTGAATAACTATATTTCCTACTGCTATATTGTGTGTCAGAGCAACTGTAGCGACCGAATTTCCCTCTGGGATTAATAAAGTATTTCTGATTCTGATTATTTAAATGTATGCCATTTTAGGATAGAGATGCACTGGATTGATTGCCTTTAAATCAAATGATAGCTTTTGTCACTGGAAAGAGTCTTTGACTATACTGAGTCCAACAGCAAAGCTGACAGTGTTAGATGATGGACCAGGTATAGAAGGTGAGATGTGTCATCTGGTCAGATTTTTTTTTTTTTTTAGGACAAATGAAGGTCTGTAACAGAAAAAGCAACAAACTTTGTTTTGTTTTTTTACATTTTTTTTTAAATTAAACAAAAAGCACATAATGCCTACTTTGAGGGATGCTACGTTTTCTGAAACAGCATTAAGATTTAAAAAATGTTTATATAATAGTTTTATACAAATCAAACAAAAAGCCCTTGACTGTGGAGCATGTATAAAGATTCTGTTGTAATGCATCCTCATACTGCAAGCCAAACCCCTGAGATGATATTACACAGACAGATGCATACTTAAATTGAATTAGATTTTTTTGCAGATTGGTTCGGCTTTCCTGGAGCTGCCCAACTGGCTGCATATCTTCATGTCTACCTGTATTCATTTTCCCACTGTATTGTGTGTGTCTGTGTGTGTGTGTTTGTGTGTGCGTGCGTGCGTGTGTGCTCTGTCTGTGTGCGTGCTTTCATGTCTTGTGTCTGTTGTTTCCCGGCTTGTTCCCCTGAAAGAAAGCAATATGAGTCAGTGTGGAGACATATGAGCAGAGGCTTCACTGTGTGAAAAAATCAGAGAGAAGAGGTGAAAAGACCTGATGAAAGAGAGGATGGAACAGATATGAAGAGCTAACAGGGCCTTTTCTTCACACACCATGATGAAAGAAAAGTAATGATGGAGTATGTGTTGAGTCTGTTATTTCAACTATTTACATTTTTGGTCATTGATTTGCGGATTTACTTATTCCACTCTGTCATTCATTCCCACACTTTAAGCATTACTTGTTTGGAATGTTTCATGTCACCCAAAATTCCCCAAACCAAACTTGCCAGGTAGTGACAACGCTGATACTACCTACTCTACCACATGGCCATTTATAACCACCACAACCCACTAGGACTGGGTATTTCCCACAACCCCACCATACAATACGAATCACGATACAGAGACCAAGATACACTTTGTGTGACAGTATACACTGATTTTGGATAATGACCGTGTCCTACACTATTCACTGTAACAGCTGTTCTTTATTGTTGAGAATGACAGGAGAGGCCTTAGGATCCTACAACTTGAAACACTTCAATTCAAGTCCTCAGAGATCCTAGAAATACATTAAAAAATGTTAATCCTAGTGCTATGACTAAGGTGCTATTGCTAAATGCACCATAGATCAACTGTCATCAGAGTTTAGCAGCCATATCGATTCTGTAACGTCTGCATCAGTACATGTACTTGCACAGAGAACATGACGATATATTGCCGTATCGATTTTTTGAGCATAACCCTACAACCCACACAGCTTTGCCATTGGGTTATGGTGGTCATTAACCACAACCCAATGGCAACGCTGTCCATGCAAATTCAGGCTTGCTATTTCCTCACATGTCCATAACAGCGGGAGATTATGTGTTGGATGTACTCTCATAACTGAAAATATGTATTTGGGTTGAGGAGGGGTGGTCGGCTGGTCTTCAGTGACGATGACTGTTTCTAGGTTAATGTCACTACAACATGTATAGGAATGCCTTTTCAAGACACACAACAGTAGAAAACATACTACTGGTGACTGAGGCGAGAAGTGAAGAGTACAAAGCAAAACGCCAATACCCTGCTTACTTGCTTGTGTTGAATGTTCCAGACTATTACCCACTGTTCTCACATCTACTCGCCCCCACTTCGGACATTTTATAGGCACACATGCAGCCCAACTGGACAATGTCAGGAAATGTTCAGGAGTGCAGTACATGTGTTAAAGGGCCTTTAGAGATGCAGGGACACAGGCGTTGTGTTCTGCAGGTATGTGTTAGATAACCAGAGCTCACAAGGCCACTGTAGATTACGAATACCAAGCAGACGTAGCTGTGAGGCTGCAGCTTGTTTCAGGGCTGTCTACTTCCTCAAAGTGAGCTATGCGTGATTTCAGCTTTTAAGGTCTGCTAAGTAGGTCTTTAAGATTCCACATCTGGGATTGATTCAAGTGTGGCTTTCTGAGGTGAGACCTGGAACCTAACTCGGACAGAAAAAAACACACTGATTGTTTATGAGTTTGTGTGAAAACATGTATTATTGACTATGTAATGCCAGGTGGCTCAGTGATTCGTAGGATTCTTGGATTACTCATCCAACCTTAAAGCCACACTTACAAATAAATGTGTCCCACAGAGATTTATCACCAAAATTCTTAGTTTCCCTCAGTTCCATGAGGCTTTTCACCATCTTTCAGCTCATAGTTTTTGATTTCTGACCTGTGATCTTCCTCTCATCAGCCTTGTTTAAAGCAGGCAGCAGCTGTTTCTAGAGATGAAGCTCAGATTAACAACTGTACACCAAGTACCCAGCATGCAGTTAGCACAAAGTTAGCAACTAGCTGGCAAACAGTGGAGCATTAGCTGCACCCCAAGCTTAGATCGCTGTTTCTTTTCTCTCTTAAACAATCGGTCAATGAAACACAATTTGCAGATTAACATTAATAAGAACATTAATGTAATTGTCACGTCATGCAAAGAAATTCATCTCTAATACCTCTGAATTGAAGCTCAGATTTGACTGAAAGAGATTTATGACTCTCTGGCAGCAGACCGGCTGACTTTAATGACATATAAAAAGAAGTCAGCATTTAAATCAACAGTTTTAGAAACATGAAATGCCAAAAAACTACAAACAAACATAATTATGTTTACCAAGGCAAAACCTGTCGCAGTGTGGTAGTTAGTCGTATTGAAATAGCCTGCTAAACAAATGTAGACAATAGATAAGTTGCAAGTTTATCTATGTGTTTATTCAGTTTTTTACCCTGCATTCAACTATAACATTTATGGACAGTACATGAGTAAACTTAGCTTACTTCAGATATGCATAAGTAGACTTTTCTTTAGCTCAAGCCTGCTATGCTGTGTTTCATTTTAGTTTGCCCTACTTAGTAACCTTACAGCCACACTGACAGACAGGCAGCAGGTGTTTGCCTTTATGTTGTTCTCTGGAGTTCAGTGGTTTAACACATGAATGGAGGGACATCTATGCCTAAAATGGGAGCTGAACAAAAAGTTTTCCATGTGAGTTTAATTGTATTACACGTGCAGTTCTTTTTCACCAGCAGAGAGTACGATATGAATTATAACAATCATTATCACCCTGTCAAGCGGTGGCGCACGCACATGCATGGTTACTTTCCAGTTGAATGAACATTTTGTCTTCATTTTTTTTAAGAAAGATATCGGCCAATATATCGGTATCGGATTTGTTCTCTCCCTAATATCCCAAAAATCTCACATCGGTCGGGCCCTATGAATAATGTCTATCTAATCTTGTCTTGTCTTATCTCATCTTATCTTATCAAAGACAGAAAAATAAGTGTTATGATGGAAAAGCTGAATGGTTTTTGAAGATTTGTGAAATGTGAGGAGTAGAGCAAGAGGAATTTATCTGAAGTTGCAAGTATGTTAAAACAACGAGACGATGAGACACATCAGCTACTGACATCAGTGCATGCCACACTATTTGTATATGGCCGAAGTCAGTTAACAGCTGATAACGATGTTCAGGAGATTCATCAGTGCTAAGTAAACTTTATGACTATGAGTTTTATTACTGTTGCAGAGGTGTGATTCTGCAGAGGAACAGGATGTTCAAATCCTGTAAGGACTTCTGCCAAATACTGAGCTGGGTATTCCTTTACTGTCAATAGGAGCTAAGCTAAGAGGAAAAGCTCATGTTTTGGAGAAACAAAGGGCTGATTGATGATGCAGTCACAGAAAGTATGAGTGGCTTGGAGACAGAGCGCTGATGTCTGAATTTACAAAAGCCTCTGTTGTCTTGTTGTTCCAGTGGTCAGCATGACAACTCTCCATGCTGATATCAGTAGGAAATAATTCTCATTTTGTGAAATATGTAATCAAGACCGAGAACAATTTATCACCAGAAACATGAACTGAGACCAACTTTAAATCCCACTGCATGAAATAAAAAAAGTGGACCTTGCACAATATGCCTTGAGCACTGCTCAAACATATCTCAAGATCCCCATTCCAATAAAACTCTTTTCAATTTATCTCAATGTGTTGTAACATCCATTTCATAGCTTCCACAGATTGAATCTGTTTACTGGTTGTACTTGAAGCAGGAAGTTCCACACCCAAATCACAGAAAGGATGTTACACAATGTAACATAGACTGTCAGTATTACAGTTTTTTCCAATTGCTAACACACTAAAATGACATGCATTGCACAGTTATTTAAACCGACGCACAGAGAGCAAAACCTCTTCTCAAGTCTCCAAAAGGCTAAACACATTTTCTGCTTTACACACATTTTGCAATTCAAAATGACACTTTTTAAATGCACTGAACACGTTTCTCTGCATAAAACACAACAATCTGACATAAAGTCACATATTTGCCATTTCAAAACACTGCCATTCAAAATGACACTACATGAGCTAATTGGCCAATATATGTGCCACCTGGCCAAACACCTCAATGGTTAATTGTTAACACTTCAATCAGGAAGTAAGCACTATGAAAAGACCACAGGTGAGCACCTTTTTTTTTTACAACAACAATGGAAGACGTAGCAGAGAGAGGAAGAGGGAGGGTGAGAATGAGAGGGGGAGGAAGAGTGAGAGGTAGGGGTAGAGCTGGTAGAGGAGTTCATGGCCAAAGAAGACAACAATTTTCAAATGAAATCAGAGCAATCTTAGTTGATCATGTCATCAACCATGGGCTGACAATGCGAGAGGCTGGACAGAGAGTGCAGCCCAACTTGAGCTGTTTTACTGTCGCCTGTGTCATCCGGACATTTAGACTGGAGTACATGTAACCAAAATTTCTTTCACACTATGTAGTACACCCCATGTCATAGTTTATCAGTTGGGTGACACCTGTTTACTTCATGAATGGCTGATGTCATACACTAACTATACAAGTTTCCTGTACAATATACTCTACCATGGGGGAAAAATCTTTAGGCTGCATTGTCCAAGCCCTATATTTTAGTTTTTTTGTTTTTCTAAAGGACTGAGAGACGCAACCATGGTGAAGGAAGGGGCCAAATGTTCACCGGGGTACAGGAAGCTGCCAATGTAAACTTGGTTTTGGAAAATAATGAAATCAGATTACGAGAAATTCAAAGCAATTCTTTTTCAGTTTACTGTTTTTTGTGAGCATATTTTTTTTCACTCCAATGTAAATATATCTGCTGTGCATATGTTGCACTGACTTGTCAGGTGAAAAATAGAAAAAATAAATGTTTCAACAGCATGTGTGTGTATCTGCAAATATTTCTGTGCATGTGATTTTCTACAATTTGAACTATTTTAGTGTTTTAGTGTTTAGTGTTTCATTATGCCCAACAGTATGTAGTTGGTTAGACAAAAATCTGGTAATATGAATGAAGTGTGTGCCATGTGGTGCAAAAGTTTGATTTTGATAATGCTATATGTAGTTTTGGTTGCAGTGCTTCATTTTTCAGGATACTGTATATGAGGTATTTTGCAGTTTGGGTGTGTGGTTTTGGGAATTGTGTTAAGTATTTTGATAAAACCAGCCTAGTTTGTAAAATTGTGTTTTAGCAATTGGAAAAAACTGTAATGGACGTAGCCTCATTGACTTCACCCATCTGATACTGCAAGGGGCTTTGGACGCTCGTAGATGGCAATCACCATGCTGGAAATGCTTTCTCAGCCTAACTTTCAGTCAGCCTAAAGACAGACTAAGAGCTGGAGTTAAGGCAGGTCTTAACCCTTTTGACAAACAGCTACACCGATAAGCCAATCAGACCCATTTGTTTTTTTGAACCAGGCTGTAAACATGTTAATTTCTGCTTTCTTCTGGGGTTTCTTCAGCCACCCTCAAGCAGACACTTGATGAACTGCAGGATTTTGCACTTTCACATTGGCTTCATTTTTCAACCAGCTTGTACGTAATATACTGGGGAAAAAAGGCTTTGACAAGACCCACTACAACTGCAGTTGAATAAAAATGATCACTTAATTTTGTAGACATCCAAGCTTTGTTTTCTTGAAGTAAATCCATAAAGGTAAAAAATATTAACGTGAAATTAACATCAAGGCATTGTCCCGATAAGATGTGATAAAGCAGTAACTTTGCTCTCTTTTCCATCATGGTTGAAATGCCAGGACAGAAAATGTCAAGAGAGACTAAATCCAGCAGCCCCCTATCTCTGCTCCACTCCCCTCTCTCCTTGTCTGCTTTTCCGCTATCTTGTTCCTGTCTCTGCATTTTTTAACTTCTGTTTAGCCTCCCAGCGATGAACTCTCAAAATGACTCAATAAAGCACCGCTGATACATGACTATCCCTCTTTGTTTTTTTTTCTTCCTCTCTCAAACTCTCTGCCCCATTCAGTTCTTTATTCTCTGTAACTTTTTTCTTCTCCTCTCAGTTCATCCGTCATTATGGAGCCACAAGAGAGGATAATGGAGTCTCTAAAGGCCATCGACTTCTAGGGATCTATTGTAAATGACTGCACAGAAGCACATGCAGGCACTGTTTCCTCTCCCTCCTCTCTGCAACCTTTTTATTGAGTGCCAGTCAGCAAGATCCTCAGGACCATGTGCTATTGTAAAATGTTGTTTATAGATTCCGTGAAGCAGCAAACAAAGAGAGAACACTTCAGGAATTATTGTCAAAGGAAAAACACCGAGTATGTTGTGCTTGAAATGACAAATTATTTTTATCTATGATATTTGATAACAGAACTGTTGAAGTGTGTCACTTCCTTCCTGTTCTGTCCACTTTTAAACCCTTTTGACCTCTTTCAGTTTCTGTAATTCTTTTTTAGGCATTTTTTTTTGTTACAAATAAATCGTGAAAAACAACATATGGTCTGATTTCAAATCAATCAGAATTTATGTTGATTTTGTATCCCTCTTATCCAATCTATACCGCCCTGCCCCCTTCCACCCCTCAATCTTCCTTATGTAGCTGCTCTGGCCTTGTTTACCCAGGCCCTATTTAAACATGATGACCACATCCTGTAGGTATTCCAACTATTTCCTAGAGTACACTTTGAGCTGTTGTAGTGTATGACCTTAACTGGCTGCCGCATTGACCAGTGATCTACAGTATAACTTGTGTTGTTTGCACTTTATTCCATGTGTGAGTATTCATTAAGCTAAGTGGATTTGTTTCTAGGGGTTCACAGTTAATAACCGCTTTCCTGACCGGAGCTGTAGAAGAGTATAAAGCAGAGAAGCTCTGCTCAACGTGAATGACGCCGTAAACATTCCAGACTATAACCCGCTCTTGGCTTGGCCCATGTGTATATCGCTTGAGTGAGGGTCGGATGCACTCGGTTCAGAGGGGAGAGAGAGAGCCAAGAGAGGACGAGGTCAACAACAGTTCAAGTCTGACTTACTGGAAATAACTACAAGACTATAAAATTAAGTCACTCTGGGAAATGTTCTGACGATTGAACGCCGATCATTAACTGTTGAAATTACAATGAATTTGTCTGTTTATACAGTGTAAACGCTGCACGGTTAAAGACAGTCAACAGAGCTCTAATGTTTACCAAGAAGCATGTCAATATGTACTCCATTTATTCATGAAAAATAATAAAAGGTAAGAAAGGTTTATTATGTTCCATAATCAACATACTGCCTCCAACTAAATGTAAACATTTACCTGCCAACATAAAAATGATGATGTAACAGTTATATGGATTATATTTCTTTCAGTGACTATCCAATCTACAATAGCAGCCGACGCTTCAGCTATGTGGCTCATTTCCTTTTAGGTTAAGCTCAAACAACATCCTAAAATGTTTCTTTGTAACAAATTTCCTTTTCTAGCTATTACCTCAGGTCCAGAACCGATCATACGATAAATGAACTCAGCTGTATATAAGTGTGTTGTAACGGGATTAAATAGTTAAATATGAATGGATTATTTATGGCGTTTTGGAGTTTTATGCTTTATGAAGCTCCAAGGAGGCCATAATAGTCAGCCTTATACCAACATTCATGGTGTTGTTCTTACTTTAGCGTCATAATGAGCTTTACATTTTTGGTTTTGAGTTAAATATTTTGAACATTATTGTATGGACTTCCTTTTAAACTGCGATAGATATTAAAAGTGTCTGTATTAAAAATGTATTAAAAACTATTAGTGATTCTCCTTTTTATGTTGCGGTGACACCAAACAGGCATTACGTTGGTCAGTACTTTCGCTCTAGGCCAGTGGTTCCCAACCTTTTCCAACTTAGGGCCCACTTTTAAGTCTCAAAAAGTTTAGTGTGCCAGGCTTAGGTTTAAAACTCCAGTCTTAGTCCTATCAGCAAAGCAGATATGATGTGTGAAACTAAAATGAGTAACAGCCGTGTACATGACAGAAAAGTATAGTTACAATATGTACACGACTTTGTTCAAACAGCTTTGTTTTGTTTGTATTCTTGTCAAAGAATGGGCAAATCTAATTGAGATATTTCCATTCATTCTGTACTGTTTGCTAACTTACTAAGTTTATATACATGAAATTATTTTAAAATCTGATACAAATAATCTGCAAAACCAAACTGTGGGTCACTTTGGGTCAACAAAATGAATGGCATCTATTCAGCTTATCAGCAGTGTGCACTCTACATAAACACAATTTATTTCAGTTCAAACAGGATGGGAGTAAAGGTTGAGTTTCTGTTCAGAGAAAAGGAAAGCCAAAAAGATTTGGGAGTCACATTTTCCAGTAAGAAAATACACCAACAAGTGAGGTCATCCTGGGTTTTTCCATGAGGCTCAACTCAAACAAGCTTAAGGTAAACATTTACACAACACTCAGTTCTGTTCTTAACCCCTCAGGATGAGTCTTGTTATCTCTTTATACAACATTGACTCAATAAGAAATAAAAGACTGTGTCTATGCGTCCTTAAGGGTTAAACATCAGTTTATTTAGTAAAAGTCCCCGGATTACAGTAAGTCCGCTCAGTCAGGTACAGACATGTGATCACACCTGCATAGAAAGCGATATTCATGGACCAGTGAATTCTTAGTTTCATACAGATTCATACTTCAGTAAAGGTGAAAAAAGCCTTTTTGCAGAAGAATAAAGCCCCTTTCAGTAAAGTCTTTTAAAGTTTCAGTCCCACCAAAGTACAATAAGCAGGGAGGAGTGTGTAACTTGTTATTATGAAAGACTGGAAGTAAAACTAATGCCTCAATATGACCTACAACAAGAGCGAAGAAGAAGACACCAGACAGAAGATTCATAATGATATACACAGTCTTTGTTTTTATGTCTGTTTCAGCTGCAACTGCGTTGGTGTCAGACAATTAACTGCAAGCTGCTTAATTTACAATCAAAGATTCTCGGTGTATGTCCCTTTGGATGCTTAATGGACGAAGGATGAGATTTATTTTCCCAAAACAAGAACAGAAAAAAACAATACGGTGTACTACTTTGAGCATGGGGTCAACACTAAATTACCAGCTCCACACAGTAGCTTTAATTAAGAATAAGTATCACTATACGACTCTGACTATATTTAGGGATTTTGGTTTAATGATACCCTGTGCTACAAACACATTTCAGGATCAACAACAAGGATTGAGGTTAAATACCCAGCCCTGCCTCTCATGGTTTCTCCCTGTGCAGTTTATCTCTACAGGTTTTGAGATATCTGCCTTTTGCCAAAGACAACTTTGGAGAAATACATTTCTGAGGTGAAACCTTGAAAATCTACATTCCCACATTGACATTTCCTGTATGTATCCATTACTTACTCTTCTGGATTATTTCTTTGAGAGAAAGAAGTAACTTGAAGAACTTTTGACTTTCAGATAGAATGTCTTTGTAAATCTGGTGAGGCCTTTCTTTAGGATCCGTTTCCAATAAAACTTCAGATTTTAGACTAAAAGTTACCATGAAGACAACATGAACAGTATTGCAGGGACTGTTGTTTTGGCATCCATGGTAAAAGTGTAAACAGGAAGTGCTAGCCTCACTAACTTTTGCCAGAATTTAAACAACTTTCAGCAGACAATAGCGATGAGCTGATTTTGGATTATCACACATGAATCAGTGCTGGTGTGTATGTTAGCCAATAAAACCGAAACTCTTTCAGTACAGAAATGCTCTCATTCAAAAAAAAGGGAAGAGCAACAAGAGCTCTTTCACTACCTAAAGCATAAATACATAGCCCTGTTCAACATAAACACACTGGGTGAAGTTTGTTTAGAGGATCTTAATTAACTTTGAATGTGTTCCTATTCTGAACAGTCACTCACTGGTCATAGTTGGAGCTGCATGTCAGCTCATGTGCCAATCTCACTGCAGCTGCCTGTTTAGTTAATTTATTTCTTACACTGCTTTGTTGAACACTTGATAGATGTTACTCGTAAAAAAAGTCAAACAGGATAAAACAGGTCCTGCATTTCCCTGTCAGGCTTCACTTTCACTTATGTGTCAAAATATGAGTTAATCTGCCTTGATTTGAATATGAGTGTCCTATAGGGGATACTCAGGAACTGACAGCTACAGATGTAATCCTAAACTATTTTGATTTTTTTCCTTATCCACTTTTTATGAGATAAAGAAAAGAAAACTAAATATTTGATACCTGCCTCTTGCATGTGAATATTTTGTGAACTTCTTTGGGTTATGGACTAAACAGGACATACGAGAAACACATTCCTGGACATTTTCCTTTTCTTTGTTGTCATTTAAAGACCAAACAACAACTGGATTCATAATAAAAAAATCAACAGATTAATTGAAGTTCAAATATTTTTTAGTGGCAGCCATAGTTTTTGTTTACCTTTCAGTGCACTATAGATTTTTTTCTTTGTAATTTAAAAAAGGGACAGTACACACTAATGAGCATAAACATGTAAATGCAAATATGCCAGATTGTAGGCTAACTTCTATCTGTAGTCTCTTGGCAGGTTGGTGGTGCACAAGTACACAAATGTACATATAAACAAAATGACAAGCAAAAACCAAACAACAAGATTCATCATCTTATCTCTGCAGCCATTTCATACATCCATGGTCTACATAAACACAATTTATTTCAGTTCAAACAGGATGGGAGTAAAGGTTGAGTTTCTGTTCAGAGAAAAGGAAAGCCTTGTACCATTAACCATGATACATGGTTAATGGACTGCACTTTCCCGGTTCAGACTGCTCAAAGCTCTTTTACACTACATGTCACATTCACTCACACACTGATGACGGAGGTTGCTACATAGAGTGCCAACCGTACTAGTCACTCCCTACTAATCTACTGCGCGCACACACACACACCCACACACACACACACACACACACACACACACACACACACACACACACACACACACACACACACACACACACACACACACACACACGCACACACAGATGGCTGTGCCTTCAGCAACTTGTGTTTCAGTGTCTCGCCCAAAGACACTGTGACATGTAGACTGCAGGAGCTGGAGATTGAACATTACAACACATTTGCAGGATGTAGCACATGTGTTTTCCTCGGGAGGATTAAACATCACCCACATGGAAACAATTCTCCTTTAAATCAGAGACGGTGTAAAAACAGAGTCATTATAGCTCACACGTGTTGTGAGCTCTTGTGTTGTGTTTACTGTGAATGAATCTATAGTGATAATGATACAGTTGGGATTTATTGTGCAGCCATAGAGAGCACAACTACTTTATTAACCGGCTGATTGAAACATCACAAAAAATGCAGATAAACAGATTCAGGAGCAGGAAAAATCTTCACCATTACTTTTTAATCATCCCACTGCCTTTTGCCCACCCCTTCTAGTAACTCTCATTCACTTGACGCACACGCACACACACACACACACACACACACACACACACACACACACTCACACACAGGAGCTCTCTTATTGCCTTCATTAATAATTTACAAGTGGTGGAAATTGATCAGAACAACAATGTCAACATAGCAGAGCTCATCTCAGTGGCCAGTGTTCATATGAACCTTTCAAAGACTTCAGCTCTTTGACCAAAGTTACAACAGAATACTTTTCAGTATTGTAGAGACGGTAGAAAGCTGATTACAAATGTATATTTGATCATAGTTTAATCGAATCTCATCAATGAAGTGTTAAACTCATCAAACTTATAATATCATATCGCTCTTTATCATTTATTTATCTAACTTCATATTGTTATCCCAATACTGAAGAATGTAATAGCACATCGAATGTGTGTCTACTAACTATCATGCAGGCCTCTTTTTTTTATTTTTATAAAACAGTTCTACAAATGGCCTCATTAAACAACACCAGACGATTATTTCGTAGTTCACTCTATAATTCATTTGGCTCCACCTTCACATCTAGTTTCTCAACTTTTTCCTCCACTCCTGCCACTCTGTGTGTTTGTCTCCTCATTTGGAGGTGTTTTTCGGACCGTAGGAACTTCTTCATTGTTCAAGGAACTGTAGGAACCCTCCTCCTTTTTTATTCATTCCGCACCACAGGAACTATGAACAATTTTAGTTTCTAGAACGCTGTTAAGAGGAACCTTTTTAATTCCTGCTTCAGAGTAGGTTATCATGGCAGTGCGAACTCAGACAGAAACAAAGTTTCCATAATGTGTAGTTCTCCCAGTACCTAGAACTGTTTGGTCCAAAAACACCTCATGCTTTGGTGGCAAGTTTGATTCTGAGGTACCATCTTAATCAATTCAGACATAAACCTCCTGCTTCATTGCTAATCATGGGAATTCAGGAAATCTGTAGTGGAGTGATTCACATGGTTGAAGGTTTAACTATGTTGTGCTTTAGAAGGCCTATTGCCCAATCAGATTACTTTGGGCAAGAGGCCTTTACTTTTTCAAACTTCCTGTAGAATAATCGAAATTGAATCAAACTCACCGAGATAGAGTAGATTAGAGCAGCAACTCCCAGCGGCAGGCAGCAGCAGATCATAGTGAAGACGGAGTAGCACAAGTAGTCATTGACAGGGTGCTGCAGCGGGACCGGGGTCACAAACTGTGTGGGCTGGACAATGACGCTGGCCTGCTGGCCTGGGTACGGCTGACCCACGGGGAAAGGCTGTGGCTGTGGTCCATATCCTGGTCCTCCATACTGCTGGGGCGGGGCTCCATAACCCTACATGCCCAAAACATGAAAAAACAACTTACTCAAAACAAAACTTAACAGAGGTGCCTAGTGAAACCAACTGGATAACACGTGGAAAAGTGGTGCACATGGGAAGGGTTTACATGAAACAAAAGTACTCGAGATTTGGGATCAGGGGAACAGAGGAAGTGAAACTAATGTTAAAATACGGTTTGATGTTTAACAGGAACCCAAGACAAAACCCTTTTTGGGTGTGTTCCTGGTTGCTTATTTATATGATTACAGTGGTCTGGTTAGGATTTATACCCAACCAGAAATACAATAAACTGGCCGTTAATAAATAATAATAATAATACATTTTATTTATGGGCGCCTTTCATGTCACTCAAGGTCACCTTACAGTAGTAAAAACAACACAAACAGACACGAACACAATCAACTACATAAGAAAAAAAAAAAAAAAAAGTAACACTTATTAATACTGTTTCTGTCTTCTTCTTTTTTAAAGATAAAACTCCATGCATGTCTTAACTTTATCTGATTCTGTCCTGCATGTAGGCAAGTTTTCTTATTGAAAACATCTGTTTCATAATTATAAAGAAACATCACTTTAATGATCGTCTTTTAACCCACAAGACTCATAATGAAGATTTAAATCTGGTAATCTTAACAGTAACTGTTCAACCCCAAAGAAAAATAGCCTTACTTATCCACATTTCAAAAATGTTTTTCCAAGAGCACCGTGTTTCTGTGTTTTTTTTAATACAGTGACTTGGATATCATCGGTTCGAACAGGAACACAAAGTCACGGTTATTAAGGACTGTAAGAGCTGATATATTATTACATATGTATAGGCTACGTCTCGTTTTTTTTACTCCTATTTACATTCTTAGCACAAATAAAAAATATTTTAAAGTGATTAACATTAAAATGCATTGTCATTAGCGTGTTACCATACTTGGAAAAACAACGTTAATGGAAAAATAAATAAATAATAAAAAGCAAACAAACAAAATACTAAGCTGAGAAGTCTCCCGTTATCTTCTGCAAAGTGATTATTTATGAACTTTGTATTCATGCTGGTCAGTTTGCTGGACTTCTGACCTGCGGCTGAGGAGGGTATCCCTGGCCAGGCTGCGGGTGCCATGGGTGTGGGTTGTCCTGGTATGGTGGAGGGGGAGCCTGACCCATGGAGGACTTCTCACCAGTCCAGTTCGATGGAGGGGCGCTCGCAGACTTGTCAGGGTCCATCATACAACGTGAAAGTTACTGTCAGAGGAAAAAAAATCTCACTTTATAAAGCAGGGTTATATTCTTCAGGTTTTCCCGATGTTGCACTCCTGGTGTCCCGTCGTGAATAACATTGGTCAACTTCGGAGGATTGATGACATTTTCTGCCTAGTGTCAAGCCTAACAAAATAAATGACAAACTTCCGGGTTCAACTTTCAAATTAAAGGCACTGTCTGACATGATCGAGGTTTTTCCATTTTGTTGTTGTTGTTGTTGTTATTATTATATATAAAATAGGATAAACCTTAACTGAGCCCACATTGTGGACATTTTCCGTGTTTAAAATGTGTAAACAGTGAACCAACCATCCAAGTCGTTTAATAAAAAAAATAAAACAATTACAGAAATGCAGCTGTTGTTGCATATTAGTATTGTACATTCAAACAGAAATACAGTGCACACATTTCACAAAAATGCTTGAGTTTGTTATTTCACATTAAAGTTGATAAATTGTTGCTAATGTTTCTATTAGGAGTAGGCTTGGCTGAAGAGTCCGACTGAAGCAGGGAGGAATGATTTGGGTTGTATTAATATAATTCTAATATAAACAATATTAAAACAAATAAATAAAAACGTTTTTTTTTATTCGATGGTTATTGGGTAACATTACTTTACTTTGAAAATTCTCTTGACATGCCATAAAAAGGCTTGCATTGTCCACTATAAAAAGGCATATGTCATGTGTCACAAGACTAGTTGCAGGTATAAACTCCGAGAATCAGCCATTTTATATAGCTCTTCAAACATTAATCAAAAGATAGAGTGTTTAAAAGTAACAGAAAGAAAACATCCGATCCATCTTTATCTTGTAAAAGGAACGTACAATTCTTAAAATCGAGCTTTAATAATTTTGACACACAATCCACACTAAGTTATTTTAGGCTTTTATTTATAATAAAAACAGTTCTCATTTCCGGTCTTGTCCTCGCTATCACTGTTCGGCTTGATGCTGCAGACTCCCTCATTACATCCAGCCAATAAATGACAAGGGAGGGGCCAATGGGGGCGAGGTTGCAATAACTGCAGAAGGTTTGGCCTCTTGCAATGATCAGGCAGAAATTTACTGGAAAGCAAATCCTTGCAGATAATTACTTCCTTACAGCTAGTAGGCTATATTTGGGTTTACAGTCATCCTGACTTAAAATCGGCTCAAACTCTCATAGAGCAGCAAACAACTAAGGCACCTTCCTCTATACTCTAGCCATTTTGTCCTATAACATAAAGCACACAGATGGTTAGCAACAGCCCAACAGCATGGTTTTAAGAGTCTTCAATGAGAAAGTTGGTAGTGTCCACTAGATGGAGCCAGAGCCTTTCCAGCAGGCAAACAAGAGACATGACATACCAGAAAAAAACGCATGTATTAGGCTACTATCTTTTTGGTTCTGTGCTATGTAAACATACTGTAGGCTACATAATTGTAGTTACTTTTTTCTCTACTTTCTTTTTTTAAATAACTGCCCTCAGGGTTTTATACATCTACACCACATGTTTTATGTTAATGTAGTTGATTCTTTTTGACACTTTAAACTTGAAGTAACTTGTTTGGTTGTGTTTTTTAAGGTTTTAAAAATGAATAACCAAAACGTAACATATAAAAAGGCTTAGAATTCAAGCCCACCAACATGAGCTGCTGTATTTTTATACAGGTGTAATCACTTTTAGTGATGCTTAGACCTCCTCTCTCAGTACCTGTCGTTGCCACTTGATGGCAAAAGATTAAAGTTACAGGCTGCACACCATCTACTTTGGAGACAGAGGTTTAATTTGTATAACATTCCCTTCCTCATATTTAGCTGTTCCCAGTTCAGAAAAAGCCAACTCTTGACAACTCTAGTGGTGACTTTAAAAGGGGACATATTATGAAAATCCACTTTTACAGTGTTTTTGAACATATATTTGGGTAACCTGAGTGTCTATCGACCCACAAAATTTGAAATAAATCCATCCAGTCCCTTGTTTGTGGTCTCCTTAAGTCTTACCACACAGAGAAAAGTGCTCCGTTTTGAATTTTTTCAACTTGTAACATCACAAGTTGGATTGTGGTAAAAAAATACCCTCCTCTCCCCTGGTATCTCCACCCATGGACTCCACCCCCAGCCTAGAGCAAAACTTTTGCGCAGGTCTGCCATTTTTATTCTCACTACAGAGGAGTACTGTCCACTGGGAAAACTCAGGGGGGTCTCATTGCATTAAAGAGACACACACACCAAACGGAGTGCTCTGAGAGAGCTGGTTTATACAGGGTCACAAACCTCCTCTGGTGCTTGATTCATGTTATATTCTGACCAAAGCACAGCACAGATGTTTCATTAAGACCACAGGGGACTGTTTGAAAAGGTGGAAAAGAGGTATAATATGTCCCCTTTAAACATGTTTTAGGGATATACAGAGCCTTCATATTTTAAAAGAAAGGCCGGTAATTCACAGATGATATAGTCTACCATTAATTCTTTTACGAGGCTGTTATAAATAGTATTTTTTTTTGTATTTAAAATGATCTTTTTTGATGATTTTTTGTGTGCCTTTTATTGAAAAGACAACAGAAGAGAGTAACAGAGAATGTGGTGGTAGCTTCACGGACTGCACTGGTGGTGTGCCATTTAAATGTTCAGCCTTAATTCATTCTTCAGTGCAATATTCCTTTTTGTTTCTAAAGTTATTTATTTGTAATCCAATCTTTTATCCCAGCACTTAAGCAATATTTTACATTTTATTTTTTCTTGAATGAAGTTGGTCCTTATATCTCAGTGTACTCAGGCTCTCTTTTAGTCGTTATGTAATACATTAAGATAAAAGCGGCTGCAACTATTATCTTATCTTTCTATCAGGAGTACAAATTAATAATCACAGCTATCCCATTAGTCAATTAATCATTAAAACGTTCTATCCATCCCAGACTCAACAGAGTTGCATACTGAAGAGTTCAGCTGAACTGTTGAAGGCTGATTCAAACTTCAGCTATGGGACCACTGACACACAAACACGGACAAACAAAAACAAAAGTCATCTCTCACAGTTATTTTTTTCAATAATTCTTTTATAGAAACATGACAGAGTCTCTGTGTATCTCTGAACAGTGCAATCCACTACACTCCTCCTTTAAACTACACATGGAGATTAACAGATTATCATGGAGTATTAACAACAGCTCTCTTAAGGATCATGACTACGTGGATTTGATACATTTGACATTAAAGCATGGTCAGTGGGTTAAGTTGGTCAAAGTTAACATTTCATGTAAATTGCAGCCGGATGGAGTCCAAGGAAATTTTCCCCAAGGCAACAAAAGCATATCTCACAATGTTGACTTTAAACAGACACTAGAAGTAGTGTGAGACTGATTCAAGCTACAGTATGAGGATACTCAAGGACGTTTTTGGTAAAAGGTTTGTGTTACCGTTGATTGGAGTCACTTTCAGCTCAATCAAGCACAATGATTATCAATTAATAAAAACAACATTTATGCTCCATTACTAGAGGAATTCTTCAAATGTTGGACATTTTCTTTCTTCCCTTTTCAATATCTAAATACAGGAAAAAGTTCAATTGATTGAAATGAAAGTGACATACGTTGTGTGTGTGTGTGAAGGTGCATGCTTCAGATCAGTAGCTCAGTTATTAGGCAGAAAGCATCACTCCTTACAGCAGGAACACACAAACTACTTTCATCTTCTCTCTAACATAAAATCAAAATCCTCGTGCTGGATGTTTCAGGCAGCCAGATGTTTTCTGTTGGTTGCAGGTGTCGAACGTCAGTGTGTCTTTTCTGATTGACATCTATCAGTCACAGGAACGACCTGAACGACAAACAGGCTGGAGGGTGAGTTTCCATATTAAGACACGTTATCATTTCAAATGTGACCAGGGACCATATTACACTGGAAACAATGTTGTTCGTCTTTGATTACATCTGGAAAAATGAATTAAATGAATAATTCACATAGTTAATGATGTCATTCAACCTGAGGTTTTATTACTATTTAAAGCTTCATTTATATTTCATTAATCTTGACAGTCATTCAAACCAAATTATCAAGAATAATGTTCACTATTACTTCAACCCACATTTGTTTTTGAGAATATTTTTGAGCATCTTAAACTTTATATTTATTTGCCTCAAACTCGTTAAATAATGAGCAGGGGAAAGAGACAGAGAGAGAGAGAGAGAGAGAGAGAGAGAGAGAGAGAGAGAGAGAATGTGCGTTTCTATGTGTTTGCGTGTGTGTTTGTGTGTGTGTGTGTGTGTGTGTGTGTGTATGTGTGTGTGTGTGAGAGCGTCTCTATGCCAATGCAGGTGGAAATTGCTTGTGAGTGCAGTATGTCCCTGTAGGGTGCTGCTCAGTAACTTATGTACTGCACAAACAAACATAAACACAGTGTTTCTACACATGGGCCACTTGTGTTTTGTGTCTAAATTGAAACTGTTACAATTGAGGATGTTAAGAGTTTAAACTGTTGTGAGCTTAAAGACTACATTATGATGAAAAAATTACATCAAAGTAGTGTCTAAAGACCACAGTGTGTGTATGTGTGTGTGTGTGTGTGTGTGTGTGTGTGTGTGTGTGTGTGTGTGTGTGTCTCAGACTCTAGAGGGCATCTTTCATGGCTTTATCACTCCATTGAACACACACCACTTTTACTCCCCTTCCTCCATCCCTCCTCCTCCTCCTCCTTCTAGACACCCAGAGTCCCACCACCTGTTGAACAGCAAGGTCCAGCACTATGGGAGCTTTCCATACTGCGTCAGTGTGTGTGAGGCCGTTTACAGTGAAACAGATGGACAGAGTAAATATAACTGTAGACCTTGGTTAGACGTCAACTGGGTGATGAAATCTTTGTATTTCATGGGGATAAAAGCTTTGTGTGTTGCTGAACACAAGTCCACACACTTACTGCATGTGTAGTCTTGTTTTATTTAAACAGACACTACAGTGGAAGTTAACAATCAGTGGTAGTGTTTGATCATTTTAGAAGGAATATGTTCTCTGTGTTTATTAAAGCTGTTATTCTTGCAGTGTTTGAGTCTTTTCTTTGACTCTTAAAGCACACCACGTTCAAGGAGTCATCCACATAGTCTCTGCTGTCAGGGAGGATCGGCAAGAATCTCAAACCCTTGCCTGTTTAATAAAGTTAAAGGAGAAGTATGTAAGATATCTAATTGTTTTTGCTTTGACTAGAGAAGGGAGGCAGTTTTATGGCACCCCCTGCATGGCTGTCTTGGATGCTCCTCGGTTTGGGCAAACAGCAAACCAACAGGTGTTGCAGCGATGGAAACAGGAGAGAAAACCGGTTCAGATAAAACTGATTCTTACTAACCTAAGAAGCCCAGGCATTTTCTAATAAGCTCCACGAGCAGCAAAGTGGTAAAACTAAGCTTCCGTCTCAGCAACATGGCAACCTGCGTGCACATCGACTCTAGGGAGGAGAGGACGGGGTGGAGACAGCTCCCTCCAGTGTTTTGAATTTGGACTGCAGTACCACTTTTACACACTACATGTCAGAGTAACATATTGTTCCTTTAACTAGATATACCACTCCTTGGTTGTTTGCATTCTCCCATCAGTCAAGTTAAAGCTTACATCCATCAGTATTTTAAAGTGAGTTGCAGAGTTACTGTGTCCTGAAGTGTGGACAGGGGGTCAGGGGAAATATTATGTATATTGGAAATAATTTAAAAAGCATCAGTAGGCCCAAACAGGAAATGTGTCATCGCTTACACCTACTAAAAAAGACATAATGTGAGAGAACATGTTATTCTCTTTGTGTCTCTGAGCAGCGCATGTGATTGTCAGAAGACCCTCTCGCTGTATCACAACAATCAGATCTTGAGGGAACGACTACAGTAATATGAGATTGTTCACAGCTAGGGCACAGATAGCAATTTTTCTTTTAGATGGGTAAAGAAAGCAATGAAAGAAATAATTCAAGACAGTTTTTTTCCCTCTAGATCATTCTGAAGCTCACAGAGAAAATTACCCATGAGTTACAAAATATAATCAACTCATCATTTTTCCAATCACACTTCTGTATAAAAATGTGGCATCATGTTATTCCAAATGAATATTTGTGTCAAATTTGTAGATATTCCCTTATGTTTCCTAAGTTACAATGTTCTTAAGCATGAAAACCTGAGAACAGGACGCTTCTTGCAATGGCTGTGTCAGTGAACAAACGTTACCTTATTCGGGGAGCATCTGCTGAGCATTGCTTGCTGTCCTCCTCCTGCAAAGAGCAGAAACCAGTGTCAGAGGAGAGAAATGTACAAGACTGCTATGAGTTACGTTATATTTAACAACTCAGGAATTTGGTAACCTTAGTAAAGGAACTCTTTCTACAACATAATACAGATATTTGGAGTTTCTATTTCTATGGACAAAAGTTTTTTTATGTTTGACTGAATGAAGCATCACCTCTTGTCCTGGTTGAACTTGCACCTGCAGTGGCCGCCTGGAACAAGACAAATGATTAGCCTGTTTTATGATATGATCAGGGGGTATTTTTGAATGTGTGTGTGTGTGTTTATGTCTAAGTATGTGTAGATAAGGGTTTGCGTGTGTTTAATTTGCATCTTACTGAACAGGATGGTGATGCCAATAAGGCAGAGGACAGCAGCAAGAATCAGGCCTCCAACACGCAGCCTGTGGTAGTCTGCAGGGCAAACATACAGTATGTTAAGTTAACCATTTTATTACTTATTATTGTGTAAAGGTAATGAATTAATAAAAAATCCATTCAAAAGAAGACATGTAAAGTCAGTTTCAGATCGCATTTTCAAGTTCCAACAACCCATAAATGACTTACCAAAGGTAAACGGGTCATCCTCGACTGAAGGAAGACAAAAAGTGAGGGTCAGTCGACAGCAGCAGATAAATGAGGATATAGAGAAACATCAACATATCAATCAGTGACACAGTAAAGTCAACAGTTCAAAGTGAGATGACCACACACAACGGCCTGGTTTGATTCTCTTGCAAATAATTGACATACCTGACCATCAGATCAATACATTTCAACTGAAAAGTGATGTAACACTTATTTGTAATCATAAGTTTAGCTCCTACTGTCCTGTGATTCTCTTATCTTATTATTTTCAAATGTATGGATTGATCTGGCCAAGAAGAGCCTGTAGGTGTACTCACCGTCCTGTGCTTCTGCAAACACCAGTGACATGACTGCAGGAGAGCAGAGACAGACAGATGACAAAAGTGAAACACAGCTGGAGGGATCTCGTTTATTTGAAGGGAAAACATTTCCTAGCTATTTCATTATTTGTAGGTAATGGATTCAAGTTACCACATGAAAAATATACTCTCTTAAATCTGTTTTGTGCACTTTGACAGAATTAATCTCAAAGTTCTTCATAATTTATAAGTCAGATTTTGATGCCTTCAGGTACTTATACTAAACAATATAAATACATGAAAAATGTAATGCAATCATTCTTGCTGAAAACGGATTAAATGAAAAGTCTTTAAAAGGTTTTTACTCACGTGTCATAAACACCAACGCATGGATCTTTGCCATCTTCACCTGTGATGCTTTCTGTGCCTAAGGGGATAAAAAGACACTGATAAGATTGATGTATACAAACAATACTATTCATCTTTACAGTATTAGTAACCTACAACAGAAAAAAAAACCATCAGTGATAAAAATATTGACAATTGTATTAACAAAACTGTGCCTTTGTTTTTCACTCATGTTTTCAATTTTGACTGAGTTTTACTGCAAACTGCATGTGGTGCACTCAGGCTAGTGGAACAGAGATTAACATGGGCTAAATAATATTATCTCAAGTCCCGACGGCAAAATAATCATATTTGGATGTGAATGTTGGAAGGCTGATTACTGTAGTTGTAACTGGCTCCAGTCAACAGAGAGCTGCTACAATAGTTAGCTTTCCTGTGTTTTGTGAGGGACACTGAAAGGACTGAAACACACACACACACACACACACACACACACACACACACACACACACACACACACACACACACACACACACATGAATGCATCACTTTTACAGTTCATGCATTTGTTCCTTTGGAAGCACACACAAAAAGATGAACAATTAGGCACACAGTGGTCTCACTCTCTCACTCTATCTCTCTCTCTCGCACTCGGTCTGAAACTTGATCTGATGTTGATGGGAACAACAACATCAAGTGTTGCAACCATCCTTTTTCTGCTTTCAGGGTTACTTTGTACTATTTTCCATCAGTTTTTATGACAGCATGCACAAACCTTCCAGAAAAAATCAATGTGAATATGAACAAATTGAACTCCCGCTTTTAAAATTATTCCTGTCTAAAATTGGATTGTAACCTTATTTCTATTGAACACTGGTGGGTACATGCTGGTTGGCTTTTTGAGCTGCCAACAGTCAATGAAGATATTTTTATTTCCCAATCATTGCTAATGGCTAAAATTGACAAAAAGGCTCTTTATCTTCAGAGATGGCTCTCAACACTGAGAAATAAATGCACAATAACCACACTCATATTATTCATATTATCTCCTGTCAGCTGCAGATAACATCCCACACACTGTCTAACTCCCAATTTCCACATATTTCCAGTAAAGTTGCTGTGTGTGCTTGCTGTGTTTGCTGCCATGCTAAAAAGCAGCAGCAGCAGCGTGAGTTGAGGACACACCCACGTGGAGGAGACACACCTTGAGTAACAACAGCAGTGATTTTCCACTTACTGCACTTTTCCACTTAGACTGCTCCATAGTGAAGAGCAAACACACCAGAGCACATTTCAAACTGGCATACACACACAGTCGGGTGAGTTAAAAACTCACAAAAATACAAACATGCATTATAACGTATCAAAGGATGAGTACGGTAAGTTAGGGTTAGAAGAACTGATCTCTGCTGAAACTACAGAATATAAAGCAACAAATAAGGTGTTTGGTGCTCTTGGCTTGCTAAATTTTTAGCTCTACGAAAATGATTTTTAGAAATTGGAAACATCTTAGTGTCTTTGTTTAATGTCTTTCTAATTTGGGCAGAGAAAATCATGTGTCCTAGCTTAAAGGTGGAGTTCTCGTTCAAGTAGCACTATATTTATGAGGCTCAAAATGACAACAGATGGCTGAAATGCATAAAGTGAAGATAAGTAACTAACATGTTCCCATAGATCTAACAATGCAGAGAAACCTGTTCAGAAAATATGTCTTCTAATGTGCAGAGAAAATGCATAACCATGTATAGTATGTTCAACCTCAAGGAAACAAAGAAAGTGTCTTTGGATAAGAAAGACTGAATGTACACTTGTGCTTGTTGTAAAAACAATGCTGCAGCTCAACTTTAAGCTCTGAAGATCAGACTGACAGAAAGACAATAAAAACATTTTACAGATTCAGCTCCTGCACATATATAGTTTCTTCTGGTAGGTTCTTTTCAGTATCTGTAAGGTCACACATTCAACAGTGACCTTTGAGCCACAGGGATTCAAATAAAAGAGAATGTAAGTAAAACAATGTGGCTCCCTCCTCTGCTGTTGGTATTTAGAGCTTGATTAAAAAAAAAAGAAAAAGAAAAGAAGAAGAGCAGGATAAGTATTTCTCTCCTGGTGCCTCTCCACAGCAACCCGTGCCGAGACAGGGGGAATGTAGAGGATGGGAAACAGGCCAACAGCCACTAGAGGAAGTTTACCTCAGGAGAGGAGATGGAGGAGAGGGGCGAAGACAGAAACAGGAGAGAAAAGGACAGGGACAGAGGAGGAAAAAGAAGGAGGAGTCTATTAGTCAGTGGAGGCAGAGGAGAGGAAGAGAATAGTGAGAACAGTGGAGAAGAGTAAATACTGTATGACATGGAGAGGAACAGACAGCAGGGGAGTATAAAAGAGGTGGTGCCTCCCTCTTCCTATCTGAAGATCATATTGTAAAACAAATGTTAGTGTAAGGTGGGGCCAGGAGTTGAGTCCTGGAGGGCTGTATTCAAATCTTGTGTTTATGGAGAGTTCAGAGGACAAAAGCACAGCGCCATGGTGGTTGCTCAAGTATTGTGTTAAAGAATACTTCTAAAGCTAAGTGCTTCTATAACACAAGATTGTTTTGTCATCAACAGAGGAATCAGTTTGCCTTAACCATGTGAGAAACCTTGACTGATGCAGATACATTAATGACAATAGTGTCATAGAACAAAATGTCGTTGCTGTTTTTGTTCAACAGTCCAAAATAATTATTTTTAACACTTTACTGAGCAGTAAGACAAGAGTGTAAGAAACACTCCCACTGACAAACTGGAACCAGCAGGGTTGAACCTGACTCACAGTTGTGTCAGTTAAAACCAGAATAAATTAAGGTTGAACTATTTGCTTTTTTCTTATAATTTCAGCCCTACACCAAACTTCTGTATCAGCCAACATGTGTTCACATTTTTGGAGTATGACTCACATTTATTAGTTTACTATAAGCAAAGGCTGTCAGCTGGATACTAAACCGTTTCCAACTAAATGCTTTCTGAGTTTTTAAAGTCGTCACTCACTATTGTTATGTAGATGATTTAACTCGGTTAATGACTATACACATCTGATGTCTGGTTCTAAAGTTAGCAGGGAAACAAACAAGCCAAGCCAAAGTAACAACACTGAAGGGTCGTCGCAGAGCCACAAAGGGACACTGAATTTTCATTGAGAAACGTCTTCATTAGTCATTATGCATTCATTAGTGGAAAAATTGGCTCTTTTCTCTGCAATTTGCAAAAGCGTCTAACTCATAAACACAAGCGCTTATAGCCACGTGCAGATGAAGTGGAAAAATACCATCTGTTGAAATCAGGTGATAACTACACCGCAGCAAGAGATGTCAGGCATGGACTTTTCAGTAATCAGGAAAACAATTCCAGTTCTGTATGACCTTTAAGTAAATTAACTGTGAATTTAGTCTGTAAATATTGCTTTGACTTTACTATCATTAATATAACCAGGGATTCAATCAGTCCGGGGCTTACAGCTGCTTTTCACCCACATACTGTATGGAGAGGTCTGACATTTTTACTCATGATGAGTGTTTTATTCTTCGAGTTGCCCTTTCTTTGCTCCATTCAGTGAGGAAACTTTGTTTTAAACCATGAAACTCTTAACATTTTACGAGTCTGGCCTCTAAATACATTTAAAAAACGTTCCCCTCCCCTCCTAGCTCATCATCATTACGTGGACAAAATAGTGCACCTTTAGAGTAAAGATGCAGATAGCTTCTCTCCATATTCAGACTCAATACAAGAGCAAACTGTATAAGTAAAACTGAAGAATGGTCATTTAAAGATTCACTTTTTCTGATTGAAATGGAGAAGTGGACTCATTTTTTATGTCTTCAGTCGTCCTTTGGGGATAACTATAGGAAATAGCATTTTTTGAAGCTTGAAAATTCCTTAAACAAAAAATAGGTGATCAATATCTCGTTCATTTCCTTAATTAATTGATCAAACTAATTGTTTCAGATCTAATTCAGATGAAGTTTAACCCCACACACTGCTTCTTCTAACAAGAAAGAATCGTACTTAGTTGCCGGGAAAAGTTTGGTACAGTCTGATACCAAAGAAAGCATGATTACAAATATAGCTGATGCATTCCTGAAGGCTCATACGCAGTAAAAATCATTCCCTGAGGAACTTCCTGTGGATCCACTTCTCCAGCTCCGCCTGCTCCTGGGATAAAGACTTTTCTGTTCTGGCTCTGTCACGCTCTTCTGCCTGTCTCCGACTATCCCTCGCTTTTTTGTTTTCAGCTCTTACTGCATCTCTCTTTCTTCCTGTCTGTCGGAGTGTTTTCCTACGTTTTGTCTCTTGATATCTCTTTACTCCCTCTGCTTCTTTCATTCTTTCCTCTGTCCAAGAGTCTTTTTTCTACTTATTTTAAAAAAGCTTTACAAATCGGTTGTCTGTTAGAAGCCATTGTTTCATACTGCTCTTCTGTTAATGTTGACGTCCTTAATTCCTCTTCAGCCCCTTAAACCTTTCCTCCACTGGTTCCTTTTCTGACACACTTCTGCACGTCCTTGCTCCCTAACCTCTCTCCTTTTCTTTTGTTAGGTCTTTTCCACCAACTTATCCCTCCCCTGCCAAACTCCTCAGAGCTCAGGCTTTCTAGGCCCGCTGCCCCGTCTCACGCTCATATGCTGTCATCATCTCTGCTCCATCCCACTCTTCTTCTTCTCTTTATTAAACAGTAGTGTGAAACAAAAAGCTGCAGAGGAGCCGTGACTCTTAAATACAACCATGTGTCATTCATTTACTCAATCAAGACTACCTCCTAATAAAGATACATTTAAATATTCATATTTTACTCTAAACCGTTCAACAGTTTCCATTGTAAATGTAGTTTTCATAATATAGCGATGTATTAAACAGATTATCAAGAATAAGATGGTACTTTTAAGATGATTTAATTAAATGTATTAATGCTGCAAGCATCAAATAGAAATTGAAATAGAAATACCAGAAATACATGTTTTGAATAAGGCCAAAAGATCAGCATGGCTCCATACATGGATATAAACACACACACACACACACACACACACACACACACACACACACACACACACACACACACACACACACACACACACACACACACACACATGCAAGTACACACATACACACATACATACACACATTCACACAAGCTGGCTTTAAATGTAAGATATGTGTTTACTGCCTTGTTGCTAAATTAAGGGACAGCACACATTCAAATACACACAGAAATACACACAGTCAAGTCCTTTGAACAACCCTTGTTCAACTCACAGTTAAATGTTATACTTCCTTAAAACTGCTCAACCTGACTGGGGCCAACTGTGAATAAAAGCACAGAGAAGCCATCTGAATATTGTTGTGTTTGGATTCCCAACAACAAGACATTGAATATGGCGTCCTCTTTTTTTAATAACACTTCATACTTTGACTATTATGG
Source organism: Tautogolabrus adspersus (assembly GCA_020745685.1). NCBI lineage: Eukaryota > Metazoa > Chordata > Actinopteri > Labriformes > Labridae > Tautogolabrus > Tautogolabrus adspersus. Next base: position 20,533,983 of record CM036542.1, on the reverse strand, counting down.
TATGTGATATGCTCAACATGTCTGTTTGACCTATAGGCACTGTTTCTATTTTTCCAACACTGGCCCCACCTACCCGTTTGATTGCTGGACACCGGTGTGTGTGTATGTGTGTGCGTGTGTGTGTGTGTGTGCGTGTGTGTGTGCCTGTGTGTGTGTGTGTGTGTGTGTGTGTGTGTGTTCGAATGTTCCTGTTAGCACTACAAAGACAGCTGCCTATTCTCAGTGGCATTTTTTATTCCAAAATTAGCTCTACTGGATTCCAGTGTGCAACACATCCTTTATGTCACACAGACACACAAAAAAACAACAGGAGGAAAGCCTCCCGTGTCCTGGAAAAACACACTCAACACACAACCACAGACTGTATGAAACATGAATGAAGTGTCATTGACGTCACCCACTGGGCCTCACTATGATTATATTTTCTCTTATTTGCCGCTACTTCCGCGTCCATCATATTTGCCTGTTTGAGTCCAATCACTGAATAGTGTCCACTCCTAAACTAACCTGGGCGCTGCCATTGGCTGGGGGAAATACACCAGCTACCCACCCAGAAACGTCACGAGTCAACCAAAACATAACCAAACCAAACATCGAACCACAGACAGAGGACAGGGTTTCTGCAGACACAATAACCACCACACATGTATGGAGGATTACTTTTAGGGTAAAGCTACTGACTCTACCTTTTTATAAAAAAATAAAGTCCTTTCCTGCATAACAAAATGCAGAATGTTGTGTACCTTGTTATGCAGGAAGTATTTTGCATTTTGCTCAGAGAGGGAGAGGTGAAGCAGGATGAAGAGGAGCAGACAAGGAGAGGAGGTGAATTAGGTGAACTGATGGCTCTATTGAAGAAACGCATAACGTTATTTTAATGCAACGTGAACTATAGTGATCTCATTTGGAAAAATATCAATCTTCTTAAAAACATTATTTATTGCCCAGGCCTAGCGGTCACCAAACTGAAAATGAATGCTGTCTCAACTTTACTTTCGGTCAGTCTAGCAGCAGTCAAAGTGGTGGAGCTGAGGGGGGCCTTTAGCCTCCTGGCAAACAGCTACAGTGCGCCTGCCTTTCAGTTAACTCAGCCATGTCTCTGATTATGCATCATAAATGTTTATTTCTGCTGTCAAAATGGGAATTTTGGGACTTCCGGGGCTTTTGGAGTCAGCCTCAAGTGCACACTTTAGGAACTGCAGTTTTTTTATACTTCTGTGTCAGTTCTTTTTCAACACCAGAGGTTTGCCTCTTGGTGTGAACCTGCTTGGCACTCTGTGATGAATAAATTGCTTTTTTTAATCTCCGCTGAGACACAGTCAAGCTTGTTCCTGCATACTTCACCAATGCATTAAAAATGTGTCTTTCATGACTACAGAACATGATCTCAGACTAAAAATGTGATTGATGAATCACATGACCTAAGATTGCTTCCACAAATATTAAAAAGTAGTTGTCTTGGTCCAGCAAAAGAGCTGACAACATCAATGTTTAAAAAGGAAAAATAAATAGATATAGAAAATTAAAGACTAGGGAAAGGGTGAATTGGTGAAAGAAGCTCACTGAAAGAGGAAGTACAACCAAACACTGAGATTGGAAATAAGAATGAGTTAAAGAGGAAGAGAGAGAAAAGAGAAATTCAAGCCTAGGGGGGATGAGAGGAGGAGGCAGGGAGACAGGGGGAGTGTGGTTGGGAAAGAGAGGGAATGAGAAAGGACACAAAGAGACCGACGGAGGGTAAAAAGGGAGTGGAGCATACTAGAGCCATGAGTCACACATGGAAACCACAAGGTTAGCAGTGAGCAGCTAGCAACAGGCTGTATGCTCCTCACTCCCCAGTGATCGTCAGTGGATTTAAGGATGGACTACATTTCCCTTATTTCACCTCACCTTATGTACATAAAACTATTCATCTGTTGAAATGGAACTGCTATAAACGTAATTAATCTTCCAAGATATTGACATAGTAATAACTGTTCATCTAACAGTTTTGTGGTAAACCGTTAGAAAGATGCAATGAGACAAGTACTCGCTTATTAAACTTATTATATATAACGTCACACACAGACCTGCCAGTGGCCCACTGTGTTTTCTGTGGTGGGCTGCTCATCAGTACTTTAAATCACAGTTCTGAATTAAATAACAAGTGATGGTAATGTAACAACGGTTATTAGTTGTGCCTTTACTGTATGAATATAAAGAAAACATCATCAGGGAGCTCCGTAGTATGAACAAGACGGTCCAAACTTTATTTGCCCATAGCAGTCAACTTCTTAACAGCACAAACGTACAGCACTTCTGCTTTCACCCTTCAAAATAAAAGTCAGATTCCATACTGTTAACCAGAGATAAACTGAAATTCACAAAGCTTTCCGCTACACTGTAAAAAAAATAGCTACAAGTAACATATGACTCAGTGGAGAGATCTGTCCACGAGTCTGTAGATAACAGCCACTTTATCGACATATTGCAAAACAGCACTCAGTTCTGCTGCTCTTTCCTCATCTTTCCACTCTCGTAGCTGTTGTTAGCCTTGATGATGGCTTTTACTCGACAAATGCCATCAGCTGGCAGAAGCCTTCTCCTTCCACAAAACTTAATGGTATCTCCAGTCACCTGTTTCGTTATTAGCAGGCTAATCTTTTCGAGTCGACGTGTGCAAACCGGTGCTAGCAGGGCTAGCAAAGATGTGATGCAACACTGCCTGTTGTCTGTCTCTGCTGGTTCCTCCCGCTTATTTGTTCAGTTTGTTTTAGGTGAGGATTCATTCTGTGTTCATCAAGCCAAATTATTTTCTTTAATCTTAATGTAGGACTTATAAAGTACTTCTGATTCTGATAATCCAAAGAGGTAACACATCTCTAAAAGAACCCCCGCCAGTGATTAAACCTGGTAAAAACACTGAACAAAGCTGTTTCATGTTAAAAATCTGCTTCTCTGCGATGCTTCCTGGTGCCACTTTGGGACTGTAAGATGAACTACTACCATTAACCCTTTCAATCATGCTCATAGTTAAAGTGCAACGTCAAATGAAACACTAATAAAGTTCTTGGATGCACTTATTAAAAAGGACATCAATAGGGCAGTGACCCAATAAAAAAACTTAAAGTCAAATCTTCACATTGAACAGCCAAATCCAAGACTACTGACTGAATTCTGATTTAGGTACAGCTACAGCCCTAGATTTGTCTCTGCTAACCTTTGTGGTTTCATAGTGAATGCACTGAAGGTCACAGCCACGTCTCTGGTACAAAATCAATATCTACTCAAGGTTAAGTCTGTGTTTCACGATGTGTGGAAAGATGAGGAGAAAGTGTGCCTCTCCTAAGAGCGCTTTTAGTCTTTCTCTCTCAACTGTTTCCCTCTCTTGCTTGTTTTCTTTTTTAAGAACTGTTGTCATGTGAGGAGAGGTGAGGACGAGCTGTTTCAACTGACAGAGGAAAGACAACTCTGTCTGTCTGTCGCCCCCTTTGTTCACAATCTCTCCACCTCTGTCTCTCACCTTGTAACCTCTCTCAGCTCTCTGCTTCTCTCTTCTCTCCAGTGAGGGTTAAATGTGTGATGTATCGTTCAGTGTGCTTTTGTTGTAAATTTTGAGTTGATTATTTTATGGGCTGTTATTTTTCTTGGTTTTTGTCATACAGTACAGATAACATTCAAGGGAAATATTAACATATCATTAGTAAATAAAACAATTGGTCCAGTATGTAGGAGTAAAACACCTGAAAAATCCATTTAGTATTTAAATCTTAGAGGAAACATTTAAAAGAAGTATGTTGCATGAGTTATATCTTAATTGTTTATTTGTTTGGCAGATTGTCAAGATCAATATGCAAAGAAGAGAAAATGTATCTTATGCTAAATGACTTTGCTCTATGATTTATATTAATATTCCAAACTAGTTCTAATAAGGACTTCTGTGCCTCTTATTTAGGTAACTGTAATCCTCCCATTCTGCCTTAAGATGCTGATGATGTTAAGACATACTCTAGCAGCTGCTATCTGAAGTTTTACATTTTACAAACCACCACAGCAGTGACATTATCCATTGCAAGATAAGCATATTGTAGAGTTGTGCAGTTTTGCAGCAACACCAATGTTCAAAATAACCAAGATTTAACAACGTGTGTGTTCTTGCCTACTAGACCTGGGCCTCCAGTAGATTTGATGTATCTTTGTGTAATGGTCGTATTTTGATATGAGATTAACATTTGCTTAATGACTCGGGAATGGAGATTATAATCTGATATTACTTGTAGTGTAAGTACACACAGTTTGCATATGGCTTAAGGAAACACTAATAAAATAAACCAAAACAATCAGATGTTTCAGCTGTGTAACAAAATGTGTAAAAACTATTAACTTCCCATTCATCTGGAAGAGTTTGTTTAAAGGAAATCTTTGGCATTACAGCTCCCAAACCTTGATAATTTGTGAGTATTTGGAAAGTTTAAATCAGATTATTGAAACCTCCTAAAGGTTGACAAGTTGTTTTAAATACGAATTTCCCAAATAATCAATATTTTTAGGCCTTTGTCCCGTACAGTTCCACTGTGCACCACCACAACATTTAAAGTCTACTGTATCTGCCCTTGTCCCAATCTGTCCTTGTGCCACATGGTAGCAAACTGTTATCTCCCCTGCTCTTATCAACTGGCCTTTTGGCACACACACACACACACACACACACACACACACACACACACACACACACACACACACACACATAAATACACACATTTACACATATGCTCACCACACATACAGCGTGTGCTCAATAAAGCATAGTAGTGTATGACAATGGACACATTTCACAACACTGTTCTCTGAAAGCCTTATGTGTGTGTGAGATAAAATGTGTCCACTCTGCTTTTTCGTCTACTTAATGCTATTAAAGAGGCACGTTCTTAGTTGTTTTTCTCTCTTATTTGCTAGTTTAATCTAGGGCTAAAGCTAAAGACACAAATCAACTCTTTTAAGATTTAAGGCTAGAAAAAAAGTTGACATGAACATGTTGATCAATGCGCGTGAATGGGGACTATCCAGCCGTTACGCACATTGGCTCGTGCAGTTTTATAGTCATGACACCGGTGGTAACCATGCTGGTAACCAGGAGAAATGTCAGCCGGATGACATTATTTGCTTATTGTGACATATGGTGTATTGTTCTTTCGCTTTTAAAGGATTATTCAACTTTCTCCAGGGAAAAAAAAGTTGACTAACCTTTTTAAAACTTTAAAATAGCTGAACAAGCAAATTAGGGTGGTTACAGTTACAGAGATTTAAACTTCAGTTTTCCATCGCTAACGTAACTGCGTGTAAGCCATCTTAAATGTCTCCGTTTAACGTGAACAAAAACCCTTCTTCAGTTTCCTAAGATGCTCAAGGGCAGATTTGCAAAACTTGAACTTTCTGTACAATATCCTTAAATAACCCTAAAGAAAACACTTTAAGAGACAATGTTCTAAGATATGTGACCGAATTGCTTTGTTCAACACTTACCTAAAAAACGCTGTATTTGTCAAGAAAAAAAACGGGAAATTTCTCAGACGCAGGCGGATATCTGACTCAGAAGCAGCGACTTCTCTCTCCACTCTGTGCGCCAACACCCAGCCTTATCCACTGAGACATTCAACAGGTTGGCTTGGTTTTGGAAAAGGGGCTGAGTTTAAAATGCTAAAGCCTCGTGGACGGATGCTGATCCAGGGTCGGTTTCTGCCGTAACGCTGGCATCTGAGGTGAAGATGAACAGAGGAGAGCTGGGCTTAGAGGCTGATCCAGAGTCAGCAGTGAGAGCCGGGAGGAGGAGCGGAGCATTAATGTTTGCTTGTCGAGAACGAAGATGTCGAAATGTGACGAGTTGGGGGACATGAGTTAGGAGCTGGTAACAATAAAAAGCAGAAAAACAGGGACTATGACAATAACAAAGTTATTTACGTATAATAGCCTAATGTAGGCAAGCATTCGTTGGCTTCATGTAGGCTAACAATTATATTTACTGCCAAACTGATAGCCTACTAGTACTAGACCAATAGCCTGCCACTATCTGTTATAAGTAAAGGTCATTAAAGGTCATCGAGTAGCTGGTACCATTTAATTAACATTATTCACAGAAATTATAAAACATGTAAATATTAGGCTACAGTTTGGTTTTGACATAGTGATATTTATTTTCATTTTACATGTGCACACCTAAGGTTTCTAACTAATTGTTTGTTTAAGCATGACAATATTGAAATGGTTGACCACATGGATAATCTTATTTATTATGCAATAAACATCACATGCTCGTAATGATGTAATCTTTCATTGGCTCCGCTCTATGCAATATTATGGTGATGACTACACAAAGCAGAATATGGTATGTAAAATAATGTACCAGTACTTGTGTGTTTACAGGGATAAGCATCTACATGTATAGAAATTAACATAATTTGCATATCAGTACAGATCTGACCAACAGGAATACATTTTGTAGACCTAAGAGGGCTTCATTTTTTTATCTGCTTTTCTTTTCACACACAAAAAAAACGTTACTCTTTGCACAGGTCCGCACAGGTTAAATCACCTGAAAGGGTGTGTCTCCTCCAAACCCCCCACCAAACAACCAATTCTCTCTCCACCCCTTGCATGTGCTCTTCTCCTAGGCCGAAACCTGTTTGACAGGCACCATATCAGATTTCACTGTTGTCATCCTCTGCTTTTCTACAAGGTTGAGAGAAAAGGGCAGGGAGGGAGTAAGGAAGGCAGTTCGGGGAAAAAAAGCCAAAGAGACACCATGAGAGGGAAAAGAGAGCAATAAAGAGGGGAGAAAGTCACATGTCAAGGTTCAGACATAGACAAAATACAAAACATTTAGCGTGTTATGAGAGAAAAACATACTTTTCCTTCCTGGTGCACTTTGTGTCTGTGAAGGCAAAGTAAAATGTGTTACTGGATTTACACACATTAATACACTGTTATTTGATATTTTTAAAATCATTATTGTGAATAACAAGACTCATTATAATCAGCTAATGCATTTTACTTCAACCCCAACTCAATGTAAGCTAATAGCTTTTTCCACAAATTTATCTATCTACTATCTGAGTGGGTTAAAGACTTACAAAGGATAACTCCGAGTCCTCCAGCAAACAACAGGCAGGAACAGATCAGGCCTCCGATTCGTAGCCTTTCATAGTCTATAAGATGATAATGGCAGACATTTAGATGGTGCATTGGACAAGCAGAAAAAAATCATATATTTTTAAAATAAAAGTTTTTTACACTCTTTTTGAACAATCACATTTGCTGTGGCTGCTTTTACATGTACGTTAGAACACACAGTTAGTGACATGATGCACTGTATTTGATTTTCAGAATTAGGAGATAAGAGTGTTTGTACTTACTGTAAATAAATGGATCTGCAAAAGAAACATAAGATGAGGTCAAATAAGTAAGGGGTAAAAAGATTTTTCACCCATTACATTGAGAAAATACTGAGTTAAAAATGTACAAAGTAGCCCTTACTGCACATTGGATTATTTTCCTGAAATACCTTTATGTGCTTTTAAAGATTTATTACAAAGTATTTATTTACTCAGGAGGCCATCTAAACACATTTTCATCCTAATAAGGTATTCAGAGGTTTGCAAGCCAGGTAATGCAAAAGACAGATTTTAGTTCTAGAGAAGAGGTCATTGTTACTTGGACAAAAGAAGCTAATTTATGTAATTTCTTCCTAAACCAGTTTCTCGACCAACCAGTTTTAGAACAGAATTAGGGAAAAATTGAGTTTTGGCCTTACTTGCTTCAGTTTCCATGAAAAGGGAGAAGAGAACTGCAAGAGAGTCAAATAAAACAAAAGTTCTTGGATCAGTGTGTTGAAAAATTCAGTTTAAGACAAATTATTTGGAATATTAAGTTGAGTTTTGTCAGGTTTTAGTTATGCATGATGTGAGAGAGTTCTGGTTAAAAATGCTCCAACTTAACATGTACGTTGTACAATTCATTACAACACTTACAAAGTCAATTGAGTTTATGCATCTAACAAGCTTTGTCTGGTAAAATCTTAGAAGTTGTATATTAGCCGATTTTCTAATTTCCTGGCAAAGAAGGATATCTTTGTTTCTGCACACTATTGACAAAAGGTTTTTGAATTTGACTTTATTTACCTGCCATAACAGCCAAAACATTGAGTTGTCCCATCTTCATCACAACTAAGAGTCAGAGAGAAAAAAAGCGGATAAAGAAAGAAAGGAGAGAACATGATTGTGTGAGAGAATAAAACACAAAGACAGTGTTGATTTCCCCCCATCATTGTCCCTTCCTTTTCTCACACATACACACATAAAGACACTGCACACCATACACACAACTCCCTCTCCCCAGGAAGAGTGTCCTTGTTGTGTGAGAGGTCAATGTCTCGCCAGCAGGGATGCATTCTGGGTGTTTGGAGAGTAAACAGACGATCATTTTTGTCTTGGGGCAAAACGCAGCAGGTTACCGGAAAACTGTCCTTCAAACACCACTCACAACGAGTCATGTGCTTTTCAGAATCGCCTAAGGGTATTTCTCTGGATTTCTACTTCATGTGAGATGTTTGTGATATGAATTTCAAAATATTAACATTAATATAGTCATAACAAGTTTTTTTTTGTGTTGTTCTACAATTTTAATGTACAGATCTTAAAACATTGACAAAAAAAAAAACAGTCAGTCCTGAAATCCTTTTTTTTGAAAAGCATAAAATATGAGTTCTTTTCATATAAAGTTCACTGACTGTACTTTCCTTATGTTACTATTTAACAAATAATATATTTCCTGCAAATGTCCAAAAAGGCAACCACGTTTAGGAGACAAGGTGACAAGCAAGTGACTTTTCAGTGTCATCATTAACCTCTAACTGACCTTGGACACCCTTAGGCCTCTGTGGAGGGGAGGTTCACTGCATGTTTGAATTTTGAGTGCCTTAGTGTCTTTAACTCTGTTTCTCTCTGTCTTAATACTAGTTTCTATTCCTTTAAAAAAAATCCTCCCTGCCTGTCACTGAAGTTTTGCACAGAAGCTGCATAGTGAACTTGACAGTATAAAACACACATATACTGTTTTAAAACACATGTTCAGAAGATCAAAGGTGAAGCATCTATCTGTATAACTTCTTGCAAACATCCACACTTTGCACCGGCTTTTCAAGACATTGCCGTCAAATAAAAACAAAGATAATACAGAGACTCAATATCGTGCAGTTTGTGTCACTTCCTCCTCATGGCCTTTGTCCTCTGTCCCAACAGACTCAATCTCCACAGCTATCAGTTAGCATGACATTTATCAAGGTCAAACTGTACATAGTCATTTGTCTGTCAAATAGGCAGAAAGAGAACTACATTCTTATCCAGTATGGAAAATACACAATATCAAAGAAATGTGAAACTAAAAGATAGCAAAATGCTTCTTTTTTCAAATCAATACGGTTTATTGTCATTTTTTTAAGGTCATATATTATAAAAAGAAGCATCACATGCACGATAAAAATGGAGGAACTATTTGCTGTTCAATTAGCTTGAATTTCCCCCCCCAATTAATTTGTAAAGGGACATGTATGGACACAACAGTAAAGGGACATGTATGTAACAACAGTTACCACACACTACAGAATGTATAGCCATAAGCTAATTTACAAAACCTGTTCCTAGCATTTTCCCAGAGTAATTCAAAAGTTAATTTTTCAATAAATTCCTAGACGTGCCTCTTCCTGTTTACATCCCTATCCTCACTAAAACCTCCAGTATAGATGATAATTGTAAAAAAGACTCCTACAATCAACATTTTAAAAGAAAGATGACCTTGACCCTTAACCCAGACTGCCATCCTGCCTCTCTCCACCTCACCTGTGCTTACCTGAGCAGACGTTTGAGGAGCTGAGGAGTGTGTGTGAATGTCCCAAGACAATGCCTGGTCAAAAGTGAGCATTTTATATTTCACCTGAATAAAAAACTCCTGCTCCTCCTCTTTGTTTGGGGTATAAACTTAAGAATGGGCATGTGAATGTTGTAGCGTATATAGGATACCATGTTGTTCCATAAACATGAGGGAGTGTGCCTGTGAAGAATGGAGAAGCCATTTTTATATACACACAATACACTTTGTTTGTCTCCCTGATCTCTGTGGCTATGTCAAGTATCTCCACAGTGCTACTCTGAGCAAAAGACTGAATTGTGTTGGTCTCATGTTTGACGGGCATTTCTATTTGTAAATGAACCATGGTCTGTAGGGAGGGAGTTAACCAAACTACCAGGATTGATTCACATCAAGCTGCAGTCACTGGTGCTGAAAAATGAAGCCAATGTACCAAAAACTGCAGTTCAGAGACTGGCCACTTGAGGCTGGCTCCAAAAGTGAATCAATTGCCATAGAGGTCGATGTTTAAATAAACAGCTTTACTACCTGCAAAATCTGTTTGTTGGTTTGTATAAAAATGTTTTTTCTATTCATGGTAGTGGATACATTTTTATTTAATTAAGATTTAAGCATTGAGGTTTCGCATAATGAGGACAATATGCCATTAGCCTAATTGTATTAACAGACGACCGGTATCCAAAAAGGCTTTACACCAGTTTTCTCACTGAGTCAAGTCTGCACCTATGTTAGTCAGCTTTTACATTAGGGCATGAACTTAATAACTACATCTTTATCTAGCCCCCCCTCAGTCTTATATGGTCATTTCTGGCACCAAAACAAGATGGCAATGGCACTATTGCCTAACTCAAGGCTAATTTAATAAAGTGTGTTACTTAATTATGGCTATACTTATTCTTTACAGTTTATGCCTCAAACTTACAACCTTGCTTTGAGATGGACCATTTTACAATTGAAAGTGGGTGGGGTTTAATGGTTGTTTATTGACTTCACAATACAATCGATACAATACAATAGGAAACGATACGATGTGATACGAAATGAAACAAAACAAAATAAAACAAAACGTTACGATGAGATACGATAAATTTGAGGTACATCATTCAACATCAATCAGTATGTTCAAATGCACAGTTAAGTCTATGGATATAGCTCGATTAATTGATTTATTGAAGTATGTCTGCTCCGTTATGGTAGGTAGTGGTATGCCTCCTTTAAACTACTATTGGACCCTCATCGGGTTGACCTTTCTTACAAGTTTGCAAGTGGCAAACTGATTGCATGTCAAGCGGTGAAAACTTAAGAGCTCTGTATTTGTAAATACTTTGTGCTTTACAAATGCGATGTACGCTATCCCTCTAGCTTAGGGTGAAATCCGAAGGCGGACGACGTGACTTCTGCTATGCTACGTGTTTATGCTGTTTGACTTCAGGGTCAAAGCCTGGCATCAGAACTCAGAACATGTGAAAAATGCCTAGACTGGTTTGAGTCCAATTGAAGGGTATGTAGAGCAAATCAAGCCCAAACGGCATTATCTAGGAAATTCTACTTAGTATGATTTTAGTCAGAATAACATGTTTACATGCATTTTAAAGGTCCAGTTTAAGTCGGACCTACAGAATAAATACACTTTTTTAACATCACGGAAACGCACTGACTGATTCATATTTCCTATAATGTACAGTTTGTAGGAGGGTCTCTCATTGTAGTGTTACTCAGATTCATAACACCCGTGCGTGCAGAAATATGTGAGGACTTGCATGTGGCTCACAGTGGTGACTATTTATACATTTCCCTGTCATACACTGACAAAGGCATCCATCAGACTCTAAACTAATGATAATGCTATGAGGACAGAGAAGATAGAGAATGACACAGACACAGACTTTGGGGTTAAATGTGTGCGTATGTCTGTGTAAATGATAACACAATGATTTGACAGCAGATAGAGTGAAAATAAGAGCGACAGACAAGAGATAAAACATACAGTCTCTCCCTTATCCCCAACACATTTCTCACATTCACGTGCATTGACTTAATTCCATGGATAGCAAATCTTCATCTCCACAGAACTTTGAAATAATAGAACAGGTTCCTTAAAATGATGTTTTCTTGTTTAGAGTCAATAACACTCATATGCAGAGAGTGAAGGGCTCTTTGTCCTCATTGTGTCTGTGCAGTTGCTGCATCAGTTTTCTGTAACATTGTTAATGAGAGGTTAAATAAAGGTCACTTTGTTCCATGTCATTAGCTCGTCACTGATACAATTACAGGCGTCAGAGAACATAGAGGATGCTGAGTGTGGTATTTTCTTTCAGTGTATGAAGGAGGAATGATATATCTATAGGTAATGTATTATATACCTTGACAACACACCATACATCCCCCCCAATGTTATTTTTATTATGCACAATAATCTTGTGCTAATTATGACATTTTTTCTCTAGTAAAACTACAGCATTGTGAGGTGCTTTGTAAAGTGTATCACTCTGTAGGTTTTTACCCAGACATATAGTGACATAGCACATTTTTTAGCAGGACGTGTTGTTAATAATATCGTATATTTCGTGGATGTTAGGAGTAATTGTTAATTGTGTTTTCACTCAATTAACACGATTCATTTTTTATTTTTGATGCAGCAGGTAGATAGAGAAGACAAATATGGTTTTGTCTGTTAAGAACCAAAAACAGATCGATGCAGCAGAGCATAAAACATAGTTTGGTCTCATTGGCCCCCCACGCCATGGAAAAAACTAGGGGTTAGTTGTAGGTCAGTTGTAATGGTTCAAAAAGTTGTAAAGCCTGAAGTCATATGATTAACTTGTGACTAATTAACTTCTAATGTAATTCTTTAACTAAAGTGTCTTGAGATAGCGATCAGTGTAGCAAGCTAAAGTAATTCATTGTCTATTAAAGGTCATCTTAAGAGCACACTGAACAATGTAGGTTATCAGTGGACACACACACACACACACACACACGCACGTACACACGCACGCGCACACACGCACGCATGCATGCACGCACGCACGCACACACACACACACACACACACACACACACACACACACACACACACACACACACAGACACACTCTGTTATGATGGTATTTGTGCTGTTTGTCCATAAACAGTCAAACTGAAGGTCTAAGAGCAGGTTAGTGTCTGTAACAGTGAGTGGGATTCAGTCAGTCAGCACATAAGAGAGCTTCATTCAGACCTGATGGAAACTTTCAGGTAAAAGACAGTGACTCTTTAAATATTCTTAAGATTCTCAAGAAATTATGGAGCCTTTCGTGGGGTCCCCACATGACAACAATGTTGTGTATTTAGAGAAAGAGATGACAAATGAGACAAGAGCAGACAGACTGAATTATTATGTAAATACAACTCACTACTGTCTCAATCCTTATTTTTTCATGATAACACCAAATGTAGCCAGTCATACTCTGTAACACTTTCAGAAACAGAGAAATTGGGCAAGAGAATCATGGAGTGAAGCGAGTTGTAGCGGAGCAGCTGAATCAACACATTGCTTCGTACAATCTCTGTTGTATCAAATAAAGATGAGGCAGAATTTCCTCCTGCTGATTGCCCTCTGTGTGTGTGTGTGTGTGTGTGTGTGTGTGTGTGTGTGTGTGTGTGTGTGTGTGTGTGTGTGTGTGTGTGTGTGTGTGTGTGTGTGTGTGTGTGTGTGTGTGTGTGTGTGTGGTTGTGTGTGTGTGTGTGTCTTTCTTTATTCTGGCCCTCTGTGCTGCTTCATCAGGTCACCACACACAGTCTGGGGAATGCAGACCGCAGTCAAAGAAGTAGAATAAAAGTTGTAATTGTTTTGTGGTTCATGCTTTAATTTAAGTGTTTTATTTTTTTGTCATTTTTGAAAATATTAACATGAATTATATCTTTTGTATTTTTGACAGGAGATTTAATACTGCTCACACCCTTTGCTGAGGTCATGCCTCAGAACATGTGGGTTCATTTTTAGATGATAGTTTTTCAGTCGTTTTTTTTTTTTGTTGGATTTCCAAGAAATTAATATATTAATTTCAACAGTTTAGTACCAATGCTAATTAAGCTGATGAGGTTTAGGAAAGTAACACTGAATCTCAAAAGACAGTAGATGCAACAAGCTACTACTCTCTTTATATACAAATATGCATTTATTTAACTCACATTACCTGTAAATTCTGTAATTACTTTTGTACATAGCACAGCACTATCTGCTTATTGCACTTCTGGTGAGATGCCAAACCTCATTTCGTTGCTCCTATACTTGTATATGTGCAATGACAATAAAGTGGAATCTCATCTCAAATAGAGCATTTTTCAAATAATCCAGATTTTATTCATGCACGCCAAGAAAAAGAAACGTTAATGTCTGGCCTCTTGACACTTCCTTTAATTTTTTTTAAACCTTACATTTCTATACAGAAGTGATTGTAATGATCTGGTTCTAAGAATTTGGTTAAGGGTAATATGATAATATATATTTAAAATCAAATGTATTTCAACAAATAAGGGAACACAGGTTTCACAGTACAGTACACCATGGACAAATAAGCAGGTTACAGATTTTTTTTTTTTACTTGTGTGTAGATATTCCGATTATTTTAAAGCCATTGTAAATGAGTAAATAGGTAATTTCCTTCGATTATAAATGCATACCTGCATTTCACAACAACTTCTGCCTCTACTACATTGTGCCATTTATTTGCAGTAAAACAACTTAGTAGCTGGTAAACACGTTGGAAATCTAGTTCCCCACACAAGCTGTTGTGTCAGAAATCACCACAAGGGGGCAGAAAAAATCATACAATTCATTTTTCACCTGTCTATTTTCTGCATCTAGCTGTTCTTTCACATTACAGCAAGAGCAGGAAGTTCCCGAAGTGATCTTAAAGTATAGAAGTAGACATAAACATCCAAGACACAACATCTAATTAAAGCTATAGTCAATATTCAAAAGGCTGGCAGATAACTGTGAGAATCAGTTATATGATTGTGTAAACATTGCAACTTTAGAGTCGTGTGTGTGTGTGTGTGTGTGTGTGTGTGTGTGTGTGTGTGTGCGTGTGTGTGTGCGTGCGCGTGTATGTGTGCGCGCGCGTGTGTGTGCGCGCATGTGTGTGTGTGTGTGTGTGTGCGTGTGTGTGAATGCATTGTGTCGGAGCACATGTTTGATTTCGTGTCATTAAGAGATGACAAGACCTATCAGGATATTTTTGCAATTATATAATCCTGAATTCAACATAAAAATTGCATGCATGTATGCATATAATGACATAGTTATCTACTGATGATTGTATTTACCTTTCTCTGTTTTCTTTCATCCAATCATCAGGGATCGTATTCAGAACAAAAATGAGAGTCAGTTATATGATTTTAGTTTACCTTCACAACTTTATTTGAGTTAGAGATGACACAGGCAGCAAGCTCTGTTTTGGAAGTTTGTGTCTAGGCCAAAAAGGGAATACAAATAGATTGCACAATTAACACAGTAGAAGCAGCAGCACAAGCAGCATAGCATCAAACACATGCATGGTTTGGGAACTGTAGGGCTAAGACACACTGTACTCTGCCTTTATGCAAAGACAAGTACAGTGAAAGCAAGCATTAAGGTCCATTAACTTCTGAATGCAAATATAAAAATACTTACTGTAAATCTACATCATTACATACACTCACTTTGCTGACTATACCTCATTACATAAAGAAACAGCATTATGTTCTTAGGAGATTTGAATGAATAAAAAGTGCAAAATGTTCTCATGATATATAAGTTGTTGTTTTATTGTTGTTTTTAGAGTCAGGTCTTTCAAAAAGAATATTTCCCTTTGTAACGCAGACTAAGGGGTTTATTATCTGTGGAGTAAGAGCTTCAGCGAGTATCAGAGAGTATTTCACTTTCCATAGTTTGTTGGTACCACAGCTTTAAAACAAAGATGCCGACACAAAGAGCAGCTTATCTTTTATTCCTCAATTTCTGTCTGCATGTAATCATTTTGTGATCACTAACTCAGCACTTTCATAACATCTCTGTGACCACAGACTGCAGCGGTGAGTAACTCATCCAGCAAAGGAATGATATTTTTAGAACTTGGACCAAAGAAAAAAAAAAGAAGAATACAAAGAACTTGGACCAAAAACAATCACTTTGAACTCAAATTCAAAACCAACAATTTAGACAGACAGTAATCTTATTGATTTTTGCACAAGCTTTACGTTTGAGCAACATTAGAGAGCACAATCACAAATAGTTTTTATAAGTCTGCTCTATTAGCGTTGAAAAAGAATAGATAACCCTATAGGGAAAGTCGGCTGGTTAAATCTTTTTTTGCTAAATTGCTTGAAGAAGTACACAGCCATGCAAGGTTCAATGAATGATGGCAAAAGAAAAAGGGAGGTGAACTCGTTCCAGACTGGATCCGACTTGGGCAGACAGACATGGGATCAATCCAGCTTGAACTTCACTAAAAGTCGTCAAAGGATTAAAAACAAAACAAACTGTTCTGGTGAATAAAGCATGACTATATGTTTTACAAAGCAACATTTTCCTCTGCATTTAGTCCTTTGTGACAATTGTTGTCATATCGCCGTCTGCTTCTTTTCTCCCTAAAAAAAAAGAGGTACATTTCTTATCTTTTTTTCATTTGGTAGGTATTTTAATAGTACATTTAGTTAGTGTACTTACTGAAGCACTCCTGGAAGGTCTCAGATCGTTGCAGCGTGATGTACAAAAGAACAACCACCAACAGCATGCCGAAAAATCCCCCAATGACACAACCAATGAGAATGGCATGGTTTGTGCCGTTATCTAAGAGTAATGAGAATGGGAGGGAGGGAAGGAGGGATTGTGATAAAGCAAAACAAACAACAACAGCATAAGAAAGGTCATCTTTGCAACATGATATCTTATATCTAAGAAGGACACAGCTAGCTCTGACTAAATGGCTGCTCTCTGCATTTCCACCTGTTGTAGAAATAGTACACATGGGAGTTAAAGGGGACAACACGCTTTAAGCTTGTATATATGTTGTGATGCACATGCTTGATAAAAAGAACAACAAATTGAGGCTCTGTCACTTCCACTATGTATGTCAATAGAACATAGGATGAGATTTATTTAGCTAAAAAAATACTATATTTCAAAATCAGTAAAGAATGAAAGGTGCCGCTTTGTCTACAGGGGTCCCTATAAGTGACACTTTGTCGATTCAGGGGTCTCCTGAAGGGACACAGACTGTAAGTTCATCACTTGATCTTTAACAATAGCTCTTTCAGTTAATGTCAGGCCAACGGTAAAATGGCTGAATTACAAGAATAAAATGATAAATGATAAAATCATTTATGGCTTCATCATGTCTTTAAACATATAAAACGATTGAAGAGCCTTTACCATAAACCCGTAAGACAGCAACACGTTTGTCAGGATTGTTTGACTGCTGACATTCAACTCGTGTGCCGTTGTCAGAGAAAGAGGTTCCCTTGATGGTCCAAACAGCCAAAGACTCCCCTTTCTTCACTTCACAGCTGCCATAGAGAGCCTGAGAGAGGACAATGATGTTCAGAATGAGACTAAATGTAACTGGGATATAAACCTCGTTTGACTCAGCCTGCACAGGAT
The DNA here is from genome assembly GCA_020745685.1 of Tautogolabrus adspersus. Lineage (NCBI taxonomy): Eukaryota > Metazoa > Chordata > Actinopteri > Labriformes > Labridae > Tautogolabrus > Tautogolabrus adspersus. The sequence goes on along the minus strand of CM036542.1, from coordinate 20,516,462 downwards.
AACAGGTGTAGACAGTGGATGTCTGGGTGGATAGGAGTGTTGCTGATGAGACCAAATTTCACATCAACAAGATTCAATTTTACAGTGTTCACTCATATGTCCTAACACTTTTAATACGTCCACATCTGATTAAAATAACACTCGGTCGCAGATGGGTGTGAAACAACTCTTTGAGTCATGACACTTCCGCTTCTACATAACTGGTTCCCAGAGGACATTCAAACCACACATGTACCACTACAGAAAGCAAACATAAGCCACACCATTTTGTGTTTGCATTTTGTATCACATCCAGTTGATGCACATCTTTTTTGTTCTGCTGCTTGTGTTGTGTATCATTGTTGAATCTTGTGAAGTAAAGGCTGATTGTGCCACAGTGTGGACATTAAGAATATTCTTTGAGAATCAGAGCCCTCGCTAAATGTTTATGGACTAAATCCACAACATATCAGATATGATTATTTTAGCACTTATATTCACCAGACAGATACAATAGATATATACAGATAGACTAGAACTAATGCAACAGAAATACAACAAAATGGTCAGAAGTTAAGTATTATAATATTTACATTTTTTTTAGTTAGCCCCAAGTAAGGTCCTGATGTTACCAAACACAGGCTTTGTTTTTGGCTTAGCTTCATATTTAACAACTTGTCAAGCCAAGATACAAAAGGTTTTCCAGTCTTTCTATAAAGACTTAGTTTCTCCGTTCAAATGCTTTTAGAGACTGAAATTTTAATGCATCCCACCATGAAATGGCCTTTCTCCCATAATTGTTCCAATATTCTTTGTGGTCTAAATTGACATACATTGCTGCGTTAGTTGTTTATAATCTAAATTAGTGTGTGAGTGTGTGTGTGTGTATGTGTGTGTGCATGTGTGTGTGTGTGTGTGTGTGTGTGTGTGTGTGTGTGTGTGTGTGTGTGTGTGTGCGTGCGTGTGTGTGTGTGTGTGTGTGTGTGTGTGTGTGCACGTGCATATTTGCGTTTATCACAGCCTTACCTGGGGGATGTCCTCCATGTGACCTTGAGGGCAGGTGAGACTGTAGTTACCATGACTGCTGTAGAGAGTTAACGTGAGGTTTGGAGAAGTTTCAGGGACTCCACAGTGAAACACTGCAGGTTCTCCCACAGCCACTCTGACATCAGCTGGACGTGTGCGGTACTCCAGCACTGCGAGATTCGGTGCTGAAGTGTTGGTGGGGCTACTGGATGTGTTTAGAGCTGAAACAGTGGTCAAGTGTTGATTATGTAACAGAAATGAATGGATCAATAGAAACACCACAGGACATACTCAGAGATAACTCAAGATAAGGGAAGCAGTTACACTGTCTTCTTGCAATACACGCTGCACACAATATTACGATGTATCTTTGTTGAGTTGTTGTTTTATACCAAATAAAGCGCCTGGGAGGATTTTTCAGGTTGTGTGGATTTTGGTGCCCCCTGTGGACAAAGTGAGAAGATTTTTATCTTTGCGGATCTTGTCTTGTCTTGACCCAATGTGTAGGTTGTGTTTTATGTCAAAAAAATCTCATCCGGCTTCATTTTTAATGTCTAATGCACAACTCACACTTATCCTCTAGCTAGAAAAAAATATATATAAAAGGTGTTTTCAGCAGCAAACTGACAGTCTTCATTTGCAACTTACCCTGCATCAGAGGTTGTGTGTATATAAAATTACTTTATAGAAATAATTTATTTTCTATCTGACTGTCTTGTTTGTTTTAGTCCTGTTTCATTACCAGCAAAAACCTCCTCACAGGAGCTTTAAAAGATCCAGAAGGCATTGGTGCAACACATGGTACCTTCATCTGATACGTGACATTTTAAGCACACTCTCTTCACTGTATTTGAATATTCTAATGAAGGGAAACTCGGGTTTCCCCTGAAAGATTTTCTTGGCAGGGTGGGAACATTCTTGCTTACAATTTTCACAGAAAATCTTACAAAACCGAAGATCTATGTCTTTCTGCACACTGCAGTGATCACCAATACTCGGTCCATTTCCTGCTTTGACTTCTTCATTCAGGTTATTTCTGGCTGTTCTAAGAAAGTGTTGATGACGTCAGAAAGATGTGGAAACTTACGCCTCACTTGTCTAAGTCTTTTATGCTAAATAGTTGCTGTGGTTATTTACCTGAGGAGGGTGTGGAGATTTGGAGCAGAGCCAACAGCAGCAACCACAGGTGATACACCTTCATCATCTCTACTCTCCCCTTCTTCTCCATCTTTTTCTCCACTCAGTGTCTTTTAGTACATCGATAATTCTGCAATTATTTAGAAGATGTAACTTCAACTTTGATACAACAATAAAGAAAATACATCACATCATGAAATGTAATTTTTTCTACATAGATATCATTGTCAGTGAATGTTGTTGAATGAGAAAGAGTGCTGCTGAAGAGTGATACCTGAGGGCAGATAACAAGTTCAATAACACGTCACACCTTCATTATTTTAGATACAATGATTCACTGCCTCCTACGAAAGAGCTGACAGTATTTTTGGATACTTTAAACAGGTTTTGTTTTTGTATAGATGACACTGAGAAAGAATCACTGTAAACATATGTAAAACACATCTCATTAATATTGCACTATTAGAGTTATAAGTGGTTGGCCTATATGCAGTTTGAGCAATAAAATACATCCAGACGGTAATCCTTAAAAGTCTTTCATGACTTTTAGAAACTATTACTTATTCAAGAACTTATTCTCATAACTTAGTATAATGTAACAGAAGAGCTGTCTCTATTGTGGATGGACAAAAGTATTTGAATTTCACCTTTCAAATTTATAAACAATTATAAGCACAAAAGAAGATCAGCAAAACCAAATCAGTATTTATGTGACATCTCCTCTGTTGTAAGCACAACATTGTGGCTACTTATATTCCATTTGCAGAGCTGACATGCTTCCTAATAATCTACCATCATCTTATAGGCATTTTTTATTTGTTAACTGAGCTTTTAAGCAATTCTTACTATTTTTCAAATCAGTTTTGGTCCCTAAATCTAATTCTTTCTCATATGACATATGGAGTTTAAGGAACAATCTTCCTTGAAACATAAAGAAAGACTGAGAATCTGAAAAAACACTGACCCCAAAATGAACTAGAAAATCCCCAGCAGGTAGCTTCCTTGTTTGTAGATTGTGATGATACTCCTTTTAAAGTTTTTTTTAAATCAGCTCCTTAGATGCCTCGCTACCCTTAAACTATTATTCTGGTACAGATCAGAGCCTGTATTATCAGCAGAGAGGCTGTCAGTGTCTCCTGACAGTGCGACTCTCTCCAGCCCTCTCTGTCTGTCTGTCTGTCTGTCTGTCTGTCTGTCTGTCTGTCTGTCTGTCTGTCTGTCTGTCTGTCTGTCTGTCTGTCTGTCTGTCTGTCTGTCTGTCTGTCTGTCTGTCTGTCTGTCTGTCTGTCTGTCTGTCTGTCTGTCTGTCTGTCTGTCTGTCTGTCTGTCTGTCTGTCTGTCTGTCTGTCTGTCTGTCTGTCTCACTCCATCCTCCTTCTCTAACCAGGAACGATGTTAATAACAACAAGGCCTCTGAAGGAATGTGGATTCCTGCAAATGCGAAACAAACAAGTTGAGCAGGAGCGGACTCAGCCAATAATAGCTGCTGGGAGTAACATCAGTCGGCTTTCCTGAAGCCTCATTTACTTTAACTCTCAATCACACACACAAGCGCACACACACTCGTGCACACACATTCATGCACACACAAGATACCTGTTATCCCTCTTTCCTTATACCACACTCCAACCCCCCCTTACTTTCCCTGAAGTCTTGTCTTACAGAATGAGCTTTAAATACTTGCAAAACAAAATTTAACTTTCAAATACGTGTTCTTTCTTTCTGGAGGGCACAGCTTGGCTCTAACCACTGCTTTAAAGCAAGAGAGCAACAACGTCAGTAAAGCTTTTATTAATGTAAAACCTTAAAAACACACACATGAAGTGGTTCAGACACACACATGAATAAAATAAATTAACAAATAAACAATTTGGGCGCTATCTATCAAAAAAACAATCAAAAACAAAACAAAACTTGAATTTCCCTCGGGATCAATAAAGTATCTATCTATCTATCTATCTATCTATCTATCTATCTATCTATCTATCTATCTATCTATCTATCTATCTATCTATCTATCTATCTATCTATCTATCTATCTATCTATCTATCTATCTATCTATCTATCTATCTATCTATCTATCTATCTATCTATCTATCTATCTATCTATCTATCTATCTATCTATCTATCTATCTATCTATCTATCTATCTATCATTTATTAAAAAAATACAACACAAAAAAGCTTAATTAGAGACAGTCAAAACCAAAATCAAACACAATACGAGACAGATATTGTAATGTTCTCTTGATTGAATGCCAGCTCCATAAATGGTGATGTTGAAAGTGATTATGTATTCTACATAGTCAGAGAGAAAGATAACATGCAGTCAATGCTTCGCTTAATAACCCTTAAAACAAGCTAATTGCTAACACCTGCTTGCTACAACATGAAAGCTAACATGATGATGTAAAGCAGGCTTGTTTACACACTAGTTAGGGTTAATCCCGTTACTGTGCTAACTTTGGCTAGTTAAAAACATGTTACAGCAAATGTTTTGAATGAATTTTGTGAAATAGATGAAATGGCAGTGAATCACTAGTCTATAAACTATCTTCTGGGGATTGTGAGAATCTGTAGGCTAGGTGATTTGCTGTTGAGAGACATTTTATCTATCACCATTGTGTAGTATCCATTAAATATCTGGAATGTCTGAAAACTTTGACTGGTTGTTTGGTGCAGCTAAAAGTTCATCATCTGAAAGTCCTGACTGTTTGTAGGCAAACTCTCAGTCTGGATCAAAGACTGACATGTTGAACGTCTCATGACTAAGCGCTCTTTTTAAGTGCAATTGCCCTAAAGAAGACATGTTTGCTAAATAAAGAAGCATTTTAGAAGAAGAAACAGCAATCATGCAGTAAATGAACTGATGCAATAAGTGTCAGCCACAAGTTCTCCTTTTGTACTGACACATCCTGCTTCAAATGGTTCGTGGAACAGAAAACTCCTCCCATCATGATTATGATGTACTGAAGGTTACAGACCATCGCGCTCAGGAATAAGAACCTTATTTTGATCAGCTTGAGATGAAGTGCACAGCTTTGTTTTATTCTTCTTCCTAATTTATAGTGCCTTCTGTCATGCCCACTTATGAAAGATATAGCACATTTAAACAAGTCCATAACTGACTAATCCTTCACAGCATTTTGTATTTTGATGCTAAGTTGGAGAAGATGATCGCTTTCCTGGTGCTTTTATTTCTCGGAGCAGGTAAGCACGCAGTTACTTTTTAATTCATGTTACAAGGCAAAATACTGGATTGTATTTAAAGAAATTATTAATGTATCTAGGCTGTTGCATTGTTTCTAAAGTGTTTCTACAAAACTGATCTGCCAGAGGATCGTCACAGTCAGTCTCAGATGATCCATAAAAAGCCTGAGGAATGGTTTATCATGGCATGACTTCTTCTGTACTTAAAAAGGTTCAGTCTCACATAACCAAACCACAACCAAACCTTTTCTTCAAAGTTTCAGTTTGACACTGTTTTTTTTCATTCAGGAACTATAAATACATGCTGAAATTCTTACTGATGCTGTGTGTTCAACAAGGAGCAGGAGAGTGCCTTGATGGCTTCATTAGGGCTCTTATTATTCATCCAGTAATGGTGGTAATTAGATACTTTCAGTTTTACATAAAGGTCATGTCTCTCTAACTTTTATTACATTGTTAGAACAAACACAGACTCCATTAGCAGTTATTTCACAATGGAACAAAGACTGCGATGAATCCACCATAGACTGGGCTAAAGTTTGGAGGAATACATCTTGTTCATCACAAAATCCAAATAATAAAAGAATAAATCTGACTTATTTTGAAACATACACATGGGAAAAAAAAGTTATCATAAGCAGATGTCCTTATGACGTTGGCCCAAGCGAAGTACTGAGATAATGCAAAGAACAAATCAATGAGTGGCCGTGACAACATTTTCTTCAGCTCAACAAGTCCTTATGTTATATATAGGACTAGTGTCTCATCAGCCCCTGGGGAAACAAACTGTCCATGCTTTTATCTTCAGTAGACTAGATTACTGTAACAATGTCTTCACCTGTCTGCCTAAAACATCAGTCAGTCAACTGCAGCTGATCCAGAACGCTGCTGCTAGAGTCCTCACAGAGACAAAGAAAGTGGATCACATCACTCCAGTTAAAAAAAAGGTCTTTACACTGACTCCCAGTCTGTCAGAGGATAGATTTTAAAATACTGCTGCTGGTTTAAAGCAGTGAATAGTTTAGGGACAAAATACATTAGTGACCTTCTGATTAACTATGAACCATCCAGACTGCTCAGGTCGTCTGGGACAGGTCTGCTTTCTGTGTCCAGAGTCAGAACCAAACATAGAGAAGCAGCGTTCAGCTTCTATGCTCCTTATATCTGGAACAAACTCCCAGAAAACTGAGGGTCTGCTCTTTTAAATCAAGGTTGAAGACTCACGTGTTTACAGCTGCCTTTCATTAAGAAAAAGTAATACATTTATTTTAATACTTTTTTTTTTTTTTTTAACTAGCGGTAACTGCATTTTAACTTTTCCTCTTATTTTTTTAAATATAAGTCTCATGGCTTCTATTTGAGTTGTTTGTATTTTTGGGTACTCTTTGGTTTAACAGGTTTTGTAAATGTCCTCTTTTTTGTGTTTTTTTCTGCCTTTTATCGTGATGATTTTGATGTCTTGTTTGAAGCACTTTGAATTGCTTTGCTGCTGAAAAGGGCTGCTGTATATGAATAAACTTGCCTTGCCTAATTGGTTTAGGATAAATATAGTTACTTCACCAAACTGCTGCTACATGATTTAAATAAAATAAGGATATTTCAACACATCATGTGTGAGTGTCCTTGGGTTAGAAGTTTCAGGGTACAAATTGCAGAAGGTCTATTTAATACATTTGGTTTGAAGATGAACTGCTCTCCTAAACTGATGTTGTTGAATGATTATTCAGGGCAGAACCTTAATCACACTCAAAGACTGCTGCGACATTCATTGCTGCTAAAATGGTGGTCAGGTGGCAGCCACCACATACTCTTTCCTTCCAACAGTGGATCAACTTGTGAATAGAGCTTTTATATATTTGGAGCTCTCTGTGTGTAGGATGAACCAGGCAGACCAGGTTAAGATTGAAAAAAGACTGGAAGTGATCAATGCTGCAACGTATATTTGTATATTTGCGGGTGCACGTTGTTATCTTATGTTATGTAAATCTTTACCACATCCCCTTGAAAAGTGTAAAGAATGACAGTTTTGTGTTTGCAGTTTTTTTTCTCAGCCAACAAGGGGCTAAAGAAACCATATTTAATTATAACATGCAACACAACAGTTTAAACTGAGTTTGTTGTGTTTTGTTGTTTCTATTTATTTGGTAAGAATCCCCTTCATTCAAAACAAAACAATAGTCTTCATAACCCTTTAATGCTTTCAAGTCACTTCTAAAGATTGTCCTTAATGTATAATTTTGCTTGTTTTTCTGTAAAGGTTATTATATGTTAAACACAATGCATTACATCTTCCTGATCTCTGTGCAGGAACTGAGAGTGCTGACTTGTCTGTGACTTTCGCAAACCCAAATCCATGTGCTGTGGAGAGGTCATCAGTGGAGTTCAGGTGCTCATACAACTACGAAGATGGACAAACTGTTAGAAAGACTGAGTGGTACAAAGGGGAATTAAAAAATGGCACCTGGATACGTGTGAAGCTCTCAGACCTTCCTTCATATCGAAATCGCTTTGAATTCATTGGCGACCAGCAGCACGACTGTAGCCTGGCACTCCGTGACCTGCAGCATAATGACACTGGGTATTACTACTTCAGGTTTGACACTGAAAAGTATGGGTGGCGCAGTAAAAATTCAGTGTATCTCTCTGTCACAGGTACGTTTATTCTACAATGAGCTTCATTCTACATCTTAGATAAATAGATTTAACTTTCCTTAATACGTTGTTCTCTGTTTTTTAAACTCGTGATATCAAGAGCTGCGCGCCAGAGTGTACCCTGACACTGTGAGAGCAGGAGACAGCGTGAGTCTTGAATGTAATACATCCTGCCATCTTCAAAGCACAGTTTGGTTCAAAGATGGACACCCAGTTTCCAAACCAGAGTTCCAGGCTCAGGCAGAGGATGCTGGGAATTATTTTTGTGCAGTTGAAGGGCAGGAGTCAGTGCAATCGGATCCTGTAGCTCTAGATGTTCAGTGTAAGTATATTCACCATTGAATTATTGGTTGAATGATTGTGTGTGTTGTACATAAGTATGGAATAGTTCAACATTTTAGACAAAAATGTTAGGATAAATATGACATAGTGTAAAGAGCTTTAAGTGGTCTGAAGACTACAAAGGTGCTTTATAAGTGTAGTCCATTTAGTACTGTGTCCATTTAGACCCAGAATTAGAAGGCCTACCACTTTCATGTTCATTTATTAGATAAGAAACTAAATCCAGCAGCTACTTAACTTGGCCTTGCAAAAAGACTGTAAACAGGGATGTGCAGCTACCCTGCATCCAATAGTTAGCTACAAAATATGCAGACCAAGGCGGACATGGGAAGACATTAACCCATTTAGACCTGATGAAAGGCTGCCATGCTTCTACCTTTAAGACGTGATGCAACGTCTGCTTTTACTTCTTGTTTTGTTTTTTGATGATTTTTTTTTAAAGGCAATGACCTAAAGTGCAATTTCAATTCAGAGTTAAAGCCAAGAGTTTAAGCGTTCAAATGTTTTTAATTTGATGTCTCTATATGATACAGAGGCTGAGACATAAAGATTTTAGTAAACGTTGAAATCCTCAGGTTTTTCCAGGTTGATTTCAAACGTTACTTAAGGTTTTAGAGGATGTTTTTTTCGGGCAGCCAATCTTTACGTGCAGTTGATGGTCTGCACCTCCTCTCACTGTAAATGAAGCCAAAATATCCCCCACAACATGTGCACACATATTGCACTTGTTACATGATTTTCTTAAGCTAGTTAAGCTGTCGACTATGCTATGGTTTTGTTCTCCTGACCCTTCCAAAACACAGATTTAACTTTCTGATAATATGTAAGGACACTCACAGGTAGTGTTTGTTATGTCTCCTCTCTCCCTTTTCCTTTAGCCTTTTTTATTATCAAATAACTTATTCAAACTTAACTTCTAAAAGTAATGCACACATAATTCAGCACAATTGGAACCATCAAGACAAAATACATGATTGCGGATTAAAAAAAAGAACAAGTATTCTGATTTTCTAGTTTGACCCATGTCCCATCTGTTAACATGAAGGAGGCAGAGTTCATGACCTATACTGCAGCCAGTCAGGAGGGGGAGCTAAATGTTTATTCCTCACTTTTAAGGAGATGTCATTGCGTTCATCTTTTTATAAGGTCTATGGGCTATACAGTCCTTAAGTGAGTGTATCAAAGTGTTGCGGTGTTTATTTTACAGATCCTCCTTTGAATGTGTCTGTCGAGGTGAGTTATCCTGATAATCTAAATGAGAGCAGCAGTGTGAATCTGACCTGCAGCAGCTCTGCTAACCCTGCAGCAGAAAACTACACCTGGTTCAGGACAGCTTCTCCCAGCTCTGGCTCCAGCTCCATGTTCCAGGTGGGCTCAGGACAGGTGATGTCTCTCCCCTCTATGGAGGTGTCCCATACTGGACTCTACTTCTGCCAGGTCAGGAACACAGTGGGGGAAACCAACTCAACTGAGGTGCTGCTAACCATAAGGGCAGAAAACCATGGTTTGTTTCACTTAACAGTCACAAGAAATCACTCAGAAAGAAATAGAGGTTATAATCGTCATTTTTAATAATCAACTATACCTCTTACTAAGTTTTTTTTTATCAATAAAAATCAATCTAACATCTTGTTAAACTTTTCTTGCAGAGCTTTGGAGTTCTTTCTCAGTTATCCAAGTCCTCCTCCTGGTTGGAGTCAAAGTAGTAATCTTGCTGGTTCTTTCACTGGTTATCATCTGGGCTTGGTAAGTTCAGTTATACAACTTTCTTAACTTTCAGATATTGCTGATTTTATTACGTTTTACATGAATTTGAAAGAATTTACTATGAAAGCTCTTCTCGTTCCATTTTAAAGGAGACAGGCAAGTATCAAAGATGAAGAGGTAAGAAAAATCCAGCCCTGTTTAAATAAATTATGACCAATGTTTTATGTGAAATTGTCTAATTTGCCCTATTATGTTTCAGGAGAACGACCATGACTATGGAAATGTAAGCACTGCAGTAATTGATTAAAAAGACAGGGCTTAGCCAGCAGGAAATGTCTGTTTAAGCATCGCAGAGACGAGTGATGGCATTTAATTACAATACATGCTGCCTTGCAACTTGGCAAAAGTCTGTCTGTGACCTGTGCTGTGAATGGAGAGCGACTTCAAAAACTGGACGAACAGCTCAGGAGCAGGTTATTCTTCTTCCTTAATTCCTCTCTGTGACACATGAAGACATGTAAGAGTATCAAATGTCATCAATAAGACAGCACTGCTGTTCCTTTCATCAAAGAAAGCCTGACCCACAGAATACACAGTTTTTGAGAAGCACAGTGAATTTTATTGAACAATGCGTTACCATAATGAAAGTGGAGTGGACCAATTCATGCTTTATTCTTATCTCTATGCCATCATGTGTATTTCATTTCATCAGAGTTTGTGTCCTGTGAATAATGTTCTTGATCTAAGTGTAGTCACAAGTTGAACCAGAAATATGCTGCCCCCTTCAGTTGAAACTGTGAGGACTGGACAGTTAATAAAGATCATTACAATTAGTTATATAATTGACCTGAACAATCTCCTCGTAAGGTTAGGGCTTAGGTTGGTTAAGGTTGTATTTTAAGCTTTTATAATATCAGTGTACTTGCAAAAAAAACATTCATGAATACAACAACACAGCCTTAATTTGATGGATGCAAAGAGTAAGAGTGTCTTTGAGATAGCAGTGGCACTATTTTTGGTCAATGAGGGAATAATCACTTCTTAATTATCTTATCATGGATCTCTAATACAATTACTGCCATTTGTATACCTATAACTTGTTATATTCAAAAGTTTCATTTAAATGCTGGCTGCTGTAATGACCTAGATTTTCTGATGAATATGTGTTATTCAAGAGTTGTGCCATGCAATAAACGTTCTTATCTTGTTTATGAGTCAAGCTTCTCCCTAAACATTTGACAGTTTGAAAATGACATTAAAAAAAGCAAGGTTTTTCTTGATATGTAAGTTCTGACATACTCTTAATGTCACTCTTCAAAGTGGTTCATAAAACTTATTTTGAACAAATCTCATATGACACACTGTGTAGCCTTCAATAGTTAAATATGCACCAATAAATATCTCTGTTTCTTGTTTTAACATCACATGAACATTCAAAATAAACTGAATAATTGCCTTCACGTTGATACGCTGATTTTTTAAAACTGCAATGTAAAGCGTTGTTACTTCTACCTTTTCAAAACAAATCATGTAGGCAACAGTAAACTACTATTTTCACAATAATACAAACATTAGACAAAGGCTATATTCTTAAAATAGACTAACGAGATGATAGCTTGATGTTTAAGTTCATTTTGTACATGTATGTCCGGCTGTCAGAGTCACTGTCCTGCTGGTTTATCACCCTCCTCCACATCTCCTCAGGCTCTGGTCTGTATCTGTGTGAGCCTTATCACACGAACAGTTTACCCCAAACCACACAGTCCTCTCTTACAACAGCCTTTAATTGGATCATTAGGATCATATTTTCCATCATCATCATCATCATCATGCTCATCATCACAAACCGGCTTTCAGGCTGGACATTGCTCATACAGTACTTGCTTTGTGTCAGTGCTTACAACAGCTCTGGATGTCTTCAGTGGTCTTTTGTGATAAACTGTCAAGGGTGTATTTAACTTCACATCGGATACAGTCTCAATTCAAACAACCTTAGCACAGCCCTTTTTATCACAGTTTGGGGATAAAAAGGGCTAAGAGGGTCTAATTTCTCATTTATAAATACAGTTTTTAACTTGAAGATGGCTATGTGAATTACTTGCTGCAGCATTTAGCTTCTCCCATTGCACTTAAATAAATTGAAAAAATAAAAATAAAATAAAAATAAAAGTTTCTTCACTTGCAGCATTTTTTTAATCAAGTTATCAGCCAAGTTCATCCTCTTTCAGCTGACTGCACTTCTTTGTCTTGTTTGACTGAATGTGCAGTAGAATCAGCCACATGATCTTCAGGCTCTCTGTGTGAAATAACATCACTGTCAACAGGCTTTAAAGCTGTCTCTAAATTCGGTAGACACAATTTCAGTAATGTCCAACCAGGCTGAAATGTGCTATAGTTTCAAGGTGTTTCCACATTAAATGCACACAATGCATGAAGGTAAACACAAAAGATCGAAGGTACTGAGAAACAGTTATACCTCTCTTGAGATGTTGGAGTGTAATAAAAAAAAAGTCTCTTGTATTTTGTGTGTCTGTCATCTGTTTGTAGTTTGCACACAATAGGTCCTGGTCTTGCTGAGTCCTTAAGATGCAGTTGTCGCTGTGAGGACATATGACTGGTTTCTCGATGACTTTCGTCTCCTGAAAGGACAAACAGATGATTCCTCAAAAATACCCACATTCACATTATCGAGTTATTCCTCAATTTATTTTTCTTGCAATATAATAGAAAATTGAAACTGATTAAATGTTTTAGGATATTTACAAATCTGATTTCATCACCTTCCCCATTTACAATCGTTAGATATCAGACATGATTGACATATTTAACCATCCAAGCAGCAACCTGTGAATTCATACTACTATGAGTGATGCATCAGGAGCCTTCAGTATCGCTTCTTGTTAGGTTGCGCATATAAGGTATGTCTTTAACCACACATTTTGTATATGCCAGGTTTTACTGCGTTTGAACATACCGCATTGATTAAAATGCTGTTATTCATGTGATGCTTATTGAGAGTGCTGAAGCAGTGACTTTTATATTTATTGAATCTTTTTGCACAAACCAGCTACAGTCCCTTTCCTTGAATACTCAAATTCAGTTTTTGTTATTGGTTGTTAGTTAAGCAAGGAACTCACCTGGTCAAGAGAAAGGCCACTGTGGCTATAACAACCAGCAGAACTCCGATGGTCACTCCGATCAGCACCCATCTGCCTCCTGAAGACTCTGATGGGGTTAATGCTTCAGTGGACAGAAAAGAGGTGAGATGAGACAACACTAAATTTTGGTCACACTGACTCATGAAGTATCTAAATTACAATGTGCATGGTAAAGTCTAGACCTGGGACCAACACCAACCTAGTCATCTGTTATAGTTATAGACCAAAAGTTAGCTCCTTTTCACACATGCACTCCTGACAATTTCAAGAAAATTGAGTTCAGTCTGCCCCTGAAATCTTCCTCAGCTGTCATTTACAAGTCTTTCACAGCAGGAGATGTTCCATGTTTGACAGGAGAAGAAATGGGGTGGGATGGTTTCCAGGCGGCAAGATATAGAAAAGCTGCTGCTGAAGTGACGGGGTGTAATGTTTTCAATGGTGAAGAAATGGAGTTGCAAGCTATTGTGACAGTTTTCCTTTAATCACTATTATTGGATGTAGTCACAGTATCAAGGTAAGAGTGGAACATAGCCTTCTACTGAGCAGAAAAGAGTATGGAGCAGCCTCTCTATGTGCACACATATCACACCGGTTTCACAACAGTCACGTGATATAAATGTCATCACCCTGTTCATTCAGTAGTGGTTATTATTTATGATGTTTACCTGCTACATTCACAGCTCAGCTCACCCTTACTTCTTATAGAATTCTTACTTTGGCGCTGGCAGACAAAAAAGCAGGATGAAGTCGGAGTGAAAAATCAGGAGTGCAGTGCATGTGTGAAAGGGGCTTACGACATTTTTTTTGCAGGATGGTGGAGCAAACATGCAGACTCTTTATTGACCCACCTCTGGAGCTTGTGAGTGTCACGCTGCAAGTCTGTGATCCATGTTTGTTACGTGCAACACAGCAGTGCAGTCCTGGCTCCTCAGTGGTAATGTTGGTGCTGCTGAGCGTTGGAGCTCTTCCTGTCGGTGCAGCCAGGGTTTGTATCGCTTGATAAAAGCTTCTGTCTGATGTAGGGAGACATGCTGCACCCGTGTACCAGGTGTATGTGTGGACAGGTGGGTTAGCATCACTGCTGCAGGTCAGAGTCACAGGAAGGTCATCTTGTAGGTCAAAAGAGGGTGAGACTGATACAGCTGCGTTTCGAGGAGAGTCTAGACAGGGCAGAGGTCAAAGGTCAGTAACACCAGCTTCCAAGTTTAATTAAATTCTACGAACACATTGACACATTTTAGAAGACCAAAATGTTACACACTATTTAAACTATATGGGGAAGTTTCTTTAGCCAAAGATGAATTTCTCAAGAAATACTCTACTTCTAAATGTAGCAAATTGGTGAGATATTTTTCTTCCTTCTTTTTTTCTTTCCGTTTGACTGTCTCTCATCTTTGTCTATCTATTTTTTTTCCTTTATCAGTTAGTCTATGTGTCTTTTTTACTTTCTGTCCGTCTTTCTTTCTTCTCTCTTTTTTACTTTCTTCCTGTCTTACAGAATTTTTTCAGTTCAGTATTAAACTCTACTCACACTGGACATCAATGTGCAGCATTGTTGAGTTTTGCACATTATCTTCGGTCTGTATCTGACAGAAGTAGCTGCCTGAGGCCTCTGATGTGATGTCGCTGATGCTCCACACTTGCTCGGTGTGTTTCGGGCTGCTGCTCGTGCTCTTGTACCATCTGAAATGAGTCTGTGGCGTGGCTGCAGGGCTGCAGCAGGCCAGATGTAAGGTCCTGCCTTCTGTGATGTCACTGGATGGACTCGCTGACACTGAGACTGCGCTAGAGGAGTCTGCAGAAATCAGAAAAATAAACTTTAAATACACCTGTGAATTAAAGTATTGCAAGATCATTTTTATTTATTGGAAATAGAAATTAGAATCGAATACGTCCATGTTTCCAAAAGTTTAGGTCTCTGCAAATCTATCACAAGATTGAACTCAGATTTGAGAGATAAATTCCTGTTTAATCCATTTGAAATTCTATAATAGTTCTTGAAGGAATAATTGCAGATTTCCCCTGCTGTACAAATTCAACTATTGAATTATCTCATTTTTTTCCCCTTCTTGGATTGGTTTTCAATACTCTTTTCATTCTCAATTCATTATTTAATTTAAAGACACTAGGTCTGAAAATATTGTTAAACAAACATAAAGGAATTGTGGACATAACCTTTGAAGGGATTAGTTGACCACCTTTCTTTTAGTTTCTTTCACAAAACTCTTTCAATGTTCACACTAAAAGGTCTTGTAGTGTGAACGTCCTTATCAGGATTCAGAGACTTTTTTTGACCACCAGCTGGTTTCATTTCTTAAACAGGTATTGTTTTTAATCACCCGTGAAGCTGTCTTGTCATTTCTGTTCATGTCGTTTTGAAAGTTTGGTTAATCAAAGTTACAGGTCATGATTTACAGAGGATGACATTGCATTACAACAGGAAAACAACACGAGTATGACTCAAGACAGAAGTTTTTTGACAACTACTTAAGAAGTCTTTGACGCAAAATGACAACAGCACTTCCTCACACCAACACACAGAAATGAGAGAGCTTTGTGTCTGCACTAATACTTTGAATTATTCTACAACTGCCCAATTTTAACAAAGAAAATACATGTTACAGATTGTCTCGGACTTGCATACAAGAATCGTCATTAATAACAGATTATTATGTCTTACTGAGTTTACACGTAGTGCATTTGTGGTGAGTTTCAGTTCTACTTCTGTAAATAGCAGATCATTGCACAAATGAAGTGATTTAATGGAATTAAGTGGTGCTAAAACTCAGACACTTTTTGTTCAAGAATAAAACTGACGTGAGTTACAAAAGTACAGATACTGTAAGTTTTCTGTTTGTCTCTGCAATCCATAGCAACACGAGACAAGTATGAAGCCTCAGACAGTCAGAATAGTGTGAGGTTCAACGAGAAACAGGAAGAGACAAAAACTGTCTCAACATAAAGGAGACAATGTGGTTTGTCTACCATCATCATTTAAAAAGTCTAAATTAATGACTGATAATTGTGATGATAATGCTGTGTTAAAGGGACAAATATTTATCACAAAGAGGCTGATAGAGTTGATCAGATAATATATTCCCACCTGCCACCAGCAGATGTACACCTTTCTGCTCCGGCATCTTCTGTGTCGGGTGGCTTGTGATGATGTAAAACACATAAGTTCCGCTGTCGGACTGCCTCAGATCAGAAATCCTCAGAGAACAGTTCTTTGTTCCTGGTCGTCCCAGGTACTCCACTCTGCTCTGGTAGGATGGATCAGGGAAGATACCATCGCTGTGGAAGACATATCTGAGACAGATATACAGACAATTAGATACTAAGTCTTGTCTCAAACATATATGAGCTCTGTGTGTGACTTAAATGATACCTAGGTGTGATACAGCGGCTGTCCTCGAGACACCACATCTCAGACAAAACTTCTCCTCCAGCCTAAGGGAGAACATCAAATTTTCCATTACTGAATATACTTAGCTTTTGAACAAGACTCTATTTGTTTAGTTGACTCCTAAAAACAAATTTCTATTCATTGTGATCACATACAGTATTTTAGTCCTGTCAGAGAAACCGTCTGGTTAAAGACACACTACAGAATTTCCTGTGGCTGCTAACAAAGCCCTCTTTGTTGAATTACCTGAGCAGAGAGCTTGGTTTCATTGGAACTTTGGGGGTAGTCATAGGAACAAGGAAGAACCATTGAGGAACCACTCACAGCGCAGATAGGACTTGAGGGGAGACGAACTGACCAATCACCAGCAAGAACACCTGGAGGTCAAAGAATATTTCACTGCAGTGTAACTACTGAGTCACATTCAAATTGTGAACCATTTCCTCATAATTAATATGTTCTTATAGCCTAGATTTAATTAAAATAAAGTCATTTTTGTAAAATACACTTAAATATATACTGTATATAATACAAAAAATATTGTTACCACACCGCATATATACAGTTTGATTTTTAAATGGGTTAACGACTTTAAATTCAGTTGTTGTTTGAGTGTTGACACAAACAGATGCTTGGTCAGATGTTGATGAAGCCATGATGCTGGTGCTCTCTTACCTTTTAGACAAAGTGAAACCAGCAGCCA
Organism: Tautogolabrus adspersus; assembly: GCA_020745685.1. Taxonomy (NCBI): domain Eukaryota; kingdom Metazoa; phylum Chordata; class Actinopteri; order Labriformes; family Labridae; genus Tautogolabrus; species Tautogolabrus adspersus. The sequence continues at coordinate 20,499,141 of CM036542.1, read as the reverse complement.
GAAGCTTTTTGCATCTCCTCCAACCATCTTCTCCTCCTGTAGTTGTTATAAATGGATTTATTGGGTTCTCCTCTGTCAACTTGTCCACTTTCCCTCTCCTTCCCCTATACCTAGCTTGCACTCTTGTCACTACTCTTTAGTTAAATCGGTAAAATGCAAGCTTTTCTTCTTAAGGAACAAGCTCTTATAGGTCAGATTGTCCAACTACCCTTTTATTTCCTCTTGCAAAAGGGAACTGTGGAGATGTCTGTCATTTCCTGCCACTAAAAGGAACTCAGAAGACATAAATAAGGTGATGGTGGGGGACACACAATGTGTCTGCAGAATCAGTTTTGAGGCATCAAAGTTGCTGTGACCTCGAAAAGTAGACAATAACTGACATCTTTATAAAATCCCTTTGAACTTGCTTTTATTTAGGCCTATTATAATTTACACTTGTGGGGACAGTGTGTTCACCTGTAGCAGGTCTGCAGACTCCGTGAGGGCTCTCGTGCACCGTTTTTCCACTCAGGGACGTATGCTGACGTCACGCGTGCCCCTCTTGTCTGCTTAGCTGACCGCTCTCAGGACGACCACACAGACCGACTGAAACTTCGGAGAAACTTTTCTAAATTTGTCTAAATTACTCCAAATCCTCCAAATGTTTTTCTCTGTTTCATTAAAAGCTGGCACCGATGGTTTCGGTTGATGTAAGCGGTCGCTAAAAACTTTGCGACGTTTTTTCCTCTTCTTTCTGTGGGGTCAGTAACCTGTGGAGAGAGCAGAACAAGGATTTACCGCAAACTTGGATTTATCTGTGGTGGCGTTTAAACAGCCTGTCGCCTGTAGAGGCTTTAAGTAGCCTATTTTACTTTTTACAATTTTCAAAAGGAGACTTGAAAAGGTAAAAACTGTCAATAAAGAAGAATTCAAGAATCCACCTGCTTCAAGGAAAGACAGGTGAGTCACTTCCCTGGAAGGCGACTTAAATATTAGTAGCCTAAAGCCAAGTGTAAGGAGAACTCGGAAACTATTAGCTTCTTGTATCAGTTAATGGTTAGGCTATAACTTTTCTGTGGTGAAATAAAGTAGCCTATACCCTCAGAATTATTCAGTTGTAAAGGCTAGTAGCATATTTGTTTATTTCAAAATATCAGTTTATCTTGTCCAAAACCTTTTAATGTACTTTGGTCTGTTGACCTGTTTTACAATGTCTGTCCCAGGACCTTTACACTCCTAATTAGCATTACTGGGATCATGCTAATATAAAAAAAGGTGTATCAAAGCAAAATATACATTTTAATATAGCTTTTCATATAGCTTACTTCTGTTTATAAATTGGGACGTAAAGTAATCGAATATGACATAAACACTTAATTATTAAAATGCATGAATTGAACTAATGCCTGTTGGCTGCCATGAGATTCAATGTCCTGTTATTAGCAGGACTCTGAATACTGTAGGCTACCTGGTTAAACTTTTGGACAATTCACTTTGTTAAATATCAAACAGTTGTATTCGTCTTAATATGAGAAGCTTGTTCTTATTGATTTAAGTTGCAAATATTTGGAAAAGCAGCTCAGTGAGTTTACAAAGTATTTATTTTTACTTTCCTTGTCAGTTTTCCACATCAGAGATAATAAGGGCACAACTTGTTAGTATAGATCTGGCTTTCTGGAGGGGTGGGCCCTACAATAGGTATTCAGTGTGAGTGTGTGCCTTAGACTGTAAATATTAAGGTGTGTGTATGTGTTAGTGTTCATGTGTGCAAGGGAATAACCCACCAAATAAAAACAACTGATCTAAAACAAACATGATGTGACTAAAATATACTTTTGGGGATATCTATCACAATTTATTCAGTTAATAAACCTTTGCTAAAAGATATAATTTATAGCCACAGTTGACACAGCCACGTGTATGGTACCCATTAGCTTGTGAACTACTGTTTGGAAGCCCCATATTTGTCTTTTTGGACTTCCCAATGAATTTTGGGGGCCACAACAGACCATATTTGGAAGGAAGGATGGATAACAGATTTGTAGTCCTTATCCTGGTTGACAGGTCGCCATGGTAGCAATTTGCCAATCACAGTTAGCCATGTTCTAAAGCTTACACTGCTTTATCATCCATACTCTTAAGTTAATAGGACCATAATTTACAAAAATAACATCATGCTGTTTTGTAAAAATAAAATAAAAGTCACTTTACTAAAATATTTGTTGAGGTTATAAAACAACAGAGAAGTAGAGTCATTTGTTTATTGACTTGCATACAATTGGAATTTTTTTTGCAACCTGTGCAGTCGCCCCTTTCTGCCTAGAGATTGCAGATGGAATCTAAATAATCAGCCAGATCTAGTACTCTAATTAACTGAGATTAATGTATGTTGTACATGGTCCCTGACAAACTAAACAATAAACTAAAAGAATAGGCTATAGGTTTAAGTTGGCTCTGTATACTGGCTAACTCTGATCATGTATTTCTAGGAATTTTTCTTTCTTACTTCAACCTGATGTTTATTTGTTAATTTTGACCCTCAATATTCTATTTCAGGCAAACTTGGTTACCAAGGGGGTCTAGACCATCTGCCCTGAGGAGTCAAGGAGAGAAGGACATAAGGAAGGAAGGAGACGCATCATTGTCTGTTGTTGCACTCTGCCTCACACTGCATACAAATGTATGCTGAGAAGGTGTTGACAGAGGGGAAGATGGGTGAGTGCATGCTTAAAGCACACGCACACATGCTTAACGCACACACACACACACACACACACGCACACACACACACACACACACACACACACACACACACACACACACACAAAAAACCTTCTTGCTGGTCGTGCTGCAGCTCATGCATCCTGGTTGTCTGTATTAATTAATTACATTTATTTTGTTTGTAAAGGGACCATGTACAGTATTATTTAATTTGGCCATCTGATGCATTGTACCAGAGTTAGCTTAGAGCTAACATCAGCAGTCCCTTAGCAGGTCATATTTGGGACCAGATATCAGTCCACTTGACAAGTTAAACATTAACTGGTTTCTTTAAAGCTGGCTCTCTTTCTCTCTTTTCACTGGTTTTATTTGTCAGCTTCAAAAAAGATAAAACGGTTGTGATTTTCTTCTTTTCATTGGATTGGATTAAGCCCTTACCCAAATAGAAATGTGATATCAATGTTGATAAGTGGGTCCAGAAATATCCACCAATCCCTGCACTACATTAAACTTAATTGAAAGATCTTGTAGTATATGTGAAGCAATAACAACAAACTCACCTCTCTTGCAGTCATCAAAAAACAAACTTACTGTACTTATGTTGCTTTAAATATGAAGCTCTCTGACCTTCTTCACCGGACAAACTCCCATCATTAAAAGGGAAACACTTGCTCTGTTGTGGTGTTGGCAAAATATCATTCAATTTATGGCTCCTAATGATTTTACTGCCAATTATATGATGCTGTTTTACAGTAGAAGAGATAAGATATTATGTTTACTGTGGCTAGAAAGCCCTCATGCCAGTGTAAGCTGTGAGACTTTGCCATGTGCTCAAACACGTCTTCTATTTGTACTGTTTTTTTGGTGCATAATATTAAAGTTCATACTTTGTAGAAACAATTGATCATGTTTTTACCCAACAATAAGATCCCAAATAATACTTGAGGTACCTACCTTCCATTGCAAGGAAAAAAAGAAGTAAGTTGTCTCTAGTCCTTCTTCTTGGTAGTTGTGTCAGCGATGTGCGGTTCCTTACTTACTGCATCAAAACAGAGCTAGTCCTTTGGTTTTACAGTTTCTGTGGCCTGACTGAAGGGGTCCACCCATATGCAGTGAATCAGACCGTTTCTTTGGTGTGTCTAATTACAGGAGAAACACAGTCTCGCCAAGGAGTGGCACACATGTTCTTACTCAGGGTGTGCGTGGATGAGGTGGGGCATCATCTATTTTCAGAAACAAACTGAGTTTACGTTAATCCTGACATGTGTGCACATGTTGGAATAAGTAGAGAAACAGGAATATGCAGCAACACACACAATCATACAGCAGAGCAGAGTGTTTGTCTAAGCGGGCTCATATTTACTGCACGCTTTGATTGTGTTTATTTTTACTTTTCTGCTTTTACAGCTACTACCACTATGACTCATAACTTCTGCTGTGTGTGTGCGTGTGTGTGTGTGTGTGTGTGTGTGTGTGTGTGTGTGTGTGTGTGTGTGTGTGTGTGTGTGCGCGCGTGTGTGTGTGTATGTGTGTGTGTGTGTGTGTGTGTGTGTGTTTGTGTGTGTGTGTGTGTGTGTGTGCATGAGAGGTCTCCCCCAATGTCTGCGCTGTTAGCTTTGCTTCACCCCACTGTTGCCAGCCCACAGTTCACTTCAGTCTACCTAGGACGGTGAAGCTTCTTTGAAACCCCTTGTCTTGTTTCAGGTGTAGGAGAAAAAGCGAACTCTTGTTTTAAATGGACAACAAGAAACATAAAGATCTGATCTTCCTGTTTTGTTAGTAGATTTTGTAATCGCTTATCTGTAGTCTGATAGCATATTAGTGCCTCTAAGAAGAAGAAGAATAACTGTAGATTGTGACAATACACAAATAGTCAGCTTACTTCAAGTTTGGATTATTTTGACAAACTACTCTTTTCAAAGAAATGAATAAAAAGCCATATGGAACCAAAATCAAACGAGGAATTAGAAGCCATTAAGCAATGTTAATAATTTCAAAATAACCACTGAGCTGTCAGATCCGTCTCCATGACAACAAAGCAAGGTGTATCTGCTGATGAAGTTTGTGATCCAATAAAAAGCTAAAAGAAAATCTTGTAAATTACTGATGACGTCAGATTGTTTTGTCAAAGTTACGTTTATGAATAACTCTTAAGCAAAAGAATGATCCAGGGAGTTCGCCACAGACAAAAAAGAAACTTCTGCTTCTGTCTTAGAAATAATCACAATAAATCACACTCTGAGAAACTTGTTTTTTTGTAGTTTATGGGTTACAGTCATCCGCCTGTCAACAAATATCCATCTATGTTTATTTTTCATACTGTCACTTAGTTTTAAATTTTAGAATAAAAAAAACATAGACACAGAATGAGTTGTTTTCATTTTCGTGTTTTCTCTCCATTTTGGCTCTCGGCGGGCGTGGCCAGCCTCACATCTCATCTGCTACACAGCTGCTTTTTCCATTGAACACTTTGGTGTTAGAGAGGGTATCCTAGAGGATGAGTCAGAGGCGGAGTGAACTTTTTCCATAGTGCTGCTTCTGTCTGATCGTGTTACTCATCCACGAGGGTGGACATAACCCAAAATAAAACATAGATGCGTACATGAAATCTGTGTCGATTGGTCACTAACTGTAAGCGATGAATCATTCTGACCTCTAATGCCAGCCTTGTTTACAGCAGTGGTAGAAAAAAAACACTGAAAGAAACGATGCAGTCACACTGTGGGTAAGCCCTAAATGTGTACTGTATTGAACAATATACCTGTAGTACAGAAACAGTGGTACATATTACTACTCTTATTTGTCACAAATGTATGGTTTCTGAGCCAAAATCGAGCGCAAGTAAGTTAGTTTAAAACTTGCTTGAAGATCATCTCCGATATAATTACCAGGAAGGCACAGTGTTTAGATCAACTTTATTTATACGATTATATGTATTGATCAGCTGTGTTATGGACCAGTAAAGCACAATTGAAATAGTTTGTCATACATGATTTGTAATATTGTTTTTCATAACCTGCATGGAGTTAATATTACTGACATCGGATCCAGAGTTTAACATTCATCAACATTTAAGATTCAATAAACACCCACTTTGTGTCAGTGCCAGGTAAAATGACGATATATATGTTTATCATCAACCAGTGCTATGAACTTAATGTACCATCACAACACTTCTTCAGTATTTGTGTTACCAAAATACAAGCTGCACAAAATATGAAGTGCACTCACAACTGCCCACCGACTTTTACTATTTTAGCCTACGCGTCAGCACGTAATGCCCCTGATTTCAGGAGAGCCCTGGCTCATGACACACGCATGCAGACTCACATAGACACAACATCAGGTGGTCTCAGGTAGAAAAGAATACAATAGAGTGTTTGTTCTGTCCTGCTCTGTGATCAGGAACAGAGAGCAGGGGGAAGTGAGCAGGAGAAAAAAAAGAAGAAAGGAGATTTGGGAATGACCGGGACGGCCAGACTAGTGTAGTTGTGTTTGTGCTGGAGTGGAAGTGTGTGGAGGAAACATTGGGGTATTTCCTGGGTAATACACTCTGGAAGAACGAGCCTAAATGCCCCTCTGATAATATGTCAGATAATGTATGTATGTCATACATTCATCAAATCTTTCTTTCTTTTAAAATGCTTCTCTGACCTTTCTGGAAAAAAATAGCACCATTTTTATGCAGGCATGATGATTGGAGGAGAAGCACGAGTATTAGAGGGACAAGAGTAGCAGACATGAAGCACGAATAGAGGAAGAGAGGTGTGAACAAACAGAGAAGAAGACACTTTTAAGATAATGCAGTTCAGAGAGTTGGCAGATTTTCTCGTATATGTGCAAAGAAAGAATAGGAAATGCCTTCAGAATGTGAACATTTACATTTGGTAAACTTTAAGCTACAGTTCATCAAACGTGTGGGTACATGTTTCTTCCTCAAATGTTTTCACAGAAAACGAAAAAGGCAGAGATCGTGAGGGAGCAAGGATAGCGTGCGATAGAGACAGAAGCAGGAAGGAAATGAGGCATGAGGTGTTTTCTCTCTGACTTGATAGGAAACTCATATACTTACTGTATCTTCAGTTGTTTCCTGGCACATTGATATGAGCGATTACTTCAAATCCTGACTGTCTTATGCAATGTAATGAACAGACGATCCTCTAAATGATAGTTAATTCTCCCTGCTTTTATAGATTACCAGGCTCTGAATGGTTTTAATGTTCTCTACTCAGGGTTACATTTTCTATTTCAACATTGAAAACTAATTCTTTCCTTCATCTAAAGTATTATTATTATACATTAAAACACATGATTTAATTAGAAAACACATATGCTACACTATCTGTCTGTATACCTATCAAAGAAAATCACATGTCCTAGGTCATATCTGTCATTCCACTATGGCTTTTAATAGTTTATTTTGACATGTCATAGCTGGAAACACAGGGTCCTTATCAATAACATCATGATGGCTGCCACTGTGCGTGTGATTTATTGACAAGGCTGACATCTGGTGCAGCCATCATTAGTGATATTTGTAAAACCTGCTTGGCTCACGAAGACAAATCAAATGTGCTGCTAAAATGCCTGTATCATAACTTGTCTACTTCTTAAACCGGCAAGAAGTGATCCATCCTCATGTGTGTCGGGGTCATCAGAGGGGCTTAGTACACATGGCCCTGAAGTGTGAAGGACTCCAGAAGATAAACTAACGAGTGTTGTTGTTAATGCAGAAAGGGGTTGCATGCCTGTGTGGTAATTATGTTTGAATTGATATCAGCTGCTTTGGTTTGTTGAGTGCTCAGTGTCATAGGGTACTTCTCAGTTCTCTTATTTGCTATCTCCTCGGTCCTCACTCCTCGGCCGAACCGGAAGTAGTTTTAGACCCGCCATGTTAAGGATCGTCCCAAAGCTCTTACACTGAAAGGAGGAGAGAGGATCGAGGAGAGAGGAGGGAGATCTGAGGAGCGATGACCGAGGAGACACGAGAGCTGGCTTTACGGAAGTCCTTTTACTGACAGACACGCCCCCTTATCAAATATCACTCACTGATTGGACGCTGCAGCGGATCAGACTTCAGTGAAACTTATCAACATGAGCGGAGTTTAATACCGGAGAAAAGACGGACATTAAAAAGACATTTAAACAGATCATCTGTCAGTTTGTAAAGAGTCGGTCTGTGATGAGCTGGGATTAAAAAGTGTCTGACATGAACCAAATATGAAGCATCAGTTCTATAAAATCAATAAGAGTGTAGGCCGATCACTCCCATTATTTGATGAGTTTTCACTGTCAAACAAACAGTCTGTTAATATGAAGTGTTCAGAAATGATTCCTTCATTTTCTGTTCATGATCCCTCAGACTGTTTGAATGTGTGATGATGATGAGAATGACAGTCTGATGCAGAGGGAGTCTGTCACTCACAAACACCTTTTACATTCACACTTATTTACCTTCATAAAGTTTCTATCATTTACAACCTAATCAATCATTTTCACATAAATATCTGTGTTTATAAAATACAGACTTCATTGTCCAATTATAAATCCAAACTAATACAAATAATAAATTCAACAATTCAGTATGAAATCTTTTTGTCAGTAGAAATTGTCCCCATAGTTATTAGCAGACTGCAGGTTGTTCTTCATGTGGTAAAGTACACAGACTTAACACTGTTACTGTGTGTATTTGATTAGAAATAACACAGTGTGTGTTTGTGCGGACATAAACAGCTGTTAAAGCCGACTGACAACTGAACGTGATCAGCTGATGACATCATCACAAACAGACGTCACTTCACGTGACGCTGTAGAGGAAAGGACATCTCATGTCTTAAAACAGATTTCCTCGTTCCTCTCTCCTCTGCTTCGTTTCCTCCATGCATCTCTGGTGGGAGGGACTAAGAAGCAAGTGGAGGAGGCAACTTGGAGGACACTCGATGCAATTAAGGGAACTGAGAAGTACCCATATACAGTCATGGATCTCTACAATACCTGAATCCATTATTAATGTTGTTAGTGACACTTGTGATTTATCTGCCATGACAAGTAAACAATCATTTAAAGATAATATTGTTTGATGCTCTTACTTATACTCACATCACATAATCTCAGTGTAACTCAAACCTACTTCCATCTCAGAAAAGTTTTAAAGTCTAAAAGTTATAGCTGACAAATACAAGAGGGGGTTTGTAGAGCCAGAGAAATGAAATATTAAATACAACTGGATTAGGGTTTTTTTCATTTTGTGTACCAACATTGTTGCCGACTGTTTTTGGGTAAAGTCATAAAATAACAGTCAAATGACTCACCTTTTCCTGTAGTTAAGAGGTGTAGCCTTTTGTCTGCACTGTTGATATAACTTTGATGATGATGATGATGATGATGATGATGACCATGGATTTTCAATCTTGGTTGATGGTGGGAAGTGCAACCCCATCTCCTAAAAAGTTGGGATAATGTCTAAAATGTAAAATAGATAGATAGATAGACAGACAGACAGACAGACAGACAGATATATATATATATATATATATATTGTATATAATGTGATGATTTGCAAAAACAACAACATGTCAAATGTGGATCTGAGATAGTTCATTGTTTTTGTAAAATTGTACGCCCGACTTGAATTTGATGCCAACAACATGGAACATCTCAGTTAACAAGGTATATCTATGCTGCCGAATAGACAAGAGAAGGCCTGGCTTATTTCATGATAAAGGAGTAGGGTGAAAACTAGCTTTCCTCAGTCCTGACTGGTCTCCCATTAAATATGTTTGGAGCATTAAGAAGTGTATAATAAGACAAAGGAGACACTGAACAGCTGAAGTCTTACATTAAGCAAGAACGGTAAAACAGCATTTTGGACCTGAGGAGAAGTTGGTCTCCTAAGATCCAAAATTCTTACAAAGTGTTGTTTAAAAAAAGTGATGCAACAGAGTGGTAAACATGACCGTATTCCAACTCTTTTGAAACCGGCTGCTGGCATTGAAATTAAAATGAGCACATCATTTTCCGAAAAACAACAACATTTTCTTAGTTTCAACATTTGACATGTTGTAATTTTTCCCAATTAAATATGGGGTCTCAATCTTTTGCAAATCATCACATTCTGTTTTTACTTGTTTTACACATCTCATCTGTTAGGAAATGGGGTTGAGTGATGAAATGAGCTGAGTTGTGTTCAGTGATAAAGGCATTTCAGGCTGATTATTTATATGAACTTTTGAGTGTTTAATAATATTTGCATTTTTTTGTTTTACTCCTTTCCTTGAAGTTAGTTTTTAACAGCATAAAAAGAAAACCTTGAGATGAGAGGAACAAACATGGGAGAAGAGAAACTTCATAAGTTCCTTCATGACTGTGAGTCAGCATGCCGAGCAAAAAGACTGGCACAGTTGGATGGATTCATACATTTGAATAACTACAGTGGCAGTGCTTTATTCCACTTATTTTTCTACAGTGTGTTTAAACTCTTAGCTGCAGGTCGAGTTGACAAAACTCTGCTCAGAGCAGAGAGGGACACACTGAGAATAACACTGACATGCAGGTGCACACACACTTATAAACATGCACGCTGCACAGACATGGCACCGTATCTTAGTTTAGAAGTTTGTTCTTGCTTTGTGGAGAAATGGTAGACTTTAGACTATTGATCTGATCTGTGTCATTTGTACATTTCTATCAGTGCCAGGAAAGTGCTGCATGCCCCTTCACATCAGGACAGAGAGCTGAAAGCAGCCAGTTTGCTGATGTTTGTTATTGGATGGCTTAAGACCCCCCCCCCCCCCCCCCAAAGAAAAGCCCAAATTAAACACTAGCAGCCAAATATCTAATAAAATCAGTAATATTTAGCCTATGCCCTCTCTTCAGCCACCTGTGTGATGGTATTATTTACTGTTGAAGGCTTGAGTGCTGCAGTCTCATATACAGTATATGTGCACTCATCCATATGTGCGTGCGTGCGTGTGTGTGTGTGTGTGTGTGTGTGTGTGTGTGTGTGTGTGTGTGTGTGTGTGTGTGTGTGTGTGTGCATGTGTGTGTTTGTGTGTGTCTGCATCTACAGGGAGCAGGGGAATCTCTCTGACCTGTGTGTTAACCCCCTGTCGTGTCATTGGGGTGTGTGTGGTCCTGATGACCCTGGGAGCCATTGGAGCAGCCGTCTGGGCCGTAGGTCAGACCACATGCTATCACACACACACACACAGACAAATACGAAATGGATGCAGCTTGTGTATCATTTCTGATACATGATCCTACTGGCCATTGATTTATCACCCCTGTAAACATTTCCCTTTTGATGTATAGTCTCATTTACTGGTTTGGAGTTTCCTTAATAAAGCACGACACCCCTTTTGTAGGTAATTGTCCCTTTAAGAGTCAAAAAGACGATGTAGCAGGGTTTAAAAAGTGAGCTGGCTGTTCATTCTCTCATATTTTGCATTGACTTCGGGTTGTTTTTCTCCTTCTGTAGTGACGTATTGCACAATGGAGGAAGACACAGGACTGTATGATGGTAAGCATCGAGAGGGTGAATGTTTTCACATGAATATCTGACATGTTCTCATGTGAAAACTTATTTTACTGAACATGAAAAAAAAACCCAAAACCAAAGCCACAGTAACTTGACTTGGTCATTTTGGTGTACACATTTTGTTTCACTACAGCTCAGGAATTCACTTTATTAGCTTTCATACCCATAATCCTTGATTCTATGAAATTGATAACCATCTAAAAAATCCCATACCAATCTGAGACCATTGTAAAGATGTTTAAACTACCTTAACTTGAATAACATATTTCCTCCGCTGTCTGAGACAAACAAAGAATGACTTATTTAATGTGCTGCAGATCCACAATAAGCTCAGATCCTGGTGTCACAAAGAATACTTAGATGATCATTTCAGTTACAGTGGGGGAAGAAATAAATGTAAGATACTTGTAAGCAGGACTTTGTTTTTGCACCGAGCTTGTTTGAAAACGAACCCTTATCATCCCCTGAAGTCCAGGTAAATTCTCCTGACCAACGCCTCAGAGTCTTTGACTCCGCCCAGAGGAGGTGGCGTCAGGTGTGCTCCTCCTCAGAAGATGAGTTTCTAGCTAGCATTAGCTGTGAAGAAGTGGGCTTTGTCAGGTGAGACAATTTTCACAATTGTATCTCACTGTCTTCATGAAGCAAAGTTTCATACAACACAAATGTGTTTGTTTTAGCGTGGTGAATTACTCCATCACATCGGTGCCTGAGGCCAGTGGAGACGGAGGGGAGTTCTTCTGCGTCAGAGAGAAAGAGCTCAGCTATGGCAAGAAAATCAAAGACTCATTGTTTCCATGGTAATAAACACTTGCCTGTTAGATCCTTCAACTGTCTCACAACAGTCTCACTATCCTCTCTGTTCCTCATCCACCTTTTCTTTCATGCTGATCCTCGGTTATCAAGGAGAGAGCTTTACAGTTTGGGTGTTCTCTCTTTGTTTCTTGATGTGTTACTTACTCTGTGTGTCTTTTTTCAGTGACTGTGAGAGCAGGGAGGTTCTCACACTCCTGTGCCAAGGTAAGATGTGAGCTCAGATCTGCTCTTATTCTCTCTGACACACTTTATTCTCAGATAACCCACACCCACCTCCCACCTCAGACTCAGACAACTTTATTATTCCACATCATGGGCCTGTCACCCTTCCTTCCTTTTTTCTTCTTCTTAGTCTGCCATTATTTCATTTGACTTACCTGTTCTCATTCTTGCATCGCATCGAGTTAATCCAGACATTAACATTCTCTGCAGACTGCGGCAGGCGTAGTTTTGCAGCAGATCGTATAGTTAATGGTGTGGATGCCAGGCAGGGCAGCTGGCCGTGGCAGGTGAGCCTGCAATACGATGGAGTTCATCAGTGTGGAGGATCCATCATCTCAGACCGATGGATTGTGTCTGCAGCTCACTGCTTCCCAGAGTAAGTGATCAAGCCTGAAACAATACTGACGTCACATTTCATTTGATGAATTGAAGCTGAATTGAAATGATTGTTGTCATTTTTAGATGTTTTTAATTTGGGTAAACTTCTGGGAGTGAAGTGAAACTAAAGACACTGTTTTACCATTCAGTTGAGACCAAAGACTATTTATAGATATAAAGGAATTCCAGCTTGTGTTCAATTTCCAAAAACGTAATACTTCTTATGTCTTTGCTGATCCTGTTCTGTAAAAAAAGGTCTCCTTCTGCTTCCTTATAACGCACCAGTCAGATGGATAATGCCAATAAAAATGAACTAAAAGATCTTTTTCAGTCTGCATTCTGTAAATTGCTTCCTCACCAAGCTGCTGACAGATGTGACAGATGAACAAATCGTAACTCTCTGTTGGTCTTGGTTACTTTTGAAGGTCTTATGGAGGCAGCCATATTAAAAAGACAACTTTTCCTCAAAGTTATTTTAACTGATGAAGTAAATCAACTGTGGGGAAGCATGCTTTTTAAACTTGTCTTTCCTTACATTTGACATGTGAACTCGCCCCCTGCTGGCCATCAGAAAGAATGCTGCTTTTGTTCTGTTTGCATTGACCTTACTTTTGAAACCTAAAGACTACGTCACCTCTTATATACAGTTTATATTATTAACACACAATGAGAAATAATCTTAACAACTGTGTAACTCATGTTCAGTTTTGCAAACATGAATTGTTTCTGAGTTGATGTCTAATTTTCCGTTAGTCTAGAAATGATGGTTCTGTCTGTATTAATGGAGGTGTATTTGTGTACATTGTATGTGTCTGTTAAAAACTGGAAAGCCTTCATGGTGTTATACTCTTATCAGGCATTATAATGTCTTCCTCTGTCACTCCTCTGTGTCAGGCGGTATCGCTTCGTTAACCGCTGGCGTGTGCATCTGGGCTCCATCTATAATAAACCAGGGAACGGTAACCTGGTGGAGGTGAAGACCATCGTTTACCACAGCAGCTACCTGCCCTTTGTAGACCCTAATATTGATGATAACAGTAGGGACATCGCTGTTCTGGCCCTTACCCAGCCCCTCACCTTTAACGGTAGGTTTCACAACAACATATACTCATAATTATTGACCGAGAAACACACTCATCAACACACGTGAAGATAGAAAAACATAATAACAATGAATGAATAAGAAAAGGAGGGATGAAAAGAACAGACTCAGCAAGAGTCAATCATTTGGTAATTTACTATCTGGAGGTTGCCCGTTTCCCAGAAGTCAGCAGGATAAAAGTTCCTTTATTGGACATAACTATATCAATCCTGAACACCGAGGTGAGATACTCTTAGAGCAAATCTTTTGCTGCATTTTTAATGTTACTGGAATCTGAGGAGGTATGTGAAAAGGTTGATGAGAAATGGAAGAGAAAGTGATTTTGAAAGCCTTTAACAATCTTAGTTGATATGTTGATTTAGTTGTTTGAGGGATCTATTTATACAATTTTAATTGTCAAGAAACTAAATAAATCTAAGTCAACATGCTTAATGGGTTGTCAGCAAATATCAAAGTACAGATATATTGATCTGATCAGGATAAAGAAACAGTTTGGACAAATTGTCTGAAGAAGTGTTAACACAAGGACGCTTTGAAAGGCTTTATGACACTGTTGAGTCACTATTGTTAGAAAATAACATGACCTACCAGGAAGCAGAGGAAAAGTTAGAAATGGTTCAGTAGCTCATGTCTGCCATCTGGTGTTTGGTGTTCATAATTACAGCAATGGTTTGAAAATAAAACAAATCCCTGTTCCCCGTTACATCCTGTCCAGTACACTGTTTAAGTGCTATTGAAAGGCTTGTAAAAAAAGAGATATTGCAATTACCTTGAAAGATCATTATCATAATGTTTGTGTTGCTGGTGTTGTTTACACTGAAAACATCAAAACGTGAATGTGGTATCTGTTGGGGTTTAGGAAAACACAGTAAAGAGAAAAAAAGATTCAAAGGCCAGGGCACTAACGTGAATATAATCATGTTAAGTCACAAAGTTTACAGTTATCAATATCCAGCTGTGAATTTACATTTTACACTTGGAAATATGACCTAGCCCTAGTGTGAAGCTTTAACCTTTAAGTCATTCATTCAGCCTGGACTCAGACAGGATGGAGAAAGAAGTGTTATGTTTAAAAATGTACAGATGACAATTAAAGCAAAGACACGCCATACACATGAAGGACCCAGAGTCTCTCAACCCTCCCTGAAAGCAACAGATCCTTTATTATAAACAATGTGACTTCTCATGCTTACGTATTGGTTTGTTTTACTGATCAGGGACTTCATATATTTCAATACTTGAAATGTCTCATTGTTTTTGTTTGTTGTCATTATTGTGACAAAAGTTTAGATGATTGTGTGTAAGTGTTTTTTGAGTATTATTATGCCCATATGTTTGCTCATTTTGTAATACCTTTGTTTCTGTGCAGAACACATCCAGCCTGTTTGCCTGCCAGCGTATGGTCAGAGACTGATAGACGGGCAGATGGGAACTGTTACAGGCTGGGGGAATGTAGGATACTACGGTGAGTTGACAAAGGACCACATGAAACAAAAGTAGATATTGCCAGACATGAGCTTTTTATAATAAAAAAATATTTTGCTTGGAAATGCTGCCTGTCCATCCTTAATTTGCTTTTCTGCATTTGTTTTATGCATTTAAATTTCTCACTGTGTGTTAATGAGTCTGACACTTTTCATTTTTAAAGTGCAGGACTCAGCAGAATGTATGGTTGTATGTATGGTTTTTAACTGTTATATACTGAGACATTTCTCACTTTCAGGTCATCAAGCAGATCTTCTGCAGGAAGCAAACGTCCCGATCATCAGTGACAATGTCTGTAATGCTCCTGATTACTATGACAACCAGATCACTACCAGCATGTTTTGTGCAGGTTATGAAAAAGGAGGCATTGATGCTTGCCAGGTAACATTGTGTCTGTGTTAGTGTGTTTATTTGTTCAGGTTTTACAGTGATTTGTCTTTTTATTATCCTATTGCCATATATGGCACTGATATGTAATTATATTCAAATACACTCTCTATGTATTCTTGTCTGACTTATAAAGTATGTCGATGGTTTCAGGGAGACAGCGGCGGTCCGTTTGTGGCAGATGACTGCCTGTCTAAAACCAATCGGTATCGTCTGCTGGGTGTGGTCAGCTGGGGAACAGGCTGTGCCATGGCAAAGAAACCCGGCGTCTACACACGTGTGTCCAGATTTCTGCCCTGGATATCTACGGCCATGAGGGTGAGAGAGGAGATTGTTTTATTGTATCTGTATTTTTTATTGTATGAACTTATTCATCACTTTCAGTGGTTTTGTCCATGAGCTGGAAAGCCAAAGTCAGTTTCCTCTAATATCATCTGGTTTATTGTTGATACCGTTAATGTTTACTTGTTGGTCTACTACCCGGGTAGGTTAATGGCGTGTACTGTATGTGTCTTGTGTGATCAGAACGATTGAATCAAGAAATCCGACGTCCTCTTGGGCAGGTCCTGCAGCTGGCCACACTGTGTAAACCACCATCCTTAGACTCTCTGGGCTGGGCTCACTATCACTTAGTTTGTCGATGTTCTGATATAAAATTAAACAACAACCGGAGATTTATAAAGACATTTATAACTCGACAGAAGTATCCCCCTCAGGCTCACAGCGTGTGTTAAAGAAAAGCTCCGTCTGCTCGTGGCTGTGTACCTCACGTCTGCAGGACAATTAGACAGGACATGAAGATGCTGACTTCACGTAGCACTTTCTACTGCTGCTGCTACACGCCGGCAAACGCTCTCTACTCGGGAAAGGGGGCATCTGCACATCATAATGACATATATGGGTTTGGTAACCCTATATTTTATATGGGTTACAGATGTATTTAACCACACACTCTGCTCTCCTCTCTCTCTTCCAGAATTATCACAACTCACCCGGACTTCACAAAATGGCCCGAACATGAGATTCCTGCTCTCATCTTGTCTACTTTTTTTCTATTCTTGGATGACAATACTGAAAGACCTCGTCAATGTCCATGGGGACTGTATAACCGAAGGACCAAGGGATGTGAGGTTCCCCTTATGTCACGGTTCATGAGATTCCCATTCTTATCCTAAACCTGCAATGAGGATTTAACCTCTTCATGAATCTGCCAACATTTCTTAATGCTACCCTGTGTCAGTCAGACAGACAGGGCTCTTTAAGAGAAGTGAAGTTGGAGATGTGATACTCATTAGGAAGGTGCTTTTTCTGTTTACCTTTTTTGTTTTCCATAAAAAGTAAAATGACAAAAGGGTAAAAATGAAATTGCATTAGAAACACTAAACTGGATTGAAGCTGCCAGTTGATTTCTTCAGCTTCTGCTAAGTAACCAGAAGTCAAGTTTTTTTTTTTTTTACTATCGTGCTGACCAGAATTAAGACTTGTAAAAGTAAGATTCATCTTAAGCACTCTCCATGTAATTGAAAAGATGTATACACTAATTAATGGGCTTCTTGCAGCACAGTGAGCCTGATAAGTGTAAGTAAGTGCAGACTGCACTTTTGATTTCTACAAAGGAAAGATGTTTCATCTTGAAGTACAAAGAGCTGTACACAAGCTGATGTATTAAACTTTTCCTGGTTAGCATCATTTCGTAATATTGACTCACACATCAAGACTTTTACACATAAATGTCGTTTTAAATGCAGTCTTATTTTTGTTGTTGTGAAAACGAACTATTCATTTACAATCAGACTTTATGAAAGTAATAACAGGTGAAGATGAAACTTGATTTCATTAATACTGAAATCCACATTCTTTTGTTGTCTTGTAAATATTTGTCAATGTGTACATGTTTATTTGAGTCTTAAAAACAGAACATAACTTGATGTCTATTGGTTAAGTGTTGTGTTGAATACAAAAATTCAATATTGTCATTTTAGACATAAAACACTAACACATATTTCAGTGTTGCCCAGTTTTAAGTGTTTTTTGGAATTGTTTGTACAGTTACGATTACTGGCATCTGGTAATAGTTTAGTTTTTACACTTCAGTACCACTGTTTGCTTTTGGACATTGAACTTACATTATGTAAGAAAAGGCATTCAGGCAGAAAAAAACAACATTTGAAGTACAATCGAGAAAATTTGCACACTAGTTAACAGCTCTTTGGATTTATTCACACGTGTTTTAACCCAGTCTGTTCTTAAGCAAGAAGATTACTGCACATAGGCAACATGTTGATGTCGTGAGCAAACACAAAAGATACAACATATTTGTCAAGAAATGTTGTCAAAAATACAATGTAGAATTCCATTAATGCAGAATGCAGACGTCACTGAATCTGAACCTCTTCTGAATAAAGGATGATGTAAAGAGATGTGAACCAAACTAACTTTCATCATTTAACTTGTCTTCTTAAAACCCCCAGAACATCCACCACCTGTTCCCCCTTTGAAAAAAAAATCCATGTATGTTCATTTATAGCAATTGTGTTATTATAATTGATGTGTACAAGAGACAGAAATACTGTAAGATGTGAATTATTGCATTGAGTATTGTATTGACATAAAGACTCAATAAAAAAATATTCACATTTAACTCTACAAACAACAATGGAGGAATAATTATACTGAGGTGCACAACATGGGAACAAATACTGTATTATATAAAATGATATCTTTTAATCCTCCGTATTTAAAGTATTTAAGAATATTTAGACTAATAAGAACATAAACATACACAACTTGGAATAACTTAATAATATAACTTAATACAATAAATACAAAGTTTGAACATTGAACATTTAGGAAAGTGGTTTTAAGAATATTACACAGGATCTTAATCCTCACTGTTAAGCCCCTAATAGACTTAGCTTTGATCTTTTCATGCGGCTACCTTACACGAATGACGACTCACTGGTTTGAGAATGGTAAAACTTTTGACTCAGGTGGAGAAGGTGTCAGTCAGACTCAGTGGGATTTAGACACTGTAGCGTAGATCACAGTGTTCTCATAGTCTCCTATTCTGGACCTGAGGAGAAAACAATATTACCTGTTTGTTTTATTTGAACATGAGATGCTACTCTGACTGAATTCTTTTAAGGTCAAAGTTTGAGTCTTAATTTACCTTATAGTTTCTGGGTTGTATCATGTTTTTTTTTTTAGATTTAACTGATTAAATCAAGTTATCAAATGATTTAACAGAGAGAAAGTAAATATGTCCAAACCCAGACACTGTTCAGTAGTTTATGGTAGGAGGGACTTTGCACTCATTTGCTGTGATATTGTGTCTAGTTGTTAATAACAGGAATTTGTCATGATTCTCATTGAAGGTTGAAGGTTTAGTTACTTGAATATAAGTCTGTATAAGAACAATGACCAAAGACTAAACATCTGAACCTAACAGTGAACTTACGCGGAGTCCCTCAGGGCTCTGTTGTTGTTCATGTGTTGTGGAGCATCTGGGATTCTGGGTTTGATGGTCACTGTTGAGTACGTTACGTCATCTTCATGAGATGTTGGAGACTGAGGAAGAGAAAAGAGCCTGTAATGAGTGGACTTGGGTCAACTTAAGTTTTTGTTCGGATGTCGTAATGTGAAGTTCTGATTTTAAGATACATAACGTCTTTCATTAAATGCTGAAGCACAGAGACTGTAAGTGACATTGAAAAAGGTTATAACACATTTAAAAGTCTTTTTTTGTCTGTTCTGTCATGAATAAATAACAACATAAAGTACTCACGTTTTTCTCTTTATAGTTAGTCTTTTTCCTCCTAGCAAGACAAGAAAAACCCAAATAAACTAATATATCAGTCTGAAAAACCATTGTTGCACAAACTTTTACATTTCACAGGAAGTTGTTCTGTAACAGCGGGAAACACAGAAGTTCCGCCTTTTCATTTACTGCTGCTCAGAACACATATTGACTTTCTGTGTCAGAGGTGAGCTGCAGAAAACTAGAAGTGCGCTAGGAAAATGTGCTTTTTAAAAAAAGTTTCTTGATCCATTATTAGTCAAAACTTGTAATTCCTGAATAAAGTCCAGAGAGGATAAATTATATTTAGGTATATATAGCCTTAGAACTATTAATATAAGCAAATCATAACATTTCAAACTTGGAGCATACTAACAATGAAAGCTCATTGTTAGTATGCCTAACAGAAAACAAAATTACAACTTTAAAATTATTTCAGGGTATGAAATATATTTATATCCCTGACGCAATGGCGAGTGTAATCTTTGTAAGAAGTTAAAACACAATGAAAATGAAGATGACACACAGAGACAGCTTTGGGTGAAAAGTTACAAAACATTTCGAAAAAGAGATGCAAAAAATATGCAAACATAAGTCTGCATTATGCAGTGAAGAAGACATGAGTCTTTTGGTCACAGGACTCACCAGAAGAAAAAAACAGCGACCACAAGTGTAACGAAAAGAAAGACTCCGACTCCAGACAAGTAGAAGACATACTGAGCGCCTGAGGAGAAGCACAAAGACTGGTTTCATTATGAATTAGGAAATAAAGCCAGTCTTAGTACAACATAAAGACAAAATGAAGTGTCTTGAATAAGTGTAGATAACAATGAATAGATGAAACTTCTCCTATCAGGATTTTTAACAGTCAATCTTTTGTTAAGCGGTACAAACCATGGTTTTCTGCCCTTATGGTTAGCAGCACCTCAGTTGAGTTGGTTTCCCCCACTGTGTTCCTGACCTGGCAGAGGTAGAGTCCAATATGGGACACCTCCATAGAGGGGAGAGACAACACCTGTCCTGAGCCCACCTGGAACATGGAGCTGGAGCCAGAGCTGGGAGAAGCTGTCCTGAACCAGGTGTAGTTTTCTGCTGCAGGGTTAGCAGAGCTGCTGCAGGTCAGATTCACACTGCTGCCCTCAGTGACATGAGGAGGGTCCATTGAAACAGAAATGTTCACTGGAGGATCTGAAATGAATAAAAACAATGGACGTGTTCACAGTTAATACTCGTTTATTTTAAAATCTTAAAAAAAACATTGAAAAGAGCTGTTTTTTCTCTTGTTGTTCTTCTATATTTTATATTTTCAACACCCAAAGTCCTTCAAATAAAACAATCTAAGGTCAATAACTGCTTAGATAATCTGGCATAATGTGTTATAACTGTTTAAGCCTAATGGGTCACAGTGTTTAAAGGTTGGAAACCAAATATAATTACACGTTAAAAAATCATTTGATAATGCTCTTGTCAGATCTCAGTTTTATGTGATTAATCTTCTCCAAAAGTCAACCTGTTAATAAGACCATAGCTCACACTTGACACAGCACAGTAGGTCTATGTCATGAAACTATGTGTCTTTAAGGGGAACATGCATGTTTAAAAAAAAGGAAACTTATATTTTACAATTATTCTGACACCGCTTGAATGAAGGGCATGTTCTCATTAGTATGAACCTTTGGTCTGAACTTCCTTTTACTCCCAGAACCTTTTTCACTTTAACTGAACTGTTTCCTTTTCTGTCAGGGGAATTTATTGACCCCACATGAATGCAGAACAACAAATGGTTAAGATGAAGAGTGCGTTTGTAGCAAAACTGTTACTCTAACAACTAAAACATTAAATGCAGACTTTTAAGTGTGTCACATCAGCAAACTTACACTGTACGTTAAGGTGAACCGCAGTAGAGTTGATCAGGTCTACGCCCCTCCTGCTGATGTTATTCCAGGCCTGACACCAGAACAGTCCACTGTGGCTTGGCTGGATGTCAGAGATGCTGTAATTCGCTCCTGAACTGATCAAATGTCCGCCTTTATGCAGGCTGTATCCGTTGTGTGTCACAGTTGGATTTGCATCACTGCTGCATTTGAAAGTCACCGCACTTTCTTTGAGGACTTCTGATGATGGACTCACTGACAGCGAGACTTCCCTTGGAGCATCTGAGGGAGAAAATGTAAGATTTACTTCAGGATTCGAAATAACTGTGACACATTACAAATTACAAGTAGTTTAATCTTTCAAAAGCTGGGTGTAAGTGTTGTTCACATGCTTACACTGAACATTGAGAGCCACAGAGGCAGATTGGAGCTTCTCTTGTCCCTGGACGGCACAGTAATACCTGCCAGCATCCTCTTTCCTGGCCTGAAAGATTGGATTTGATACAGGTTTTCCATCTTTGAACCAAACTACGTTTACGTCTGAAAGACACCTTGACACACAGGTCAGACTGACATGATCTCCCTCTGTCACAGTGCTCGGCTCGACAAGAGCAGTCAACTCTGATTGAAAAACACAAGCAGAACCATTTTAATATCACCAAAACAAACAACCAAATTAAGAAGACTTTTTTTGTTTTCAATATTTACCTGTTACAGTCAAAAGAGCAGGTCTCTTACTCGTCCATCTGTTGTTAAAGGTTGTCTTAAAGTGAAAATAGTATTCTCCAGCATCGGAGCGTTGTACATCATTAATCTTCAGACTACAGTCAGACCACTTGTTGCCCACATATCTAAAGTGATCAGGGGCTGAAGGTATCTTTGAAAGTTGAACCAGTCTGAACTCTCCCCATATCCAAAGTCTTTTGTACCACTGAGTTTCAGTGACAATAAGACCAGAAGTATAGTCATACTCGCAATTTATTACCACTGATGTTCCTTTCAGAGCACACTGATTTGTGAAGGTCACACCCCAGTTTCCACTCCAGACACCTTTGAGCAAAAAATAATAAAAGATAAACACATTGAAAACTAATTCCCCACAGGATCATGGGTAAATAAAATAAAATACTAACATTAGACTGTATGAGTTTATTGAGTACATTTTCAAGTATTTTGCAGAAGCTGCATTCTTATTTGATAACACACCATATACAGAATCAAAAATGTGACAGAAAATAAAGTTTCCCTACCTGGGATAATGAACAGAATGATCAGAATTGAACTCTCCATTAGATCTATTAAAATGAATCTACAACATCATGACACAGAATACATGTTACTATACAGGCTGTGAACATTATTAAGCACATATTCAATTAAAGATGAACATACTCACCAAGAAGACACAATGCTTTCTTCTTCTTTGACTTGATATTGTGTGGTGAAAAGCAGAAGTTGGAGGGTGTTGTCCCCACCCAGCTTCCTCCCATCTTATTCGTTTACATGCACACACAGTGGGCGGAGCTTCATTGGAGATTTGACTGAACATTTGTTGTCAGATTCTTTCACCATGTCTGTTTTTAAATGTCCCTGGTTGACTGTATTGACGAAGGTGTTTTGAAAAAATTGCTCCAGTATGCAAGCTACCAGTTTCTTCACACTGGAAGAAGTTGAAATACAACAAAGCTACCCCAGGGAGAAATCCAATTTTCTAAACTAAACCTACAGAGAAAAAAACTGTTTAGACTTAAAAAAAATATACGTGAAATAATAAAAAGATTGACTTAAAAATGGTCACATGCCATCAAAAAATGCCACTTAGCTGAGTTTAATGCAAAAAGTTTCCACTTGATCAAAAGCCATTAGTAAGCCAATTAAAAATACATTCATGGGGAAATCAAGGAACGTGACTTTTGGAGTTGCATAAAACAAAATCATTGAGAGACTTACAAAGTACAGGTGGAGGGGGTACATTAAGTTATCAAGGCATCATCTATTCCATTTATCAGCATCTCCAAGTCTAAGAAGAAGAGTTAAGTTCTTTTCTAGAGGGTATCTAGACCTGTTCCAAACTAAGGTCCTTTTTCTCTGGATGTTATATAATCAGACAAACTAAAGCAGTTAAGAAAAACCCCCACTAATACCTTAAATTAATTTAATGGCCCAAAATAGTTTGTTGTTGCAGTAGTTAACAACACAACAAAATAAATACCAGAATTATTATGAAAGAATGAATGACTCCTTAGGGTGTGAGAGGGTGAGGGAAATAAAGTTAGAAGAATTAACTGTCAGCATGTCAGCAACAGCTAACTTCACTTTTATAACCTCCTTGGTCTATTTTTGTCCACAGGGTGGTGTTAATAGACCTTGTAACCAATATATGCAATGCAAATCACTGGTGGGTTATGAAAAGGAAAACTGGATGCTAAATACAGCATGTACCGATTTGCAAATACCACTTTTATACAGATGTGGTTGTATGGTTAGCTTTTTCTTGTTGTTGATGTCATGTCTTTTTTCATTAACGGTTTCTTTTATTTTGCAGTGTGCATAATGTGTTGACCTCTTGTTGATGACCTCCAGATTTTTTCTTTTCAACGTGTGTTTATGTGTGTATCAGAAGTAAAGGCTTTGTTTTTGGAAAGTGCAGAAGAAGTCTATTTCCTCTTTCATAGAAGAGCTCATATTGAGGAAAAGAATGTCATGATTTGGTCTGTTTTAGTTTTGTATTACAGAGTTTGGATTTTGTATTTGTTTTAGTTCTCATTCTGCCCTGGTGTTGCTTGTTTCCCTTGTGTTTTATCTTGTGAAACAAAGTGAGAATTTGAGGTGACAAAAAGTTCATGTTTGGAAACTGAGTGCTATTATAATTGATTTGTAATGCAAAAAGTTCCTGAATTTTGTAAGGTCCTGTGAGTTTCTGTAAGTGAAACACATCACAAATGTAGAAACATGTCCCTTTACTGACCTGTGTCATCTGGAAAATTCTCAAATGTGTGGGTAAAACAATGCTTTCTGCTGCTGTGCTGTACATTTAAAATCACAAGAGTATAAAATAGTTGCTCAGTAAATATATAATGAATCTGATTTAAGACTCTGTAGGTGTTTCGTGACAAACTGGTCAAATAATATTTCACTTTAAGTGGTAAGAAATCATCAAAGTGGAGAATAGTAAATGGTAAATGGACTTGAGCTTATAGCGCTGTTCTAGTCTTCTGACTACTCAAAGTGCGTTTACACCGCAGAAGAAAAAAGTATAAGAACAAAACTTTTTATTTTATTTTACACTCTATTATTTGTGTGTGATGAGTTTAAACCGGAAAGGAAACAACATGTGAATGTTTTTGATATCAACTCTTTATTGCCACCATTGTTAAACATGGCTGACCATCAGGATACATGTTTTATCACGTCATTGTACCAAAACAAATACTGTCAGTCAAACTGTAAGAAAGAAAGTCACGCGTAAGGGAGATATAATATTTTCTATTTTATAATCCTGAGACACATTTTTATGACCACAAGGGAAAAATCTGAATTCAGACAATCTCAGTGCTCTGACTCTTTAACATCCCTCAGTGTCACCCCTCACTTTTGTAATCTGCACCGTCTGTCATTTTTTTGCTAACAGCAAAAGTTGCAACAAACTTCCAGGGAACAATACTTTTTGTTGTTTCCAGTTGTGTAATTATATTAACTATGTTCTAGCAACTGGATAAATGTTGAAACATAAACAGTCAAAATGAACGTCTTTATAGTTCGGTCCACTATAAGTGTGAACATCTGAATGTGTCAAATATTACACCTTCTCCATAAATGTCAAATGATTTTCTACAGAGTACTGACACTAATGTATATATACAAATACAAAAAAATATTGTTTAATGTTGAGGAAAAAGCATCCAGTCTCTTTGTGGCATGGAATAATTACAGGTTTGGGAATTTCCTTTTCATCCCTCAACTTAAAAGCAGCAGTATACTGTACTGTATTTAGCATGTACTGTGGATCAAGCAACATGGCCAACAATTGTTTGAAGCATTTGTCCTTCATCAGGCTGCATACAGGGGTAAGATGCATAGAAAAAAACAGGAAAGACATGCAACACAGCTTTGGACCACGGCCCAAAGTTGTCCAAACGGTCTGATGAAACATGTCAGGCCTACAACACCCACGTACAGTAAGGCCTCATCCGGGTCCACAAGGAGAGACCGACCTGTCCCACAGTCTGAGAAGTACATTGATCTGTTCACATCAGGTGTGCTGTGTTGTTCAGATGAGGAAGAAAATTGGAGAGAGAAGAGGAGAATAGATAATGGGTAATTAATTAAGTCAATAAATAAGTTATTAAGAAAAAAGTAGATAGAAAGTTGAAACAGCAGCAGGTAAGTAGGTATTAGTAAGACATATGGTAATAAAGAAGGATATTGTGAAAGTAAAAAAAAGAAATCCAAAAGCCAAAAAAACTTGACAGGCTAATAACTGTCAGTTTGTAAATGTAAATACTGAAAGTTATAATGCATCCTACCTGATTTGCCGTCTTTCTGCTGTTAGTGGCATGGCTGCTGCAGCAAAGTGTAAACAACTTTGGATGAGTCCTTCGGCTTTCTGTCTCCCCCTTGTGGCAGATTGTGGAACTGCACCTGTTCTGTGCTGAAACGGACAACAACAGCAGCCACATGAGTTCTTCTCCACGTATGAGTCAAATCACACCATAAAAACTAGTCTTCATATTACTCCACATCCATTAAAATGTTTTTTAACCTCCAAAACTGGATGAGAAATTTATTGTCCTCTCATAAACAGACAGAGGTGTTGGATATCACAGACGACAGAGTAAAAGATGGAGCAGGAGTGGAAAGCATAGAGAAAGTGATGACAGGAAGATAAAGAAGAAAGGAAGAGGGCCAGTGTAGCTGTAAAATAAAATCAGTGACATGCAAGACAAGAAACAGTAGATCACTGCTGTGGTCGACAGTCTGCAGGGAGACAGATGGTGCAGACGGGAGACAGATAAGGAAAGACAAAAGAGTAAAATACAAGAAGAAGGAATCAGAAGCAGAGACAAACAGATAGAATAGATGAGTGTGGAAAGTGTCAGAGATGAAGAAAGGTGGATGTAGTGTCGATCTGTAGGTCTATTTTCAATTTATCAAAACATACAAAAATGTTCAAATTAAACCGAGCAAAGGGTGAGTCAAGCCCATCCAATCTTATTCAAACCTGCCCATAAATATACACCATACCCACAGCAAAATTACCCAGTTCTGCCAAAAAGAGCTTAAATAAATTCTCTTTTCTATTTAAAAATAATAATGCTATCAAACTTAATTTGACATCCTCCTTATACTTCACATTAAAAATGACCAAACGTCAATTACTTGGATGACAAATAGCTGACCGATAGCTCCAAAAGATTGTGTTTACCTGGACAATTTGGAGTAATGAACAGTGATGCAGTTGGGGGCGGGGCTTCGACTTTCAACTTCTGTGATTGGAGGGGCATCCTTCAGGGGAACGATGGCGGGGTGGCAGCTGTCACTCAAGTCTTCTGGCTCCTCCTGCATCACACACACAAACACACACTTTCATAAATGCATGTTTGCCTATATTCTTTTCATAATATTAAAGAAGAATCTGCAAGGGTCTACTTGGTTGTGTACCGGTATGTCGGACATCTTGACCTTCCTCATTGGAAAGCTCTGCTGGGCTAACTCATAAAACATGGTGTCAGCTGTCACTGATGGACGCTGGGGTCACACAAAGACACACGCATATGCACACAGTAAATCAAAGGAAAAAGTTATAAATAATGATGGAATATTGTACAGTTTTAAAAGTATTGAAGATTAGTTTTTCATCTAAGACATCAGAAAATGTAGAATATTTTACCTTGTTTGGCACGTCTCCTGACTCCATGTCTACTCTGTGCATATTCTTACTGTGAAGACACAGGGACAGTATCATCAAACTATAAAGAAGTGATGACTCCTTCCACAAAAGTGATTCATATAAACCATGAAATTGATTGTTTTTTTGAAGATCAAATGTGATACAAATCCATAAGACACTGAATAAAATGATGCTGAACACAAAAAGTAACAACAATGGGAACTAAATTGTTGGTTCTTCCTCCTTAAACAAAATAGAAACTATGCTTATAGAATTCATTTTTGTTTTAAGTGCAATAGTGCAAACATAGCACATCAAGCACTGACTAAATAGCAGTGTACTTCCTGTCACCTGATCATAATGGCCACAGTGAGAGTGATGAGTCCAGCAGACACGCCTACAGCCGACGCCAGGGCGATGACCTTAAGACGACCTGCCGGTTTAAAGACAGTTGATCAGCCTGACTTCTAACATCAAGTAAAGAGAGAAACTGAAGGTTACATGTGTTGAATAAAAATAGAAGTGCAGCAAGCTATAAAAATAACAGAAACATAAAAATAGAAAGAGAGAAAGTGAAGAAAGAGGAAAACATTGTGCATCATCTTTTAAGTGTCTAGACTTCAGACTTGTGTTTCCACTTCTGATTTCCAAAACCCAATTCCACAACTTCTGCTGTCTAGACTCAAATAGAAGTTTTCCACAACACCTCATCACCCTGTCCTCTCTCCTCATAGTGAGACAGATTTACATGACTCACAATGACTCATATAAAAACAGTCAGAAACCATGACACCATATGCAGCGAGGAGTTAGACCCATGCTGTAATAGAGACAGGGGAGGTCTCATCACCCATCACGTCAAGCAAACATCAGACCCATCCTAACATCCTGCGAGCTATAACCTCAGAATAATCTATTCTTTTTGGTCCTTGTCTGAGATAATCAGAAACATAGATGTACACAGGAGGCAGGAGGGTTTCACTGAGCTTATCAGTGACAGCTCATCCCATCCATGACACGTCCAAAGATGATGATGGCATGCACAAAGCAAGGGAAGGGTGTAACCAACATGCCAGTCAACAATTAATCACTTCATTTATGTTTGTGGCTTTTGTTGGTCAACTAAGTTCTTGGGTGTTGTTTCCAAGAAATTATATACATTTACAAGAGTCTATAGTTTTTACTTGATGCTCTTTGATGCTGTAGGTATGATGTGCTTACAGCTAAATGCTAACATTTGCATGCTAAGTTTGGCAATGCTAACATGCTGTTTAACAAGTATAATGTTTACAATGTTCCACATCTTTGGACAGCTTTCTTACATTAACTCAGTGTCAAGTGTCTAGCCCAAGGACATTTCAACTTGTGGCCGCAGGAGCTGAAGATCGCACCCCGGACCTTACAGTTAAGAGACTCTACCACTTAGCCACAGTGGTAGATTCAAACCACTGTGTAACATCACATTTTGATCTCAGCCAGTCATGAGACCAAAATGTGTTTGCAAGAAAGAAAAACAGCTTAACTCAAAAAGCATCAGAAAAATAGAGCCATTGCTCGGTATAGAGTTGTAATTTCCATCACCAAGACACATTTCTGTCAAAACTGCAAATCTGAACCTTATGGTGGAGCCTTCAAAGTTAGTGGGATTCATCCTCAAGAGGACATAAATGTCCGTCCAAAATTTAATACAAGTTTATCAAATGCCAAAGTTGCTTTCAGTTACAAGTTTTCCATACATGTATCATTTTTTACCTCTGACTCGTACGGTGAGGACAGGAGAGCTGTGGGCTCCGATTCGGTTCCTGGCCTCGCAGTAGTACTGACCGCTCTCTCCAGGGCCGACCTCTGAGAAGGTGAAGACAGGTCCGGACTTTGTGCCCCACGCTACAGGGAGCACACACAGAGAGAAGATATACTCTGACAGTGTTTGAGGATCCAAACCAACAGACAGTCCAGAAACACACAAAGAGCAACACCTTACTGACTGCAAACATTATCCAGTGCTTATAGAGTTGATGATTTCTTTATGTTAACCTTGAGTGGAACCACATTTTTTAAGATGCTAACATTGTACAGAGCCCCCGTCCAGAGCTAGACGGTGCCATGTGAAGTTGTCCACTGCAGGGTTGGCCTGACTGCTGCAGGTCAACGTCAAAGGCCGGCCAGCGTCCACCACAGTGGAGGGACGAGCCAGAACAGACGTGTTCTTAGGAGGATCTGTAGAGTAAGGAGAATAAATAGATTTTTACCTTAGATACATACCAGTACATTTAATCAAATGAAAAACTTAGACTTGCACTTACAAAGTACTGTAAGTGTAGCCACAGGGGAGCTTTGGTATCCTAACCGGTTCCATGCTGAGCAGTAGTACTGACCAGTGTGACGAGCCCGCACTGAGGGGAACGTCAGATTCTGGACGTTTCCTTTATTCATCATCTGATCACCTACAATATGGTACCAAGTATACCTACAGGAGAGAACATGGAGATCATGATGAGGATGATGAAAATGATCATAGGGTTTTTTAAATTGTCCAGTCCTTTTTCACAACACCTTGAAATAAGGTAAAGGTCTTCACTTCAAAAGCGAATAAAAATAAATAAATAGAAATAGAGGTTTTTCTAGATGACAAAGACACATTTAAGATTGATGCTAACCATAGCAGAATAATTTCAATCCTTTATTTTGTTTGAAGAAAGGAGAAGTATTGATTCTACCTGCTGGCAGGAGGGTTGGCTTGGTTTACACAGCTTAGGTTTACATACGAGCCCTCTCTGATGTCACCTGGAGGACTCAGCAGCACACGCGTGTTTTTTGGAGAGTCTGAACAGGAAGACAGACGAAGACATAACAGCATTTTGCTAGTAAGCTCATGTTTGTATTTGATGTTATGCCCTCCTGATCCCTTTTAGGTGATGTGTGTGAAACAGATGCAGCAATGGTGCATACGTCCTGCACGGCTTTGAAAATCAACAAACTCAAGCAAAAACAGGAGGTTGGAAATATAAACGAGTCTTGATTCATGAAATTCAGTTCCCTTATGTGACTGCACACATAAAAAATGAACATTTCCCCCAGCCCACAACAGTGTGACGGAAAAGTATAAAAACGTAACCGTACTAAAAGTAAAAGTAAAAAAATAGTAAGAAAAATAAATCAATGAAAAGTTTAAGAGCAAGTCTGCTGATCGTTTCAGTTTAGTTATGACAAAAATAGTCATGTAAGAAAGACAAGTACCAGGAAAGACAAAATGACACATCAAAAATGATCACAACTACCAAAATATTCATGCAATATGATACAGGTGAATGTTTCACAACGTCAAAAGAGTATTTTCTGCTGGAAGACTTAGTTGATGCATCATTTTAGCTCTTTTTAGCTTTTTTAAATAGAGAAACCAAAAGTTATATGTCAGTAGTTTCTGTTTTTACCACTTCCTTTTAAATGCACATGATAGAAGAGTCCTGATTATGTTTTAAAATAGAGTTGTTGCCTCATCAGTTTAACCCAGACTGACCCCAGACAGATTTACACAACAAGGACCTAAGGTACACACCTGCAGTAGACCTTAGAAGCATTTTATTCTGTTTTTAAGTGTGCAGATGTTTGAACATCCAGTATGACTTACAGGTGACATTGAGCAGGAGTGATTTGGAGCGGTCGGTTCCCAGTGAGTTTCTTGCTACACAGAAATACTCTCCTCTGTCTGTGTATTTGAGGTGAGATAGGAGGAGCTGAGGCCTGAAACTGTCTGGGATGCTGCCACTTTCCATATCTGGAGAGCAAGGAAGACACATCAATCAATCAATCTTTATTTCTTTATCTCTGGACCAAAAGAGCAGATCTAGACCGTACAGTTGTTATATTATTTACAGAGACCCAAAATAAATGCATAAAACAAGTAACAGTTGTAAGGAAAAATGTCCTTTCAAGTTCCTTGAGGAGAACTAAACTCATGCTGAACAGCCAAGACATATGGGAAAAATCAGTTCACACACAAATTCACATGAATATTTAAGAGTATACATAAACAGATTTGCAAACAGTTCTAAGGAAGTATGTCTTATTCTTGAAACAGGAAACTCACAAAACATCAGTTGTTCATTAGTACCCACATAAACCTCTACCAATCTGCTTTAACAAATCATTGAAGGACATTTACTTTTCCAACTGCTGGACAAAACTCTAAACAAAGTAAACGTCACTGTCGTCAGTCACTAAGCTCAAATGCACGTCCAGTGAATGTACAGTACATCTTGTATATTGGTAAACACAACAGAAAAATGCTGTTTTGTACCTTTGAACCATGCATAGCTCTCTACAGGTGGAGCTGCATCACTGCTGCAGGTCAGAGTGGCTGATCCCCCCTCTGACAACTCCCCTACAGGAAAGACTGATATTGAGGTCGAGCGAGGAGTGTCTGCAAGGGAAGAAATTGAAAATGGGAGGGATGGAAAAGAAGAATATGAGTAAGAAAAGGAAGGAAAGAGAAGAGAAACAAAGATAGTGAAGATGTAAAAATAAAAAATGTTAACGCAATATGAAATATAACAAACTTCTTTCAATTATTTTGCCCTTTATTAGTAAAAGTGGAAGTTGTCTCTTTAATCACTCACTCTTCTGCATTTTATAGTTGAAACTACTCATGTATCTGTGTTTTCAATCTCAACAATAAAGCTGCAAACAGGTACATTTCTGACATTTTGAGTGTTTCATTTTGATTACTCACGTCCCAGAGCGAGGGAGAGAGAGGGTGACTGGACGTTCTGTGGTGGGATCGGTCGACAGCTGTACGCGCCAGCATGCTGCAGGTCAAATCGGTTTATAATCATCCATTTCTCATAGGAGCCCAGGTTGAGTCCATTCCTACAGAACATCATAAAATCATTGTGACAGACGGTATATATTCTTTTAATACAATATATGCTCTGAACCACTTCAGACCAACTATACTCCCACATGTACACTAACACACCTGTACAGAGCAAGGCTCCTTCCAGGTGCAGCACACCCTGAAGCCTGACATCCCACAAACACAGTCTCACCAAATCCAAACATGTTTGCGGGCCGTGCTGGATGAACCTGAACCTGGAGGTCTGAAATAGACAGACATTGACGTAAAAAGACTAGGTGTTTAGCCCGGCGCAGAACTGTTATAAATCACTTAATCTGGTTGATAGTTTGTGTCTAACCTGTTACATCCAGAGTGATGGTGTTGGGGGAGGTCCATCGCCCCAGTGGTTGGTCCGTCTCAAACCTGAAGTGGTACTGACCTGCATCACTCAGTCTCACAACCCGAATCTGGACTGAACAGCTGGAGTAGCTTCCCCCAATGTAGCTGGAACCAAGTACTCATTTGTCAAACATTTATGCATATACAGTATTTTTATATTATTTGTATATTAACTTTTTAAACATCAACGTGTGTTTCTCCAACCGTGTACGTCCTCTGTACGACAGGCTGATCTGGTTTGGGTCCGTGTGGTGAGTAAACTCCCTGCGACCGTCTGTAGAAACCCGGAACCACATGACCCTCTTCACAGTGTGACCTGTGGAGAAAAACACAGCAGAACCTGAAAGTAAATGTTGCATGGACAAATCACAAAGAAAAAAGTAGCGAAACATAATTAGGCTTTGAGGGGTTTTAGCCAGCTTTGTAGCCTGGATCTTGCAATATGTGATATTTAGACACTTTTATGGCTTTGCCAATCACTGTATGAAAACACAAATGAATTCTGGTGAAGGATCATTCATTGACTTCATACCTGAAGGGTAGTCATAACGGCAGGGCAAAGTTACAGTTGTTCCTGCCCACACACAGATCTCCCTTCGAGAAAATGACACACTCCACCTGCTCTGGATACCTATAAGACAATTTATATGACCAAAAAAATAAAGATCAGAAAGATACAGCGCTAAATGAAAGGATCCAATACGACATCCATCTCAGTATAAATGATTTCATAAAACACAATTCAATATGATACGATGATAGGAGAGGATATGATTTATTGTGTTATAAAATTATAAGATAGGATACGATATGTAACGATGTGGTACAATCATGCTACGTTATTATACAGGATACAATAGGATATGAGCTAGCAATACGATATGATAGGCCAGGGTATGATACGATATGAGTGCCAAGAACTTGAGGCTGAAAGATAAAGGGAATCTCCACTCTGATTTATCTTTTTATACAGTTCACCATTAGTGCTCATGTGTTATTATCATTTTTAATTTTATCAAGGACTAGTAAAGGTTTAAAATCAAGCAAGAAACAATATCTACTTTCAGCCAAATAAAAAAAGTGCACAATAAAAATTCCAACAGATTTGGAAATACATACTTGAAAACTAAAAGAACTGTAAATTTCAATCTTTCCTTCAGAGTGGCTCCTCAGAGTAAAACTTGTCAAACCACAACTCGGATCTGCTCACAGAGCGACACATAAAACTGAAGCAGTGACAATGAGCCTGTATGTGCAGCCGTGGTGTCGTCCTGCGCTGCTATCTGCCTGCCTGGCTGACTACCTTGCACAAAAGGCAATCAATACTTATAAATATCCTGAGCGTAAAGGCAAGGGCACCTGGCTGCAGGACCTTATGTGCATAATGAATCCAAAAAGTCGGCTATTCTTTGAAACAGTTTCCACCTGTTTTACCTTTCTTTGACCTTTTTTTATGAAACATCTGAAACTCAAAACAGTTATCTGACAATGATGGAGCTTTGCAGGTCATCTCTAACTAAGTCATAAGAATATTTACTTACTTCTCCATTTTCTGTTCAGTTTTACACCTCAACATAAAAAAGTTATGAATTAGCTTTTGTATAGTCCTCTCACCTGGTACAGCTGTAAGGATGGTGGCCAGAACTAACGCACCTGCCAACATCTCCGCTGACACAAACGCTGCAATGGCACCGGAGATGCAGCACAAGAAGAAGGAGAAGGAGAGATGATCAAATATTTTAACCAGGATAAACAAATCCAGCAGATTTATGGTGAAGCACTTACCCCTTAAAGTATCTTTATTCACATCAGTCAGTCAGATGGGGCAGGGTATCAAGGATGCAGTGATGAAGGTGATCTTTTATGGTGATGGTTGTTGCATGGTGATCAGAATCAGGTGGGAGGAGATGGGAGGAGTAAAAGGGGCAGAAGCAGGAGGAAGAGGAAGTAGTGTGTTTACCCTCCAATCGTCTATTCTTAAAACTTTTAACTGTTTCTATTTTCACTTTTTCCACTTCTCCCTCTGAAGCAGTTTTTAAAGGTCAGTGACTTGATGGCTTTACTTTATTGTGAACTTGTGATGTCCTTGTGATCGTATCACTTTCACAGTTGTCTCCTCTACTGTAACTTAATGTAACTGACCTGAAGTAAGTAAGACATGAATGAAAAAATGTAAATGCGTGTGCATTCTCATATAACTAAAGAAAACATTTGCACAAATAAGTATTCCTTAGAAATAAAAAAGCTGTGAAAAAACAGAAAACAGAAACATTTATACTAAGTAATAAATACCTGCATACAGTATGAAATGATTTTTTCAATAACAAAAAATAAAAATATTCAGGTCTTTCTTTTACTGTACAGAGCAAGTCTGTTTTCTTTCTTTTATTTAAAGCTCCTGTGAGGAAATGTCAGTACTTCCATTTGGCGCCCCCTGTTGACAAAGTAGTACCACTGATCTCTGAAATGTTTGGACACACCTGATTGAAATGCAAGTTATTATCTTGAAGACATTTTGATCTAAAAGCTTATGCTTAAATGTTTGACATGTGTTTCTCATACAAATAGAAATAGTAAAGTTGATGCCTACAGTACGTATGCAATTCTTTCCAAAACAAAAATGAAATGAAATGTTTTATTTTATGGTTTTAATGTCTATTATTCTAAAATGTGGGAAATTATAAAAATAAAGAAAAACCCTTCTATTACCAGGTGTGCCCTAGATACAGCTCACAGTAATAATATTGTATACTGTATTATTGATAAATCTGTTACTGTTGTGTGTCCAACATTTTGACTGGTAGTGTAAGTTGTGCTTTTTCACAAATGTCCTCCTGCTTTCTTTTAACAGTTAAATGTAACACTCGTTAGGAATCTGTCATGGACACTGTAAAAAAATTGGTTACAACATTCTGTACATCATTTAGTTGTTAAATGATAAAAGAAATAGTTATTTCAGTTTCCTTCTGTAACTGTAGAAAGACTGATGAGAGATGGAGAGAGTTGAGAATGAACCAAAACACTGAAGTTGTTGGCTCTTAAACCAAAACAACGTGCTGAAAGATGCTAAAATGATCCAGAGAGTTCAGGAGATCTGCAGAGGCTGGTAATTATTCTCTGTTTAATGATCTCCGTGAATGGCACCTTGGTATTACACATACCGTAGTCATTTTTAGCCATTTTAAATATGTATCATATCAAAATGTACAAGATTCATTGCACTGCGGAAGACAGTCAGCCTTCAATCTGACACTGTCACAATATCTCTCAAACTTTGACATCATGATTGACTGATTGTTGAAAAGACATGTACGGTTCATTTGTCGAGGGAACTCAGCTCTGTTGGCGTACATTAATACACATTAGTCAAGCAGACACACACTCGGCAGCCCAGATGTCCTCTCATCCACTGCTCTAATTGAGAATTGTTGGCGCAGAAATCTACCCACAAGCAGACGTAGGGAGGTTCGAGACCTCTCATTCAACTGCGTCCACTTAGCCTGATGAGTCTAAATGACTTTAACATCCCACCCTGCCACGGCTCGGCCAATAGATGTCAGTTTAACATCACGACTCGGCCAATTGGCTACTTACCCGCGCTCTGACCCAGGAGTAATGATGATGTACAGTTTAACATTTCAGTCAATCTCTATTCACTGGCATCAAGTCAGGGAGAAAGAAGGGAGAGAAAGTTAAGGTTAAAGAGATGATATCGAGATCTACATCTGGAAATGAACAGTGACTGCTTAATTATTAGCCAAGTGAGGGGGGCAATAAGGAATCAATGAAGAAAGATGGATGTATATTGGATTCATATCCTGCTATATTTCAAGATTCAGAGGCTTAATTTTTTTGTTCAGACTTTCATTTACTCAAATAAGATCAAAAGAATATGTTCCTTACTGTATGTTGTTCCTAAAAGCACAGATTATTTTAAGATTATTTTGCGGTATTTTAGCCGTAATCAGAGAGGACAGTATAATAGAAACAAATATAAACAGTTGGAATATGACTTACACCCTGGATCCTGTTTTTTTTAACTATAAGGCTATCAGGAAACACTTAAAAAAAAACTTTATTCAAGAGGTCTGCATTATGTTAAGTTCAGGATTTCAACCCAACTTTAAACAGGAACCTTAATAAGGAACAGAGACTCTCTGGTTGGGAAAGTTATTTAGAAAAAAATCATCAAAATCCTCAGGATGTGAGGTTAAATGAACAATATATTCCAGTTCACAGATTGCTAGGTTGGATTATGAGCTGGGACCCAAAATGGGTCGCAGGCCCTCCTCTGACGGGTCTCCACATGACAAAAATGCTCGTATGATTTAATGATCCCAGGAAAAAAAAAGTCATTTTGGTCGGAGGCTGAGAAGTTTTAAAAACCCTCTCCTTATAAATACAGTCTGTGTTATGTAGAGTAAGAAGAGTGGTGGGCTTTGAGCTTAACCTGTAACCACAGAATGACTTCAAAAGGATCATGGCGCACTAATAGGTCAAAGCCTGATGTAATCTTAATGGAAAACAGACCAGACTAAACGAATGAAGAGAAACAGATGGATGGAGGTAGATTAAGTGTGACTGACCACAAACAGAGAGAGAAAGAGGGTGAGAGATGGAGGATTGAGAACGTTTGAGGGGGAAGGTGGGTGAGTGGGAGGAGAAAAGAGGCGAAAACACAATGAGGTAAGGCTGCTACAGGGGGAGGGAAGAAGAGACAGAAGATGAAACAGAGAACTGCTAGGAAATACATTTAAAAAGGGGACGCTTTAAAAAACAAAAGTGTCCAGTTTGTCCAAAGAGAGAGAAAGAGTTAGAGAAATAAATAAAAAAAAAGTTTGAGGGAGAGCAATAGACAAATGCATGACAGCATATCCAACCCCTACGGTAGGGAAGGTATCCGTCCGCTGACCGCAGCCTCCAGGCCCGATGAAGTGTGACCGTCTGGTGGTCAGACTGGACCTGAAGATTTTCCGCTGTTGCAAAACACTTCCTGCCTGCTGTTTTCATGTAACGTGAGCGCTCACAGTTTGCTCCCCTGCCATACTTTAAGTTGTACAATATGTTATTTCTATGTTCCTCCTCATGCCCACAGATTAGACTCCTGGCTCTACAGGCCCTCCAGCCTTGGACGCACTCCACGTAAGCAAATAATGATTTGACTGTCCAACATGTGTTAGTCTTCACATTGAGTGGTGGTCTCCACAGGGGGAAGTCTGGGCAAAGACTGACGATGATCAGAGCTACAGTTGTATCTGACAAGGTGATGTGTTGTTCCTGTGCTGTCTTTTAGGAGCTCTGCAGGATGACTGGATTGGATGGGGGGTAGCCAAAAGAATCACTGAACCAACAGGGAATTAAAAAAGGAGGAATGAAGAGAAAAGGGCAAGAGAGAAAGAAGGTCTTTTTCCTTTGTTAAGCTGATCATATGAATAAAAAAAACAACATATTTAGCCTCTCAGACTCTTAACTTTCATAAATAAGCCAAACCAAGCGTTTATTAATTTTTAAAACTCTTAAATCTTTGAGCCCTATAGGAGCTCTATTAAAATCACTCTGGTTTTGCTCATTTGGGTTCCATTCACAAACTGGGCTGCAGGGTCGGGTTTCTGCTCCTCGTCTGCCAGAGACCTGTCTGTGGCTGCTGTGGTATTCCACGCTGAATGAGTCATGTCTGGTGGTTATTATGGGCAGGGGTTTGGCTCCCCCCATCTCTCACCCCGTCTAGTGGCAGCTGACAAAATTACATCTTTTTTGAGCCTCTTCCAGCCGGTCTGACTCTATAGGATCGGGTTCTGTTTTAACCAAGCTGGATGAGTTAAGGAAACATTTTTGGTTTGTGGTGTAAGACTGCAGTTGAGTTTACTTTTTGTCCTATTTTTTATTGAGGTCAAAATAAAAAGAGGAAGTGTATCTTTAAATCTGAGAATCGAGACATGCCTGATCTGCTTTTTAAATGTTAAAACTTTTAAACAATAATAATTGATGTGTTTTTTGGTCAAAACCTAGCAGATGTTTCAGGGAAGGCACATTCGATTTAGAGAAAATATAAACACCACAGCTTAGCAAAACGTATCTAAATTCATGCAGAAAAATCTCAAACACTTAAACAGCGGAGAGAACGGTTAAGGTTTAAGGATGGATTAGGAAATACTCATTTGGATCAATCTTTCCCTCACGTCTTTGAGGTTAATAGAAACTACTGTGCAGCTAGTTATCTTACCTTTGTATATGGACTGAAAATGGAGAAAGGGAAACCCTTGACATCATTTAGAGTAAGTGAGTGCCCTGCTTGTAAACAGTCTGGTATACACACCCCTGTGAAACCACAATTTGTTGTTTTTTTGTTCTCTTCATTCACACATGTGACATATTGGGTGCGTTCGGATTGTCCCTCCTATATCCTTTCACTATTCTTTTTTCCTTAACCCCGGAAGTATTTAAGTGGCGGCCATGATAAGAGCCGTTCGAATTCTCTAAAAGTTAAGGAAAGGTGGGTCAATGCTTCCTTTATAACCTCCTTTAGCATAGGAACCACTGGACCATCCTTTACGAAAGGAGATGAGATAATGCCGCCCCACAATTCCTTGCGGCCGCAATATTTAAAGCGACTCGCGCACCCGACCGTTCACGAAAACTAACGATCTGTTGGAGGAGAAATGTGGAGACAATCTGCATTTGGTTTATATATTGATTAGACTTATAATTTGTTACTGCCTTTGTATTCCTTTTCTTTCTTTCTTTTTATTTTGTGTGTGTGAAGAAGGTGAACATTGCTTTTAGTTTTATTCTTGTCTCATGTTTAGTGGAGATGCTTTGCTGTTATTTGATGTTGATTCATACGAGAAATTGGAATATAAAACATTGTTAATAAAAAAAGAAAAGGGACGCAGATCATGGAAGTTACCACTGCAATATGACTTGAACAACTTTGAACAATCTTAAACTCAGAGGTGAACTATGAACGTGATGCTGATGTTGTAAAACGATCAAAGTGAAGTATCCTGGCAGCCTTTATTCCTTTTATTTTAATTCCAACCTCGTGGTTATTAGGATTATTTCACCGGTAAGAAGGCAGAGGGGAACGTTTTTAGATGAGCTTTTAGTAGTCCATTTTCTGAATATTGTAGTTTCACCATGGCAGACCCACGTCACTAACCTCCGCCGCCGTCGCATTATTACGTCGCCTAGTGGAAATGCGGTCGGATTGTCAAAACAACACGATCGCCTTTCCCTAAGTCCTTTATGAATTCTCCTAACACCTTTCCTTAACCCCATGACGTTTTCACGGGGTTAAGGTAAAGTGGATAGTGAAAGTAGATAGGAGGGACAATCCGAATGCACCCATTGTGTCTACTTAATGACCTTTAGAGGCCCTGGAGACAGATTTTCTCCTAAAACACAGAACTATTCATTTACTATTTCATTGTGATGATCATTTTCCCTTTATCCAAATCATTTATAAGCTGGACCATAACTGAATGGCAGGACCCATTCAAATTGATGAACTTTTAGAATAGAACATATCCCACAGCATGACAGACAGACTTTCCTTCAAACAAATCAATGAATGGGCAAATTAATTTGATCACAAAACCAAATTTTAAAATTGTAAGCTTAAAATTATGGCTGTCAGTGTTAAAATGTTAATCATGTTGTGATGAAGGTCTGAAATTAACAAATTCATTTTTTAAAATGCATTTATTGCGTACTATTTTGTCCCTTTTCAACGCAGCACCTTCCTGAAGCAGCATTGGTGGAACATGACAACACCATTGGGCATTTTTCTCAAAATAACTTTAAGAAACACTGAAAAAAAACTCAACAACTACCAAGTTGACAAGTCAGAAGCACTAATGCACTTTGTGACACGTTCCCTTTGGCTGTTTTCATTTGCTTTTCTATCTGAAGCCAGTTCCTTTTTCCATGATTAAGTTGATGCAATAGCTTTTGATCAACGTGAAATTCCTTATTTTCTTTCAAAATAAAAAGGTATTCATTCAAACAGGAAGTAAAGTACCCTAAGCTTAAGATAGTACAAAATACAAAATAAAAGCACACCAAAATGTGTCTTTAAATGAAAAATAATAGGATTTCAAACATGCAACATAAAAAACGGAATTAAACGCGATTAAAAGGTTTGAAAACAGTTGTGTCTTCAGTATGTGTATGAAAATCAGAGGCAGTGAGTGGGAGTGTGTGTGTGTTGTCGGTGCCTGTGATGGGTTTACCATGTGTGGAGTCCCTCTATGGGACTGAATGAAGTCGGATATGAGGGAACCTGTCAGGTGAGGGCTACTGTCGGATACACTGCTTCTAACACCTACTCCTCCCCTTTTTTGACCTCTTTTTTTACATGTGAAGATCGTACAACACGTACAGGTTATACATTTAGTTATGAAGTTAGTATTTTATACATAATTTTAAAGGTACAATGTATCACTTAGGGGAAGTTAAAACATCTGTTGAGATCTTCTAATGTTTTTAAGTTATCTGTCCCGTTCGTTTTAACAGGAACACGAGGGGTCAAGGTCAAAGGTCAATGTCACAGAGACGTCTCAGAGAACATATTTTGGTCATTCCCCAAAGAAATATGAACTCATTATGACACAATTTTGTACACATCATAGGATACATTTTTTTAACATAAAAGTTAAAAAGGCATAGGCCACAAACTAAGTCTAAAGTTTACCTTACTTCAGATACAAACCTCAGCTCCATAGTTAAGTATATTTAATCCACGTGTCAAAACAATAGCAAAAATTTCTCATTAGAAGTAAGTCTCTTTTTTAAAAAGCAAGTTTTTAAAATGAGCAAAATATCACAGTATCAAATGTCTTTTCTAAAATGTTGCCCTTCAACTGAGGGATGGTGAGTTAAACAGAAAGTTATAATCTGCAGATACAGAAGTATCCAGTTACTAAAGAATGACGAATATAATGGTTTTTTCAAAGGGGATAGTGAGAAAAAAAGTTATTATTAATATGGTCCAATCCTGCATTGTTGTTGAATAACAATTATATATTTTTTGAACTCTCCTCA
The DNA here is from genome assembly GCA_020745685.1 of Tautogolabrus adspersus. Lineage (NCBI taxonomy): Eukaryota > Metazoa > Chordata > Actinopteri > Labriformes > Labridae > Tautogolabrus > Tautogolabrus adspersus. Next base: position 20,457,683 of record CM036542.1, on the reverse strand, counting down.
TTGGAACCTTAATGGGCACAAACACCTCAAAATGAAACCAGTCACATTCTGCAGTGTTTCGTCTTGTGGAGTTTGCTGTTTGTAAAAAAAACAAAAACTGTATGAATAATGATAATAGTGATGAATTGTAAATAAGCTGCCACCAATAGATCAGTTTCTCTAGCTTTTGGAAAGATGATTGAATAGTGGATGTCTGTTACAAGCTTTTATTAAAACTGTGTGTAGTGAGCTGACAAAGAGAAATTACACATTTATCAGGCTTAATATGTTTTCATGTTTGCTGTGATTTTAAAGGAAGAATAGACTGAACTCTGCGTAAACTTTTTAGACAGTAAAGGTTGTTGCTGAAGGATCCCTGGCTGCTTAATACTTGTAAAAATAAAGTCTAACAGTCAGGGAGGCTACCTTAGTGGCTTGAAATGGGAAACCCCAAAATATCTTACGATAAACTAAAAGCTTTGGGGTGGTACAAAGGGGGAGCAATCAGATTTGGATGGAGTCCAGTTCCACTCTGACCGTGCTCCGGCTACGCCTCTGGTTTCACGTCGTCCACATGGAACCAGCTCAGCTTTCCTGCAGTCCAACCCCAATCCTAACCTTAACCCAAAACCTATCATTAGTTTTTTCGGAGGGAAAATAGTCCACACAAGTCATTTTCTGGTAATTGACTGTGAGTAGAGTTTAAACGGCAACAAAAACGCACACGCTGACACATACACACATGCAGCCTGCATGCACACACATATAAACACAGTCATTCATACACACAGTGGTGGTGCAGCTGCGGCGTGTGTGATAATGAGACAATCCTTGGAGAGGCTCATCTGGACTGCGTTATATCATCTCACTGGAAACGTCCACAGTTTTAAAATAGGACTGTTTGCTCCCAGTCAGCTGCAGCATGATGTCATCCAATATATTTCCAACAATCAAGGAAAAAAAAGAGATTTGATGACATGTGAATGTGCAAAGAACAGCGGTTTCCTTAAATATGGAGATTCTTGTGGTGCAGACTAATTTGGTCCTCCGTCTGAAGCTCATGTTTGTCTACACAGAGACTCGCCATAAACACAGAAACTTGTTGCCTGAGCTCTTGCACCTGCTGTCTTTTATTTTCTCAAGTGGGTGAACAGCTAAAACAGCACTAAAACACTATTTTAGATATACAGTACAAAACACATCATTTATGAGTCTTTCTATCGGTTCCTGCTGTTTTATCAGCTTAGTGTGTAAACAACTTGTAGAAAATACATAACATACCTGAGAAACTGTACCTACAGTATTTCTGGTATTTCTCAGGCTCTACCAGGTGTTTGACTTTTCTAATGAGTTTAACTGAGCTACTGACTTCATAGAACTCTTAAGGTGTCCCCTCCTGCTGTGGCTTGTATTACTAACTCCACATCTGGACTCCACAGTTTTACAGTACATTTACAGTTTTACAGTGGAACCATATGCAGACAAAATATATACTTATACTTGTAATTGATAACATCAGTAAAAAGAAGTCCACAATTGGCCTTCATTTCAATACATCCGCTTCTTGTCTATTTTTTTATTGTCTGATTAGGAATCTGCTGCTTTGTCGGGCTTAAAGTCAGAACAATGAGTTTCTTCTGTCTTTTTTGTTGGCTAAGAGGATGTGAATGTATATGAATGAGAGCATGACCGAGTCATTCTCGCCTTAAAACAGCCTCAGATCAGCCGGGTCTGGTCTGTTTCCCGAGCAATGGCTTTATTAAAGAGTGCATCTGTGTGTGTGTGTGTGTGTGTGTGTGTGTGTGTGTGTGTGTGTGTGTGTGTGGTTTACTAGCCGGCTGCGGTGGTTCTCAGGGGACAGCCCTCTCCAGCTGCTGCTTTACAAGACTGTAACATCAAACACACACATACGCACACACTTAACACAAAGGTTCGACTTCACACATCTTTCACTTCAACCTTCAGCCTCCCTTAACAAGTTCATCAAATGAACTCTTCTACCCACATCTTCTATTGTTGACACACTTCTGATCTTCACTCCCATCTTTGTGCTCGCTCTTCACTCTTTAAAATACAAGAAAACAAGACCAGAAAAGTTCATTAAATGTCTGTTTGCCAGTATTCTATATTATACATGTTGTGCAGGATATGCCTGAAATAGAGACAAAAACTGTCTCTTGTATCATTGAACACGTGTATAAATTTTAAGGTGAATCTGATCTTTGAACTAAGGAAGCAAGACTTTAAAAATCCTCGCTTTAACCCGCTGCCAAATAATTGAAGTGATATTTTTAAAGAAGGATTGTTTTTCAGTCATCAGGGTCTGGTCTGGGAAAATCGCCTAGCTGCTGCACCACAGTAGTAAAGTCATAAAATGAAGTATGAAGTATGAAAGGTTTGGCTATGACCTGACAATTAAACTGCTTTTACATTTTAATATTTATTTATATTACACCTCCACTTTAGCTTTTCCAAAGTCTGGCTCCTGGAAAAAATGGGCATTTCAAAAGTTGTCAAAAACCAGAGTGTTTGAAATCTGTGAGCTTTGACTAAGAGACATGGCTCTGTACTAAGAGTCGAGTGAACTCACTTGGCCATTAAAATAATGACACTTTGCACATTAAGGACTTTCAGTAAAATGATTTAACCCTTGCCTGCCGCCACAGAGCCTTAAAGATGTCACCTCACCTTGCATTTGTTTGTACAGGAAAAGAAAAGAAATGGTTTAATACCATAGCAGCTTTAAACAGTGCACTGAAACAGATCAGTGTTAAAGGTCACATATTAATGAAAATACACTTTACCATGTCGAACACTCATATTTGTCTTTAGTCTGTCAACAAACCCCATAATTATTAGAAAAGTCCATCCTCTTCGTCTGTTGTCTGTTATTTTCAGAAAATGTGTGCTCAAACAAGCTGTTTGGAGATTTTCCCTTCATGACATCACTTAGGGCAGTAACCCCTCCCCCTTGTGGGTGTCTCCCACAGCTAGGTTTTTGAATTTTAAGCAAGAAACTTTACAGACATGTTTTGGGGACCTCTGAGACTTATTTAAAGTTGTTGAAAAGGAATATAATATGTGACCTTTAAGACAGCTTAATATGTTAAATGTGAAAATATGTAGTATTTACTTCAATTTACCTGATGGCGTTTGTATTGTAAAAGTCAATACATTGGGATGTGAGAAAAATCCCAATTTGTATGTTTTTGACTTTTGCATGGTTCACTTTTGCCGATGCATTTGTTTTGGACTTTTGCATGTTTTTAAATATGCACCTTATCAGAATTGCAGCCTGTTCTCCACTGGGTCACTGCAGTGAGATTGCATTTTGCTCCCGTCACTTTCTGCTCGAAGGCGCTCTTTACTACTTCCTACTAAGCGGTAACCTCCGGTCTTCTTGAAAAATGAAGCCAATGCAAAAGTGCAAAATCCTGCAGGTCCTCGAGTGTCCGCTTAGAGCTGGCTCAAGGAACATCGGAATTAACATACACATGACTGGCAAAAAGGCGGTTTTACAGCATAAATAAACATGTTTACAGCCTGGTACAAAAAACTAAATAGGTCCGATTAGTTATTGTTATCACTGGCACATACTGTACAGGGGGTGAATTTTTTAAAAATGGCTCTGTTTTGATTTTGAAAACGTGACGTGTTATCCATAGTTAGGCGCTTAGCTGACATGATTGACAGGTGGGCACGATGAAACGGTTCGTCAAGAGGCTTAAAACCCGTCTCAGCTTCGACCCTTAGCCTGTCGTTAGGTAGGGTTAGGGTTAGGGTTAGGGTAGGGACTGAAAGTTAGGGTAAGACAGGATTTCCAGCATGGCGGCGGCTGCTGATGAGCCTCTGGAGCCCCCTGACGCTGACGTCACTCAGGCTTCGTCCATTAATATTTACAGTCACCTTTTTTTAAATCACTCTCTCTCCATCTCCTTTTTATTTCCTATCCTCTCTCTCTCTCTCTCTCTCTCTCTCTCTCTCTCACTGTAGTGATGTGAGCTCCCTGGCATCTGAGGCAGCAGGTCATTACAGGATGAAATATAACAGAGCCAAGTGTGAACCATTTGCACACTTATTATGCCTATAGTAGAGGACCCTTGCTTCAAGCATTTATTTAAAGTGCTCAAGCCTCTTTACAACGTCCCATCCTGTGCGCAGTCTGTGGTTCTTGCCCTTTACTGGTGTACAGGAGCAGTGATTGAGCATGAATAACCGCTGCAGCTGCTGTTGCACTAACATCAGATGGATAGACCTCCTGTGCCACTTAAAGCTATCTCACAGTGACCTCACACTCTGAGTGATCATTATGCACCTTCGAGCTGCATTATAACCAACCAGAACATAAATATGATACATTGCTTTTAAAGGCATGTATTTTATTTTGTCTCATATTTCAAAATCAGGGGATTTTCATTTCTATGTTGGTGTTTATTTTGCATCATTGGTTTTGTTTTCCTTCCTTTTGTGTTGGATTTTTGATACACAATGGCTGTAGCAACTGTCACAGGTAGTAATTGAAACTAGATGGAACAAACTGTAACAACTTGCACTACAGTCAGTTGAAAGCAAATTATTGAAACCTAGAATTATGCATTCTTGACTTCTGTTGCTTTTTTTTCCGTTGTACTGAACTTGGACTAAACCGTGACCCCAAAACCGAGGTACGGACCGTACCATGACTTCAGTGTACCGTTACACCACTGGTGTTTACAGTTAAGCTGCTAATGTTACCAGTCAGGTTAGAGATGTGGGAAGCCGTGCTTGGATTTACGCGAGATAATAAAACACTAAATTGGGAGAACCAATCTGATAAGTCTAAGAAACCACTGAAGTCCTGATGTTTGGATTCTTTCATCTTGTTGCACACCAGGAAACTGAAGAATACTTTTCATTTTCATACATACATATACATTTCATATATTTTCAAGTAATTTTTCTGGTAAAGCTTATAGTTTTGAAATTTACTTCTACTTATGTAGAATTTCAAATGCAGGAGTTTGTAAGAGAAATAGAGTACACAGCAGTACAGCAATTGAAACATAAGAAATTCTTCTTCTTCACCATGCTTTTCAGTTTATACTATGATCAACACTGTAGACATACGTTATTTAAGGATACCTAATTGTTGGTTAGAAGGTTAAGCCACTTAGGTAAGCTTAAGCACATGTAGTTGTTTTGCGTGTTTGTCTCAGTAAGCTCATACTGACCAACTGCTTCATTTAAGGGTTGCAGCCATGAAGCCACTGTACAACAGAGCAGGACAACCTGGGAAAGCACAATGAACCATCGAGGGAAATCACATGTACCAGGAAAACAACAACAGTGGTTGGCAGGGAGGGTGCAGATGGGGGGAGAGTTTAAGAGAAAGCTAAAAATACAGAGAGAGAGAGAGAGAGAGAGAGAGAGAGAGAGAGAGAGAGAGAGAGGTGAGCTGGTGAGTGAGTCAGGTGGTCACAATCGTTCCTGCCACCTCATTAGTGGCGATGACATCACAGCTGATTTCTCCTTTAGCCTGCTACTATAATGCTCAAACACTCCACCGCTGCTCTGTTACAGGAGGGGGAAGCTGCTACTGACCACAGTCTTTAACGGCAGAGTCTGGGGAGCTGCTTTTATATCGTCTATAACTCAGAGCGAGTAAAAAGGAGGCCGGATCCGCTCAGATTGGAGAGGCCTTTTTTTTGAGCTGAGTAATCACAGCTCAGATTCTTTAATACCACTTACTACTACTAGGGCAGCTGCAGCTGTCTGTCTTGAACTGATTTAGCTGAAACAAAGACTTGAACAGTTTCCCATGAGGATGAGGCTCACTTTAATGTCTACAGAGAGTTTTCAGATATTTTACTCTGAAACAAAGCAAATATCTCACATTTGAGCAGCAGTCTTTCCAAACGGGCCCTTTGTTAACTTCAGTCAATCTCTTTGTTAAGTTTCCCTCCATTTGTCTTATGTGTCGAACAGCCATTCATCAGGAAGCAGAGGAATAATACTCCCCAGAAGAGGATAACAAGCATTGTTCAGGGATCTGATTGCCTGCAGGAAATTGAACGTCTTGATTTTTATATCCATTGACATTACCCAGATCTTTCACCTACGCTGGAATATAACACTGGGCCTATCAGGTTATTGAGAGTGGTTTTGCTATGTTATTGAGTATAGTTTGCACACAATTAAATGTAACATAATTTACTGTGGGATAAAAATGATGTACTGCTGTCAGCTAAAAACTAGTATACAGTTTGGCTTAGATATAAGTGGAAATGTAACACCTTAGAAGGCTTATGTTTGTGCCTATTGATCAAGCTAAGGAATGAATTCACACACACACGTACGCAGATATGCACACACGCACATAAGCACACACACGTATATCATTGCAAAGGTGGATGAAAAAATTAGAAAACAAAACTTTTATGCTGTGGGGGCATTTTTCTTTTATTTTTTGGATCCACTTGTTCTTAAAGGTAGAGAGAATTGTATAACAATGTTTACATTAAAATATCTAAATTCACTCATTAAAAATTGACTAAAGCCGTGTTCACACTTGACTTCTTTTTTCAACTGCCAGCGCCTTTTCTACATACAACCCTATGGAAAAAGGAAAAAGGACGACGGCTTTTTAAAAAGCGGATGCCTTTTCAAAAAGCGCTGCGCTCGACGACTTTTTCAGTTGAATTGTTTTAACTTTTCAGAAAAGCGCTGTATGAAGTCAAGCGCCTTTCTGACAGCTGACCAATAAGGACGAGTCGAGTAGGTGCACGTGTACCTTCCCTAGTAACCTACGTCCCTAGTTACCGGTGGCCAAAAAGATGTGGTGTGAATTGCGTGTCCGCTCCGGTCAGTTACTGCTCCGTGCACCCTCGTCCTTCAACACCCACCAGCTGCGTTCTCAGTCCACAGCTCGGAGAGCACAGCCGGACAGCTGGAGTGCGGAGACAAAGGAATTCCCATGGTAATTTTACAGATTCACTCCCGACATCGGGAGATAATGCAATGTACGTGGCAAAAAACTCTATATTAACCTTATAAACACATAAACAAACATACGGTCGTTTTTCTGAACCGTCAAAACGGAGTGTTTTATTCTGAAAATAAACCGGAGGTTTTAATGTTGTATTGGTGTCTGACTTCCCGTCCTGCTTGTTCTTTTCTGTGCTAAATTGATGCGTCGTGCTCCGGCCATACACTCCAGCACGGTTGCGCCGTAGGCTAATCATGTTGTTAAGGTTACAGAACACTTGCGTAAAAGCGCTCAACAGTCACTGAAGGCAGCTCTTTTTTATGAAAAAATAAGTCAAGTGTGAAGACGGCCTAAGCCTATGTTATATATACTTTTTTGTTGAGTACTTACATTACATCAAATATTTCCAACAGTTATCAAAGCCAGAGAAATCAGTAATTTTATAGTTGTAACGGGACGTGTCTTGTAGCATCATCCACCATGATGAGCCGCCTTATCGTTGCCAAGAAAACACTGGATGTTACGTCAAAGACCGCTGCATAAAGAAGCGGAAGCTGCTACTGAAAGCTGCCGTACTATTGCTGTATGTGCTGCTTTGATAAAAACGTCATGTAAATTATACTTGTGTAGTGGGAGCTGTGGTTTCTTGTCTGTTTTTCATTGTTTGTCTTGAATGCAGCCTCTTTAATGTAGGTCAACTCCTCCCCTGGTCCAGCCCCTTAATTAGCTGCACCATATATAAGGCACCTGTGGCAACATGGCTGCCCCTTTTGTCTGTCTGCCTGTTGGTGCCACATGTTCCTTGCTCTGAGGTAGGTTATGCGTTTATGAGTGCTTCAAGTTTACTTTAAGTAATTTTCCATTTGCTTAAAGTGACAAGTGTAATTTGTCTTACAACAGCCTGTGTCTGCCTCGTGGGTACTGGTGGCTGGTTTCCTGAGGTTTGTCTTCAAATAGGTTAATTCACTGCCTGAGATGTTGACATATTTGACAAACCAATTTTATCTCTTGTACTGCAGTGCCTGGTTCCCTGTCTGTAGACTTACCTAAAGTCCTGGTAGCTGTCACCTTGTGTGAGGGTAATAGTGAAGTCAGTTAAGTGGTAAGTAGGTTATAGTATGATGTTTATTACATCTTTATTACAATGTAATAAAGGAGTTATTATATGTAATGTTTTTCTGTATTTCAGGCCTTTTATCGGCTGCTGTTTTGCCAATTTGACTTGTTTTGCTTGTTTACGTTTTTATGTTAGTGTTTTGCCTAGTGTGGCTGTTTCGGTACATTTACTATGTTAGTGCTGGTAATTGATTAGATTGTCTTATGTATTTTTAGATTGAACCAACTGGTACATTAGCTTTTCTTTGCTTAACTCTTTTATTTCCCCCTTTAGTGAAGTGGTTGCCGGCTGCTGGTGGAGGCTAGGCACTCTAGGTGATTCCCTGCACTGTTTGTAGTGGTAAGCGCACTGGGACACAATAGTTTGCACCTGTTTGCCGTGTTTGCCGTTTGCTGTGAGTTCACGAGTGGTGAGTAGATTGCACTCCTGGAACACACCCTTAGATGCTAGGCTGCCTCCCCTCTGCTGGCACCACTCACTTCCCCCTCCCAATTTGCTACTTTTTAAATTATATTTTGATTGGAAGTGTTGTTTTAGAATAAAGTAAATTATATTGTAATAAATTTGTTATACATCTTCCTAAATTGATTGATTTGCCTCATTAAAACAATAACTAAAACCCCTCTCTTCACAGATACTTCCAGTTTAAGTTTTCAATAAATTTACATTTTCTTTTGGAACCACGTCTCTGTCTTCAGTTGTTGAACCTGTGTTGTCTTTGTTTGATTAAGGTGTCTATATATTTCCTGGGGTGAACTTCCCCAGGTGGCGTTGTCGGGTCAGTTAGATTAGTTTCTTAGTTATTATACACCATCCCTTATTGCACCGTGCCACATTCTGGCGATGTCGGCAGGGTTACTGTAAAAGTAGAGACGTGTGTTCATTTTTTTTGTTCACCAGTTGGTTCATTTCATAGCATTTGTGTATTACTGTGTAGTTGTACCTTTTTTTTTTAAGTTGTGAAGGCAAAACAGCAGCTGATTCTGCAAGTGTCTCGAACTTCAAGCAACAGTCCTGTGCTAACCTCAACCTGCTCTTGTCTCCTTCATCATGGCAGAAGAGCTGAACCAATTAAAAGACTTGGTGGCGCAACTTCAAGCCGAGAACCGGCTGCTGCGGGAACAGGAAGCAGCACCTGGTACTAGTGCTGCATCAGTAACTAACTCTTCCTCTCGGTCTCCATTGATTGCCCCAGTAGTTGAGCGACTGGTTTATGTCCCTAGGGATAGAAAATGTCCAATGTTTAGAGGTAAAACTGGTCTGAGCATTTCGGAATGGGCAGAGGAAGTTCAGGCATGTATGCGTGCCCGCCATTTGTCTAGAGCTGATCAAGCAGTCTTCATTTATGATCATTTAGAAGGTGAGGCAAGAGAAGAGATAAGGTATCGACCTAGAGAGGAAAGGGAGGATTCAGATAGAATCCTTGATATACTGCAGGAGTTGTATGGGTGTTCAAAGTCCTATGTTTCTTTGCAGGAAGACTTTTTCTCAAGAAAGCAACAGGAGGGTGAGACATTACAAGAATTTTCCCATGCCTTAATGTGTTTGATGGACAGGGTCGTAACTAATGCTCCTAATGGCCTACCAAACTCCTGTGTTTTGCTGCGTGATCAATTTGTTGAACATGTGTATGATTGTGCCCTCCGCAGGGAACTAAAGCAGTTTGTCCGACGTCAACCCACTGCCACTTTGCTTGATGTCCGTAGCGAGGCTATAAGGTGGGAGCGGGAGGGAATGCCAGGGGGTGCCAGAGGCCGGAGTAACTCTGTCCCGTCAACTGCAGGCTTCCAGTTTGCATTGGTGGGAGGTCCTCATTCAGGTTCAGGTAACCTAGATTCAAGATGTGAATTGAATGAGTTAAAGGAAATGTTGAAAAGGCAACAGGAACAGTTAAACCAACTTAGCAGTAGTCTCATTGCCATCCAGAATGCCCCCGCACCCTCTTACAGTAGGAGTAAGCAGTCCATCATCTGCCGCAGGTGTCAAAAACCTGGTCATTTTGCAAGGGAGTGCAATGGTGAGAGAGTAAGGCCATCAGTTCCTCCAGCTTCCTCTGCTGCTCCTTCCTCAGGTAACAGGCAACAGTACCAGAATCAGCAGTCGGGAAACTTTCACCCCCTGAACTACTGAGCCAAAGTTCAGGTGGGGGCCTAGTTGGCTCAGGGCCAGGATCAGAAAACCCATCCCCAATGCCAGAGTTAATGGCAGCCTGTCCTCATGTAACTGTTTTAATGGGAGGGGTTGAGGTTCCATGTTTGGTCGACACAGGGTCAATGGTGTCCACCATAACTGAGTCCTTTTTTGTCCAGAACTTTGAGCCTTGGGGAGAAGAGAAGCTCCGGTCTTGTCACTGGCTACAGTTGAGGGCTGCTAATGGGCTGGAGATACCCTATGTTGGTTACCTTGAGCTTGATGTTGAGCTTTGTGATAAGGTAATTACCAAGCGTGGGGTGTTGGTTGTTAAAGACCCCCTTGGTCCTTTATCTTCATCTCCAGGTATCCTTGGCATGAACATTATCAAAACGTGTTATAAAGACTTATTTGTTCACCATGGCTCTGCTCTTTTTGATTTGCCCTCTGTGTTACAGGCCCCCAGCCAACTCCAACAAGCACTACAACAGTGTCACCAGGCCCAAGTCACAGTGACCCCTGATCGCTCTGGCAGAGTAAGAATAAAGGGTAGGAGAGTTTTTCGAGTCCCTGGTGGTACCATGAAGCTGGTGGCAGCAACCTGCTCCCAGCACCACTCAGGTAATGAGGCCTTGTTTGAGCCCCTGAGTGCGGGGTTACCGGCTGGTTTACTGGCATCACCAGCTCTGGTCCAACTAACAAGGGGTACAGTCTACATTCCCATAGTTAATGTGGGGGTCAATGATGTTGTGCTTTACCCTCGCACTGTGCTGGGTACTTTGAGCCAAGCCCAGGTAGTGAGTCTACCCACTGGTGTCACCGAGATCGAGGGACTTACCACAGCAACTGTATCTTCCCAGTCCGTCACCAGTTCAGTGCAGGAAAGCCTTAATGCCGTTGACTTGTCCACCCTGTCAGAGCAGGATCAGCATCAGGTTAGGTCTTTATTACAAAAACACCGTAGTGTGTTTTCAGCTCATGATGGAGACTTAGGCTGCACTAACCTGATTTCGCATGATATCCCTTTGCTTGATGAGACACCAGTACGACAGAGGTATAGACGCATTCCTCCCTCAGAGTATGATGCTGTTAAAGCCCATATTCACCAGCTCCTTGAGACCAAGGTAATCAGGGAAAGCAGCAGCCCCTTCGCCTCACCTATAGTCCTGGTCAAAAAGAAAGATGGCACTCTTCGACTGTGTGTGGACTACAGATTGCTCAACAGCAAGACACGGAAAGATGCGTTTCCCCTGCCGAGAATCGAAGAGTCTCTGGATGCACTCTCTGGTGCCCGTTGGTTCTCCACCCTGGATCTGGCTAGTGGGTACAATCAAGTACCAGTCACTGAGAAGGACAAAATGAAAACCGCTTTTTGTACGCCCTTTGGCCTGTTTGAGTGGAACAGAATGCCCTTTGGGCTTTGCAATGCCCCGAGTACCTTTCAAAGACTAATGGAGAGGATATTTGGGGCTCAACATTGCCAGTCCTTGTTGTTATATCTCGATGACGTTGTTGTGTTTTCTTCCACTGTAGACCAACATATGGAGCGTTTGGATGCTGTGCTGGGGAGGCTGAAACAGGAAAATCTCAAGGCAAAGTTGGAAAAGTGCTGCTTCTTCAAGGAGGAGGTGGGTTACTTGGGCCATGTAATCTCTAAAGAGGGCGTGGCTACTGACCCCCGGAAAATTGAAGCAGTGTCCAAATGGAAGTGCCCAACCAATGTGACAGAGCTGCAGTCATTTCTTGGGTTTGCCAGCTACTATCGCCGATTCGTTGATGGCTTTGCTAAGCTAGCAGCGCCTCTGCACCGACTGGTTGCTGAACTGAGAGGTACTAAGACCTGCAAGAGATCGGAGCAGACTTTGATGGTGGCATGGACAGAAGAGTGTAACGCAAGCTTTGAAGGCCTGAAGCGCAAACTTGTGGAAGCTCCAGTGCTGGCCTATGCTGATTTTACCTTGCCCTTTATCCTGGAAGTGGATGCGAGCCACAGCGGCTTGGGAGCCGTTCTTTCTCAAGAGCAAGAGGGTAAGGTTAGGCCCATAGCATATGCCAGTCGAGGCCTAAAGCCATCAGAACGCAATATGAACAATTACAGCTCTATGAAGTTAGAGTTTCTGGCCCTTAAATGGGCCATGACTGAAAAGTTCAGAGAGTACCTGTTAGGGCAGAAATGTGTTGTATATACAGACAATAACCCTCTCAGCCACCTCTCAACAGCAAAGCTAGGTGCTGTGGAACAACGCTGGGCATCAGAGCTTGCTAACTTTGATTATGTACTAAAGTATAAACCTGGCAAAAGTAATGGCAATGCAGATGCCCTTTCTCGACAGTACTTACCTGGCTCATGTACAGCCGAACATCTGGCCCCTGGCACTCAACTTCCTAAGTCCATGCAGCAAGTACCAAATCCAGCACCTGAGGTAACACAGAATGCTATCTCCGCTTTTCCATGTCGTACTCCCTCTGATCTCCGTCTCCTACAGGAAGGTGATCCCACGATACAGGACTTCTTGGTGTTTTGGACCAGAAAGAGGACCCCAGATGCGACTGAGCGGCGTCGGATGTCCAAGGAGGCCCTAGCACTGGTTAAGCAGTGGGATCGCATAGTTGAGCAAGAGGGTGTGGTCCATCGCAAAGTCTTTGCTCCAGATGGCGATGAGATCCTCCAGCTGGTTCTGCCTGCTTCATTGAAAAACAAAGTCTTACATCAGCTACACCATGAGCATGGCCATCAGGGTGTGGAAAGGACTGTCAACTTGGTGTGGCAGAGATGTTACTGGCCCGGTATGCACCAAGAGATCAAGCGTTGGTGTCAGGAATGTGAAAGGTGTCAAGTTGCCAAAGACACCCAGCCAAATACCCGTACATATATGGGCCACCTCCTTGCTGCACGCCCCAACCAAATCTTGGCAGTGGATTTCACCTTGTTGGAGCCATCAAAAAATGGAATGGAGAATGTGCTTGTGATGACCGACGTCTTCTCAAAGTACACCCTGGCAGTCTCCACTCACGATCAACGAGCAGCAACTGTGGCTAAAGTGCTGGTAAATGAGTGGTTTTGCAAATTTGGTGTGCCCAGCCGAATCCACTCCGACCAGGGCCGGAACTTTGAGAGTGATCTGATTCGACAGTTATGCAGCTTGTATGGCATTGAAAAGTCCCATACTACTCCTTACCACCCTGCTGGGAATGGCCAATGCGAAAGGTTTAATTGCACCCTGCATGACCTTCTGCGTACATTGCCCACAACAAAGAAAAGGGATTGGTCATCCTACCTGCCTCAAGTGGTCTTCTCGTATAACACGACAGCCCATCAATCTACGGGTGAGTCCCCTTTCTTTCTGATGTTCGGGCAAGATCCCCTTTTACCTGTTGACTTCCTCCTAGGAAGAGCCCCAGTCCCAGAAGCAGGAAGTACTCATGACTGGATTGTGGAGCATCAGACTAGGCTCCGGTTGGCGTTTGAAGGAGCCTCGAGAAATCTACAAGCGGCTGCAAATCGCCGTAAAGCACATCATGACAAAAAGGTAAAGGACTCTCCACTACAGGGTGGACAGCTGGTGTACCTCAGGGATGTCGGCGTCAGAGGCCGCCACAAAATTCATGACGTATGGAGCTCAGTGTTGTATAGGGTTCTAAAGGCCCCCAAAGAAGGTGGATCTGTCTACACCATCGCTCCATTGGATGACCCCAGTAAGGTAAAGCATGTTCACCGCTCTTTACTGAAAGCCCGTCCTGAGTGTCATGGATTGGATGAAACCACTGGGGCCTGTCCCCAAGAAGATGTTGAACCCCATGTTTGGGAAGGTGATTCAATAGATGGCGACTTGTGTGAAATATTGCCTGTAACAGTTCGGACCCATGTGCCTGTAAATTCTTTACGCCCACAGGCGGTTGCTGATTCACCTCCAGCAGAGCCACCACAAACGCCACCCACTGCCTCCACTACAGCCTCAGAAAGACAGTTGCTGGATAGGCCCCAACGTCACCTGGCTGAGAGCCATCTGCATACTGATGCAGGAGCAGTAAGGAGGACCGAGCGTTCCACTGCTGGAAGGCACTCAAACATGCACCATCTCCCACAGGCTGTGGGGAACAGGGCGATTGCGGCTGCTGCCTCCCAGGTACCTGTAGCTGGTAGAATGATTGCTGTCTTTAGACCTTGGCAATAAGTAAACCATCGTCGGGACGACGATTCAAAAAGCAGGGATGGATTGTAGTGGGAGCTGTGGTTTCTTGTCTGTTTTTCATTGTTTGTCTTGAATGCAGCCTCTTTAATGTAGGTCAACTCCTCCCCTGGTCCAGCCCCTTAATTAGCTGCACCATATATAAGGCACCTGTGGCAACATGGCTGCCCCTTTTGTCTGTCTGCCTGTTGGTGCCACATGTTCCTTGCTCTGAGGTAGGTTATGCGTTTATGAGTGCTTCAAGTTTACTTTAAGTAATTTTCCATTTGCTTAAAGTGACAAGTGTAATTTGTCTTACAACAGCCTGTGTCTGCCTCGTGGGTACTGGTGGCTGGTTTCCTGAGGTTTGTCTTCAAATAGGTTAATTCACTGCCTGAGATGTTGACATATTTGACAAACCAATTTTATCTCTTGTACTGCAGTGCCTGGTTCCCTGTCTGTAGACTTACCTAAAGTCCTGGTAGCTGTCACCTTGTGTGAGGGTAATAGTGAAGTCAGTTAAGTGGTAAGTAGGTTATAGTATGATGTTTATTACATCTTTATTACAATGTAATAAAGGAGTTATTATATGTAATGTTTTTCTGTATTTCAGGCCTTTTATCGGCTGCTGTTTTGCCAATTTGACTTGTTTTGCTTGTTTACGTTTTTATGTTAGTGTTTTGCCTAGTGTGGCTGTTTCGGTACATTTACTATGTTAGTGCTGGTAATTGATTAGATTGTCTTATGTATTTTTAGATTGAACCAACTGGTACATTAGCTTTTCTTTGCTTAACTCTTTTATTTCCCCCTTTAGTGAAGTGGTTGCCGGCTGCTGGTGGAGGCTAGGCACTCTAGGTGATTCCCTGCACTGTTTGTAGTGGTAAGCGCACTGGGACACAATAGTTTGCACCTGTTTGCCGTGTTTGCCGTTTGCTGTGAGTTCACGAGTGGTGAGTAGATTGCACTCCTGGAACACACCCTTAGATGCTAGGCTGCCTCCCCTCTGCTGGCACCACTCACTTCCCCCTCCCAATTTGCTACTTTTTAAATTATATTTTGATTGGAAGTGTTGTTTTAGAATAAAGTAAATTATATTGTAATAAATTTGTTATACATCTTCCTAAATTGATTGATTTGCCTCATTAAAACAATAACTAAAACCCCTCTCTTCACAGATACTTCCAGTTTAAGTTTTCAATAAATTTACATTTTCTTTTGGAACCACGTCTCTGTCTTCAGTTGTTGAACCTGTGTTGTCTTTGTTTGATTAAGGTGTCTATATATTTCCTGGGGTGAACTTCCCCAGGTGGCGTTGTCGGGTCAGTTAGATTAGTTTCTTAGTTATTATACACCATCCCTTATTGCACCTTGCCACACTTGGATACATCGTCGGTAAATATATTCTCTTTCTCAGGTCTGTTTAGCCCGTTCGTATTGACTACAGTCAACACGGAGTTCGTTTTCACCGGGGGGGAGGGTGGTAGTAGCAGAGAGTACTCCCATGACTCCCCGCTAGCCTCGATGTCATCTTTTGTTATTGTTTTGATTGAGAGCCCCCTTGCGGCGGATTTTACATACTGTGCGTTTAAGTGTCAATGTCAATCAACACAAAGTTTTTGTTTGCTATCAACTTATAAGAGAAACATTTCTATCTTGGTGGGAGTTGTGTCTTCAGGATAACAATGCCCCATCTGTAGGGCAAGAATATTCACAACATGATTTGATAGTATGAATATGATTGAAAGAAAAGGTCATCACCGATGGATTGCAACCCAAGTAAACCCCTCCAGAAGACTTTGGGCAGGTGTGTTGAAGTGCTTTCTTCCACGACCTTCAAAATAATGTTGATCCATTGTTCACATTTTCATTTCTCCTGCCTCCAAAGCTTTTCTTGCACTGTGTCACTTTGGTTGAGGTGGTTTGATCTGCAGGGACGAGTTTCCCATGATTTTCAACAGAATGACCTGGATGCAATCCTCCCATCACTGATCGCAGTTCCATATTCTCTGCAGAAAGTAGACAATGGCAGAGAAGTGGAAAAAAGAAAATTGATTAAGAAGACGGACAAGAGTAAATACTGACAATACAAAGGAAGGACTGTACGACTGCTGAAAAACATTTATTGTTTGCTTGCATCCATTGGTCATTATTTAGCAATGATTTACTCCTTATAGACTGTCCCAGGGAGGTTAAAATTAAAGTACAATTCAATGTGATATATGGCTGCCATAATGTTGCTCGAGTCTAGCACATCCAAACAAGACAAAACGATTGACTTTTGCAATAGACTTTTGTTAGCTGTAGAGTTCTGCCAATTTGACTGCTTACACTAAAAACACAAACAAGTATTTTTTGCCTTTGGATACAGGAGATGATATGTTGATTAACAATGTGCTTAACCATCAGTTGCCCAAGTGGAGCAGATCATTGGCCAGAGGCTGTTTGTGGAAACATTCAGTGTAGGTGTGAATGTGTGTTCTTCTATCATTCTAAAACAGACATCATACTGAAGAGAAACTCCTGGAGGTCAAACTGAAACTCAGACAAGCTGCAGTAGAAAAGACACAAATTAAAAATGAAAACCAGATAATGGATTGGAAACAGCCTCCAAGCCCTCAAAGTTTCTTTTATTGCCCCTGTGTGTTCACAAATACAGCTGGATTCAGATAAACTGGGAGAGACGTCCTTGTGCAGCGTGGCTCAGATGCATGACGACAGCCTTCAGACACACTCAGACAATTGAGATAAAAGTCACACAGACTTTAATTTCCAGGCATTTGTTTCATTGTTTTACAGCATTCTGGGGGATGTCGAATCAAACAATAGCTTTTTACTATGTGTTTGAACCCAGTGCTCTGCCAGAGTGTTTGTGAGAAACTCTATCATAAAACGGGATATGAACGGAAAAAAGAGAGCCAGCACGGTTTCAGCTGATGTCTTCCAGTTGTGTGACCTCTCTTTCCTTCTCTCGTCTTTTTTTTCTGTCTCCCAGCCTCTCTCGGTTTAATAAGGCCAGCTGTAGAGTTGGGCTCTCTTGGGAAACACAGTAGAGTGTGGCTGGAGCTGGGGCTGAATGAGGCTGAAATTGGGGCTGGTGGTGGGGGTGCAAGTTAGAGGGGTGAGCACTTCCGACCATTTTTCCCCTTGCGATACACCACGCAGTCTGGAGCTTTGGCAGGCTGCCGCCGGCTCTATCCCCTTTGTATTCTTCCATTTCTTCCTTCATTTCCTTCCTTTCCATCCTACTTTTCCTCCTCTGTCTCCAAACTCCTTTCCAACATCTCACATTCTCGTCTCCCTTTTCTCCTGGTCTTCTTTTTCTGCTCGCTGGTTAGCAGACGGTTACGTTTGGTAATGACCCTCTCCAGACGTCTGCTCAGTGGCACCATAACAAGTCTCTTCCTCTCCTTCTATCACTTTCAGCAAAAGAAAAAAAACAACCTTCCAAGGACTACGATAAATAGCTCAGTTCCTCAGAGTCCCCCCCTCTCCCCGCTCTGTGGTACCATATCGGGTCCAGACCTGCTTCCGAGTTTTGACAGGTCCCTGACCCACGCCAGAGCGGTTCAGCTGGGTTGGGACTGTGTGTTTGTGAGTGTGTGCTGTGTCTTTGTGCATGTGTGTGAGCGAGGCTAAGTCGGTGGGTGTTTTTCATCAGACTAATGAATAATACGTCTGAGCTGAGAGAAGAGTATCAAGCGAGAGGGGAGGCGGAGAATAGAGCAGGGGGGAGGAGAGGGGAGGGTAATGACTATCAGATGGTCTTCTACTACTGTGCTGCTGCTTCTGCTGCTGTTTCCTTAAAGGAGAACACCACTCAATTGAGTACACAGATGTGATTATTTATCTTTATATCTGTGCAAATATCACTTTATAAAGGAATCAAAGTCTCTATGGAGGCAGACACAAGAGTCCAACTTGTTATTGTGATATAAAACTTAACACAAGTAACAGCGGACCTTTACTAAAACTGTCAGGAGGGACTGATTCACTCTTTAGCATAACCTATGTATCTTTTTATTTAAAAGACAGTGAAATCAGTGTAACAATGTGAAAATATCCCCAGTAGCATTGAACCAGCAAACCTAAATCTGCATTTCCCTTTGGCTTTAAAGTGTCACGTGTAGTCTGATCTGATTGTTTCGCCATATGGCCCTAACTGTTTTGTTACAATTTCACTGTGTTTGCATGCTGTCACTTTAAGGCAGCGCTATGCATATTTGTTTTATTTTAAAAATATGTTGAAACCTCTGTTCACTACCTGCTGAAAAAACAACAACTTTGCTATGAGCAGGTAAACATAGTTTAGAACTTTGTTGCTGAAGAGCCAGTCAGTAAGGAGTAGGTAGAGACCAAAATACGAGTCAAAAAGTAAATATAGGGTGGATAACTCCATTTTGATTGCCCTCATTTTATTCACCTGTGTCGTTAGTCTCACCTGTGCCTGATTACTCCAGTGTCTATTTAGATTCAGTGTACCTTCCCTATTGTTGTCAGTTCATTTGTCTAACTACCTGTGTTTACAGGTGACTTCCAGTTTTCTCCTTGTGGATAGTAAGCCTTTGTTTGATTTTTTGATCTTTTGTTTAATACATATTTTAGTTTTGTTTTATCTGCCATTGGGTCCAGTTACTCATTTTCCAACAACATGACAGTTTATACAGACTTGGAACTTTTCACACCTTGTTTCTTTCATTGATTCAAATGTGAACTATGAAAAAGCTAACACATCAACACATACATATTCTTGTCCCATCCAAGACTTTCTTGTGTCTGTGTTGCTATCTTCTCATGATCTGCACTGTCTGAACTTTACATCATAAATCTGTATGTAAGGTAACATTGTTACCAATACCCTGTAAGAGACTGCCAGTTGTTGTGGTTATTTAATATTCAGAGTCTATGTTTAAACTAAGGTCAACACTTTATGTAGTTTTATGTAAATGTCACCATTACTGTGCTGTAATGGAGCTATTTCCTTTATATAACATTCCTCTGGCAAATACAGCCATTTGTGATTATGAAAACCCGACATTATACCTAGTCAATGTTTTCTGGCCTGCAGGCAGTGATTCAGAGAGAAATGGATACTGTGTGCGAAGTGTGTGAGGGCAGCCACACACTCCTGGGAGATGCAAATAAGAGGAAGATCATGCTAATGCATGTAATGTGGGACCACAGAGAGTGAGGTTGGTTCGAAAATATAGTCAAGTATCGAGAAGAATCGTAAATCCACATATAGTCAGTCTGAAAACAGTCATAAATCAAGGTATTCAGGTGTGGATCTACTTGCTCCTGGCTCTTCCTGTCCATCAGTCTACACAGTTAATTGAGTTGTGGGGGCAGAAGGGGACATGTGTTAGGGTAGGTAGTATCATCATTGTCACTTCCTGGAGCTCGCATAAACAACACAGTCTGGGTCTGTTGAAGATGGCAATGCTGTTTTGGTTGTGGTGGCAACTAAGGGTCATAGGGTAGGTTATGTAACTTATCAGTAGGGCATAGGGCATATTTGGGATAAGGGATGAATTCACTGAGCGCTTATTTCATTAGGGCATAGGTACCCTGTGTTCACCTTTTTGTATTTAATCTACTTTGTTTGCATACCTAAATATATCTTCTAATAAATATAATACATTTAAAATCATCTTTAGACTTTCCTTAGATCTGAACAAAAAATGCCCCTCAATCAATCCCAAGCCCCATTGTTTACCTCTTGTTGTCATATTTTTTTCCTTGCAGGAGCTATGAGCTGTTTGATTGCTTTGCAAAGTTGGCTCTTTGAGTTTGTTTAAATTGGACAATTCTTTTCTTTTTTGTCCTGTTTCATTGAGGGTTTGGTTATTTAAAAAGCCAACATAACTCTAACCAAAGTCATACCGACTTTTGAAGATCACAAATGGAAGTGAAGGTCTGGTGATGGAATTGGATCTGAAAGTTGCTGAAGAGGACCTTGGGCAAAGGAAGCAGCTTTTAACCTATATCACGTAATGTTGATCCAGACTGAGCCTCAGATATTTCACAGCCAGGCGACTGTTTTCAAACAGATCTCATATCCAGTGACCGGACATGTCATAAGAGATCTAGAGGAGGTGGGAAAATGTTTATAGCCCAAACCATTTTGCTTTCTTGTTTCCAGTCTTCGTCCATTTTTTTCTGCAATTGTTGTTGTTAAATGCCAGGAATTGTAGGAAATGTATTATGCATTTGCATGTCTAGCATGGCAGCAAAAAAACGGGACACAAACCACAAGATGTTAACCCACGCAGACTTGGCTGTGCAAGCAGGAACAGACAAGTGTTGCTGGGGCTGATGTTTCCTTCAGGCGAGATCCCAGAGTGCCAACCCCAGATGCTTTTCTCATCTGTCTTTTAAAATCAGATACTTGTTACATAAATGGGAAAACTCTGATTTGTGTGCTATTCTTCTATCACAGTGTAAAGGCGGTGGTTTGATCTCCCACCTATAGCCAACCCATTGGTCTGCTTCCTCCATCCACGCTGCCCCAAGCACTTCCTGCATGTAGTGAAATCCACGGCTGCAGCCAGCTATGGCCTCAACTCAAACAGTCAATACCACAGAATAAACACCAGACTATGATTGAAGGGTAGAGATAGATACAAAGTGGAGGGAAGGAGAGAGAAATATGGACAGCAGAGGAAAACAGTGATGAATGCTGACTGTAACATTGTGTTACTGACAGATTATTCATTGTGCTATTAGTTTTCAACATCGGCTCTCGGTTGCCAATCTACACAAAAGAAGCATACCAGCAATGGCAGCCGGGTTTAGAGTTTTCAATAATGTACCACTGAGGATTACAGACTTCATAGTTGAGTTTTACATAGGCTGTCAACCTTTAAACCCTGCACAGTCGAAGCAGGAAATAAAATGTAAGGGTCAGTCAGTTCCTTGGAAATGAGTTAAGTTGCTCGATCAAGGATAATAAAATCCAAACTACTTTAAGTAAGAAAAGCAGATCCGAGTTTGAAGAAGGCTGTATAAAAGTTTTAAATCTGAGGCAAAAGCTGATTTCCAAACTACTCACAGAAAAAACTTGTCTACCTTATTACATGTGCTTAAGATGTATCCGTAGCTTGCAATGTAACAAGCTGGATAGACCTTTTTCTGTTCTGTCTTTCATTAGCTCTATCCAAATCTAGTCTTTATCACTGCTCTGTATTTGCTCCCTTTGCTGTCTGCTCTCATTTGTCTTTTCCTTCAGAGGAAGACAGATTATTAGAAGGAGTGTAAGTGAGTAAAGAAGCAACTCCTACACACCCTGGAGCCTCCCCTTCATCACCAAAAACACTCCACCCTAAAAATCGGAATCCCTTGAGGATAAACTGCCTGCAGGCCCAGCAGCGTCACAGCTTGTGCTGATAAAAGGCTTCAGCTGTGGCTGAATAAAACCAGTTTCTGGCTTTGACCACGAGCCCGGACTGTCCAGCACTGCGGCTGCACGCCTCCCAGCCTGCTGTACAGAGACAAACACGGGCCAGCGCAGGGAGGCAGAGGGAAAGAAAGGGGACACAGGGAGAAAGGGAAACTCTTGCTTCAGCACTCAAGCTTCCTCGCTTCTTGCTGTCAAGAATGTGGCTGACGAAAACATCCGCTCCTGCAAACCAAACTCACAGTCCAACCTCATGCTGGGAAGAATATTAAAGGCAAAAGTTGTGAAGAGCACAAAAAAATACAATAAAATATACCAGCACTGCTCAGTCTTCAAGTCCCCTTTGAGAGAGAACATGCACTGATTCATAAGAGCAGAATTGGATCTGTGGGTGAAGGATGACAGAGTCTTGAGATGATTTAAGCATTATGGTGGACATTTAGTGGAAAGTAGAGACTGACAAGTTGAAATGATGGATGAAATGTTTAATTTAACCTGGAAGACAAAAGTCAGTCTCTTACACCCTTTTTATTCACATTGAAAATCAAAACTGGGACTAAGGTTGCTGTTTTTTTGTTTTTTTTTTACTTAACTTGCACATGAGGAAAACCAGCAGTAATTGGAGTCTTTTATCGTTATTTTATTTTGTATCTTTATGCAAAAATGCATGGGCTAGAATTTTTTTGAGCAATTTGTGCAATGGCAGAGTTATTATAGCAGACGTTCATTTGGTGCCATTTGTAAAAATAACTATTGTGATAAATGTTTACACTTGGATTGCAGCATCTTTAGATTAAGTATGGACAAAAAATTAAAATTAATTCATACTCAGATAATCCCAATTGACTGAATGCTCGTTTTTTTTTTAGTTGATTAATACCAACACCTAAAAACTAAAACATTGGGAAACTATATGAAAATGTTAGATTAAGTTACTTTTGATGTAAGAAAAGGGTCTTTAAAGAATCAAAAACTAGATTCAAACAGATTTCAAGTTAGTTCAGTGTCAGATGTTTGATATTTGTTGCATCAGATGACAAATTATATCTGTTAAATTTCCATTGTAGGTCACCATCCAACAAATTAAATATGTATACTGTATTCATATCAGCAATGTATGTCACCAAACCCACCAAGCACATAAGGATGATGCAGCTTCTGTATTACGTTGAATTTCCCTTTAAACACATCAGCGTGCAGCCAAAACAAACTGCTGGTGATGGTTCGCCTCTTGCCTCCGGTCTCTCTGGCCTGCTCCTCGACAGCAGCCGAGGGACGCTCAGTGCTCAGAGGGAGGAGCGGACAAGTCCTCCGGCCCTCCCACCGGCTATAAGACCCGAGGCAGACGGAAACACTCAGACAGCAGGCACACGTGGAGCAAAGAGGCAGCAAGACAGAGAGAGAAAGAAGAAAGTAAAGAAGCAGAGAGAGACTTAAGGAGAGAAAGAGAGTGACAAACTTCTGCAACAGCGGAGGGGTTTTGGGATTAAAACAGACAAATATAGAAACAAAGGACAAGGACAGATGTTTTGAAAAGTGATAGAGGACAATTCATGAGCCATTTTGCTGCAACATGCCACTTTGATTTGTCTTTCTTTCAAAGGATTAACTGAGAGAAGAACTGACCTTTGGAATGTGAACTGTTTCTGAGTAAACCAGGAGAGAAAAACAAGTCTGACCTGGAACCTGCAGCCACCTGAGACCCAGCAGCTCTGAGGACGGGTTGCTCTTGATTATTGACTAAGGATCGACTTCATGACCTGTAAAACTTATTTATCATCTTAAAGGCTGTATCTGATTCACCTGGCTCTATCAACTTTTGGAAAAAAAGGTGGTGTAAAGTTGCAGGATTAGAGTTGACAAACTTTAGTTAGCAGTACAGAAAAAAAAATAGCAAAGCACTTCTGATAACAAACTTTTAGGCGTTACAAGTCTTCAATAATAGCCTAGTTGCCTCTATAAAAAGATCAAGATCTATAAGAGAATCTATAGCAAAGATGACCTTTGCGATGCTGCGCACAGCGCCTCCTGCAGGCCGCTTCTTGTACGGCGACATCGCCCTCCTCTCCGAAGATGACGACGAGAACGGCAGCGAGGGATCGGGCTCAGAGGAACGTTCCAACAACCCCTCCAACTCTGGCGCTTACCGTCTGTCCTCCTCACCATCTGCCTTTCACATCAAGGTGAACAGGAAGAGGAAACTGTGTGGGGGACTAGGAGGGGTAGACATGGCGTCCATGATTGAGAGGCTCGTACCCCCAGGCTCTTCTCCCCCTGGTGAGGGTCGCCAGAGGACGGCAGCGAATGCTCGGGAGAGGGATCGAACCAATTCTGTCAACACAGCATTCACAGCACTGAGGACGCTCATCCCCACCGAGCCAGCAGACAGGTACAGAAAAACAAGAGTCAGGCTGTGACAAAATGTTTTGTCCTCATTACCTGGGGAACAAAAAAGTATCTCTAGACAACAGGTGGCATGCAAACAATCACAATGTTTCAGGAGGGGCCTGTAATTGATTGTGGCGATGGCATTTTAAATATGAGTGAATATTTCTTATAATAGTTAATAGAGGTAGGTTTTTTTTAAGTTGTTTTTTTCATTGCAACTTAAGTACTGTATGAAAAATAAATTCATAATCTTTCTTTTCATTTTTTTATACATTATAAAAGTTACCTTTGTTTTTATAATATATATTCTTTTCTTATTTGTTGAACAGGAAGCTGTCCAAGATTGAGACGCTACGTTTGGCGAGCAGCTACATCAGCCATCTGGGGAACGTGCTGCTCCTGGGTGAGGGTCTCCACGACGGACAGCCGTGCCACGCTCCCTCACCACCATTCTTCCACGTTAACTCCTCCCCCAGCCGAGGATCCGACCAATCAGCTCAGCCGAAGCACATCTGTACTTTCTGTCTCAGCAACCAGAGAAAAATGGTGAGCAGACCCAAGTTATAAATCAACAAGCAGAAAATATTAAAAAAAACATCTGACACAGAAACGTTTTTCAGCGTAAGATCTCAAACAAATTATAATAAAATGTCACTAAGTACAATAAAATATTAACACTTTTCAGTTTTCTACATGTGCTCTGCACAAAAATACTATACACACTTTAAATGAGCACTTCATCCAGCTTTAAAGAATAGAAAAAAGCTGTTCAATCTTTGGAGTGAAGCCCCATTTGGGAAAGTGCGGCGTGCTTTGAGGTCAATGTGGTGTTTAAAGCTGACCCGAGATCAGTGACTGTGCCTATAAACCTGATTGGCCCTGAGGGACATTAAAAGCAGAACCTCTTTAAAGTCCTCTTCTGGGGGTGAAGGACTTTGTGTTATTGTTCTGTTGGGGGTTCGTTTAACTCGAGCAGGTGGCTTGAAAGTGGAAGGCGCTTTCTAAAACGTTTTAGCAAACAGAAGTAATAGTTTTTGTGTAACTTAGAGAGGGCCGAGAGAGGGGGTACAAACGTTATACTCGCATGTCTCTACATTACAACGACAAGATTTAAAACAGGGTTGGATATAAAATCATCCAACCAAATCCCCTTTCTTTTTTAAAATAAGAATTTGAAGTTTACTGGGGTATTTACACAGTTAGATTTATGACAAGACGACCATAAAATCCTTCCAAAACCATGTGTATAATTTTAAGAATGTATTGACGTCAGTTGGAATATGAAAGGTTTTAATCACGACTGCTGAAGAACAAACATGAGTGACCAACTTTGTTCCACTGAAACTGGAAGTCACAAAAAAAAAGTGTCAAATTTTCTTTTTTTATCTTTACCATACTGTGAGGAGTTTCTTGCTGGTTATTAATCATACTGGAATACATCATGTCTGTTTATCTGTAGAAACAAATGAGACACAAGGAAGAGGACTGATTATTTCTATAAACTTATGACTGTTACTTTTGTCATCAGATCCCGACAAAGACGAATCTTTGTTTACAATTTCCCCTGAGAAGATTCAAAGTGAGTAAAACTTCCGAAAGTTAAAAGGAAGGAAGAGGAAATATATATAACGTATTTACAAAGCAGCATTAAGATACAAGACGTACTGCCCGCTGTCCACAGGGGTCGCCAAACACCCCCCCCCCCCCCAATTTTTTTAAAACTTACATAGAAGAACATTTTCCTAAAGCACTTTAAGATGTTTTTGTACCTATACACACAACAATTAATTAACATTTCAGGCACTAATTGAGTTTAGGAAGGAGAACACATTTTTTTGTTTTTGTCAAATTGTTTTCTTTCGAATCAAGAGCTCAAAAGTTTTGTATCTGTTATGACATTTTTTCCATCCTTCCCCTAAGTCTGCACCTTAATAGAGATAAAGTTGAGAGGAGCTTCAATGAGATTATAGATAAACTTGTTTGATTGATTCCTCACAGGATATCAACATAATTAGAAACACTTTCCCCATGACAAAGTCTTCCCTCTGATGAGAAACTATCTATCAGTTGATGAAGTGAATTCATACTGTAGGCCTCCAGTTTGACTTCAACAAACACCAGCAGCCCGCTCAGACGATGATAGAGAGGTGACGTCCTTTTAACCCCCCCACCCCACCCCTCAAACCCAGCCGCTGCCCATTTAGCAGGATTTATGGGTGAGGAGCTGACATCTGGCAGACTCCCCCGTTACCCCAGCAGTGTGTGAAAGCTAATACCCTCCTCAGTGTCTAAACCCTGAGACCCGCTAGCTAGGGGATAACCTGAGTCTCAGCAGTGTGAGACCCCCCCCCCCCCCCACACACACACACACACTCGCTACCTCTACTCTGAGCCTTTATAAGTGAAAGCCTAGACGTCCGCAGTGTCTGAAACCCAGACACCCTCAGCTCACATCCTCAGTGTCTCCTCTTCTCTCCTCTGTCTCCTTTTCTTCCTCCTCACTTCTTCACTTTTTTGTTTTCCTCATATACCCTCACACACTCCTTATTCTGTTTCCCTTCTTCCTCCCCCCTGCTCCTCTTGTTCCCCCTCCTCTCCCTCGTCTCTCTGCGTATCGATCAGCCGGGTGGAGGTCAGAGCTGTCAGTAGGAGCTGTGTAATATTATCTGCTGCTGTCAGATCTCTGCTGCAGACACAGGACTGACCTGTAACTGCATGCTGGGTAGAAACCTATTTTGAAACTTTCTCATGTCAAAACCTTCACTTGTAGACACTCTGACTCTGACCTCATGTCAGTTACATGATGCTGTTTCCCATTAGCCCAACAGTGAACACCATTCACTGTTGTGTATGTTGTATGGGGAAAAAAACATTTTCTTCTCTCATGTAATATACCAGACTTTCATGTAACCAGATTTTAATACCTCAAAACCATGCTAGTAAAATCCAAATATCGATACCTCTCTTGAAAAATGACAAGTCCAAGACACCCAATTTTGGGGAAATTATTGTTTTTAATTACATAAAGGTCTAGACAAACTCTCGCACTATGTCTACAATGCAAAAATACGTTGCTGATTTTGGTGTTTGTGCATTTAACCCATTTAATCCCATCGGTCACAATAGTGACCGAAAATAATATTGTCAGTAAAAGTGTCCTAAAAATGTTATGAAATGATTTATCAATGCATTTCAATGAAAAACTGACAAAACAAAAGCTCTCAATGACACATGTGCAGTTTCACATGTTTAGTGTGAATTTTCACATGACCAGAGTTGTTTACGTTCTTGTTGCACCTTCGGAGAAGAATGGCTGTATCAAAGCTCAGACAAAATATGTTAAAAAAGTATGTTAATATTAAGATAATAAAAAGATTTTTGGTACACATTATATTTAACTTGTCTAGTATTGATATATGTATTCATAGACATTTATCTTTGTTTAGTGTAGTCACATGATGAGTGAACATGTTGATGGCAACAATAGTGACCGGTGGGATAAAACAGAACTTTTAGATATACACAAAATTATGAATATAAGAGTTCTTGGTCTACATAACTTTCTACTCTGTTCTCTCTTTATATTGAACTAAGAATATAATTCTCTGTTGAATCTTGTGAACCATCCAGACAATACATTCAACATTGTAGGTATCTGTCCAAATTAGGGAGGTTCTTTCTTCAGACACTGTGATAGAGATGGGTCAGATACAGATAATTCGGGGAAAGAGGCCATTCAGCCGGCCTGTTGCATGTATACATGTGTTGAACAAATGAAAAGAGATAATGAAACAAACAAGTTTATCAGTGATGATAACCTCCCCCCACCACTACCCCATCCCCAAATTTAATCTAAGCAATTTATAAAAGACAAACCAATCTGTTTGTATAATAAGCCTTGCAGCCTTGCAAATGGTGGTTACATGCATCACATGAAGCCATATTTTGGTTCCCATACTCTCCTCCCTGTGACTGGGTTGGGTCAGGGACCCAATGTGTTTTGGTCTTGCCGAGCAAGCTCAGGTGCCTCAAGGTATGACTTCTTCTATTACAACCTCTTGACTTCGCTTGCACTATTTGATGAATGATAAAAATAGGATGTGGGAGCTCTGTTTGATGTCCCATGCAAGCCATAGAAGTACTTCATGAAGTCATTCGGGGGAACGTCTAAGGTTCTGACCTGAGCAGAAGTGTTGCTGGTCCTTTGGACAGACAATAACATTGTCACAGTGGCAAAAAAACATGGGAGAGACATTCAGCGTGACCTCTGTCAAGAGAGAGAAGATGAGCAACCTCAAGGTGTTAAAAATGAAGGGTTTCATTTTTTATAACTCACCTGTTTTGATATATTATGAAGGATACGAGTTATGCATAGTTAGGGGTTCGACCGATCTAACAGCAAGTGTCTGCGTTGTCGCTGTATGTCTGGAGGCTTAAGGCCTTCCTCGGCTCCACCTCTTTGCCCTGTGTTTAGCTGACTGAATGTTTGATCAAGTCAAAATTTCCAATATGGCAACTGCCATGGATGGGCTTGCAAAAAAGCAGTTTCGTAAACAATGGGTGATGTCAGTCAGACTTCGTCCATGTTTATATACAGCCTATGGTGAGCGAAGTGCCTTTGACAAAGTCACACAACCAAAATGCATCAACAAATGGAGCAATTAGGTGGTGCTGGGCCTCTCAAGACACTTGTCCTCTGAGGTTGTGCTGTAGTATCTGGCACCAAGACAACAGCATCAGAGACCTATTCCTGTAACCTGTAACCAGGTTGATGGGACTTCCATAGATCAGAGTTGGTTGTCTGGCACATCCCATAGATGTTCCATTGGAATGAGATCTCGGGAATTTGAAGGCCAAGTCAACACCTTAAACTCTTTGTCGAGTTCCCCCAGGCCACTTCTTTCATTGGTCCGTCGTTTAGATCCAATGTTCCAACGCCCATTGGTGGCATGGTCCCCCTGATCGGCCTGCAGCTACACGGCCAATGACTCAACAAACAGTGATGCACAGTGTGTTCTGAAAAATGTACATTAGAACCAGCATTCATCCAACAATCTTACGTTGAAACAGATCACACAGACCAGACTTAGCTTCCATGCCCATCAATGGGCCTTGGCTGGAGATGCTCCGACCCAGTCATGTAACGGTCACTAATTGGGGATGTCAAGATCAATGCTATTCACCTCACCTGGTTAGCACACTCACATGCATATATATGTACTGCATTGTACATGTATGTGTATGTGTATATTTAAAGACGTGTATATTCAATATATACTGTATATGTATATATATATACAGATATTCATATATATATATGTGTACAATATATACATACATACAATATGATATATATACATACAGTATGCTATACATATACTGTATATTATAATATATATATTATTATTATATAATAATATATTTAATAATATTATTACTATTATATACAGTATTTATATGCTGTATATATACTGTATATATAATATAATATATATATATATGTACTGTATATATATATTATATTATATACTGTATATATGTAGATAGAGAGAGAGAGAGATCTCTTTGTGTTTGAAAACTAATTATGAAATAATCTGAATGACTGCAAAGGAGAAATATGTAAATTTAGTATACACATTATCCCACCGGTCACTATTGTGACCGATCATAAAACACACTTTTTCACCTATTTTTCCATAACAATTAATAAAAATAATGATAGTTTATTTCAAAGGGCTACTAATGACATATGATTTGAGTATTTTCATGTCTGGGAAAAATTTGGGATTAAATGGGTTAAGCTCTCGCAGGAGCTTTAGGTGAAAGTATGACTGAGGTTTTTATATTCTCAAAGGTTTGGTACTCTTTGATTCTATTAATCTAAAAAATAACGGACATTTGTCATTTTAAAAAAACACCTTATAATGTTTACCAGATGAACCTGAATGAAAGTCATTGTCATTTACTTTCTGTTGACTGATTTTCTACAGTCTAGAAAAAGCACCCATCAGGAGAAATAAGATGAGTAATAACAATATTCATAGGTTTTAGTTTTGATCTTGTTTGTGTAAAAGGAGCATGAGCCGCTTTTAATCAGTCGTACACTTTGTGTGATTTTTTCAAAACTAGCCTGTTTCTAAGTCTTGTGTCGTTGAATGAATTTGCTTTAAAATCTGTCGTCATCCACTTAAATGTAATTTCATATAAATAAATGTTACAAACACACATTTATCTTTCAGTGGCTTATGCTCAGTATATTCCCTGAAAAGCTTGCGATCTAGTTTTTGAGTTAAAGAAGCTCAAACAGGAGGATTGATAGTATAGTGTATAGGCAGGGACACTTTCAGTGGATTAATTCACATTCTTAGCTCCTGGTAGCTTTTAGGGCGCCAGTATGATGTTAGTGCGACTGACTCGGAGTAAAATATACTGCAATGCACATACACTAAACTGAAGAGTTTTGATAAGTGCTTTGTTTTTTTGTTTTTGAAGTTGTTGGGCTGCAATAGAAAAAGACTGAAATATACAGGTTTGTAGATGTCAACTATACTTGATAACGATATCAATTGTTAGTCGTTTGTTCTCAATTTATGGGATTTGTTGGAAACATGAAAAATCTAGTATATCACTAGACTTATTTTTTAAGGAGACTTTAAGGGATCCCAGGCTCACCTGGCATATACATGGTTAACTGTTGATTGACAGCACCTGACAGGATTTCATTTTCCCTGGAAAAGTGGCCGTGCAGAGGGTTTAAGTGGGCTAAAGGGCAGAGCCAGTGCTGTGATTACAGAGAGGAAACGATTGTGGAGGTAAAACGAGACTTTGTGCTCTCTTTGTATGTTTTTATGCTCATTGAGGTTCATCACAGCTGTCAGCTCTGCTTAGAGCCGCTGCTACAATTATGCTTATTTCCAGTGCTGGAGAGGGTGAAAGTGAGAAAAGTATACGCTCATTTCCTCTTATTATGTGTCCATACAGTATAACGGTTTCAAAACAAACAGTGTGTTAGTAATGACTACTGCAACGAGAGGGGGAATTACATATTCAGTGCAATACTGATGGGATTTCATTATGTGGGACTCATGCACAGGATTTAATTTCCCTCCAAATAACCAAATTCCAAGATGCACCGTTCCCTTTAGATTGTTTCTGTTTAGGAGAACATGTGTAGAGGTCTGAAGATCAGTGAAAATCTCCTCAGTGTGAGCCTCAAGCACAATAAATTGTTTTGTCTTTTCTGATTTTGCCATTTGAAGAGTTTTGTTGCTCAGGTTCAGCGGGAGATCACACTGCAAATCTATTACTTTTCACTACTGTAAGATATTCTTTATCCTCTTTAGTTCTCAGCTCTTTAGCCACACACTGAGGAACATTTCTACTCGCTATCTTTTGATCTGATTCCAACATATTCCTCTTTGTCCACATATGTCCTGACAAAATTGTGGGACAGAGCAGCAGCTGGCAGCGATACGTTGGAGCGCAACCTGTGCTTGTGATAGTAGCAGTAAAAAAACAGGGAGGCTCCTGATGGATCCATCTGTAAATGAGATGTTCAGGACTGAGGATGGAGGATTAAGGTGAGCAGAGGGCTGCAGAAATCCCTGCGCTGTCGGGTTGATTGATGCAGATATCCTGTGCAGCCCTCTGCTTCTGCTGATCGTTGCAACTGTCAGGTGCCTGGACTGAACCTACAGAAAACCTGCGTTATCACTGCTTTTGTAATCATTTTGGAGTTATTATCTCCTGTATCTCTTCTAGAAACTAGAAGCGTCTTTAGTGCTGTAAATACATAATTTATTTCTGCTTCAGTGTGCTTAGGTTAGCACATAACAATCTCTTTAATGCTGCTGAACAACACTTGGAAAGGTTTGTTCAGCTAATATCTCACACTAAGGTGAGACAAAAAGCTATTTTAAGTTTGCTTTTTAGTCTACTTTGTTGTCGGTAGTCTGCAGCGCCTGACACATTTTTACAGCTTCCTCTGCAACTCTCTCTTATTTCTTTTGGCCCGACACAGGTAAAGGGTCAATTCCATCCGATGACAAACGTAAACAAAGACGTTGATTCATCTCCCAGTAACGGCAATCAATCTGAATTTTTTCCCCTCAAAGCTGGATGTGACTTGTCCACACATTTTCCAATCGAGGAAATTTAAAGAAGCTCGTTTTACAAATTAAAGGAGTATTTATGGGTTTGGAAACAATATAAAATATGACTAAAATGATACTTATTATGTGGTAGCTGTGAAAAGACTTTTGTTCCTTTGATATGATCAAATTTAGTTGAGTTTACAAGTATTTTAGACACAATTCTGATTTAATTACAACTCCAGGAATGTTATTTATTTGGAATTTCTAGAAATGAAAAAGAAATGTGTAATTTAGCCGCACAGTGCAGAAGGGTTGACGGCTCTTAATTTCACAAAGAGCGTTTATTTTCATCTCTGGCTGCAGTAAAACTTTTATACATGAAGATTTTTGTGTGTGACTGGAAAGCAGGGCGTATGGAATGACAGTGGCACTAAAACTGCACTGTGCAATTGGAAACGGACTTATCTGTACTTGAGTGTGTGTGTGCGAGAGTAAACGAGTGGTTATTTGATCTGTATGTGTTTGTTACTTTGAGATGGATGTGAGTGACATAGAAGGGCTTTTTTACATACAGTACAGTAACACGCTCCTACACACACACACACACACACACAAATTGGCGGGCTCTCTGTGTCTGGAAGTCGTTGGCGGTGCAGAGTGGAGCAACAAATGAGCTAATTGTTCTGTAAATGATTTATCCTCTGCTGAGGCCTGTTCAGCCAGTGTTTAATTCGGCTGCTGCTATTAGAAACACATTGACGACGGTCTTTGATGGTTATGTTAAAGAAACCACTCTCTGTGAAACGCCCTGGCTGCTCACACACACACACACGACTATTTACACACACGCAGACACACACATACAGAAATACAGTGCACCACACTCAGAGAGACTTTTATCAAAAGCGTTTCACTCCACCTCTTCTATTTTTTCTCTTTGTCGACCAGACGGCACTTCATTGCGTCTTTCTAGACACCCCAAAAAAACTCTCATATATGATTACTCACTTAAGGAGCCCTGGATCACGACAGAGCTTTCAACACTTTCTGAACTAATGGTGTGCAGGAAGTAGTGGAAACAGAGATGGAGAAGGGGCGAAAAAGAGGCAGAGAAATATCCAACGACTCAGCGGGATAATCAACTTAGCTATTTATCCTCCGGTTTGGACAGTTGGTTTTAAGACTGCGCCGAAGTTACACTTTGCTTCTTTATAGAGATGAAATGAAGCGTGCACCTTGAGAGAGCTTAAATGCACAGATAGGACATGTGCAATAGCAAACTAATGGCTGCGGTTTCTGCAGACATTTGATTATTAGTCTGTTTTCAGTGGAAAAAAGCCTTACGTCATTTGTGTGCATGAAAGTAGACGTTTCAAGGTCAGAGATGAAAACTAAATTACCCTCATTTACTGATAAAATGCTGCATGCTGCTGACTGGAGTAAATGTTTTGTGCATGGCCTATTTGCTTCTCAGTCAAGCAATGCTAATGAAGTGCATCGAAGGCAGCTTTATACACGGCAAGAGATTTTTAAATATTCTTACCCACGTTCTGTGTGTGTGTTTTTGTCTGCATGTGTGTGTCTCCCTGGCTCTGTGTATGACGTGAGGCTTCATGCATGGACCTGTCTGTATATTTTCAGCACAGATGGAAGCAGTTAAACTCTAATTTAACACCAACAGAAGAAGTCAGCTCAGATAACTAACAAAATCTATTAGCAAAACTATCATTCTGTTGTCATTTGGTCTGTAGGGAGAAAGCTGCTCGCAGAAGAAATTCAAACAAAAACACAGAGAGTTGAGCCAGGCTAAGGACAAAACTAACAGAAATCTAAAACACAGAGAAAAGCAGGATTTGGATGTTAAAATAAGCAGTTTCTTTAGTAAATACCTACTGAAGCTAATGCCTTATTGGGTGACCATCTAAGCACTGATGATAAAGTGCTTTTTGGTGCGTAACGCAGCAGAATGAAGTCATCGGAGACTGCTGTAAATGAAGTCGACTTGTTCTGGATAAGCAATTTAAAATGTGGGAATAATTAAATGTATGTGTGGCTGGCTTGTGTGAATTACATCTGATTAGTCAATCTTAGATTCATCGTGTTTTTCAGAAGCCATCAGGAAGATTATGAACAAACCGCAGTGAACATGAAGTACATGTGTGATGTCTCCAAACCACATAAATGTGACTGTGGCTTCTTCGGTTTGTTCGTTAGCTTCATTAAAAACTCTGATGTTTTATTTATCACACTCTTTTTATGTAAGTCTATAATCTTCTAATTGATGATCATTTATGAGGGTCATTTCAGCTTCTAAGACACACAAGAGAGAACGGACTCATATTCACATATTTTCACTCAATAAACTAAAGGGATATTACCAGTTTTCATTTCACGGTTGAATACCAATCTTCCTATATGGTTGTCGGGGCCAGTACCCGAGTGGAACAACTTTTTCCAACCGGTCGTTCCTCTCTTCACGCGGCCAGAAACTAAATTAGATGTTTATATTTGACAGGATGGCTTAACGCAGTAAAAGTGTGAGAGAGAGAGAGAGAGAGAGCATGGAAAATAATTTTGTTATAGGTAAAGGAACAGGCCGGAGAAAAACAAACTCAGAGTTTGAATTTGAATTTGAAGAGTTGATAAGATGATGTGAAGAAAGTGTTTACAATCTTTACATATAACTCTGATAAAACAATAATATTATTCCAGCGAGGTAATATCATTATAACGTATCTAAAGAAAATATCATCAGGTAATCAGATTAGTGTCGGACAAATCACCCCCCCGGGACATCAGAGGTATGTCTGCGTGTGTGTGTGAGTGTGTGTGTGGGTGTTTAGAGAAAGAAAGAGAAGGAGAGAGCAGAGAAGCCATCTGAGCATGTCCGATTAGTCTTCAGGAGATTGTTTTGACTACCAGGCCGCCCTTAAACCTCCCTTCGCCTGTTTTGACTGAACCAGCCACAGCTGTGCTCTCCAAACTGCTGCTCAGCGCTCACATGGGTTTCAGAGTAATTTGGTGTAATTTGGTAAATAGTCCAATTGTCCTGCACAGTTTTTAAGTGAGATTTTCAATGCACCCACGTTCCTGTAAGCTGCCTCTTGTATGTTATTCTCACTGATAAATACCTTCAGTTTTTAAAAGTAGCTTCTAATCAGCACAATTGCTGTCTCTTCCAGATGGTGATTTAATAGCAAGTGTTGGCAGAAGGAAAATAACAGCAATGCAGTAAGTTCAAATGTAGGAGCCTACTGACACAATAAAAACAATGTATTTAAGACACTATCATTAAGGCATGCAGCCAACACGACTCTAGCAGCCTGTTGCACCTTTTTTTCTTCTATGATTATTTAAAGCTGTAGGTTCTCTGGCAATGTTTCTTGTGGTGCAGGGAGTACAACATTTCTCACATGTTGTGAGGGTAAAGGTGAAACGATGGGTACCACAGTTCACAAACTAACCAAGGAATCTCTGTGTGTGTGCGTGTGATGTGTGTTTTAGAGCTTGCGCCCTAATGTCATTAAGAAGTCTGGCAGCATGGGTTGTTGTGTTATTAGCCAAAAGGCAGTGGCGTTTCTAGAGCCTGTTGAGAAACAGCGCCTCTGCCAAAAGTTTGATTATTTTCATTCCAACATGAAAGAGCTCATCAAGATGCTCAAAAACGAAACAAAATCTGACCTAGTTTACTCCTCTTTTGTCCTGTTATTTAAAAAAAAACCTTTTTGTTATTGTCGTTGTTGTGTACATGTACTTAAGTGTTTTCTGAGGAAGGTCTTTTGGGATTTAAAGTGTATTTAAAATTCTTCAGTCACTGTAATCGTGAACTTGTTAGAAAGAAATTGCTTAAAAAAGGTAATATTGTTTACTTTGGTAGATTTCTTGTTTTTTATTAGTGCACACTTGGACAAAATAAGGTGCAAATAAACCCCCAATAACTTTCCAGTTATAAGGCAAAATCTTCTTCTGCTGTTATTGTTTCAGAAATATTTGTGCGTCTTTATTTGTGTCAGACATTTCTAAACATAGTCACATCACCTGCATATATACAAAGTGAGAACCAAACAACAAAATGGAATGAGAAAAGAAATGTAGCTGTAAACACTTAAAGAGGTCTACTACCTGCAATATACATAAAAAAAGATGGTGCGCATGTTGCCAAGAAAAAAATGTAATGGTTGAATTCTTAAAAACAGCAATATAAGAATAATGCTCTGCTCTCCACCCAGCTGGAGGAAGTATTGACACTATTTGTTTATGTGTCTGCTCACACAAACCATCCATCAGTGGGAGGACTGATTCCTGTCCAGATCTTATGATCTCATTCTCTCAGTACAGCCTGATACGCTTCCAAACACCTACCCACCTTTGGTGATGTCAGTCAAACAGATTTTTCCAAACACCTACACCTTTTGCTCCGGCTGAGAGGAAATGTGGAACAGGTGTGAGGCTGATGAGAGGAAGGCGAGGGGGGACGGGGAAGGCGAGTGTTAGACGAGACGATATGAGAGGGAGAAGAAAAGTCAGCAGAGGACTGAGGTGCACAGAAGTTGATCACTTGTTAGACTTTTTCATCCAGCACCTTTGTGTACTTTAACTACCAAATTACATTTCCTGCATTCACTTCTGAATGAAAATGGAGAGTGAGTTTTTATCATATTTGTCTACCACTATTTCGTTTTGACCGACAGCCATAGGCTCATTAGAGACCGATGAGTTAAATAAACATCAACTGTGAAAAATAATAAGAAAGATGAGGGTGGCTTGTGTTGCATATCACTCAGTGATTTTTTTTTTAATGAATTCCCTTGACAGTGGCTTGGAAAGTGAGTGTTGGATGGTCTGAGACGTGTGCAGAGCAGAGGTTAAATGTAGAGGGAAAATGTGATGTTATTTTCCTGGCCAGATAGAGAAATCTCCCCAGCAGCCAGGAAATCAAGGCCTCTGTGTCCTGATACCACTGATAAATGAGAAGCATTTGCAGGGCTGTCAAACTCTAGCTCACGATGAGCTCTGCATCCTGTTATAGTTTATAGATACTTCAATTAGCTACCACTGTCATAATTAATGTGCATAATGCATGTTACAAGTGTGTTAGTGTGAGTTTACTGCATGCAGCCAAGATACATTAGTAACCCTGATTTAGTACATTCATAGTAAAAAACTAAATCACACATATATCTGAACATGTTTATCCTTCATTTGCCCTACATTTCCCTGAAGACTGCTTTCTCACTCAAATGTTTAGCAGATTTATTTATTGAAGTCAAGGAATGTGTCCATACCTGTCCTGCTTTAAAAACAGTGTTATTCCATTTGGTTAACAGTTTAAACAAAGGAAATGTAAAATCAGTAGAAGTACACTGTAAAAACCAAAAGGTGCAAAAATGGTTAAAAACATAACAAACTTAATCTGACCAATTTCAATCATGGAGGAAATATTTCTGCTAGTAAGGGAAATACCCTTGTGCTCTTACTGCAAAAATTACATGAGAAGATTAATGCTATTAACATATCTTAATGAGCCAGATGGCTGTTAGCCCAAAGCTAACAAAGTCTTCGTTCTAGCACATTTTTTAAAGTCACTCTTGTTACCTCTCTTTGTTGCTTCCATATGAAAAAGTGTAAAATCTTCTTGTTTCTAGCATTTCTGTCAGCTAAGTTGTTCCTTTAAGATGATTTCAGTGTTGAATGCTCAATGATGTGAGATGTTTCTCTCTCTTGCAGAATAAAGACAGAGACAGGAAGACAGCCATCAGAAGTTAACACCAAGGACACAAACCACACAGACATACTGCTTCACAGCGCTCTCATTGGTTTTAAATTTATCTACCAACTTGAAGACTCATCAGACGTGTGAGGGATTCAAAGATTTTGAAGGATTTCTTAAGCACTTCCAGGACTTTTTAAGGAACTCCAACAATCATTTTGTTCTTTTCTCTCTTTTTTTTATATCACTCTACAAGAAACTCTTGTTTTTTACAGTGTTTCAAATATGCTTGAAACACTCCTTAAAAGTTGAACGGTACTTTTTAAGAGCTTCCCTATGCTTATCAAGACCATGAAGAGTCTACAACACTTATAAGAGACTTTGTACTGTATCATTCAAAGTGGCTCTTTGTTCAGAGTCTGAGGAACGTATGGCACATGAAAGACATATTTTTAGTCAAAAAATAAACCTGTGTGTTATTAATGTGTAAACTGAAATATAAATGTATATTTATGTGATATAACATTATATATTAAAAATATGTAATTTAACCAGCAGTCATGGATAAATATGAAAGGTAAAACTGTGCAAAACCCAACTCAATCAAAAAAGCATGCTGGAACTGGTGTGGTATTGGTTATCTTTGATAATCACTTCCTGAAAATGTCATGATGCTGGAAAATAACTCAAGATGACCAATAAATGTTTTGTATATCTGGGAGTAAAATTATTTTATGTAATGGAAAAGGTATTCAACATTTTTGAACCAAAAGTTGCTTTTATCCCACGTGTGTTTGTTCATGTCGATGGAAGAAGGTTTCAAGTCGTATATAAAAGAAGTAGTACAGTAAACGGAGGATTCACATCAACTACACCTGTAGCTCACATCAACCTAACTCCTGGTTTGACTTTTGACCGTCACTCTCTCAATCTCTCTGTCTTTTATCTCTCTCACATACTCCATTTGTCTTTTTTCATTCCTGGGGCATTGAGCTGACACAAAGAGAGACGGTTCAAAGATGAGACAGAGGAGAGGGGTTTGAGGAGCAGAGGAAAGAGTGAGGAAAAAATTAGGGGAATTGAATCTGCAGGTACGGCTGCTTGGACATCTGCCTGTGTCCCCTTGCTGTCCTCTTCTTTACCTTTACACATGCTCTTCTCCTCCGCTCCTCCTCTGCTCTTCCTCTCTTTTCCCTGGAGGGCCACTGGACCGGGTCTGGCTGGTGATGACTTTCCAGCGTGTTTAGCTACACATCATTTACTTTTTTCCTCTCCTCCTTTTCCTATCTATCTATCTATCTATCTATCTATCTATCTATCTATCTATCTATCTATCTATCTATCTATCTATCTATCTATCTATCTATCTATCTATCTATCTATCTATCTATCTATCTATCTATCTATCTATCTATCTATCTATCTATCTATCTATCTCTCTCTCTCTCTCTCTCTCTCTCTCTCTCTCTCTCTCTCTCTCTCTCTCTCTCTCTCTCTCTCTCTCTCTCTCTCTCTGTCTGTCTGTCTGTCTGTCTGTCTGTCTGTCTGTCTGTCTGTCTGTCTGTCTGTCTGTCTGTCTGTCTGTCTATCTAAAATAAAGTCACAGAGGCTTACAGTTTTGTCTGAATGCATGAACTACACTCAGACGTCCTTTCAAAGGTTTCCAGCGCTGAATCACGTCCTTAACTGGAAGTTAGACGAAAAAAATAAACTTCCTGTGCCAGAAATGGAGGTGCTTGTGAATTAAGTGGAGGTCAGGAAGCACATAGCGTTTATTTATTACAGCAGTAGGTCACAAAATAAATAAAAATCAGAGGTTGTTCAGAGGCGTTTCAGCTGCCTTCACGCGCAGTCGTCCTGCAGTGCTAAACTATCCTCCATTCATCATTACGTACAAGTGTTTCTGCAGTGTTTATATGTTTACAGAATCCACACTGATTTCTTCTTAGACTGAAGATTTCCCACATCAGTCAGCAGTCTCCCTTAGTCTGAGATATTATTAGTAAGAGGTTTGATCAATGAACAACAACTTTAAATTGTTTGGCACGTTTTGTTGTGGCCAAGTCTGTCTGCACTGTTACTAATTATTAGGAATATAGGGCTAATGATCGCGTGAGAGATGCCAGGACTCATTTACATAATAAATGCATGCAGGTGATGTAGATGTGCAGAGTAAAGAGAAGGCAAAAAGTGTTAAACAGCCACCCGGGTCTCTGAGTGTCTAACAGCACAGTCATCTTTAACTTCAAACTAAAATTCACCCGTGAAGATCTGCACCAAATTGGGAGATATAAATAACAACTACTGCCGCTCTGGTTGTTGTACTGGTTAGGATTTCTACATCAATTATTTTGTTTTTATACACAGTCTAGTGGCCTTATTATTAATTTTTTATACTGTTTCTATCTTTTCATATTGTGTTGCCAAATTCCCCCGCCTCCAGTGCAGCTGCATGGCTGCAGCACGACCCTAACCTGTGATTATTGGCGTACATTAGAGCATGAATTGTATGTAAACAATAAATTCAGACAATTTTGATAATATTTAGATCATATTCACATGTACAATTCATTGAGTCTAGGCCTGTGAAGGCTGTTTTGTCAGGAGCCTGGGATCCGGCCGAAGATTACTGCCTCTTAAAAGGAAGTTTTTTCTTACCAATGTAACTTTTGCTGCTTTGCGAAAGAGCTCATGATAGATTAAGCCGGTTCTTTCTAATGTAGCAATAAGTAAAGTCTTTTACCTGCTTTTTGTAAAGCGTCTCGAGATAACACTTGTTATGAATTGGCGCTATACAAGTAAAGATTGATTGATTAATTCTTAGAGAGTAAACTCTGTTTGCCCTACAGTCACAGCATGACATAATATTTAGGCCTACTTCTTAAAATAACAGACAGTATTAGCAGCAGTGCTTAGAGTGACTTACATTGTTTTAACATACATTAAACAATTAATCAAATAATTAACAAACAGTTTCCCAGCCAAACAAGTACAGTTTGCTGTCAGTTATAGCTGTTTGACTTGTTTATGATAGCCTCGGTCTTGTATAGCTGTGTTTTATGTCCTTGCCGCTGTCTCCGATGTATGTCAGTCCTTAATACACAAAAAACATCTGACAAGTCCCGATATTCAATGTCTTGGATATGAACACAAAACTGTAAGAGTCAGGAGATTTGTAAGCCCTGAGTGTTTCTTAATATCTTCGCTGGGTTTCCTCACAAGGTATATGTAGGTTTCTGGAAACAGTATTTTCCGGTGAATACGGGTCAGGAAACCTTAGTCCATTTCCAAGAGTTAGCTTTTCACTATAAGACAACTTGATTTGCGGCTGACAAACTATTAAAATAACCTAAGGCGTCCAGTTGGTTCATTACTTTCTGATCAACAAGCAGTATTAATTTAAAGTGAATGCTATAGCTATCGCTAGCTTACTGTTTGCCACCAGTTTGGCTCCGCCCACCAAACATGTCATCACTGTTTACAAACACAAAAATGGTCTATAGGAGAACAACATCACTGGGACTTTACACAAAATGTAGTTCTGAATACTTTTAATTTACATTTACTGCTGATAGTGTTTTCTTTGTAATACACCATGCATCAGAATCACACAAGAAACTCTAATTTCACTGGTTTCATAATAAATAAAATAACCTGGGCACAAACAGTAGCAAGTGTGCAGGAAAATGTTTGGGTAGTTTAGCAACAGTCAAGTTTCAGGTACAATTTGGAACAAGCTGAGTTGGTGGAGTTAAAATATGATCTGTTGTTGACTTCTACTTATGTGATGTTTAGCTGTTTTAAAAAAGCAATATCACAGTCGAGGTCCAGATGTTGCACTGCTGGGGTTTGATTTTAGTCACAAGGTCGTATTCAGCCCAACATCACTCCCTCTCGTGTGATATTACTGAACTAAATTACAAGATAGGCAGAAACTTACAAATACAATTTCATGGGAAAAACAAGACAGACAAAAGTGGCTTTAGAGTTAAAGCATCATATAATTCAGTCTATACCCTTTCTATGATGTCCTAGCTCAGCATTTTGATCCTCATAACAGCATATTTAGTTTGCCTTTTTCCACCATTAAGTTGAATGAAAATGAGCCTTTCTTTTAATGGAGGCTATCCCCTGTGCTGCTCCAGTTCAGTGTTTCCAAATTATTTTGTAACAATGCTAACAAGCTGTTTCTGCGACTGAGGTGCCAATAATGGAGCCTTTTTTTCCTTCAATGTGACAATTGCCTGGTAAAGAAAAACAACCAACAAGAATTTAAACGTCACTTGATTGCTCAGCCAAAACACAGTTTTAAGTGGAAGCCACTCTTTAAACACATCAAATTTATTGTGTGTGTAATTTCACAAACACCCAGGAACTATAAACAGTACTGAACACATGCAGTCGATCTGAGAGCTGAGGTTCCTTGGACAGATGACATGTCAACTCTATGAAATAACTTAGAAAGGTGATGACGGGGGAAAAGGTGTCAATTTAAATTTGGGCCTCGTGGCAAAAAAATATAAAATGACACAGTTAATAGCATGCTTAAAAAGTATAGAAAAAAATCAGGAATGGCAGTTCAAGATTGTTGCAAAACCCTTCCTGCAAAATTTCTTATACCAAAGACAAAATGTTCTGGCCTGCTCTGCTTAAAATGCCCTTTAGATTCAAGTGCATGAGCAAAGATTTTCCTTCCAAAACCTAACACTGGAAACAAAAGACTAAATCTCAGGGCACAGTTTGAGGGTAAGTGGTCCCTGCTGCTCACTGGTTCCTGAGACAAAGG
Source organism: Tautogolabrus adspersus (assembly GCA_020745685.1). Taxonomy (NCBI): domain Eukaryota; kingdom Metazoa; phylum Chordata; class Actinopteri; order Labriformes; family Labridae; genus Tautogolabrus; species Tautogolabrus adspersus. Next base: position 20,414,954 of record CM036542.1, on the reverse strand, counting down.
TTTAAAAGTGCCTTGTGACTTGTTTAAAAGATCTTAGATCTGAGACGTCGATAATCTTACTGCTGAGGTTTTTTTTTAAGGAAGCAATAGATTTAAAAAAATATATATATAACTGTGTGTGTCTGTATCCTAATGACTTCTGGTCCAGTTAGTCTGAGAGTCTGATCTCTCTAGCAGAGCGTCTGTCTGAGCAGCAGAAAGCGCGGAAAAAGGAACCAGTTCCTCCCACACAGACCAGATCAAGTTCCCCCAACGCCTACACAAGCACAACTTAACACACACACGGATGACCATTCACACACTCATACTCCAATGAACTTACATATGCACAAATAGACGGACGTCCGCTTGCACGTGCTGTCACACGCTCACATGCACGCACTGTGTTAAGCAGAAGGATCTGTGATATAGCTTATATGTCTAATGATCTCTGGGTTTCACATTGATGAAAACAGATCAGCTGAGAGGGCAGACTGCTGCAATGTAGTTAAGTGGGCGGTTTTGGACCAAGGTGAACCGGAGGTTGGACGATGGACTGGCTCTTATTATCAATAAAATGGTCTCTGACAATGATGCCCCCGTGGAAATCTGGCGTGTGAATGCTGATAGCTGGAGTAATAAAAAGCAGCTTTTGTCTTGGCATGTACAGGTGGTGCCAGAGCCAGAGGGGCTGCAGGATGGAGCCTGAAGACAGAATTTGTTTAAAATTAGATGAACTTAGATGAGGTATGAATATGAAGAATGACTTGTGATTAAATGTAATCATTTATTTAAGAATATATCACACATCACATCAAGGCTTTATGTGTCTTGTGAGCTCAACAAAAACAACAATTATACGGCCAATCTGTTTTCCCATTTCACATGTGAATGTAGGATGGCTGATTGAAAAAATAATATCAAATTTGATCCTTTGTGTTTCCTTTGCAATGTCATTGCAGTTATCATAAGCTGCAGAGCTCATTTTCTCTGTTCCCTAGCTTTACTCAGTAGGTCTTTCTGCACATTCAGCATCCTTTCAAATTGTCCTGAGAAAATGAAAGAGAATAACCCAGGGCATGGCATACAGATTAGTATGTCCATTGGAATTTACCCACTTTAAAAAAAATCAAGTTTAGTATAAAAAGTGTCTCAATAACCCGAAGTCTCCCAAATGAATAACATTGGAAATGTAATTCCTAAAGGTACTGTAAATACAAAATGTGTAGACCTCTTCATTGGCCTATCAACAGCTTTAGATACACTGAATGTTAAGGTGTAAGATGTCATAAATTGATATTAATGAAATTGCTTGTAATCAGTTCCACAACTACTTAAAATAAGTCAAGCAATAGTTGCAGATAATGCAAAGTCAGCAAAGGAGTACCTCAGGGATCTATCCTTGGGCCACTTTGTTGCCAATGTACATTGAATAAAGTGCAAAAACAAAAGAAGTAAAATTGTTCAGTTACTCTTTATGCTGATGACGCTGATCTGCTTCTATTACAGACAGCGGATAAAACTCATCTTGTCACCTGTATAACTTTGTAAGCTAGCTCTCATTGGTTCAAAAAAGAAAGCAATATTGTACACTATTAATCAATATGGTATTTTTGGTAAATTCCTTACTATTTGACTAACCTCCAGTCTGGTAAAACACTAGCCAAAGAACCAGGTCACATGCAAAAAAATATTTGAAGTTGTATGGGGTTGTTGTATACCATTTATGCTTGTATTACTGTGAGGCACCCCTGGGGGTGACCTCAGTCTCAGTGGGTTCTCCTTGATTAAAATATTTTTAAAGAATGGCAATAAGTTGTTTAAGAATAAAAAATATGTTGGAATGTTAAATCGATAGTTATAAGTCACACAAATGTGGCTAGTAGTTACTGCTGGGGTCAATTAAAGCCTGAATGCATATACTAAAAAAGAGAGGCAATGTGGATTGACATGTTTATCATTCCTTTTACCCCAACAATACGATATCTCTGTCATTTTGATTCCATTGGTTGTAGTTTTAGCAACTCTTGTTTATACTTGAATTGTTGCACACATGCTGCTTTGTTAATGCAGCGCTCACACACAGTTGTGAATTAAGAGACTGATGAATTACGTTTTTGTCTTCAAAGCTGTATGTGAAATAATCTTTGACTATTAAAACAAGTAAAGGCAAAATTCACTCTCCTTTTAGCTCTGTGATGAAATCCTTCAACTTTCGAGGACAACTATTTGCTCTAGGGGCTTTTTAATTTCTTTTTAACCAGATGGTTGCTAACAGTGTATTTTTGCTAACTGCAGATTTGGATTAATTTAAATATCTTAAATGTAACCTCTTTGTTGACAGAAAGACACTCAACCACTGTAATACTATTCACTAGTTTTTATGAAAGTTTGTACCCGTTGGCTTCAAAGGATTTTTGCTTAACACCCTCCAATATTAACCCAGTAGATAGTTGGAAGGAAACAAATGCTGTGAAGCTAGATATTCTGAAATCAAACTTGTAACCAAAGTTTTAACATATAGGAATGTTGTTTTTTTCAAACGTGTCTTTAGTCACTCTTAAACCTTCAGAATCACAACATGACATGTCTACATTTTTCAACTGTCATAACATGAGAGTCAGTGGAGGAGACAGGAGCACTTCCTGTTGTTTCTCCAACTCATCCATGTTTTTGCGCTCAGATTGTACCCAGCTGAATTAGGTCTATTAATTAAAGATGGATAGGTAGCAGTTTTTCCTGAAGCATGACCTCCTGTTGACTTTGGAGCAGAAGTTTCCTCTGGTGTCCTCTCCCGCTCTGTCGGCCTGTTGGCCAACTTCCTGCCTCAGCTCCAACTGTCTCAATAAAACATCAAGAACAAAGATATAAAAACGTGGAGGAAAGGGCGAAATGCACCTTTAGGAACATTAGTCTTTCTAACCCAGCTGGGACATGAGCTACACAAACACACACACGCACACAAACACACACAAAAGCACACGCACACACACAGTCACACACGGCAGGAGTCTAACTGCTCCAAGTGGGAGCTGTGCTGCCGAGGGCCGGATGAAAGGAAACACTAAAACTACAACGAGGGAAAGACAGGTGGCCAGTTTGGCAGCTCCATACACTCAGAAACCCACTCTAATACACGTACACACACATGTGCATGTACACACAACTCCTTCCTCCTCAAACCCCTGTTGTGCACACCTGTGAAAGTGCCAAATCCTTGACGCTCTCTCGTTTTGCTCTCCAGCTTTCTTTCAACTTCCTCTCCTCTTCTATCTCCCTCCTCTCTCCCCCACGATGAATCTGTCTCCCCCGTTCTCTCTCTCAGAAAGCTCCTCTGTGTAAACATTCCTGTTGTAAGCTAGCAGCCTGGCTCACCTTTAATTGTGTTGTTAAAAAGACATTTCCTGCTCATGTGGATACCACCATGGAAGCCGTAATAATTGTATTTGACTATGTGGGTCTGTATCTGTTCTGTTTTTATTTTTTTAACAAAATTATTGTCTTGCTCAATGTTCTGTCTCCTGAACATATCCTGAATATAGAAGGCCAGTTGTTTCTCCTCAGCTCTGGTTGTCAGACATCATTTTATGCACTGAAGTTTGTGGTTTAGGGGTATCAAGCCAGATAAGGAAAGCTGCCGTTCTGCCGATGATTGTTTCCCCTTTGTGCTCCTCCATTGTTATTCCTCTGGTCCCCCCCCCCCCCCCCCCCCCCTTTTTTTAAAGAACAATTCTCATTGGGAGCTTACAGCGACTGTCTAGACTCTGTATTAATGCCTGTCTGGAAAATGTACACTGATGAGCAATGTGAAAATGACAAAGACACTAAATCAAAAAAGACTGAAGGGACAGCTGGTGTCCTGTCCTTCAAATTATTTTTATTTAGTTGATCAATTGTTTAGTAAACCTTTAATATTTTTGTTACAATTAGTGTGACATCATAATATACAGGGGCGTGTCCAGACATTTTTAACTGGGGTGGCCCATGGGGCAGTGACTTGTGCAAAGGTGACATGAAGTTTGTGGGCACACACAAGCAAATTGATTAAATGTTTTTACCCTTTCTATCCACACTAATGATATGGAAGTAACACAATTTATTGGCAATTAAGTCAATTTCAAGTTAGACAATCACGTTTTTTCTTTTTTACATTTTTATGGAATGAGCTTAATATTTATTAACAACTGAAAATACTAATATTAGCCTGTTGAAAACAGACAGAATAGTTGATTTGTACTTAAGTGTCACCTCTAATTAGGCAAATAGCCAATGGGATTTTAGGTGGCACCTGGGGTGGCCAATCAGATTTCAAGGGGGGGGCCATGCCACCCTGGCCACCCCTCGTGACATGCCCCTTATAAATTATGTAAAATAAAATCTGGAAACATCTTTTGAATATCACAAAGCCCAAGTTGAGATATTTAGAACCAGGAGTAAAACGCAAGAAAATACATTTGAGAAGCTAGAAAACACAGGAGCTTTGATAGTGTTTCTTAAAAATCACTTTTAAATGATTAATAATCAAACATTAACCACAATAATTGACTCATTATATAAAAGCTTATCGTGCAATAGGAGATGGTAACATTCAGTACGTTAATATGTTTATATGCACAGTTAAAGGTGCACTATGTTTTTTTTGGTATAGAGAAATGTGAAAGTTTGAGAAATGTACAGATTCTGTGGTATATGTTCATAACTCTATAAGAAAAATGTGGTCCCTGGAACACTGTTTGAAGATAAAATGCTACGTGAGAAGTTATGGTGGTGAGCCGCAATAGTGAAACCGTAACTGTAGCTTTTCAGCTTCAAACAGTGTTCCAGGGACCCATTTTTTTCCTTTGAATAAAGTTTGTAGCACAAAATATAGCACGGAATTGTTTCCCTTTTCAACTTTCAAATTTCACTACCAAATCTACATAGTGCATCTTTAAGTCAAGCTACGCTTATAGCTTGTTTAATACATTCAATCAGACTGCTGACCTTGTCCCAGTGAAGGCACCTAGGGAGTCTGTTAAGGTAGGTTGCTATATGCCTCCTTAAAGCTAGTTACTATTTGAACTTGTTCTGGTTGACCTATATTACATACCAATCAAGTTTTCATTTTACTTCCTTCCATGTACATGAATACATTTGAACTCCTTTAGCTGACACGACAAACTGTATCTCATCTGTCCAAAAATGGGTGGTTCACACTCAAGCATCGCAATGTTGATACCTTGGTCTTGTTTTCTTCACTTCTTTCTTCTACACATGTATGCTGTTCGACTTTCAGGTCAATGCCCAGCATGTGAACTGTGGAGCATGTACAGAGCACCTAGGCCAGTTGGTCAGATTGAGGTGTAATCATGCTAGAGAAAATTGAATCACAACCGCATTATCTAGGTGTGTTAGTGGACTTAGCTAGATAATAGCTATTAGATGATATCCTCTATCTAGACTTGTAGCCTACAGCATGATGCCTGTGGAGGTGGGATGCTCAAGCCAAACGGACATAGCTTCATAAATGGTGTGGACTTAAATGTCTCAACATTTAAAATTTTAATTGACTACAAACAAGTCTTTTCTGCCTTATGGTGTGTTATAATCTTTTTGTGATTTGTTCACTTTTCATTGAGTAGGCTATTATTATCAGAACAAAAAAATATTTGGTTTAGATAGGATGACCATACGTCCCCATTTGACTGGGACCATCCTATTTTCAAGCTCTGTGGCCCACAAATATCTATTGTGTATCTATTGGTGGGTTGTTTGTTAGTTTGTTCTTTTTAGCAAATGTTAGCTAACATGTAACACTATGTTCGACACATTAAAATTCAAACCTGCTAAGAGTCTCTGTATCATTGTGAGCAAGTTAGCATCCTGATATTATTATTTAGCTCAAAGCACTGCTGTGTCTATACATCCTTACAAAGCTGTTAGCAAGGCTGTAGAGTCTTCATTGTGCTAAATGCAGCGGCAGTAGCAGTAAGCTGGCAGAAGAATAATGAGCAAAATGCTGAAGGCTTAGGTCACCTCCCCAGTCAAGCATGTCTGCTGTATAAATATTTTTAGCTTTTATGTTTTTGTATTTCTCTTCTTTCCCTTTTTTCTGTCTGCAGTGTTGTATTAAAAACCCTAACAAAAGTCCATGCCAGAGAGAGGGGACAGTGGTGGTAAAGGCATATTGGAAGGAAAAGTCTGAAGAAACAATGGAAGTAAAATAAGCTTGAATCACATTACAGGCCAGTAATTAATTGCATAAATGTTAATTTTTTACAGTGTCAATGTTGACAATGGCTGCTGTGCCGTTGCTATAGTTTCACAGGTGCAATCTGGACTGTGGTCCCATATGCTGAGAAATTAAAGGGCACCAGCTCTGATCCTGAGCCAGAGCAGAGCCAGGCCTTTCACAGGTCAGGCTACATGTGAAAAGAATAATGAGCTGGATAAGTGTGCAATTTTCCCACACACTGAACAAACCAAGCTACCGTAAAGTGGAAAACACAGTAATTACTTTGAGGAAAATTAGCTATAGTAGGCCTATTTAACTTACACTGGATTATTATAAAGGGCTTGAGATGTTTACATTTCACTCAAAAGCTCTGTGCTGTTTCAGTGACTACCAGCTGACAACCAATGGTTTTGTGGGAAATCCAAGCAACCAAAACAAAACAGAATATCTGGTGACTGCTGTTGATGTGGAGATCTTCCGTCTTTCCTGGATTAAACTGTTGTCTATGAGAAACCCTTGTGACGCAGACTTATCTACTTGATCTTAGCTCCGGATAGATGTATATTGAGATAAATGGAGGTTGGGACACACCCTGAGGTGCATGTATGGAGGCATGTGCTCAAACAGGGGCTGCAAGTGTTTCATCCTTTTACACGCTCGGTGAATTGGGAGGAGAGTCAGGTTTTATTAGCCTCTAAGCGGGCGTGTACACATCTTATAATGAACCGCCCTCCCCAAAGTGAAAGTCAAAGCACCCGTTCACATTTATGAGGCACAAGACAAGAAATCAAACAGAAGAGAGAGCTGAAAATAGAGAGTAACTCAAACAGAAAACAGGAAGTCAAAGGTGATCTGGGTTTAGAGAGAAAAGGAAGAGGAGTAGACTGCAGCAATCGTGTCCTAAGTTATAGATGGACTAGACATTGGTGGATGGTAAAAAAAGAAAGAATAAGAAGCATTCAGCTAGTAGCAGCATGCCAGTGAATTGCTTTGCTTTGCCAGGTCCCCGTGCTCTCCGCTCTGTCCTCTCCAATAAGACCCCTGCTTTAATGTTGGAAAATTCCCTCCGAGCTGTCAATCACCCTCTTTAATAAAAACAAAGTATAACATTGCGGTCTCGCTCTCTCTCCGTTCCCCCTCGAGAATTGGTGCGCAAGGTTTTGTCTGCGGAACTGTGAAAATCTCCTCTGCTTTTATTAGCAAAGCCCCAGTTCGAACTAAACTCTGGAAAAATCTGGCCACTCTCGGCTCTGCATTGCCCATCTGGACTACATTAAAGCCAACCACCTGGACGCAAACCAAACCTGAAATGAAACTGGGGGTATTACAGAAAATAACTCCCGGATCTTCCTGCACACACACACACTGATACAAATCTTCCTTCATTCACTCACACACGTCTGCGTGCATGGTTCTTGAAGCCTCTTTTTCACTTGCTTTCTTTTTCTTGCTTAATCAGATTTCCTTAAGGAAAACTAGTCTTAACCAGCATGATGGGATCTGATTTGACTGACTGTTTTTCTTTTTTCCTCTCTTTGGTTTGCTGACTAACTGATGGGCTAGTTGGGTGCTGACAGGCTGGCTAACACGACTGACAGAATGAAGGATTGACTGGCTGACTGATGAGCGACGATTACTGACTGGCTGAGTGGCAGCTGGCAGCGTACAGTATGTGTAAGATTAATGAGCTCTTTCTTTTACCTGCTGAACCGAAGTAAAGCCCTTCAAATGATCAGTTTTGGCCCTGAGCGGTCGGCATGGCCATCAGGAGCCTTTTTTTTTTTTTTTTTTACATCTTTCTCAGAATATAACACCACATTTTTAAGTCATTACTTTACTGCATAATTGTTTCTTGTAATTGTCTCTGAAATCACACACTTCTCATCATACAGTGCACTATATAGGGACTATACACCATTATGTGTTGTCCGAATTCTGAGTGGGCGTTGTTTACCCTAAATTTATTATATTCTACAATGCATTGTCAAAAGTAGTGCACAACCAATTGTCACTATCTGATCAATATATACCATCATGTATTGCGGTGTAAAGCTTTTAGTGAGTGATAAGTGATGTTTGACTGTTCTTTACTCTGACTTTTGTTCATTAACTTCTGGTTAAAAGTCTGCTCTTGGGTCCTATCCTTATGTTATCCAAACATGGCACAAAGTACATTTTCTGAAGTCACAAAACACAACAATTGTAATTTTCAGGTAAATACACTATTTAGAGGATACTAATATAAGTTTTTAATCGCTGTCAATAGATATCCCTAAACCTGACACAGCACCTTGACAACTGAAAATTTAACCACTAAAGAAAATTGTATGACTCATCAATGGTGACAGGTGCACCGAGTACAACAGGTGACGCTTTAATGCCACCTTTTTACAAACCTTTAATAATGTATATAAAGAGAAGAGGATTCAGTAGCTTAAGACCTTGGCACAAAAGCACATTGCAGACAAGTTTACACACATATAGACACACGCACACGCACACACAAACGCACACACGCACGCACGCACGCACGCACGCACGCACGCACGCACGCACGCACGCACACACACACACACACACACACACAAACACTGCCAGCTGGTTGTATTCCAAAACCACTCTCAGCCTCCTTAAATCACCAAGGTAAAGTGTTAGTAGAGGCAGAACAAAATGAAAAGAAAATAAACATGGCAGAGCAACGTTTACAGCCCAGAACCCGGTATCACTCCCCTCGGTGGAAAACACACCATAAATTACTGCAGATCAGTTTGTGGAATTTGGAAAAAAGTGCTCCTCGCTCCAACAAAAAATTGGACCAATGATTCATATCAGCATTAATTGTGCGTGCATGTGAATGAGTGAGGGTTATTTGTGTGTGTGTGTGTGTGTGTGTGTGTGTGTGTGTGTGTGTGTGTGTGTGTGTGTGTGTGTGTGTGTGTGCCTGCTGGGTGTCCTTGTGTGCATCCATTTATTTATGTTTGGGATACTTTTTGTGTGCTTGTGTAGGCCTATATAAGAATGGGAGAGACACAAACAGGGTTTTGGCCGTGGAGAGTAGAAGCGTTGTGGTTTTTTGACCATATGATCCCATACATTACTTGCTCATAGGCAGCTGGACGGCCTCCACCGCTCATAACAACAACAATATGTTCCATATGAATCCCACTCCTCACCACTGTCAGCACTGGCTACAAATGCAACCCAACCTGTACAGATTTGTAAAAGTATATTTCCTCTGACTGGTACTGGTCTGGACCCAATAAAGAGGGGGACAAGACAAAATCATCAATGTCAAGGCAATTTATCATGTATTGTAGCATCATTCAAGAAAACATTCTTCATGGGTAGGATAAAAAGGGGTTCAGTAACTCTGATTTTTGCTCAGATTTAAATTGCTGTTTGGTGGAGTTGCTTCTGTTAAGATGTAATAGTGAAGGATGAATTAGTAGGTCAAAGGCTACTAGGTCAGATAGTGAGGCACACGCACACCTAACCCAGTAGGGCTAATAAACAGCCTAAATTGATTGTCAGTTACAAGTTGGCCTACAACACTATTTTAAACACACTTCTGATATTATCTAGACTATTGTCACACAGTCTACTTGGCTTAATTTATGTTTTCTTGATATAGGTCTAATTTTTATCCTGTACTGGTTTAATTTTGATCTCTGTAGGTTTTTTATGTAAGTTCAGAGACTGTACTATTAACTACTTTAAAAGCTACTCAATGGCACATTAAGGCACAGAGTATCCAAAGGTACAACAAATTACTTGTATCTTCCCGATCTTCCACATCATTGGTCAAAAATTCAAACCAAATATTATTTACTTCAACCTCACCTGCTAAGCCTTTTTGTTCAGTTGCCAAATAAAACTCTGAATTTGGCTGTTGGGAAATTGTAGAACATAAGGTCACTTTAAAAAGGGCTGAAGTACTGTATGTGTCAGGGCTCTGGATTCTGCGGAGAACTGATTGAACAAACACATGCATTTCCCCTGGACGTGTGGAGTTCCTGTCCTCTGTGAAACAAGAAGTCAACATTGTTTCTATAGAGTATCATTTTTAAAGTCATTCAGGTACGTCACATGCATAATGACAAGTGTAACACTACTCATATTTTCCCTTTTGGTCTGCCATCAGGAGGGCCGTAAGGAAATGCTCCTGTGAGTTGACTGGGTGAATTGAGGAAATGCTCCATGTGATCTTATGGGTCTGAGAACTTTTTTATAATACATTATGAGTTCATTGTGTACATGTCCTTACATCCAGGTCCTGGTTCAGCAGCTGGTTGCAGCATAAAGTGAAGGTGTAAATAAAAGGCAGGAGTTTAAGGAGGAATTTAATATGTACTTACTGCACATCCTCTATTCCTCTATTCACATTGCCTGATAGCATTGAGACATTTGTGTTATTTACAGAATGTAAAGAATAATCATCGTATAGACAATCAACAATAGACATGAACTCTTGATGAACTCTTGATGAAAAGAGGTGTATAAACAAACTACATTTCAAATGAAATTCTCTGAGGACTCATACCAAATTTCATTGTGAAGGTGTGGGGTCTCCCGTCCACCATATGTATGCCTTTTTGTCCCAGAGTTTATTTGTACACAAATCATGTGACCTGGGAATCTTCCATTGTTGTAAAAATAAAGCACTGTTTTACTGCGGGCATCTCTTGTCCTAACTATTTTTAAAAATACGAGCAGGATTGTACACTGGCAGTGGCTCACATGGAAAAAGGGGCATCAGTCACAGGCGTGCATGTGGTTTGGAAATGTATCATACAGGACCGTCTGCACATTCTGAGTGTTTGAGTGTGTCTCACTCCGCTTCATTGGTCATTTTTTAGTGGACATACTGGAAGCTGGTTTTGGAAGAATGATCCTTTTTCGCTCTGCATTGCTGTTGTCAGTTCAGAGCTTTGGGACTAGAAAGAATGATCTTGTGGAAAGCTTCCATGAGTTTGTTTTCTGCCAGTCCAGATTCCTCTATGCTTGTGCATTAGATACATTTGCCATGGAAAAAAGTGATTTGTTTGGTCTCGATACAGTGCCAACAGGTAAAAAAAAAGTTATGGTAAGTCCAGTATCTGATTTCAGAGTTGATGACTTCAAGGAAAAATGGTGGGACTTCACTATGGCTCGGAAAAAAAAGTGGCCTTAAAGGCACTCCAGTCACAGCACTTCATCACCAAATGTCTTGAAAATGTTCTTCAAATGTAAAGTTGATATATGATATTGTTGTTGCCTCTTTTCTCAGAAACACAACTTCCATTTTTTTCTTAATATCATAAAAATACTGAGAATACAGACAAATGACATGTTTACAGTCAGATGATGAGACTCCCTAACCAAGATTTATTTGAAAAAGTAAAATGCTCTGCATCGCAAGTATATAGAGGAATGATTTAATACAGATGAATCCACCCAAAGCACAGAGGGAGAAAATGGCAGAAGATTGGGAAATCACAAAATTAACATTTCAAGTTAGCTTTGACCACGATATTCTGAGAAGACGTATGATGACAAGAACTGTATTTGATGAAGAAGCTATACTCTACCAGATACGCCCTGTGGGATTCGTGTGCCACAGATTTGTAGCCACTTCCACGAGCAGTTGACCCGGGCAGTCACTGCAGGGTTTGTGGTCAGGGCGGAGGTCAGAGCACACTGGGCTCCCCTACAGAGGAGGAGCACCAGCTTGAAAACCGAATGGAAAACCCTCAAAGGTTCGATCAGTGGGTCTGCTACTAACTGTCTAACTATTTTTTATAGTTTCAACAAATTTAAGCCTTACGAAAAGAAAAAGATGGAACTGAGACTTAAAACTGATGTTTGTAATTTAGATTCAATCTCTGTTTCATATAACCGTTACACCTTAACTGTGTTTGTTTTATAATAGCTCTCAGTTTGAACCTGAAGTGTCCTTTGTGAAACATCTGTAAAAAATGTAAATCATATACATGACAGTATCTCAAAAAGAACCAATCATTTTTGTTGTATGACTCTAGGTGTCTTTACTGGATATGTACCCACTGAAACCTGTCAATCCAAAACTGAATATGTATTTTGGGTTATAGAGATAAAGATAAAGAAGTAGATGTAAGTATTTTACTAATTATTGTCATGGCAGCGCAGATGGATAAAACTGCTCTTTAAGCTCTTGCAAACAGTGCTAAAGTTGTTATGTAAAGTTTACATTGTTACATTTTATTTTTACTGTTCTGCTACCACTATACTGTATTATTTCATATCCATATGCAGCACACCCATGTGTTGTTCGTGCTTTGGTTTAAGTGCAGAATCCACCTGGTACCTTGTAATTAGATAAATTAATCAATCATTCAACCTACCAGAACCAGATAGATTAATGGACCAAAAAATGCAGGCTCACACATGGGCAGAATAAAATAAAAGTCAGAGTTTCTTCACGGTCCATGTCAGTACACAGGTAATCTGTCAGCAAGGAAAAGCCATCATAAAGGGAACAGGCAAAAAAAGGCTAACTGAACTTGTAACATGGAGGAGGATACAAAAGGTTTAAATACAGACAATCAGGGGATAAAGAGAAGCAGAGAGTACAAGATGGGAAACACTAAAGGAGCAGGATCTGCAAGACAGAGACAAGGGTGAGGAGAAAATAAAACAGGAAATGACAATAATACTGAAATAAAGGACAAAACAAAAACGTGACCTCAACAAACTTGAAGGACCATGTCACTACCTGCATTTATACTTGAGAGATCACTAAGGAGGCAACCCTCATTATTGATCCTCATAAACCCTCATCGCTATCAGGGGCGTGGCCAGAGTGGTGGCCAGGGGTGGCATGGAGCCCATTGAAATCTGATTGGCCACCCAAGGTGCCACCCCAAAATCCAGGATTGGCTATTTGCCTAATCAGAGGCGGGACTTAAGTACAAAGCAATGGCTAATGGTAGTACTTTCAGTTGTGAATAAATATTTCTCTCTCTCTCTCTCTAAATACTTAACATCATGACTTTGCACATACATCTTTGTTTTTAAGTCTCTAAAGAATCAAGCTAAGAAGGTTTACATGTTGCCAAACGGTTTTACTTACTAATACATAGCATTAAAGGATAACTTTTTTCAATTCATTTGCGTTCATTTGCCCACAAAGGTCATGCCACCCTTGCAGTCAGTGCCCCAGTTGAGCCACCCCAGTCAAAACAGGGTTTATTAATAACTATGAATGTTTTTGGACTCATGTAGTGGATTTTCTTATTTTTACTTTTTCAAGACAGATTTCAGGACGTTTCATGAATTATTGTTTGAAGGATTGTTTGGTTCTGAATCAATAATGTTGCTCCTGTTTCAACATCAACCTCAGACAGGATGGATGAGTTTGGACGGAAACTTGCAGCATCCTGTGTGCATTTACTTGACATTTCATTTAATTTATTTTACAAGCCTTTATGAATTTTCTATTTTTATCAGAGCAGGCCATGAAACATTATCATGTAGCCTTACACAAAAACACACACACACACACACACACACACACACACACACACACACACACACACACACACACACACACACACACACACACACACACACACACACACACACACACACACAAAAGGAAGCTGCCGCCTTAATGGAAAGGATTAGGACCTATAGAACTCTATTTCCCAGAAGACCTGCTGACTCAGAAGACCTAGACTCCTGGACAGATTCAAATGACAAAACAGACAAGAGGAGTAAAGTAAGGGAAGCCAGATGGACAGAAAACAAGGCCAGTAGAGCCAGTAGACATTACGAATGGAAGAAGCTTCCTGTAAAGACAGAAAATTAACCAATGATGAGTGTGACAAGCGATGATGTCCATTCTCATTTCATGTTCAAATGTGTTTTTTCTGGGGCACCGGTTGGCCTAGTGGTTGGTTTGGCACTCAATGTGAAAGCTATGTTTCTAAAATTAAGGCATGAAAGTTCAAGAATAAACTTTGAAAAGTGTTTTTGTTGTAGACTTTGGCTTTGTCCCAGAGAGGATATAATTTTTGATAAATAAATTATCACAAGAACACGATGCTTAGACAAAGAGAACCTTCTGTTCATACTTTGTGCAGACTGAATTTTAAGTAAATTGACCGAAGCAGCCACTGTAAGATGTGAGGTGATGGGATTTATTACTAATGTTATGTGCTTCTGCCACTTGTCTATCTTGTCTATTCTACCACAAACTAACCTTATCCTCTCCAGACAGTGAGTATCCTTGTGTGAGAGGAAAGATGTTCAGGGAGAAGAATACAAGTCTGCCAACAGAAATAAAGATGGAGGAGATGGAGCATGCAGAAATGCAGAAAATTTGTGGCAGCTTTGAAATGAATGAAAGAATTAGATCTTTTCTCTACTCTGAGCCATCACTTAGCTCACATTTTTATATTTTGATCATCATAAAAAAGATGCTGTTGGTTCCACTTTTCACACATCATAAACACAATGGTTGACCTAAATAGATATTTCAAGATAAATCTGCATTAATCCAGCTTTAGAAAATCTATAAAAACAACAGAAGGGAGTACAGATGCTTTTCTTTTACAATGTCCTTTCTTAACTTTTGTTTCTCACAGGACTTGAAACTTTGATCATCATTCAAAAGTCTTCCCTGTGAGACAGCTTAGCAAGATGTTTAAATGTGACGTATAGGATGCAGACTCAAGAGGCTTTGTTGAAAGCCCAATAAACTTACATCTATTTACAAACGTACATGTGCTACCAGGAAATGTGCCAAACAACATTTTGGGGAAACAATAAATGCAGGAAGTTGAGCATGAATCAAGTCATAAGAGCACTAGCCCTGGCGTCTGTCTTGGAACAGAAAACTAAACATAAAACGGCTGACATGTACATCTGCGTGCATCTTGCTCTAACCATCTTCACTGCAGGGTTGGTCACCTCAGTTACCTCAAGAACAGGAAATAACAAACATTAGATATCTCACAGGAAGCCACATTTCTGATGGAAATTGAACAAATTACAAACGTAATATGTACTGTTCAATAACAGTACATATTAAAACAGACAGACATTGTATTGCCCTTGACATTATTTTTTGTAACATTAAAAAAGCCTAACAGGAAGGGGGTTGTAGAGCCTGCAGCTTTAGTGGACAAAGAATGGTTTTTGTAACTTTATTACTTCTTGCAAAACTAACCTAAAAATAAAAAATATAAATAAAAGTAACAATACAGAGCTACAGAAACTAAACAAATCAGGTGTGGTAAAAGGATGTCAAATGGCACAGTTGAGCTCACTCTGTCACAGTCATAGGGTGTTTTTCCTTTAAGCATGATTGTTTTAGTACCGTGCCTGAAGACGACTGCTGCCCCCTCCTCTCCCCTTAACATTAGTAACATCATTCCATAGCCGAGTACACTTGCGTATACAGTCCGAGACAGTAGGTGGCTGGCTGTATATGCACATAGTATGTTTGCAAATTCGTCATGAAGAAGAAGGAAGAAACAACCATGGCAACCACTTGCAGGCTGAGTCCATCCTGCTAACTGTAGATGTTTTTGTTGTTTTTGAGATGCCAACAACCACCCTCCTTCTACTCTCACATGTACCGTGCAGCGCAGAGGATGAAGTGGGCCTGTGCTGGGCAGATATGACGTTTTTTGAAGCGACACAATCTTTCTAGAATTTCGTCATTAAGCGGTCCACATCCTTGTTTGAGCATAGTGGCATTCACATTTCCCATGGACTGTACTCCAGTAGACCTAAATCGTGCCCGAGACTACCCCTTCAAGCAGACTAGGGCATGGTACCCGAGTAAGGTAAGTTTGTTTACACAGTGATCAAATGAACCAGACTTTGGGGTCAAGCGTATTCGGATCTGACCCCGGGTCCCTAGTGTATTCTAAATGAAATGGGGTTCCATTTTGTTGTTGAAGGTTTTGCCAAATGTAAAAAAAAAAAAAAAGGAGCTAATCAATGGAGGCCAAATTATCTTTACATCATCCATGGTTTGATCCTTAAGTAACAGGAGAAGAAACTCTGAAAAAGTAACTTGGATGCTAGTTGTTCAAGACCCTCAGCAAATACTCTCAGAGATTTGTGTTTCAGCTCTGAAACACACAAGTTTCTTACATAACTTTATCACCTTTCTGCTCTCAAACAAACAGGGGAACACTCCACCTTGTTCTGCTTCAGAGGGAAAGGTGTAGTCTAACCATTTTTTCAAGAACAATAGACTATCCCCATGTCCAGCACTTTTATGCCTGGCAACCATAGTTATACAATCTTCCTAAAACCACAAATATCTTTCTGATATTGAAGAAAAAGAAAACACAACACGTTGGTTTCAGCTTTTTCTCAGAGTCTGAAACAGCCGCTTTAAGTGTTGTATATTTTTTTCATTTCTAACATGTGATTAAGAACATGGTGTTAAGGTTTAACTATGATTGAGGTGTTTTTTTAAGAGACTCCAACCCCTTTCTCCCAGTCTGAAAAGTCATTGTGCTCTGAAGATATAAGAGGTTTAAATCAGACAAAGATAATAGTTGTACAACAAAAATCACTGTGGGTTGAATTTGGGAAAACAACAAGCTGGAAGTGGAAAAAGTAGTGAATGAAAGTTTGTTGTGGGAACAGTTTGGCTGTGTGAGGGGAGTTTTTGCTAAATGTTTCAGAGTTAAATATACAGTATAGTGGCAGCTGCAGCTGACTGTTCGTTATGGAAACATAGTGAGCAATGCATGAGCAGCTGTTTTATCAGCACAAAATGAGGCTGAGGCAGCAACTTTTCTACAACACAAAAGGCACATGTGACAAACTGAGCTGTTAGGTCAGACGTATTGTCAGGGAAACTTCTGATACTTAGTCAGGTTTTTGATGAGTTTAGTATTTTTTTGTTGTTGTCTTGAAGCATACTTTGTCATGGCTCTTGTGTCCTGACAATGGCACATGCACATGACCACATGCAACACAATACCTGAACTGCAAATGTCACGAAGATTTGATTTGATTTATAACAAGTTCTGACTTTTTAAACTTTTTAATAATGATAAAGCAACTGAGGATGTTGGTATGTTATATACCAGAGAGAAAATGGTGCAAAGGATCAACGTAAGTAAAAAGTCTTCTGAATTGGTTTGCCATGGTGTTGATACAAGCAGCAACCTCTCCAACAAAATAAGCCAACAACTGCAGCTCCTTGCTGTCCACTTGAGGCTTGCTCCAAAACCGAGTCATTTCCCATTAGGCCCAATATTACAATATCCAACTTAACAATAGGGATGTGTGTATACTTTAATGTATTAGGTACTTAAAAAAATCAATGAATACTAAACGAATACTTTACAAAAGATATCTATCACTGCTTCTCTTCCGATTGTATTCAGTCATTTCTTATTGGGCTGAAATGGTGCTGGTTTCTCTGTCACTTGACTGTGGAGACCAATCACACATGAGAAACTGCCGCTCAGCGGCATCCACGCTTAGCAGCATCCACGAGTGTGGACACACAGACACTGAGTCAGCAGTTTGTTGTACCAAACTGGCCTTCTATCATGTAAACCTACTTTCTGAACCTGCTCCATCGAATTTGAGAGCGAAATATTGCATGTATTAGATTGAGTGAAATGTATAATCTGCAATAAGTAGCTGTAAAATGTTCTACGTGTCTAAAGTTACTGACTGGTGACGTGTTTCCGATCTTGGGCATCATAATGTGCATCCTGGGCCTTCATTGACTCACGTTATAAGTCGCTCTTGTGCATTTGCTCCTCTTCAGTACAAGAGATAGGAGGTGTGTAATGCGTCCAAAAGCACATCACATGCTGAGTCATGCTTTGTCACAGGATCAGAGCATTGAATGTTTATTAAGGTAGATCAGAGCGGCAGAACAGATTAGCATGACATATCAGTTTTTTAGGATTGCCTCCACAGAGTTTATGAAACATATCAGAAGGCGTGCATATGGTGTTGTTTGATATTGCTTCATTATATAAATTTGTTTTGAATTGTTTATGTCCTAATTCCATTAACAATTAGGGGCCTGTGTGTTGGAGACACAATTGGCTTTGCTTTTTTCTTGTATTTGTTAATGGATAATGCATCCATTTCATCCCTGTATGAGACAGAACGTACTCCAGACACTGAACACTGGGTAGAGCCTTGGCCTCTGGTGCTTAAAGTCAAGGCTCTAGGTAATTAGATTAAGGTGTGTGAATTGAAGGCATTCAAGTGTTTTGACTGTGTCGCCATGCAGTGTTTGAGTTTAACTTGCGTGTATTTTGTATCATTCATGGGCATATAATAACCAACTGGAAAAGGTAGACAAGCGTATCAAGATGTACAAACTAATGATATGCATGGGATATTGAATTTGTCGCATTGACCAGAACACGCATCCAAACTAGTTGCAATCATTAGATAAAATATTGTTGTTGTTTTTTAAATAGGTATTGTCACAACCCAGGCTCAGTGAGATGGACCAACAGGAAGACCACACAGTTTTTAAGTTATTTAAGTGGTTATTTATTGAAAACTAAGGTAAAACATCTAATAAAAGAATATGCAGTCTGTAAATCAGTGGCGATTGCAGTGTTGAATGTGTGTGGTGTTGTGGAGGCAAAACAAAGACCACAACCCAAAATCTTGACAAGAGATAGAGAATGAGGAGCCAGCTTAAATACTGAGGCCCTGTCTGCAGGTGCACAACATCAAATTAAGGCAACCTGAGTGGGGAGAAATACAAGGCAGCAGGAGGAGCACTGACAGTCAGGGGTCGTCACAGTATCTACAATTAAGTTTACCCTTAGCCTGTTTTAGACTGGGCTCCAACTTTTCTGTGAGTTATATTTGAGTGAGTTTTTATTTTTTTTAGATTTTAGCTTCTTTCCTGTAATGAATAACTCAAGCCAGCCTCCATCTTGAATAGATTTCTGTGAGGAACAAGATGGTTAAGGTTAATATGGTTAATTCATCTAATGAATAAGCCAGGGGCATAGACTGTTTCACATTGATAACTTTGTTTTTGCCAACCCCTCGCTCCTCTCCAACATCATCCTCTCTTAGACAAAGAGACAAACCTTTGTATAATGTCACAGTATATGTCCATTTTAGTCGATGTTTCCTATAACTGCAGTCTGAGCTAAAGGGCCAGTTCCAAACAAACATAAGGCTGCTCCCTGTGATGCTCTTCTAAACTAGTTCTTGTCACCTCTCTTAAAGAAGTCTCTTCTGTTGTGTCAGTCATTTTGTAATCAGTTGTCACCTTTTAGCTGAATGTTTAATGGCATGTTAAGACTGCATGTATGGACAGGTAGAGTACTTTAATTAAAATGAGTCTTCCTGCTACATGGTACCTTGTCAATGACATAGAACCTGTTGCAACACAATGCACGACCAGCAAAAAGATCTAAAAAGATTGATTTGATTTAAACCATTCCTAAGATACTCTAGCCTTTTTGATTCATGATTTACATCTGTTTGAAATAAAAACGGATGCCACATAAGGAAAATTCTTTGCTGTGACTGATTGAATGTGATGATTGTTTCCACTCATTATTTTCCCTCTTGGTTTGTAACTGTAGCACAGAGGTAATGTAACTTTAACTTTTTTGTCGCCAAGGGAAGTTCTGTCTTTGTATCCCTGTCAAACTTTTTCTTCATCCATTACCAAATTGTTGTTTTTTAAGTTATCACCAATTACTGTCCTCCCTGTCAATCCACAAATCTCCCCGCTACATTTCACTGTGATGTCTAATAGCTTAAACTAACTGCAACAAACTGTCCATTTCTCCCTTTGAGGTTGGATTCAATCCTGAAATATGAAGTTTGAGCGTATTTAGTGATGGAAACCACCAGAAGTGCTAAAAATACCTCTGCCAGTCTGCTCGCCACGAGGCTCCATCACACACTCATTACCACACGACCTGAGGTTGGGAGGGGAGGAGAGAGGAGGGGATGTGGTCATGAGTGTGTGTGTATGTGTGTATGTGTGTCTTTCTGTCTGTGTGTGTCGGTGTATGTGTATGCGCGTGTGTATGTGTGTGTGTGTGTGTGCTGAAAGGGTTAGCAGCAGAAAGGAAAGAGGAGAGAAAGTAAGGGATGTGGTGAAAAGAGGAAAAGAGAAGTGGAGAACGAAGGAAAGGAAAAGGAAAGATGTATATGAGGTGTGTGTGTGTGTGTGTGTGTCTGTGTGTGTCTGTCTGTCTGTGTCTGCACAGAGTCAAGCATGGTTGTGGTCAGATACATTAGTATTATATGATATTTCCTATGGTCTCCTGGCATTTCTAAATGACGGCACATATTGCAACCTACTGGGCCATTATTGAAATTGTGCATCACATCATTTCTGAAGAATTTGCAGTTTGTTTGTCTGGACTGATCTATTTTATTCTATGATTCTCTTTTTCATCTCTTCTTTCCTCCCCTGTCTGCTCTCCTTCTCTCTGTCCAGGCACTCTCCTCTTCTCTTTTTCTCTGATTTATTCCCCTGTTTCCCTCCATCTATCCGTCCGTCTGTCTGCTCTCTGTTCCAGCTGCCGAGTCCCTACTGGACCATCAATCCTTCTCCTCAACCCGTACCTGGCCCTCATTCACCCAACACACACACAAGTACGCACACACAAGATATTTACACACATGTACAAATACAAAGCCCTTCGACATACACATAGTATGTCTGCAAGAACAAGCTTAAAAAAACACACATACACTCTTCAAGGAGCCGGAGGGGCAACCCGATCCTTCAGTCAGCCTTGGAGTGAATCACACAGATGGAACTTCCAGGTTTGGGTTTGAATCTGAAATCGAGACTAACAAGGTGATCTGTGGCTCAGCAGGCTGAGGCCATGTGCTGGCAGTAACGTGGGATTGAGCTTAGTACACAGACCAGTTATTTCACGTTCCTCTGCAGCAATCGTTTGAATAGACTAGAGATGCAGATGGCAACATTTTGATGACCAATAGTTCATCAAGTTGTTGAGGGCAACCTAACTCTCATCCTAGCTAGGCCTACTTATTAACAATGCAAGGTCAACTGAAGGACTGTAAGACACATGCATTATAGCAAAATGTTAATTCTCCAATGAGGAGCTTTTAGCTGGTTTTGAAATAGACTGAAATTAACCTAAGGAAATATGACAAAAAAGTACATCTGAGGTTGACCTCAATTTCAATTTGGTTTGTATTAAGAGTTAATTCTTTGAATTTTAAATATCAATAGGGAATACTAATTGTTTTAAATTACAAGTTTTTTATACACACTAACACACACATGCATGCACGCACGCACGCACACACACACACACATACACACACAGTAGTAAAGGGGGGGGGGGGGGATGGGGATTCAACAGAATTGCATAATATACACAAGGGTCCTTAGTCTAGGAGCCCACTGATTGCTGTCCCA
The DNA here is from genome assembly GCA_020745685.1 of Tautogolabrus adspersus. Lineage (NCBI taxonomy): Eukaryota > Metazoa > Chordata > Actinopteri > Labriformes > Labridae > Tautogolabrus > Tautogolabrus adspersus. Next base: position 20,393,364 of record CM036542.1, on the reverse strand, counting down.
CCACAACATTGCTCAAGGTCCAGATCATAATTTGCAGTTCTCAATCAGTTAAAGAGTAATTTAATTCACAAGTGAGGATCAAGTTTACATATACTTATGTTTGTTATTGTTGGTGGTTCAGAGGTAGAAATCCACACAGGTGGTCAAGGTCTGATTCCTGTCTCACACAACAAGCCTGTCAACTTCCACCAGACCAAAGCAGATTGATTTTCTGTGTTTGATGGAGGAGGGGAGATGTGTGTCAAATATATGATGGAGGGGAGGCCCCAGGAACCATGAAAAATATGTTACTGGTTGTTCTTGCCCATGAAAATTACTTCCTTTGTTGAACATTTACCGCTTACAGCAGCTGAGAGGAAGAATCCCTCAGTGTGTGGATTCAAAGCTTTATACTAATATGCAGGAAAAGCTTCAAAGATGTACAGACAGCAGGACACATTCTCCATCCTTAGGGATTCAAAGTGTAGCATGAGGGTTTGATGTGTGGTGGTTGGATCACTTTTATAAGAAGATACAGCAGGATGGCACAGGATAGCTCTTGTGACTTCCCTGTTTTCCAAACTTCAGCCCCAATCCCAATCTCCATCTCACGGATTCACACACTTTGAAGGCCCGTTCTTGGTATGTATGTGAGTGCTTGGTGCTGTCCCACAAATCAACAAGTCCATGATGGCTCTGATGCAGACATAACAATCAGAAGCAGAATAGTTTTTTATTGCAAAGTACATATACAAGGAATTTGACTTGGTGTTTTGGTGCAAAACAATTATCAAAGGAATTCAGGCAAAAAAAAAGTAAGAAGCAATTAAAATAGAATATGAAACACAAAATGTACAAAAGGCAAAATTAAGTTGCTGTAGTTGTGCAGGTATATTTATACGTGATTTACAGTGAAAATGTCTTCCAGTAACAAACAAAGCTATATTGCACACTTTCCCTGTATCAACATACCTGCAGATTTTTACTGTGTGAAATAACAGTAACAATGATCACAATCTCAATGAGAGGGATGACTAAGGCTTTTAAACATCAGATATTTTCAGCATGATGTTGCAGTTTTAGGGATGTTATAGAAAAATAAACATGTAGAACATGTAAATAGGTAAACAATAACTTTGTAAACAAAAGTACGTTATAAATAAAACTTTGCTTTTGTATATGAATGAATTTCACTTTCTGAGCCAACAAAAACAGGTTGAAGCTTATGGTACATTTGCACTAATTTGCTTGTTTTTCCAAAACATTTAGCTTCTAGGGTAGAGAGCTTCCCCAAAGGCAAGACTACTTTTCTTTCATCTTGCACACTTACTCACACTTAATCACCCAAAAGTGTGAATTACTGTATTCAGATATTTTAACGGCCAATTAAAGGAGGTGTCTGTGTAAACACTGTCACATGTTTTGGTCCATATTTATGTCAAGGAGTGCAGAGCAGACCAAAGCAAACACATGACATCAGGGTACATGGACATAGAGAAAGTGGTGCTGAGAAACATGGAGAGATGAAGTGTGAAACAAGCCGGCTGAGACAAAGAGAGGCAGAAACAATAAACAGACAGCATTTGGTGAGGTAGAAGAGGAGGGGAAAATAAAGGAAATTATGAGACAGACTGAAATAAATAATAATTGGAAAACAAGGAAAGTAAAGAGATATGATTCCTGGGTGGCCGACCGCTGGGCGATGTGTCTAATACACTGAACAGTCGCTGATTTGTTAACAGGCAGATGTGAAAGTGACGCGCGAAGGAGAGAGATGAGGAGTGTAAGAGAGGAGAGAGGTCACATTCAGGACTGGGTGATGATGCCTGAAGGTGAGAGGAGAAGAAAGAGGAGAAGAAGATGAGTAAACTCATGGTGTAACTGTAATATGTGCTAAGATAGATCCACCTATTGAAAGAAGAGAAGGGATAAAAAGGTTTAAATACTGAGGAGACAAATGGGAAGGTGAAAGAGAGAAATGAAGAAGTGTAGAGGAAGGAAAGACGAGGAGACTTGAGATGTACTTAAAGCTGCTTTTCTGGAGAAGAACTGGACGGAGCAGCTGTTTAAACATCATTGTAGCTCAGAGTTTATTATGAGTATGTGTGCTCCATTATTAATAGCATGAAGTCTACATGCAGCACAGTCAGAAGTAAAAAAAAAAAAAAAAAAAAAAAAAGCTGGTTTGGCTCCATCCATTCAGAAAATATCTGAAGAAATAAAACTTTATTGATTGTCTGGGTTGATGAAATAAAACTGCGTTTCTTCTTTGCACAGTAAAAATGACATTTTCTTATTGGCAGCAGAAACCAACCAGTTTTATTTCATATACAAACAGTCTCAAGTCACTAATGTTGTCAAAATAAAACAACAGGACACAACATAAAATGTCAGAGAAAGTGGTCTGAGTTACTTTGGTTATTGTACAGTATAAAAGTTGTGCTACTGTCTTTATTTCTGGTAAGTAACATACAATTTGTTTTTACAATTTAAGTTATAGGCTAAGTTAAAATAAGTTTCTATATATCTTTTACAGTTCAACATACTCCGAAATAGAACAAGAGTTTTGTTAGAATAAGCCAGGTTTTCTGTTCAGAATAACTCCTTAAAGAACTTTCCTTCCTGTGGTGGTTTCTTGTTCCTTGATTTTAAACATTTTAGGGATAAATGAAAAAGCATACCGATAAAATCATAGTGCATGGACTTATTTTGTGGTAACAGGCAACCTAGATTTAAGAAAAAAAGTGAATTTGCAAGTTTCCTTCATGTAGGATTCTTTAAAACAGCTGACAAATCCTTTTTTTTAATCTTATAGTCCTATTTTGTGTCATTTTCACAATAAAGTCTAAAGTTAACAAATATTAAACCTTATTTTATACACTTCCTCACATTGTTAAATATGTACTTTTTCTTTATCAACATTAGAACTAAGAGTAACAAGAATATTAACTTATTGTTAACTTAGATTTAGTTGTTGTGTAACATTAATTTCTGTTTGAAACACAGATGAGTGTACTGTACGATTTTGGGCTGTCCCAGATGAATGATCAATCGTGGCAATATCTGTGGTCTTGGCTCCAAAAAGAAGGTCCTACGTTGCACTGAGAAAGGATCAGAGATGAGCGATCTCACGGTCTTGCAACCAAAGATAGCCTGCGACAAATATCTAACAGTGTCAGAAATTTAGGACAATCATCAGGTAAGACGTGCCATAAAAAAACAATGCGGAAGTAGCGAACGAAGCAACAGAGTCTGCTACACGACGCTATAATGACAATATTTGCCTTTATACCAATGCTACATGTAGTCAAACGGAATGACAACATCAACAAAAGAGTGGAGAAAAACATACTGGCAAACAGAAAACTTAATGCAGCAGTTTAATTATGTGCACAGAGATCGCAGTGGTCGCGTGCAGACACTCTATGCACCGTGCAGCAGTAACAGTATAGAAATGTCACTCCCCCCTCCTATTGGCTCGAGGTGAATTATCTGGAGAATATGCTGCTGCATTCTCACATCAGCCCACTCTGACTTTCTGCGTAAAGACTACTAGTGGTCAGGCAGGAGAAACTCCAGGTGAAGTCTGCGTGAAAAATTTGGCTGTTTGCGTTCACATATAGCATAGCCTATCTGCCTGTTGATGAGCTACTGTTCACTGTCAGTCTAATATTAGCTGCTCTACAGAAACACAGTCATTATTTATTCTGGTAAACGTTTGCTCATCTCTCTCTCACTCCGTTTTTTTTTCTCTACCTCACTCTCTGTTCCTCCAAGAAAGTTTGCTCATCTCTCCAGAGACCCACCTGATGTTTCTGACAGAAGGTGAGCACAAGAGAAGAGACATGTTGTACTCTCAAAAATGTCGTCTTCACTTTGCCATACCACGTGTCACACACGCATACACAGTACACACACACACACACACACACACACACACACACACACACACACACACACACACACACACACACACACACACACACACATACACACACACACACACACACACACACACACACACACACACACACACACATTCCTCTGCCTTGCTTCATTCTTTAAGGCCTTGAGCTGACACTCATCCAAACCACCAAATGACTGATATGTTGCTTTTGTGCTGCATTCAAACCGCAACAAGTGGTCAAACATCCTCACAAAGAGACACAAAACATAAACTTTGTGTACACACATTACCTCACCAACTGGAAAACTGGTTTGTAGCTGAAGATGCTTTCAAGTCCATATCAATCACATATGTTTTACCTATTGAAGCAAACAAGGCAAATGACTGTCTTTTACAGTGTGCCACGGACAAATATTCAGGATGTGGTATCACTTACCTGAATCTGCATTAAAACTTTTCATAGTTCTATGAACAGACAGAGAAGGGGGCTGAAACAGACGGAGAAATTGAAAGTGAAGATTGATGAGGAGGTAAAGACGGGGCGACGCATTGAAAGCTGAACAAAATGTGAGAAGAACATGAAAATGATAAAGTTAGAGAGGGAAAGAAAAATGATGCAAAAATCAGAGCGAGAGAGCAACTATCAGAGGCTGAAAAAGCAATGCATAAAAGCTAGCCCCCCCCCCCCCCCTTCATTACCTACAATGCAAATGTACCAAAGACCGCTCTGTTGGGGATTTGAAAATGCTGCTAATGTGGCCTGAGGTGGCTTAACATACAGTACAGTATTAGCTGACATGACATGACTTCTGGGAAGCTTACTTCCCTCTGACACCACTGCCCTATGTGTTATTTTCAGACTTTTTAGGTCCCAAATAAGATTGACTCAAGGGACATCACTTGAGGACATTTATCACAGTTTGCTCAGCTGTACCATTGAAGACACAGAAGAGCTTTTTTTGTGCGTGCATTTTTAGCACTCACCAAGATCTGAACTAACTTTAAATAAAGTTTGGAGTTTTCTTTTAAATTGAGCTAACATGTAAAATTCAACAAGGTTAAAAACAATTTCAACCACTTTTCTTGTCTCATAGTACAGTTTTCTACATTGAAATATGATGGCAATTAAATTGAAGGTATGTTTCAGCAGAAGTATTTTGTAATACATTGAAATGAAGGGAGTGTATTTGGCTCAAACAGTCACATTGTGGCCATGACAGCAGTGAGTGGATATCCTGCAGAGATTTCTTAAACTGTGATCTTGTATCGAAACAGCTCCTGTCATGCAACTTAACTCCCCTGCAGGAGAAATATTCTTTGCCCAGTTCAAATAACTTAGAACTTTTTTTTATTGTCTGTCAGAACAAGTCCATCACTGTGGCAGCTCAGTGTTATTTGAGAACAGTTCATTGCACAACTCTGTGTTTGCCTCCACAGTAAAACTCAGCCAACGTATGGAGAGGCTAAAACCTGGCAGAGTCCCGCACATCACTGAATGCTGATTGTAGAGTTATTGCAGACTGTTTATCTCTCAGAAAGACAACGATGTGAGGACATAAAGAAGTTCAGGAGCCAACAGTGTTTGTAAAAAGCAGCCAAATCCAGGTTGAGGATTTCAGATCAGATTAACAGACATCCTACTGCAGCCTCCAAGGGAAACGAGCTCTGCTGTGATGAGGAGACACTTCCAGTCCCACAGAGCCCGGCCAAAGAAAACGTGGAGAATGAGAGAGGATGGACAGTGAGTGGAGGACATATATAAAGAGAAGAGACAGGTAGGAAGGAGGGAAGGAAGGAATGAAATCCAACTGATAATTAATCTCAAGGCACAATGTAATAACAGCAGTGCCTCAAAATGTCAAATAAGACAATTAGAATTGTATTATATACAAATAATTGTTTAAATTAGCATTGCATCTAATTTTCTTAATATTTAATCCTTCTTTTAAATATGCAAAAAGGTCTTAAATATGAGAAAAAAATAAAAATGTACATAAAAACGATATATTTCAGGCATGATCTAAAGTCAAATGCTGATGCTGTTAATAGATATATATATATATATATACATGTTGCCTCGCAACAATTGTCTCTCTGTCTCTCTTCAGCTGTCCAACACAATAAATGCAAAAATGCCATGTCATAATAACAAGCAATTCAATGAATTAGGTTCAAATAGTCTTTTTTTTCATCATGTGTTTTTTTCTTTATTTGTGAGGACATTTTATGAATAGCTCATACTTTGTTCAAAGTTGATCAAGAGAAACCTTTACTCCCTTTTTTCCCCTATATGCCAAGATATCCTGCCAGGACTCTTACCTGTAGTGGTAATTGTCAACATTTAGGTAAGCTTTAGCTATTTTTGTGCTCGGACAAAGTTTGGAAAGTTTTGGAAATGCTGCGGGCCTCAGTTCTACGCAAAGTTCGAGTGATGTCAGGGGTTTACATTTGACTAAAGCTACCTTTTGCTGTATTTCATCTCCTATCATCCACATCATCCTTTCCTTTTATTTTCCACTGAATTCTTAAAGGTTGATAGGCCATAAAAAATAATTGTTATAATGAATGTTTTAACTTTGTATGCTATCCCTGCAGGCTCTTCATCCAGACTTTGTGGTTAAGTGATACTAAGCAGCTCTTGGCATGAGTGTGACTCTGCGATTAGTGCCCCTTTAAACACTTATAATTCACAGCCTATGAAAATATTATCAGAGAGGGCCAGCTCTATGCCTGAGGGGTCAGGAGGTTGTTTTAATGCTACCATGGGCTCTGTGTGTTGAACTGTTTGAGCTCACAGCATTAAGGTCGTCTTAAATCACTTTCAGTGGGTTGAGAATGTTATAAAAAGAAAGATATAAAAAAGATATAATCATGTGTGTGGAGCAATGTAAACATGAAAATTAAGGATAATACTCAGGCTATTAAAACCCTGACATAACTGGAACATATGGAAATTATTTTCAAAGTTTGAGTTGAAATGACAAACGGTTTGTTTTTCTAATGTTGTGTATAAGGAAAGCCTGAAACCTCATATGTTCACATCTGCACACACCCACACACACCTCCACTCAGAACTAAATTTCCTGTTAAGTAGTGGTAGGAGGTGAATATGAAAGATTTGTCATTTGGCTAGCAGCTCATTTCAGCTCACAGTTTATATCAGGAAGTCTCAATATCAATAAATACTTTTTTCTCACTTCACAGGTGCTTTCCCTTTCCGAGACAAAATCCAAGCATGGTGTGTGGAGAAAGAGAAAGGAAATGAGGAAAAATAACCAAGAAAAAATGGAAATCACAAATGAAAAAAAGCGCAAGGTTTTCCCTCCTATCATTATTCATAGCAGATAAATTAAAAGACTATACAACATTTGCAGACTTTTAGCCCATTTTATAATAGATAGAAATGTTATAAATAGTCCAACCATTATGGCTCAGCTGTGAATTAACAACATTTCAACTGTCTCTTTTTTCTTGAAATCCCATTACTGTCACGTATTTTCTGTTTTAAGTTTTCTTAGAAAGTCTGTAAACATTCAAATGACAGATAGCGTGATATTTGAAATGCAGAGGAATAACTATGACCTATTGGAGTGCACAGAATACAGAGTGGATTAAAGGGTCTACCTTTAAGTGCGTTGATTTAAAGAAATATGTGACATACTTTAAATAACATTTTCATTGTTATTCAATGGCAGTAATCACAGACTTTTGGGGGGGTTTTCCAACCCAAACTACATACAGAGATGAAAAAGTGAACAGCTACTTTGGCACCTTCAAAGCATGTGTCTACTTCTTTATTTAATATGGGTTTCGTTATTGTTCTTAGTAAGAAACGTTCTTATACATATTAGACTCAACAAACAACAACAATTGACCCACAATTAATACTGCCTGTCACAACTGCATTTTATAGGACAAGTTCGCCCCCTGCTGCTCAAAAAAGAAATGGCATGTTAGTTAAATTATCCCACTGCTGTGTCACAGTGGGATAATATACATTGTGACTCTAAAATAAAGTTTAGTGCCCTGATTACAATTAGTCAAGTTATAATTATGTGAAGTCAATGGATCCCTCCGTTTTACAACAGGGCATCTTTGTGGTGATATCACCCAGAGCGACACAATGTTCAGTATTTACTGCCCCGACTGCTTTCTCAACAAATTGCTGTATGTGTTTGTTTGAACGCTCAAAATAATTTTTCCATGGATAATTAAAACGTGTCAACTGAATTTAAAATCACAAAGTAAGAGTTGCACTTTGAGGGCCATCACAAAATGAACAGAGCTTCTCCAGGAAACCACCTTAAAATGTCAAGATAATGCAGCAAGTTTACTGCCTAAACTATGCATACAGTCTATTGTCTTAAGTCAGAGACCCAAAGAGATGGCAAAATTACTGTCCAGGAGGTACTTTCAAGTTTACCGTGCACAAATAATCCAGGTTTTAAAGCCCATTGAGGCAGTTGTAATAATTGCAATGCTGTCTCACACTAACTTTTGGTCAACCTACTAACAGACAAAGAGGTGGAGCTGATGCGGGCCTTTACTACAAAGTCAAAACAAAACACACAGACTATGAGACCACTACATACTCTTAGGCCTTGTTCACATTGCACCTCCAAATCTGATTTTTAGCACATCCAGATTGTATGTAGTTTGTTTTTTTGCCAGTCTGGACACAAAAAGCCACATGAGATCCGATTTTTCCAAATCTGATTCAAACCACATACGGAGGTGGTTTCGAATGTGATTCAAATCGGATTCCTAAAGATCTGATTCAATCTGAACGTCTCGGTCGCTTCAATGTGTCTTCTGCGTCACTCGCAACGCGACACCATCGACAATAACAACAACGACGTAGATCTGGCAAGCCGGAAGTTAATTCAAGGCGCATTATACAAACTGGTCTAAGCTTTGGTGGAAGAAAACAGCAAGAATAAAAACAAACATGGAGCAAAACAACAACCCATGGACGGACTGCTCCACAAGATTGTTTGCGTCAGAAATAGACACACTTCTCTGTCATCCATTCTGCAGTTGTATTTCCTGGGTGTAACCTGTTATCATAGAAATCAATGTGGATCAGACCATGTCAATACGGACAGGCAGATCGGATCTGGTCACTTGCAATTTGTAATGCAGACAGTCAATCAGTTAGATCGGATTCTGATCAGATTTGGGGAAAAATCGGATTCTGGCTGCAGTCTGAACAAAGCCAAACAGAGGTGGTTTCGAATGCGATTCAAATCAGATTCCTACAGATCCGATTCAATCTGAACGTCTCGGTCGCTTCAACGTGTCTTCTGCGTCACTCGCAACGCGACACCATCGACAATAACAACAACGACGTAGATCTGGCAAGCCGGAAGTTAATTCAAGGCTCATTATACAAACTGGTCTAAGCTTTGGTCGGTGAAAGAAAACAGCAAAAATAAAAACAAACATGGAGCAAAACAACAGCCCGTGGACGGACTGCTCCACAAGATTGTTTGCGTCAGAAATAGACACACTTCTCTGTCATCCATTTTGCAGTTGTATTTCCTGGGCGTAACCTGTTACCATAGAAATCAATGTGGATCAGACCATGTCTATACGGACAGGCAGATCAGATCTGGTCACTTGCAATTTGTAATGCGGACAGTCAGTCAGTTAGATCGGATTCTGATCGGATTTGGGGAAAAATCAGATTTGGGCGGCAGTCTGAACAAAGCCTAAGTATATTCCAACTCTTCATGTACAGATATTGTTTCCTTTTGGGTTTTTTTCTTTAACATTAATCTCAATTACATATTTTCCCTCAGTTACATATTTAAACCTAATTATAATTTGTGATCTGAAAACATGAAATAACCCTATAGTCAGGTTTGTTCTGTTGTTAACAGACTATAGCCTACTCAAGCAGCCAATAACATTACTGCAGGAATATAAACTATTAGAATGACATTCATGCAGTTATTGTAAGTATGTTTGTCTATTTATTTTTGGAACACCAGTGAACGTTTAGAGTGCCACAATTGTATTTTCAATTTTTTATTATATTTTTATTTAATGGGGACATATTATGAAAAATCCACTTTTATAGTGTTTTGGAACATATATTTGGGTAACCTTAGCGTCTACCGACCGACAAAATGTGAAATAAATCCATCCTGTTTGTGGTCTGCATAAGACTTAATTGAGATAGAAGACAATTTACCAAAGATAAATATATTTGGATTAGTGGGAAAACCGGAGCAACCCGGAGAAAACCCATAAGCGGAGATTGAAAAGGGATGAAGGTTGAAGAAGGGGACTGGACTAGACGGAGGTTAAGGTGGGGTCAGCGGATTCAGGATGAGGAGTTGTGGGCTTCTTCTTCTTCCACCTCTCAGGTTTTCTTAACCCGATGGAGTGTCTGAAACTTTTCCACCTAGAAGGTGCCGGTGTTGTTTCAGGAACTTCAGGCTCCTGAGTTGACTCAGGTACTTCAGAGTCCTCCTGGAGTTCGACGACAGGTGCATCAGAGCAGGACTCCTCCTGCTGCTGGCACGACCTGGTCTCATGCTTCTCCTCAAAGCCGGCTATTTCTGTTTGGGGTTGAAGTTCTTTCTCAAGTTTATCCTTGAGCTGATTCGAGAGCTCAAGGTTGATTGAGGTCTTGTGGATGAGCTGAGTTTTTAGCTTCTCAAGCTCTCTCAGGTAAAACACCTCCTTCTCCAAAGCACCTTCCTTCAAGATGTTCTGTTCCTCCGCCATATTTTCACAGAAGGTGTCCTGTTCAGCCTTCAGGTTAGATATCAGCTGCTGGTTCTCCTGATTCTTCACCTTATCTGTGGGAAACTGCATTTCATCAGAATGCTTTTCGACAGAAATGACCGCTGTTTCATATCTTTCCCTGAGTTCATTGTACAAGACTCTGATGCTCTGGTTTTCTTCTTCGAGAAGTTTGTTCTTGTGTCTTTCCGCTTTAAGCTCAGCAGCAAACTTCTCCTGGTTGACTTTTCCGCCTCTTTTGCCTCCTCATTCTCTTGACACAGTTTCTGGAGACGGAGTTGAGTTTTAAGCTCTTCTAGTTCCTTCAAGAGAGCCCTTTCCTTTTCAAAGGAAATTTGCTGCAGGGTTTTAATTTCCTTTGAAATTCTTTAAACGGAGGGCGTCCTGTTCAGCCCTCAGATTAAAAATGACCTGCTGGTCCTCCAACACCCTGTCTGCATTGGACTGCATTTCCTTCTCAAGTTTGAGGTTGAGCAAATCAACCTGTTGTCTGAGTGCTGGGACCTGAGTATCATACTTAAAGCTAATGTTTTTGTTATCTACTTTAAGATCATCAAGGTCTTCTTGTAGGTCTTTGCTCTTCTCCTTTTCCTGCTGCAGCTCCTTTCTCATGGCTGATCATATGAGCCACCTGAAGCTCCTCATAATCTTCTTCAAGATTTCTCCTACTATCTATCTTATTCTTGTTCCTCACCAGGCTGGTTATCTTTGTCATGCAAAGTTGTTCTTCATCGTTGTAGTAATGCAGCTTGTCCAGCTCTTTTCCGTGACTTTTACTCCTGCCGATGAAAACGTCTTTGAGTTTCCATGGTTTAATCAACTCTTTCTCAGTCACCCGCAAGTCATGTATAAGCTTCCTGTTGTCATGACGGAAATTCTCAAGCTCCCACAACTCGCTTGCATGACATCTGCATTCGACTGTTTGTTCAAAGGTCATAATGTTGTCTCTTGAATCCTGCACTTGCTGCATTTTCTTTGGCTTGTATCAGTGTCAAAGAAATCCTGCTGTGTATAGTGTCAGTTTATCTCTGATTAACAGATGTAGTCTGTATCAGTTGTCTGCCTTTGCTGGGACTTGAAGGTTTATCTTCCTCTGCTAGCCTACTGTATATCACCAATGGGAGACGTCAATGACCTGACTGTCTGAATAGTGCCTGCTTTATACAGTATAAAGATCTGCACATGACGTCACTGTCTTTGTGATGCTAGCGAAACCGTAGCTTAATAAGTTGTTTATTAAGCTAATATTTGCAAGATCATGACTAGAGGCTTTGAGGCGGACTAGTGAGAGAGTTCCCGGCGTGATGACGTTTAATGTCCCCGAAAAACCACTGTAGTCTCATTTAGCCACTTGTTAGCAACCACCGTTTTTAGTACCGTAAAAACTTTAAAATTCACAAGTTGGGTTATTACCTAACGTAGTTTATCTCGTCTAACAAAACGCCAACATGTCTTAAGCTTGTGTTAACCACAGACCCTATTTCAGGCGTCTAACCACAAACCCATTCAAAATCCCCATTGACTTTTAGAGTTAGGAACCCATGGCGTTAAAATGCTAACTCACTTCCGATTTTAGGACTTATTCCTGTGGCACTCTATATTTACATTTAAAACCTGACACATTTGTATTGTTTTTTAAAATTTAAACTAGCAGCTTTGGTTGCAAAATTATTTACGTAACAAAATGCTTTAGTCCAGTGGTTCTCAACTGATCTAGCCTAAGGACCCACCAACACCAAATCCTTCATGTAAATCATGACCCAAATTGTTGATATTTTTTCAACCAATCAGATCAATTGAATGAAAAATAGTGCAGTTTGGACCTCAGATGGTACAAAACATGTGAAGGAATATATATGTTGAACATCTGTCTCCATCATACAGGATGGAGACATATGGACTGAACATTTCCAGCCCTTATTTGGACCAAAACCACTAGGAACTGACTCTGATATCATTCAAATACTAGAAAAACTACAAAACTATGGAACTGGTCATCAAAGACAACCAAAACCCCTTAGATTTCCCCGTTAATTTGAACCACCTGAAAACTAAATTAAAGACCCTCAAAAACAAAAAAGCATGTTGGGCCTAATGGCATAGCCTACTGAACGAAATGCTAAAATACAGCACAGAACAATTCCAAATGGCTATTCTCAAATTATTCAATTTAATTCTGAGTGTGGGATATTTCCCTGAGAGTTAGAGCAATGGTCTTATTACACCAATAGTTAAAAGTGGTGACAAATGTGACCCTCAGAATTACAGAGGGATATGTGTCACCAGCTGTTTGAGCAAAGTGCTCTGCACCATCATCAACTCCTGGATCATTGAATTCCTTAATGAACACGATGTTCTTCATAAAAGTCAAATTGGATACATGCCTCACCATCACACATCAGATCATATCTTTATCCTCAGCACTCTCATTAACTACCATGTACACCAAAAGAAAAAGAAAATATATTCTTGTTTTGTAGACTTTAGAAAGGCCTTTGACATTTGGCATGAAGGGTTCTTTTACCGATTATTAGAAAGTGGCATAGGGGGTAAAACCTATGATATAATTAAAACTATGTATTCAAAAAACAGATGTGCAATTAAAATTGGAAACAAAAGAACTAATTATTTCAGACAGTACCGTGGGGTGAAACAGGACTGCAACAGGACCCGACCCTTTTCAACGTATACGTAAATACATTTGCAGAACAACTGCAGAAGTCCACAGCTCCTGGTGTGACACAGAGGTCAAATGTCTGATGTTTGCTGATGAACTGGTTCTCCTGTCTCCCTCCACACAGGGTTTACAGCAGAGCCTGGACATCCTCCACAAGTTCAGTCAAACATGGGCACTTACTGTAAATATAGAAAAGACCTTCCAAAGCAGATCCAACTCTCAGAGAAATACATTCAAATTAGGAAACATAGAAATCGTGCACACCGAACAATACACATATTTAGGCATAGTTATCACTCCCACTGGACATTTTGGCATGGCTGTGAATGAACTGAAAGAGAGAGGAAGAAGGACTTTTCACGCCATCAAAAGAAAAATTCAGATTGACATTTCAATTAGGACCTGGCTCAAAATTCTCAATTCAATAATAGACCCAATCCTTTTATATGGTAGTGAAGTATGGGGCCCATTAACCAGCCAAGACTTCCCAAAATGGGAAAAACACCAGCTGGAAGCCCTGCATGCAGAACTGTGTAGAAACCTCCTGAGAGTCCACAGACACACGGCCCATAATGCATGCAGGGCAGAACTCGGCCAATACCCTTTAATCATTAGCATTCAAAAGAGAGCCATCACATTTTATAAACACCTCCCATCCAGTGACCCCCACTAACAGTACAAAGCCCTTCAGTGCCAGGAGTTGAACCCAGATAAGAGTCCCCTCTGCCAGCTGATCCTGAAGCTCCGCCCTCACACACCAGGGCTTCAGGACACACCCCAAACAATCTGGCCCAACCAAATTATCTCAAAACAAAAAGACAATAATATCAAATATTGGAAGGAAACCACCCAATCACAAAGTAAATTAGAATTCTATTTGACCCTAAACAGAGAGTACAAGCTGGCAAAGTACCTGAGCACAGTGAGGGATGTGAAATTAAGGAAGCCGTTGATGATGAACAGACTGAGTGGACACAGTCTGGCCATAGAAACAGGCCGTCACAGGCAGAACTGGTTACCCAGAGGCCAGGCTGTGTTCACTCTGCCATCAATGACAAGTGGAGACAAAATCTCACCTCTTACTACACTGTAACAGATATAAAGATTTAAGAGAGGCTTCCTTTGATCACATTAATGATATATATCCTGAGTTTAGAAATCTCCCCGATCGTCAGAAGCTGCCCTATCTATGTGGGGAGAAAAGTCTGTGTACTGTACGAGCTGCTAAATATGAGAAAAATTGGCAGACGCTTCCTCGTGCCCTTCAACAATACCAGCGACAGTATTTTGTAGGACTTGAACAAGTCCTGTTGTTATGTAATTATCCAGATTATGATGAAGAGAATTTTGTTATATGATTTGAGATCATAGATCTTTTGTTTTTGCACAGACACCATTTGTGCAACAAGTTCACTTCCTCCATGCTGTATAGTAACAACAATGTAGATTATCCTTGTAAACAATAAACTAGATTACTACGGAATTTTCAAGTGTAATAAGTAAAATAAACTGATTGTTTCTGAATAATAGTTTATGGTTGAAGTAATAAGAATTACATCCCAGCAGAGACAGAGGAGGGGAGGACAGCCATCTCCAAAATCTCCCAGAACACAGTCACAGACCTCTCTAGGTTCTCTACATCCCAGCTCATGGCACGTTCTAATACAGGACATGTCAGTGGGCCCTGATCTGTGACATTTGATCATCATGCATTAAAATGTGCATCGGCAAGGTATAAGACACTTTATGTAAACTGGCTAATTGAAGGCATAAATCATAAACAGAATAAACTATTTTGTGCACAGATCATTTCATGTACAATCTAAAGAAATGTGTTACTTCCGTTGTTGCTTTTCTGTGTCTATATCATGTTTTATTGTGCTGTTTTGAATTAAATAAGCAACCAACAAGAGTATAGTTCCCATGAAAAATGTGTACATGTTCACCACTTGATATGGCCAGTGGACAAGAGAGACAAGATGTCCAGTGATTCCTAGATTTTTTTCATTTCTGTAATGTTTTATTTTATGTTATTCCATTTCTGTAAGCTTCTTTGTTTTGCAGATTCAAAATACAACAGAGGTGCTGAAAAAAACAAGGGCAAATTGTTCAAATGAGAATGGGGAGACCCCACTGCAATGTAGACTTACTGTCAAACAGACAAACAGCTATACATTTCGACTTTCTTTAATTTCCACAATTTTCAAGGAACATCGTTTGAAGCGTCAGTGATAAAAGCTAATTCATTTTGATGTATGAATTGAAGGTTTTAGTAGTGTAGTAATTGATTGAATGAATTTATTTTCGTGTCATGCACACAAATTGCCCAACCCTCATGGGCTTATAAGAGACCAGAAAATTCAGTTGCAGTGGTTTACATTAACATTTTATAACATTACAAAGTTGCAGGCTCCAGTCACAGTTCAGTCTTAAGCGTGTTTGGTCTTTTTTCCCAGGTAATAGTGTTGTGATGCCATATTACTTTTTGTGGGAAACGTGTCATCAGATCTTAAAACTTTAAAATTGTTTTTTTTTTTTACTGAAATAGGTCACATAAATGGACGAATGAACAGCCATAATGGTGCGCAGATCGTGGGTTTGTCCAGAAGATGGCGCACAAGGTTAGTTTCTGAATTTGAGTCAACACAAGGCTGTTGCTAAAGATGCTTGCAGTCAAAAAAGATGCTCACTCCAACAACATACTTTTCATCACGCTTTATACAACATACAAAGAACGATTAAAACAAGTAAAGACAAATTCTGATGCATGAGATTTAATCCTAAACTGGGCATAGAGGCAAAATATGGGCATGACCTAAATTACTGTCAAAGATTTTTAAAGATATTTTGGTTTTTTTGTTCAGCAATTTTATAAACAAAATAAAAAATGCAATAGATAGATTGATAGATATATAGATAGGCCTATGCATTAGAATGCGGAAATGAAACACCAATCAGAGATGACGAAAGAGGGGATGTGCGGTATGGTCCAACTCTTCCCCTCGGCCCTTGAACTGCACTGCAGGGATTTCCCATGTTACACTACTGTAGACATACGCATCGTCCCTCACGTAGCCTTGATTTCAGTTTGACACGAGGGGCAGAATAAAGGCTATGAAAAACTGAGAATATAACAAACGATGTTTAGATGAAACTGATAATTCGTATAATATAGCCTATGTTGAAATGCAAAGGATATGCCTATGTAGGATACTTGTTTCATACACATGTGGGCTACTGAATGCAAGAATGAGTTCATCAATGGTTTGCTGCAGAACACTTCGGTCTCTATGAGAACGTGACATGTTAGTTTCATGACTTCTTACATAACGGTGGTGCATCCATACACACACACACACACACACACACACACACACACACACACACACACACACACACACACACACACTCCCACACACACACGCCCCTACATCCATAGGGGATCCAGTCTGCAGTCCTTTACAGATCGATGCACAATGAAGGCCTGCTTATAAAACAGGCCTGTATAGAGCATGCAGTACATTAGGTAGGCTACCTCAACATTGGTAGCCGTGTGTCAACATTAAATAAATAGTCTAGGCCTCCTATAAAATATAGCCTAAAGGTTGGTCACGCAACGGACGCATGGTACGCTACCGTTCCCCAGTAGGCTATTTCATTAGGCTACATAGGACACGTGACTTAGGCTACTCTGTTAATGGTGGGAATGAGACAAAATGCTTCATCATTCCCCACCACTTCCACGTTGGCATCCTGCCAGTTTCTTTCTAGCCTTTTTCACAATTCCGCTTCGTCAGTTTCACAAATGTTTTTATGTTCCTCTCTGTCTTTCCCTTTAGTGATCAAATTATCTTCCATCATCAAATCAGCTCTCTTGTGTTTTATATAGCCTATGATTAGTGGAAAAATAAAAATAACACAAGTGCTTTATCCCTCTAGTTACTATGGCAGCCGTATGGAGGCCGTGACCAGTCCCTCGTCTCGAATGGATACCAGCAGCAAAGGATGACATGACGTCACGTCACTAGGGCGACCGGGCTCCCGGAGGCACGTGTCTTGTATAAAAACGGAAGGCGGCTCTGTAGACTGCGCACACAGACTCAAGCAGCATCAGCCTAGAGGTAAGCCGAAAGACCGATTTACCCTTCAATGTAGAGATGCAATTGTAACCTCTAGGTAACATACACTTGCAATATTGTCTAACTGAAGACGTTAAATGTATTTTATATGATTTAGACTTCACAATAGTCAAATGTATTAGTTTATTCGACGATGCACAAATGTAGGCCTGTCTCACATCAACTTGGATAACAAAAGTGCGCTAACACAGTTTTATTTGCTCCATTATCTCATTCTTACCATTCAATTTTTCGCCTATTCATGAGACAGGCAACACTGAAAGCCGTCCAAAAAAAAGCACAAGTCGTAACCATCGTGTAAGATTAACTTGTATAGATAATTACGTATACTCATGCAACGCATTGATCCGTTTAATGTAGCCTACAAGCGCAAGAGACAAAAGCGAGCGGATGGGTGAGTAGCTCAGCTCAAAGCTAAATTAGCGAATTTAAGATTTTAAATAAGCCTTGTCCACAGCATGCACGCTTTAGTAACACAGGAAGAGACAGGCGAGGATGGGAGGGGATGCAGCCGTGGCCTTGCAGCCCGGAGAGAGGCTGGTCGTTGTGTACGGCTCTCTGTCGGAGACGATCAGTAAATCATGTGGCCAATGCCGAAATCTACTAAAACAATTCACACCGCGGACACTTTGCGGATTAAACAAAATGCCTTACTTTAAGAAAATGTGCACATAAAACTGATGGTCCATTCATTCGAAGTTCATTCATCTGTGCGGGTGACGTGACATTTGCAGCTCCCACTGCTGCATCTTTGCGGAAGTGGATTAGTCTCCGTGTTATGTAACACCACAAAAATGTATATTTTACTGTTTATCTTATGGACATAATACTAAATCATAACACATAAGGATACAAGTTTGAAAGAACAAGGGTTTACAATAAACATTTATTATGATACTGTTTTTGTACTTGGTGTACTATGAAGCCGTTATTTTACGGGGATTATGCTTGTACGTGAACGCAACGGAGGTGAAGCTACGTGCAGCTCCTGGTCTTCATGATGAAGTCTGTGGTGGTTGTTGCGACACCAGATTACAGAGATGATCTGTTGTCTCGTAATGACGGGAAGCGGAGGATGTAGTAATGCAAGAACCAAACGGTTCTAACCTTGGCTGTATATAATGATGATAGATGAAACAGTGGTGCTGACCGTGTCCCTGTGCTGCGTTTAGAGGACACAGAGACGGTGCAGTGTCGCATGATTCTGCCGCAGTTTGACTCCAAAGTCGACAGACCTGTTGATGCGGTTTGCAAAGAGGCCTGCTCTCTTAAAGCGACGATACTACACAATAGACGTTCATCTCCAATTACAAATTATCAGCCATACACTTCATTATGGTACATTTTAAACAGTGAAAATGCAGCCAGTCAAGCTTGTTTAAGGTGGAGGGACTTTTACAAAGGCTTATTTCCTTGCAAAACGTATATACCCACATTTCATAACCACACTATTGAAAACAACAGCTAGTTGTGCCAAAATAGGAATCTCCATATCCCTTATAACCTCTTTTGTTATTACTATTAATTAATAACAAGTAATAATATAGGCCTACATATTACTGGATTAGTATATCATGGAGGTTGCTTTTTTCTTACAGTTATGTTCATTCATCTTAAATAGGTGTGGCACATGCAGGTGCAGCCATGTCTGGCCTTGTTGAAGGTCATCCCTCTATCTAAGGAAGGTCACAGCAGGCCCAGAGCTGCTGTAGTGATGCTAACGGGCTGCTAATCTTCGTCCTCAAACATCATAAAAACTTGACAAAAAAGGTTGTACATGTTGTACTCATGGAAGGGGGTCACACCTTTTTTTCCATCGATAGATGACTGAAGGTCACCAAGAAAAGGCCCAGTGCTGCCAAAAGGATGCTAAGTATTTAGTCAAAGCGGTATTTGTTGCCAAAAGTAAAGTCTTGTGATTATAATTATAGAAGAAAATTTGCACCAAATTGACATGTATCAGCAGATAACTAATATAGCTAAGTTAATATTTTAAAATATGACAGTAAA
Source organism: Tautogolabrus adspersus (assembly GCA_020745685.1). Classification (NCBI taxonomy): domain Eukaryota; kingdom Metazoa; phylum Chordata; class Actinopteri; order Labriformes; family Labridae; genus Tautogolabrus; species Tautogolabrus adspersus. The sequence continues at coordinate 20,373,899 of CM036542.1, read as the reverse complement.
TGCAGATAGATTACATAGTAAAATTTCTCCTTAGCTCCTCAGAAGTTTCGTCAATACATTCTGGGTAGTTTAAATCTTCACAGATAGATTCCTTACATAAGAGGGCAGATCTATCTTGACATATCACTCGTGATTACTTTGACATTTATTTAGCTCTTGTAGGAGTTGCAGATTGAGGTGTATAAGCCAGTTGTCTGAAATGTAAATGTCAGTGACGGTTTAAGCAACACCTTCACCTTTACTGTTTAAGGAGCAAGATAATAGTCAATGGGATTAGCTAGAGCACATTAGCAATACACAGGTCATGTGATTCCATCTTAACAAACTGGAGCCAGGTGAGTTAGAGAATTAAAGAGACATGGACATGCTCTTCATTTCTTCAATCTTATAAGTTCTACTCTTATACACAGATACATTTCAAACTTCCCACTGCTAGTGAACAATCACAAAAGGGAAATTTGTCACAAAACTATTTTACACATCATTCATTCTTCTTCAGTTTGTTACGACTCATCTTTTCCAGATTAACACAAGTTTTCCACATGAAGGTTATGTGGTTGTTTCAGTGTGTGTGTCCCTGTGGATATTGCTGTGCAGCTCGTTTCTCAAGCAGCCATCTTGTCCAGGATGTGTGCAAGAGAGAGGGGACTCAGGAGTGACTCAGCACTCTGCACCTAACGGTAGCCAGTTTGAGGAAATAAACCACATGCAAAAAGGAGGATAAACACAACCAGTACACCAAAGACCACTAGTCATACAATGGAGCAGTTATTTAAAGGTGCACATGTTTGCATAGCATTAAAGGGCAGCAAACAAAGTCTAAAACTAAAGTACTGTAACTGTAGCCTGAGAGAGGAGAGGAAGTGACTGACAGGCTCAGCCTCAGGAAATATCTATCATCTGACTGCTGACACAAACTGAGACATTAGGACCACAAGGACTGTTTGTGTGTGTGTGTGTCCAGTATTGCCTTTGCAGACAAGTCACATGCCTTTCTCTCCTATTGAGTTCTCTGCAGTTTGATACAGCACACCCTTTACTAATTCATGTGGTTGCAGTGTGTTTGTGTACATGATTGTCTGCATAAACACCAACATCCTTAAATGTATACCTTTCTCTGGAGGGGGAAAGGGTATTACCACCACCCCTTTAAATTAATTAATCTTGGTATTGTGCTAATTTTCACAAATAAAGTGTCTCATAGAAACAGTGAACTTCTTCACCGTCTGGCGCTGTCAGCAGGAGACCATGCCTGCTGAGCTGGACACACAGGGCGTGTTGTTGTGTGTGCGTGTGTCTGAAGAGTGATGTGATGGTGTTGGACATTTGACTGACTAGTTCATGGCTGCAAAGTGACGCTGTCTAAAAAATGAGTCTTTATAAAGAGGGGAAGCAGGTGTAGTGTTCAAGAAAAGATGAGCAGAAGAAAAGCTCACACAGTTGCAGACAACACAGAAAGTAACTCGTGCTCATTAGTGTGAGCATTTTAGAGTATGAAAGTGGCATGTGTCATTCGGTCTTATATTTGATTGACCAAGAGGTGGGCAAAAAGGGAACACATTACCTTATTGCATAGTTAGTCTGGCCTGTAGCCAATCAGTTAAATGCAGTGGAAAAACACTGAAGAGAGGGAGGGTGTGACCAAAAGCTAGAGGCCGATGGGCTAGAGACGCTGAAAGAAAGGCAGGCAAGGAGGGGGGAGTGGCAAAGTGTGCAGGAAAAGTGAAGGCCGAGTCAGTGAGTTCATTCATTCACTGATACATTTCTACTGAACACGAACCAGAGCACCTTAAAGACTGGGAATAGAAGCAGAAGTCCAAACCTATCATCTCATGGGATGATTTTGTTCTCAAATTGTAATTTAACTTGTAATACTCGGATGAGTAGCACTGTCTTCACTCACATAATCATAACCAAAGTGAGTTATAGTTATGATTAAATCTGTGTCCTGTCTGTATGTGAACTTGAATAATGTTTGAACAATGTACAGGAGCGGGGTCTTTTTGGATTAATGTCCTGTAAACTCAGGCCCATAAGGGCTGACTGAGAGTGGATGGAGTTCACACACTGTCCAAAAGCTCGCCAAAGAGACTCTTGACATATTACAGAGAAGAGCTGAAGCTGTGTTTGTGTGGCAAAGTGTTGGTGCTTGACATCTGAGGAGGTGTTGGCAGAAGTGAAATGCTTTGTCATGCTCTCCTCTCCTCTGGCCATGTCTAGCCTACTTTATAGTTTTAATGCCCTGACAGATTTTGTCTCAGTTTTGAGATTCGACTTCCTGATGCTGCCTGTTGTCTTTTGTCCTTTTTTGGTTGTCTGGTTTTGAGTCATCTCTCCTCTAGTGGTTCCCTTTAGGGCACACACAGGCAGACCCCCCCTCCCCTGTGTCTAGGTTTCGAGATGAAAATGGGTCGCAACTCAGAGGGAGGGTGGGCTTGTGCTAAATGAGGGGTACTGGGCAGACAAAGACTGGCAAGGACAGACAAAGAGGGAGCTGGAGGGAGGGTGTTGAATTTTAAGGATTATTTTGTTAAGTGGGAAGAAGAGGAGGGGCATGTGATGCTCACAGAGCCAAAAAAGTGAGCACGGATGGGCAGATGGTTGAAGAGACAGAAAGAGGAGTAGGTAGAGTATTCTAGTGGCTGGATGGATATATGTCCTCAATAATTTGGATTGAACAAAATCTCTCTAATTGGCTCACTATTCCCTTCGTCTAACCAATCAGAAGAGCACCACCCTTGTCATGTGATTGCCTTTTTACAGTTTTGTCTGATCTTTGAATCGGAAATCGTTCATCGTAACACAAATAATGCTGTAAGTTCTGTTTGTTCTAAGTTATTGGGACCTGTATGAGGTAAATGTGACTCTTATCAGTAATTAAGGTGAAGAAGAATGTAAAAGGGTCCTTGCTACACTTCATATGCCTGCCCAGTTTCTGTCTGCCCAGTCTTTGGACTGTTTAATTAGGGTCAGCAGATAGATGGCTGCAGACAAACAACACGCAACTCTTTGGTCTGCTCAGCACAATGCCGCTTTTGTGAGCGGCAGTGCTGATTGGTTTACAGTCAAGAGGCAGAACTGTGTTGGAGGACGGAGAAGAGCTGTTTGCATTAGAATCAATATTTGAATCCATATACCGTAATGAAATGGTGTTTAAAAGCTCACCACATATGAAAACCTTAATGTTATCGCCACATAAACTATTTTGAGGCAGGGATGTCACAAACATGTTATGTTGCATTTAATGTTGGAGAAAGTGTTTTACAACTGTACTTTACACATTTACACGTCAATACTATACGGTGTTACTACAGCAGAGCATGGTGATGCACGGCAGACTTAATATTATAACTGTGACAAGAGCAGCAAGTTAAAGCATTGCTAACTAAACTAAAAGAGTCATGCACACTTTAATTCAACCAGAACTTGTCCATATGGCTCAGTGGTTAGTGTTCATGTCAATACAGACAGACTGACACACACACACACACACACACACACACACACACACACACACACACACACACACACACATTTTTATGCACCTGCCCCTTATTCAAGTCTATTTTTTGCCCAAAGTATTTATTTAACAAATTCACATTTTAACTTTTGCATGTCATTAAAATGACTTTCTTCATTATTTTAATAATTCCATTGATTAGTTCTCCTCGACAATGATCACAAGTTGTTAAAGTCCTGCATTTATCTGTCTTTCACTGTCTATTCATCTGTTATTGTTTTCTCAAGTAATCATTTAGTTGTTTCATCTTTTATTTTTTTTATACAAATGACATCATTTCCATAGTTGAATGTCTTATAGGCGTGGAATCATTTGTACTTGTAACTGAATTATTACTCAAACTCAATAATCGATTATAAAGCTATTTTGACATTCATTGAGTATGTATTTATCGCAGTCCTTGTTCAATTCTTGATCTTCAGATCCAGGTTGCTGGGTTCAAGTCCCTGGTTTTGTATCTTCAAAGTTGTGTTCCAGTCCTAATGTGCCTTAGTGAAGCAGTATAGCCCCCTCTGCTTACTAAGTCGTATAATGGGCACAGCAGCCATTTACTGCTTGAAAACCCAGGACAACTGCTCTGTTGAGAGAAAATGGAGCGTGTAGAGAGCAAAAGCCAACAAGACGAATCGTGAAAAGGGAGGAAAGAGAAGGTGACTGCAGAGTTTAGTGAAATCCGAATACATAATGATGGGAAAAGAAGTATAAAGAAGGAAACAGTATTGTCAGAATAGTATAGTCATACTGCGTGTACCCTCTCATTTTCTCTCTCTTGATGACCTTGTGTTAGAGATAGTAACACAAGGATACAAAATGGCTGCCCTTCCCTGATGGGAGCAAGAAATATGCACACAGTCAAAACAAGGGTCCAAACAAAGAAATGTGGACGTATTGGATACCTGAGAGTGGCAGACTGTTCAAATCATCGAGTCTGATTGATAATAACGAAGACAAGATGGTCACTCAACTGGAAAGTAAACGTGCATGTACGGGCATCAGAGCTAGACACTCTGGAGAGTGATAACGCTAACTGTAATCCATATAGCACACTGCTGGTTTAATACGATAAAACTCAAATGAAAAGCTATTTGACTGGTGAATAGATCTAGTAATATTGGCGCATATCTGCAATAAAATGACCCGATACTGAGAGTCACTGCATTATGCTAATATTGGCCGATATTATCGCCTGGTCGATTAATCGGTCGGGCTTTAGTCTTACTCTTGTCACCCTTTTAGTTTATTTTAAGTGCTCCCACAATGCATTTCTACGGATCAACAGCCTTCCCTGTATGCTCCCTGCTGAGACACACCCGTTTACACTCACTATAGGACACACGCATACACACAAAACAGATTAGGAGATTACAGTAGTCTAATATTACAACCAACCAGTCTCAAGGACAATCTGAGTTACCCTTACGTACTCTGGCCAGCAACTGTCTCACACACAAACGCACACACACACACACACACACACACACACACACACACACACACACACACACACACACACACACACACACACACACACAGGTTAGCCACTGGTCAGGGTAGCGCCGTGTTACCTAAGCTACACAGAAAATTATTAATGCTATACGTTTTCAGAGTATTGTTTCTATAACAGAGTCAGTGAAAGGATGGAGGGGACAGGTGAAGGAAAGGAGAGAGGATTCAATCAGTAGAAAAGATTAGGGCCGTAAAGTAGGAGGAGATGAAAGAGAAGATGAGGACAGGTCAGAGTGATGAGTGTTCTTTGTGCAAAGGAGAGGGAAGCAGGGGGAAAGGAGGTCACATAGTTGAATTAAAGCCAGGCTTCCTCTCTGCACATGCAGACAAGTCTCTGTTTGTCTTGTTACATACCTACCACTCTCCCTCCCTTCTTATCCCATTGTTTTCTAAACAAGTCCCTGCATGATGTAACACCTCCTTACTCCTGCAGCAGAAACACTAAACATGTTATTTCACAGCCAGTATTTTCTGGTTACTGCATCAACAGAAACACACCCATTCTATTAACTTTATGAACATAGCGCTGTACTGTACCACTCTGGTGTTTAGTTTCAACCTGGACTGCTAATGGCTCACACTGCCTCGGTCTACAGTTTTTCATGTTAATGCCGAATTACTTTAGATCTTCCAGCTAACACTGCGAAGGACAAACAATCAGAAGTAGATGTACAAAGAGTCCTCAAACACATAACTGCATTACTAAATACTCCTGTGATTTCATGACATTGACCTTTATTTTAGTCGCTGAAGTTTTTCTAATGTCATTTGTTTTTCTCTCTTTTTCTTCCAGGTAACTCAGTCCCACTCAAGCAGCAGCAGATATGTCAGACCTCTGTGTTGGAATCAATGGGTGAGTTTGAAACACAAACATATATAAACAGGATGGTCCAGACTGAGGGATGAGGATCTGGATATTCTGTCATTGATGTATAGATTTTTGGGAAACCAGCAATAGACCAACACGTTTGTGGTTTAAAGATATTAAGAGGGGGTTCAAATGAATGTACACAGGGTATTTAAAAAGTTGTGTTATTTCAGCTCAGAGGGATATGAATCATCATTATGTCTGCGATGAGATGAAGTAGAGGTTTGAAGCTTTATAACAGGATTCATGTGAGGTCTCAGGGGTGCTTTCACATCCTGCGGTTGTTTCCCAGCATGTTCCCAAAACAGCTATTATAAATGTCTCTTTTTTCCCCTCTCCCTCTCTCTCTCTCCCTAACTCTACAGCTTCGGTCGTATTGGCCGTCTCGTCTTGAGGGCTTGCCTAGAGAAAGGCATCAAGGTTGTGGCCATCAACGACCCCTTCATTGACTTACAATACATGGTGAGAAAAAGTTTTTATGAGTTATTTAGTTTCACATCAGTGGAGCATGTATGTGTGAGCAAAATGACTAACTTAGTTAATGAGCAGTAAACAATGAATAATTCGAGAGTTTTACTGAAGTACTTGACCAGTTTACTCCACCAGTGTCCATAGAGACACCTCAGTGTTAAGAAAGTGAAATAAGATAAAGTCTTGTATTGACGTTTTATGTGTTGTGATGAAACAACCAGAAGCCACATGTCTCTTAAAACCCCTGCCCTCATATTCCAGGTCTACATGTTCAAGTATGACTCCACCCATGGCCGTTACCGCGGCGATGTCAGCCTATCTGATGGAAAGCTCATGGTTGACGGAAATGCCATCTCTGTCTTCCAGTGGTGAGTGATGATGATGATTAGTGGTTTGTGGCTGCACATAGTATATGACAGATCAGCAGTGTTGTTGGTGATGTTTACTATAGTAAGGTTAAAAACAGGTCCGCTGATGGATGAAGAGTCAAATCAATACAATTTAAATTATACCAAAGGGTGCTTGTCTGAGTAGCTACGGGCTGAGTAGTTCTGTCATTACTCTGATATCAGGTAACAGCAAGTATCAGTTTCAATGCACTGATCTGATGCTGTTATTTATTAGCTTGTTTATTTTTTCTACAAAACATTAGTGTACAATAACATATATATCAGCTTCTAGTAGCCACTGAATTGAGGTAAATAAAGTTGATGACAAACAAACAACACCAACACCAACGTGGGGCTACTGTAGTATGAAGGGTGACGTGGGTCAGAGCTGGAAAAGTGTCAGCCATCGTCCTTCTTAAAGATAGCCCTTGTTCTTTGAACATTATTATTACTCATTTTAAGGATGTTTTTAATTTGAAGTAGAGATTATTAAGAGATGTCAAAATAAAGTGGTTTCATTTTCGAAATCAGTGTGTTTCGATATTTTTGCGTGTTTTTAGTTTAACAGCCAAAAGTCAAGTCTAGCTCTCAAAATCAATATCAGGAAGAAAAAAAAAGACATCTACTAATCTGTAGTTTAAACATTTACAGACTTAATTTCTGTGTAACATTTTGAACTGGTTATAAAACACACTGACGTTGATATTAATGCCTCTATATGAGCTACAAGATCAAACCACGCCACCATGAAAAAGATTGAATGTTTCTATTTAGTTATCTTAATGCCTGTAACTGCTGCAGCCATGTCAGTGTTTGATAAAGAGATTCAAAGAATCAACAGTGAACATGATATGTGACTGTTGGTCACACAGGCAGGAGGATTTTACTTGTTAGAGACTAGGACTTGTGCATGCACAGGACAGAATCAGGAACGCTTCGTCCACAGACGTCTTTGACTGACAAATGAACACAAATCAAGATGTTTTCTGGTGGAATATAAAAAAAAACAATAAATCATTAAGAAAAAGAAAGTTCCTCATAGAAGCTTAAAAGCCAGTTTGATCTCCCAGTCTGGAATAGTTGATCTAAAACCCAGTCGATGAAATTAAGCGTTCTGCTGCATTGGACCTCACCCTTGTGGCGGCCCCTCCACCCGTTGTAGTACTCACTGTTGTTTTAATCCATTGAGTTACGGGCCTCCTCTCTGCAAAGGCAACGCCAACACCAAGAGAGGGTTATAGAAGAGACATTCCTGTTTCTCTGTGAGCAGAGATTTGAGTGTGTGGTGGTTTCCCATCTACTGTCTTTGGCAAAGCTCCTAACCTCAAGATCCTGAAGTGTAAATTAGAAAATGAACTTCTGTCCATCACTAGCATGTCATTATCCAGATATGCACATAATGTCTGTATGTGACCTGCTCGCTCTGTTGTGCTCTTCTTGTAATATTTTGGTCTCACTTGTGTTTCATGTTTAATTATCTGAGACTGACAATGTTCCTTCTCTGACCGTAGCATGAAGCCAGCAGAGATCCCCTGGGGCGATAGTGGTGCCGTGTACGTTGTGGAGTCCACTGGAGTCTTCCTCAGTGTGGAGAAGGCCTCTGTATGTAAAGTCATACACACAGTCACATAAAAAGAAACAAAACACACAACCTGTTTGTTTAACCTGTTTTTTTTTTTCTACAACAGTCTCACATCAGTGGCGGAGCAAAGCGTGTGGTTGTGTCAGCCCCCTCACCTGATGCCCCCATGTTTGTCATGGGAGTTAACGAGGACAAATACGACCCCTCCTCCATGACCATCGTCAGGTATTGAAATTTGAGCCCTTTATTTGCTTTCATCTTCATATTTGACATTAATATACCTAGATGTAAATGGAGCAGGCGTAATGCTACGGCATACACTTGTACGGATTTAACAGAGTCTGTTGTTAAAGTGTATGTGTTTTTTTTTGTAGCAATGCCTCCTGCACCACCAACTGCCTGGCCCCCCTGGCCAAAGTCATCCATGATAACTTTGGCATTGAGGAGGCTCTCATGGTGAGTCGCAGTAAATCAGAGCTTACATTTTTTAAACATGCCTCATTTTTCACACAATAGCCAAATGTTATCGTTAAAGGTGCACTATGTAGATTTGGGAGTGAAATGTGAAAGTTTGAGAAGTGAAACAATTCCATGCTATATTTTCTGAACTGAATACACAAACTTTAATTAAAGAAAAAAATGGGTCCCTGGAACACTGTTTGGAGCTAAAAAGCTACCAGGAGAGTCACGGTTTCACTGTTGCCCCCCACCATAACTTCTCGTGTGGCATTTTATCTTCAAACAGTGTTCCAGGGACCACATATTCCTCTGAGGACAGTTTGTGTTTAGAGTTATGAACATATACCACAGAGTCTGTACATTTCTCCAACTTTCACATTTCTCTACCAAAACTACATAGTGCACCTTTTAGATTATTGTTGTGACAAAAGCATTACATTTTTGCCTTTAATTAATTATTGATGTTTGTTTATATCACCCTCCCCCCTGTAGACCACAGTCCATGCCTACACAGCCACCCAGAAGACAGTTGATGGTCCCAGTGCCAAGGCCTGGCGTGACGGCCGCGGTGCCCACCAGAACATCATCCCAGCCTCCACTGGTGCTGCCAAGGCTGTGGGCAAAGTCATCCCTGAACTCAACGGGTGAGAAGAAACACATTAGTTATCAGCATGAGTATCAGGCAGACTGTGGCAAGGAGGTTCAGAAAATCTGAAGACAAAATGAGACACATGTCCAACATGCCTCCTTTGTCTGTCCCCTCTCTGTAGGAAGCTGACCGGCATGGCGTTCAGGGTGCCTGTGAGTGACGTGTCAGTTGTGGACCTGACATGCCGTCTGTCCAAGCCGGCATCCTACGCTGATATCAAGGCAGCCTGCAAGAAGGCAGCAAACGGGCCCATGAAGGGAGTGCTGGGTTACACTGAGGACCAGGTAACACACAAATGTATTTCACAAATCCTGTAAATATATTAAAATATTTAGACATAAAGCTGTGAGTAAGCAGGAACAGGACGAGTAGAAGAAAGGAGGTTCAGGCCATTTGTAGGAATGAAAAGTAAAAAAATGGAAAGACCTGGTGCCTAGTGGTTAAATCTCATGGACTATATACAGAAACAAGCCCTCTAAGCAGCCGCTCAGATTCAACTCATACCATCAGCCATTGACAGCACGTCACCCCTACTCTCTTATTTCTGTTTCTGTCGCTGTGCACTGTCCTTCTCCTTCAATAAAAGTGTGAAAAAGCCAAAATAATATCTTTTTTTTAAACAGTATATTATCTATATAGGAGAGCTGTGACCATCTGTGACTAAGTGTGTATTTTGTAATTAGTATTGTTAAGGCTTAGCTGTATGTGGCTTCACTTCACTATATCTGACTTGTGTGTTTGTATTGTGCAGGTGGTGTCCTCTGACTTCATCGGTGACACCCACTCCTCCATCTTTGATGCTGGCGCTGGCATCTCCCTTAATGACAACTTTGTCAAACTCATTTCCTGGTCAGTTTTCTGAGGTCTTGATCAGTCCCACATTTAAAAACAACAAGTTATGTTAATCTTAATCAATTCCTCTGTTCTTTTTCCTCCCTCTCTCTCCAGGTATGATAATGAGTTTGGCTACAGCCACCGTGTCGCTGACCTGCTGCTGTACATGCACTCCAAGGAGTAGACACTTCCTGTCACAAAAGGAAGTCAGGAAAGGGACCACCCCCTCCTCTCCCACCTCCCCTGTCTTTTACACACAGGCCCCTCCCATAGCCAAGTCATAGCATCACATCCCTTAGCTCTACTACAGTATATGTAGGCAGCAGCAACAGTGTGTTTGAGTGTTCTGAGTTAATCTGTTTTTTCCTTTAAGACGAGATGATCGCTAGGTGACAGTATTTGTGTCCGTGTGCCCCCTCTCCACTGCCACTTTAGATGTGTCGTTATGGCTCATTACCATGGTAACTACTGTATCCATCTTCCTGTTGGTGTGTTTTAAAGGCTTAATCATCAGTGGACGGTGGCAGCTGAGAGGCAGAGCTACTGTAACTTTGCCTGAGTAAAGAGATAAAGAATAAAACTTGAAAAAACCTCATTGTGTCTTGCTTGATTATCTTTATCGTCTGGTAAAGCCCAGAAACTACACAAAAGGTTTATCCTGAGACCCAAAATAGAACAAGTGGAAAACATCAAGAAAGATAAAGATGAAGAAAGAAAAATTAGAGATTGATTTGACTTTGATTAATAATGAAATTATCAAGAATAACTGTGAATCTTTATCAGTTAAAAAACAGGATCGTTTTTTTCCACCACCATAAAGAAGTTGAAACGTGATAGTTGTACTGTCTTCATGTCAAGCTGGCTCCTTTTATTATTTCTCTTGGTCCTTGTCTTCCCTTTGCAACTATTCAATTTACTTGAAATGTGAATTTTAGTGTAAATTTAGTCGAGGCACATAATAGATATGCCTGAAAAGTTTACATTTCCCTATTTGTCTTCTCCATGTTTGTCTCTTCACCTCTCCAGATTCAAATAAAGAATTATTATATTATTATTATTATTATTATTATTATTATTATTTTATATATATTATATGTGTAAGTGGGTTGAGAAAACACGTCTAAGATCTGTTAAGTTAAAGTAAGGAGGCAGAAGAAGTTAGAAGAGGGGAAGAATGAATGGCTTCAAATATTCAAACTCTTTCCTCAGTTAAGTGAAAACCTCGATTATTTATTTTTTCTTTAATGGGTCCTTTACCTTGGAATTAGAGAAAGGGTTTCCCAAAGCAACTGTTAGGAGAGTCCAGCATGTGATTGTCATCTGGATACGTTGGTGGCAGAGGGGTGGAGCCCCCTGCTTCCTCTTATAGGTACTGCAGCAAGTGGAATGCAGGCTGATTACTTCCTGAAACGACTGACCGGAAACGCTTTCAAAAGTGTATGTAAGGATAATGCTGTAGTGCCACCTACTGTTTCACTGAACATACTGCATTAGGATCACCGTTTACAGTATGATGGAAATATGGGCTAGATCTAAATTAGTTTTAGATGGAAAATACATTTCTATGTCAAATAAGCTTGCAGTAAGATATCCAGAGTTTTATGATTTTATGATTTATGACACATTTTGATGAATGTTTGTTATATTTTGTGATTCCTTTATTTATGTTTGTTATTGTTATTATGATTGTTTTAACTCTGAAACCCAGCTGCTGCCTGTCTTGGCCAGGACGCTCTTGATTTTTAATCTCAATGAGACTTATCCTGGTTAAATAAAGGTTAAACAAAAAAAAATACTTTCAGACGGTCAGCTGCTCCGTTTTGAAAAAAATGCATTGACATAAAGTGTTCAATGAATGATATTTTTCTGTGGCTAAGGTGGTTCAATGACAGAGGACAAATACACATGTTGTGATCTGCATCTCCTGACTTAAAAAGATTTAAATCTGGTTATTTGCCTTCAGCCTAATTTCCCCATCAAAGCAGAGACACTTTGAATGTAGAGCATTTGAATCAGGCTTCACACAGAGTAATTGATCCCCGACCTTCACTGCACATGACTGAATTTGTGTCCACTCTGTTCCCTTTATTAAAAATCTAAATCAGTTGTTTTTGTATAGAGCACAATAACAAAACAGACTGAAGCCAAGCAAACCATTCCACTTTTCAAGAGTTTCTGAACAAACTGGAGCATTGTTTTTGCACTGTTATCAGAATTAGCTCGTCATGAAGTTCTTGAAATAATATTAAACTTCTCCTTATATGTTCTGATAGTGATCCTAGGCTGATTGCAAGTTTTTATCCATAATTTGATCAGACAGATGCAGAAAACATTAAAATGTAGACATCATCTGTGTCAACAGATAATCATTAGAGGCTATGTATTTCATTTATTATTATTATTTCTAAAAATATGTGTGACAGATGTTTGACAGTTTCAGAAACATCAGATAAGATAACACAACCATTACACAATTTTTGTGTTGTCTTTATGATGATGAAATGTGAAATATCTTGAAATATCTTGACTAAATGAAGTCAAATACAGTTGCTAAACAAAATATTTTTAATGTGTTTTTATCAGGAGTGGTGGAGCGGAGGCAATCTGGATGCCAACTTCTTCAGATGATGAATGTGCAATATTTAATTCTACCACAGCTCATATGACGAGCATTTCATGCTTCGAAAAGCATCCTTCTGTCTGTCTTGGAGACAACCTGGTGCTGGTGAAGGAGAACAAGACATGGGAGGATGCACTGCAGCACTGCCATGACTTGGAGACCAAATGTGACAGCCGGAGGCCGTGCTCTGGACTCTTGACTCTAAGACACCGTGACTACGACTATGTCAGAGACAGGATCTACAATGCAGACACAGATGAGGTTTGAGAGTGGCATTAGCTAACAATAATCACATTTTAATTGTCTTTAAAGAACAAAATAACTTCATAGTTCTGGCTTGTGATATTTTAAAGGGATTCAGTTTATTTCACAGTTTAACACAGGAGGCATTTTATTAACCAAAGAGTCATGTTCCCTGCTCCCAAGTTTAGTTTGAATTTTTGGTTTAAACTGCAGATTTAACATTTTCTTGTATTTAGGTATTTATTAATAATAAAAAAGATATAACCATGTCTTTTAAGATCTCGCTTTAACCCTCTACAACGATCAGTTAAAGACAGAATACAATTGAGATGTTAAGTTGAGATACATTTGCATTAAAAACAACTTTACTCGTCTGTTTTGTACCTGTTATCCTTCACTTCACTAAACTTGTATTTATGATTTAGTTGTTTGGTCGACAAAGTGAATCCTTTTCATTCATGGCTGAATCAGCATGTAAACCAGGGACCCTTTGCTCTGGGACGAGAGCAGTAAGCACTGCCACGAAAAATGTCTGTTTAATTTAATTTAATTGAATCTACTTTATTTTAACTGAAACATTTTTTGTAAGTTGAAAAACTTCCTGTAAGGTTGAGAGGAAAAACATTAACTCTAACTTGTAAACTGGTAATGAATAATGTTACTAGACTAATAGTTTTTATGGTGTTAGATAATACGACAAGTTATTTGTATTTTGACTGAGATTTTAAATGTATCGTTTAATGCTCAAATATTCAAATAATAAAAAAGGAGAAAGCTACATTTATAAATGGTCCCTCTAAGAGTCATCAAAACTATCAGAGTCCATCAGAATACAAGTCACAGAGATAAAACTATTCATGTTTGCCTTGTGTGTCTCAGGTGTGGACGGGCCTGCGCATCCTGGAAGGAAGCTGGTTTTGGCTCGATGGAGAGGAGGTGGAGGACGAGGAGAAGCTGCCTCGCTGTCCGTCCCAGAGGAAACACTGCGGGACAGTGTCCAAATTTGACACCAATAACTGGATCACCAGGGACTGCTCTGAAAAGAGAAACTTCATCTGCATCAGAAGTAAAATCCTAAAATAAAACTAACAACATTGAATGAGATAAAAGTCTACTCTTTTTCACTTGACATAATGAAAACTATCTTTAAAGTATTTGAGCATTTCCTAATGGAAAAGAAAAACACTCAAACTTTAAGAGAAGTCAACAGAGAAGATTTGTTTCCTCATATTTTACTTATCTTCTGTAAGAAAAAGTGGAATTAATCTTGTGGCCCGATAAAGAAACATCTCATATAATAGGCAGCTTCATTAATAGATGGACAAATAATCTAACTTTTAATTCCTTCTTAGATTTTATTTTAAAATCTATTCATCCTTTTTTATTCAAAGAATGCAAAAATATACTACGTTATTTTTATTTCCACTGCCATTTTGAATGACACAATAACATTTAAATGATGACATTTTTATGTATTAAAGACATCAAACTTTTCTTTGGTCTCTCTTGCGACATCAAACTGCAGCAGGTGTTATTTGGATACAAGTCTAAGCTCACAAAGATTAAACAGTTAACGTTTGTTTTGTGTGTCTCAGGTGTGGACGGGCCTGCGCCTCCTGAGCAAGAAGATTGCTGCATGGGGTCGTCGCTGGTTTTAGGATGCTGTCCTAGAGGAAACACTGTGGGAACATGATTAAAGACAACACAGAAAACTACATCACCTGAGACTTCTGTGAAAAAAGAAACTACATCGATAGAGTGATGGATTAGAAAGAGATAAATGACATATATGAGTTTACATTTTTAGCTGTTATTTTAGAAGCTCAACTGATGTTTGTTTTGTTTAATAAGACAATATATAACCCTCAAGGCAGCACAGCAGTTTATGCATGCCCTGATATTTCCTCAGTTTTCATCTTGTATAAGAGTTACACCCATCACGTCATTACATAGGCACTGAAAATAATGGATCAGAAATCAGTTAGATTGCACCGTAGCCTCATAGTCGTCGTAGAGTTTTGACAGTTTTGTTAACAGATTTTTAAGTGTGTAAACCACCTCGCTCAAGAAACAATCTGTCAGTTGGCAAACACACCAAAGAGTGAAATCAGAACGAGGGCTACATCAGGTGAAAACTGTAGAGCACCAAAACACAGAACTGCATTTGGTTACATTACATTACCTTCTCAGTAAGAGCAACACACCTGTTTTAACACATTACCATTTAAAACAAGAAAACACACAGTTCAAGGTTTTCAAGACACAAGATCAGCGGCTGAAACTGAAGCTCGTCTGCTAGCACTGACTCTTAATATCCTCATTTGACTGTTTGGCCTTATATTACGCTCTCATTTGTTTGCATTATAATGTCTGTATTTGTATAGTATCACTGTCTCTGTATATGTCTAATGCTTCGATTTTAATCCTAAAAGCTTATAGCCAGGGCCAGGGGTTGCAAATGAGCCACGGCTAGAAGCTTGTATGCACGGCTTGTATCTACTTTATATTTTATGAAGCAACGCTCGTTGTATGTGTCCCTGTTAAATAAAAGAAGGTTTAGGTTTAATGAGGCTGTTTCATTTTTAGTGTAACAGACTGGACTCTTTCTATACTCTATAAAATTTCCAAAAGTAGAAGATTCAATATTAAGAAAAAACTTTTATTACATGTTTTAGCCAAAGATTGAAAACCACACAAAGGGTGGCTTCAGACCCTGATGTACCTGTATCAAAAAATGAACAAAGTGTCTTTTTTATTGTGACACAATTCAATATTTGAATTAAGAAGGTAATTAATTAAAGTTAACCTTTCTTGTGGTCCTCTAATCGCTTTCTTCAGCTTGAGCTGGGTACCTAAATCCTTAAATGCTGTAAATTACACATATTTTGGTTTATGTCTTCATTTATTAATTTGATTTTCAAAAAAAACATTCAGCATCAGTTCTTTCAATGTAGATCAATTGTAGAAATGTATGTGTGCAATGTGCTCCCCTTCTTGTGTTGACTTTCCTGTGGAAAACCACTTAGCTGATCTTGTCCTGTCCATGTGTAAGTAGCACTTTTTTTTTCAAAGTAACAATGTATTAATCACTAAAAGTCTTTGTCATGGTAAACATAATAACACACTATTGCTGTGGCTAGCGTTAATCCCTCCGTCTGACCCCTACCCTGCAGCAACTGTTTCAGGCATTAATTGTCACAATAAATAAATAATCAATCTTATCGTGAATGGCTTTGTTTGTTTTTATAAGTAATAAAGAGGCCTTTCGTGTGGTTTTAAGCAACTCACAGTTATTATACCTGCAGCAACAAGTTTGCATTTTACCTGAGATCATGCTCATTTCTCTCGGGCCGTTTTGTGGAGCACACACAGAACATTAAGGTTAGTAGACGTTTGTGATTTAAAATGGGTCAGAGTAATTGTCATGTAGATGTTGTTTTAGTATGAAAAGTTTCAAGGTGATAAGTCAGTTACAATCAAAATGAAGAGTGGGAAGTGAAAACTTAGATTTGAGCCTGCTCAGTCCTTGTACAAAAACACAGTGAGGTACATAATGGTAAATGAATCATGTTTTGTTGGTGTTAAGACTAAGTGGTTTAAAAAGCAGAGGACAGAAAAACACTTTTTTTTATCTGCATCCCTTACTTAAACAGATTTAGGCCGGTTATTTGCATGAAGCCTGATTTCCCCTTGAAGCACGGAGATACTTTGAGTACATTTGAATCAAGCTTCACGCAATGGAACAGATGAACAGATGCCTTCCCTTCACTGCACACGGCTGCATTTGTGTCCACTTTGTTTTTTGTTTATTAAGCTGAGCAAACTTGTCAGAATCTCTGTACAAAGTTGTTTTAGTCTTCACCACAGCATGTTACACCGTAGGCAAGGGATTGTTTGAAAGTATTTCACTTTAAAAAAACACCTTCATCTGTGATGATCTGTGGCTACACATAAATCCAGTGTTTAGGTAAACTCTTTATTTCCCCTTGTAAGAGGATGTTGTCATGCAGATTATGAACACTTCCTCCTTCATAAAGCATTATTTTGAAGAAATGATGGCTCTAAATTAAACACAGTTTGAATGCTGTTCATGGCTTACTTTTTTGCAGTAATCGTTCAATGTGTTCACATTCTGTTCTTCATTCTAAAGTCTTTTTATTGTCAGAGGTGGAGATTTTCATTCCTGCGATGGATTGACACAAACTAATTTTGAGTTTGTAATCAGACTGAGCTTGTATAGCGCTTTTCTAGTCCTGACTACTCAAAGTGCCCTTTTACATTCACACACCATTCACACACTGATGGCAGAGGTTGCTATGTAAAGTGACCATCAGAAGTAACTAATCCAAATCATACACATGCTTACGCCGCTGATGAAGCAGCGGGAGCAATTTGGGGTTTATTGTCTTGCCAAAGGACACATCAGACATGTTGATGCAGGAGCTGGGGCTCTACCAACTGAGCCACAGCCGCTCTAGGTGTATTGGCTAATTCAAAATGAGTTTGTTTGGCCGCACTGTTGACAGATTTCCGACAAAGTTGCTGCTCATAAAGTGTTTGCAATATTATGTCTCCTACCGTTAACATGGTGCACCAAATAAACCATGTGTGAATTTTTGAAGGGTAACAACTTAATTAAAAAGTGAGTGAGTGAGTGAGTGAGTGAGTGAGTGAGTGAGTGAGTGAGTGAGTGAGTGAGTGAGTGAGTGAGTGAGTGAGGGGCCATTCCTTCATCCTCCCTTGTGGTTCAAGTTCCCCTGAATCAGCACTTTAGTGGAGGATTACAAATATACATTTAGAATTATTTTAAAACACCAAACAGACTGCTGATGGAATCAGTGACTAAACTTTGACAGTTAAAACAAATTACGGGCCAGATTAAATGATAAAAATAAAAAGGATCCATTCAGACTTAAAGACTGGACTGAAGAGGATAGAAGATCAGCTCCTCCCTTAACTTGTTGTACATGAGTACAGGAGCAGTCATGAGAGACACAAACCACCTTCAGCTCACACTTTGCCTCCTGCTCATGGCTGCTCTGTGTCTAAAAGCATCCATCACAAAAAAAAGAGATGTTTCAATATCCAGCATTTATCAGAGTTTCATTCACTAATCATGGGCGAACAACTGGACCAAAGCCAGACTGAAGTGCAGGCTTGAATATGTTGACCTGCTTATTCAGATGTAGGGGGAAATGCTTTATCGCTGTCATCTAGGATGTGTTTTTTTCAGGCTGAAACAAGTTTGGATCGGTGAATACAAAAACCCAGAGGAAGAGCCTGGAAGAGGGTAAGTCTGAGGTAAATATCATAAATTCAATATTATTTTATGATGAAATTGAAACAAAAACTAGGTAAAATGTACTAGCTTCATGTGTTAATCTTCTTCAGGTGTTTTATAAGGAGTGTTGAAGAAATGTGAGAACCAAAAAAACACAAAAACACAGACGATGAAGACTGTACACATTTTTTGACAGAAAAAAATAGTGAACAATCTGTGCGTGCTCCACATAGCTGTCATATTTCTGCCTCAGAAAAAACCTGAAGCTTAAAGAAAAGAAGTCATGGGAGGAAGCACTGCAGCACTGTCAGCACATGAAGAACTGGTATGGTAAAAACGAGGGGCGGTGTGGGTGCAGTGCACCTTTGGTCTCCTGACTCTGAGACACTTTGCTGACTATGACTATGTCAGACACAGGATCCACACTGCAGACACAGATGAGGTTTGAGAGTGTGTAGTAGTGTCTACACAGAAATGATTGAAAATAATTAAATATTATAGACATCATGTTCCTTCATCTCAAGGTTTATATTATTAGTACTAAAGAAATAACTTAAAATATAGCCTAAATTGAATTACATTTTTCTAAATAAAGTGGCACTTAAACAATAATAGACAAAGCTGACTGTATCTTGTTTATCCAAACAACACACCCCTGACATGGATCTTGCTGCCATAATCAGCAAGATGATAGGCCAGTGAATTATGGATGGAACAAGGTGTAAACTTGAATCGCCTTTTTGGCGCTATTTTATATATATATTTATTTAATGTGACACTTAGAAAATATACTCTATTATTTGTTTTTTTTAATTAAAGATTTAGTTTTCTTTGATATTTTGATTTCCCAATATCTTCAAATGCCTTGTGTGTCTCAGGTTTGGACGGGCCTGCGGCTGGTTTTATCTCGATGGAGAGGAGGTGAAGAACGAGGGGAAGCTGCCATGCTGTCCATCCCAGTGCAAACACTTTTGTACCTGCAGCTATAGCACTACTTAACACAGTTAAGATGATGCACTTAACCATGTTAGGATATTTTAAACTTTTGATTGGTTGTCCATGTAAGGACGTTGCCATGACCGAAGCGATGATGTTTGTTTTGATGTATTCTGTCTGGTCTCTCTATCCTTGAATTTGTATTATAATGTGTTGTTTGTATCTTTGGAATGCTGAATCTACACCTCCAAATATTCTATTTTACCTTCTGTCTGGGTTGAAATAAAAAAAGATAAGATAAACATTTCTATATGTAAACGGGGTTATTTATCTTACCAATTTCAAAGAATCTAGAAAGTAAAATAACCGTAAAGAGTAACTGTCAGGAATCAACAATTGTGTAAAAAAGCCCTTTGTATTATATTAGGCCTGTGATTTAATCTGAGAACTCCGGTCTTTATATTTACTTTCAAACCAGAAATATAAAAGATGATATCTAAGACCATATATTTAAAAATGTACTTTCTAGGTTTGACAAGTAAATTATGATATCAGCTGCAAACAGAGACATTTTATTTTCTTGCACTTTTATACCTGTTACTTGACATTATCACAAGTGATCCCTGGACTTAGTGCTTCAATAAATATAGTAAACAGTAAGGGACCTATTGGACAGCCCTGTCTAGCCCCTCTTCTACGCCTTAAGAGTTTGGTATAGCTCCATTCACTTTCATTAATGCACTTACAATGCTTGAAAAGTGTTAGTAAATCTTTCTGTCTTTCCTTTAAGATGTGAATCAGAAATGTTCACCCCTGGTTGATTTGGAGACGACCAGGTTACCACAGTAACATTTGGATATAAGTAGGAAACTCTTACCCTCCAGCCCCTCAACAGATGGAGGTTGTTGCTTTCAGATAAGAACCTAATACGAGAAAAATAAGTCAAAGAACTTCAGTACAATGGACTAATGTTTCTACTAACACGTCTTTTGTCACAGATTGTAGGAAAAAACAAAGAGGAGGACCCACATGCAGAACTAAAAAAAAAGATGTGTTAAACAAAAAGTCAAAAGTAAAAAAAACAAGGCTTACATTTCGAAAAAGGAAAAACAAGGAGCCACGAGGAAAAACACAGGAAACACGAGAGGTCTGGCATGGGGAAAATGTAACAATGAACTGACATTCACCGAAAGAAACACAGAGACTAAGAGGCCCAGACTTCAGGGAGCGGCACAGTTCAGGTGGCCTGTCTGGAGGCAGAGCATCCAACAAGGACAGTTCAGGGGGGCGGCCAGGTGGGCGACCAGAATGGCAGGCCCGTTCAGGGGGGCAGCCAGGAGGAAGGCCGTAAGGACAGTTCAGGTGGCAGGATGAAATACACGACTAGAAACACGACAAGAACTACAACATAAATCAAGGAACACTAATGACACAGACAACTTAAGAATGTAACAAGAATAATACACATAAGAACATAGAGGGACACAAGGATACAAAATTACAAAATAACACAGGAAACACTAAAGACTAAACTAGGAGACATTAAGATAACACACAAGGGAAACAAGCAACACCAGGGAAGAAAGAGAAAAACTAAAAGAAGAAAATCTAACACTGAAAATATACAAAACCAAATAAGACTAAATCATGACATCTTTCTCAGAGTCAAACCAGTATGTTTGGATTCTGCCTGTTTGAAGGAGTCCTTTGACTTATTTATTACATTTAGATATGTTTAATAATATGCTACTGTACCACAGTATGCTGCATAGATGTTGGGCATTTATAGTCATATGTATCATGCCAACACCTACAAAAAAGCCTCATGGACTTATAATATTATTTATAAACTCAATAGGAAATCTGCCCATTAAAAAAAAAAATTACCTTTCCAGGGGTTCTCCTTGATGAACTTCTCCTAGGAGCTTCATCTCATACACAACAACTTTGGGCAGTTTACAGAAGAGACCTTAATGATGAAAAGGTTTTAAAATCCAAACTCAAAGGACTGTGGCGAATCCTTAGATATGCATGTTTAACCATGAAACAGTAAGTGGCCTTAACTCCAATGTTAATTTTCCAAACTAAACCAATATTTTCATGTACTTACTGTAGGCTCCTGCCCTGAACACATCGTGTATATGTGGCATATTCAGTGAAGAACTTTGTCTTTGGGCTGTTTGCATAATGCTTTAAATAAACAGAAAAATAAGGTGGACACAAATCCAGTGACGTGCAGTGAAGGGAAGGGGTCTGTTCTCTGTTCTCTGAATCTGAGAGCCAGATTCAAATTTTCTATATATTCAAAATGTCTCCATGCTTGATGGGGAAATCAGGCTACAGGCAAATAACCAGATTTAAATATTTTTATTAAGATGCAGATGACAACATGCATACTGTCGCCGTCTTTCTAACCACCCTTAACCTTAGCAACAGAAAAATATAATTCAGTGAACATTATATAAGTTGTCAAAACTGTGATAAAGAGAAAACTTCAATGCATGCATCAGTTCCTTGCAAAATTTCCAAGCAAAAAACTGAGACATGTGGCTGTAAAGTCCAGTTTTTTGTTGTAATAACAGATTTGGTTTCAAATGGAAACCACAAGGTTGGAAATTGTGTTTATATAATATAATATTGTTTCTTGGAATTGAAATAACTAAAACCATTTTCATTTAATGGTATAAATGAATATTGGGGTAAATTTGTCAAAAAATAAATAAACAAAAAACAGTTTAAAATCAAAAACAGGTTTAAGATGTCAAACTCTGCAACTGCCAAAGAACAAAGGAGGACTTGAACTCCCATGTTTGAAAATGATCTGCAAAATTTACAATCTTGTGTTGTTGTTGCACTTCTATCGTCACTATTGATCGTGACAATAATACAATAAAATAATTCATCCATACAGACTAAAATATTTTTGTGTGGGGCGCTGGTGACCTAGTGGTGGGTTTGCGCGACCCATGTACAGAGGTTGATGTCCTCGGACTGGGCGGCCGGGGTTTGGGTCCGACTTGTGGCTCCTTTCCTGCATGTTATTACCCGTTCTCTCTTCAATTTGCGACTCTATCCACTGTCCTGTCCCTCCAATTACGGCATGAAAGCCACACAAAAAAATGGTATTGTCGTGTAGAGGAGAGGTGGTCACCTGGACCAGGTGAGGTGTGTGTATGTGGGAGTGAGCAGGTGTGCAGCTGCTATAAAGGCAGAGTGACAGCTCGTAAATTGACTTGTTGTGCAGACAGTCATGAGGAACAAAAGCTGCCCTAAGCTCACCGTCTGCTTCCTGCTCGTGGCCGCTGTGTGCCTTAAAGCATCCACCTTAAAAAGGAGTATTTTTCTTATGAGAGCAGGGAGAAAGTGGACTGAGGCCAGACTGAACTGCAAGCTGAATAAGATTGACCTGATTCCGTTGAACAATGTGAGAAATTGGCTGGCTTCAAGGTTGGTGGAATTTCATGTCAAAAAAGTTTGGATCGGTGCACACAGAGACCCCGAGGTTCCCTCAGCCTGGAAGACCATAAGTCTTAGGTAAGTCGTACTGTTGGAAATTATCTTTATGCTGAGTCAATATCTTGAAAAAATGAAGTCAAATGCAGTTGCAAAGCCAATTCATGTGTTTTACCAGGAGTGGCGGAGATGAGACAATCTGGGCACCTAGTCATCCAGATGATGAAGACTGTGCACTTTTTAATGATGACACAGGACAGATAGAGGGCAGTGCATGCTCCACAGAGCTTCCTTTTCTCTGTCTTAAAGACAACCTGGTGCTGGTGAAGGAGAACAAGACATGGGAGGATGCACTGCAGCACTGCCATGACATGGGAAGCCAATGTGACAGCGGGGGGCTGTGTGGGTTCACCTTCGGACTCTTGACTCTAAGACACCGTGACCACGACTATGTCAGAGACAGGATCTACAATGCAGACACAGATGAGGTATGAGAGTGGCATTAGCTAACAGTAATCACATTTTAATTGTCTTTAGAACAAAATAACTTAATAGTTCTGGCTTGTGACATTTTAAAGGGATGCACTTTATTTCACAGTTTGTCACAGGAAGCATTTTATTAACCAAAGAGTCATGCCATGTGAATTTGAGATGTTAAGTTGAGACAAATTTGCATTCATTTAAAAAACAACTTTACTCGTCAGTTTAACTTATACTAAACCAGAGACCCTTTGCTCTGGGACGACAGGAGCACTGCTTCAAAAAATGTCATCTTAATTTAATTTAATTTAATCTACTTTATTTCAATTGAAACATTTTTGCCAGTTGAAAAACTTCACGTAAGGTTGAGAGGAAAAAGATTTAGTTATGAAACCATTAACCCTAACTTCTAGTTAAACTGATAATGAGTTATGTTACTATGACTAATAGTTTTTATGGTGTTAGATAATATGACAAGTTATTTGTTTTTTGACTGAGATTTTAAATGTATCGTTTAATGCTCAAATATTCAAATAATAAAAAAGGAGAAAGCTACATTTATAAATGGTCCCTCTAAGAGTCATCAAACTATCAGAGTCCATCAGAATACAAGTCACAGAGATAAAACTATTCATGTTTGCCTTGTGTGTCTCAGGTGTGGACGGGCCTGCGCTTCCTGGAAGGAAGCTGGTTTTGGCTCGATGGAGAGGAGGTGGAGGACGAGGAGAAGCTGCCTCGCTGTCCGTCCCAGAGGAAACACTGCGGGACAGTGTCCAAATTTGACACCAATAACTGGATCACCAGGGACTGCTCTGAAAAGAGAAACTTCATCTGCGTCAGAAGTGAAATCCTAAAGACAACTTGAAGTTTGATGGATAGACATCAAGATCAGAATTTAAAGCGTTCAATGTTTAATTGTTAAGGTCGGTTTCAACTTGGTTAACAGACTGACAATACTCCATATTCTTTTGTGATTATGTTTGATGTAATTTTAATATTTTTAACATAGAAACATTAGATGCTCAGGACTGTATCTTTATTGCTTATTGTAACCAAAGTGTGAGATAGAATATTACACAGAGAGAGTGAGGACGTCATTTACCTGTGTAATTTAATTAAAAACATGTTTTATGTATGGAGTTCAAACATTATAATCATTTAAAAACCTGTTACCATAACCGTTTTTACAAAGCTGCTTCATGTGCTTAATCGACAAACTGTGTGTACTTTAGGCGAGTTCTTTATATAAGAGCAGCCTAATAAAGGTTTTCCTCAGTTTGACTGAGACATTTCAGTTCCAAGTAAGCTAAAATTGACTGAATTTACTTGGAAAATACAATGGAAATGCTGATTCTTAAAAAGTTAA
Source organism: Tautogolabrus adspersus (assembly GCA_020745685.1). Classification (NCBI taxonomy): domain Eukaryota; kingdom Metazoa; phylum Chordata; class Actinopteri; order Labriformes; family Labridae; genus Tautogolabrus; species Tautogolabrus adspersus. Next base: position 20,349,242 of record CM036542.1, on the reverse strand, counting down.
AACCTCTGTAAATACTAACGAACTTTGTTTCATTCTCTATAGGCTATTTGAATAACCAGCAGCACTAGTTCTTTAAATGCACTGATTGTAGGAACTGCATTTTTTGTGTGTCTTTTGAGTCTAATAAAATGAAACGTATAGACCTAGTGTGAATAAAGGAGCCTTTCAGGGGTTTTAAGAATTTAATATGAATACAATTCTGCGCAGTGTACATTTCTCAGAAAATAGGCAGCCGCACTTGAATTTACTTCCTTTGACATGGTATGGAAATTGAATGACTGAAGTTTAAAACTTTTCACCAGTAGCCTAATGGCATCCCTTTTGTTATGAATTAAATAATAGGTCACTGTATCTTATATAGCGTGATATAATTCAGATTGAGACAATTTAAAATGAACATAATTGCTTCCTGAATGCACCACAGAGTACAGAATTGAAGAAGGCTTCACACTACCAAAACAAACCTCTCCTATCGTAGGCCTTATCTACAAATTGTCTGTACCACCATGTTTTATATAAAGTTAAAAAAGAAACGAAGATAAAAGTACTTATCCCAGACCTTAAAATAAAACAGTCTTGACACACCCTACTAGGACTTGTAATGTGCCTTATATGGACTGTATGGTAAACACATAGGGTAGGCAACACTCGTTAGTGGCATGTTAACATGTGCAGTTATAGCATAATATTTACAGTCTATTAGAGTTATAGGTATAGATCAGAGACTGTAATATAGATGCGTCCAAACTGCCGGAATACAAGAAGAAGAAAATGTTCAGTTCCTACCGGTGATTTCGTCGGAGGCATTTGTGAGTAACGCCAACTCAACTTCCGGTCGTCATTCAACCAGAGAGTAGCACGACCGTCTGCCTTTTCTCAGATCTTCTTAAAAACAGTAAGTGCTTACTCAGAAATGTTCTACTTTTCTTTCATGTGGTTGACAAACTAAATTAAGTAAATCTAGTTTTATGATTGAGATAAAACAATATCAAAGCTTTCCTGGCTGTTTAAAAAGCGAGTCCACACCGAGTGACAGGTTGTAGCATCTCTAGCTAGCTAATGTACACTTAATTAATGTTCTTGTTGAAAAAGCCTCTCACGACGATATGGCTTTTAAAACAATTAAACATTGGACATGATGGTGACAGCATTACTATTGCAGCTGTAAATGGTGTAATTCAGCCTATCTTACCGATGTAGCTCCACTATGCAGCAATGAGCAAATGTAAAATATATGAACTTAAAAGCACTAAATGTGTCTCCTGATAAATGCTGGAACATGAACACAAATGTACTAATTATTAGACAATATATAGATTCAACCAGCAACACATTTAGACAATAGATACATTAGTTAAGGTTGAGGTTTTGCTGCTTTTCTCTGTTTTTATAGAATTGTTACATTTATAGTGTTTTGTGACAGAATGAAACATGGTTTTTCATTAGCCAATGAGAAATGTGGACATACAGCCCTGGAGAGCACTGCAAAACGATGTTTTCACTCGTTCCATTAGTCATAGATTTTTGTTTGAGTAACATGAATATTTTTGTTTATTGTATATCACAGTTCGCCCAATTTTGCCATTTAAAAAAAAGAAAAGACAACTGTTAAAGATAACCAACAGACTGTATAACGCAACAAAATGAATAGTTTATATTCATGTTAGAACAACAGAATACTAATGTTTGACCTTAAGAAGAGTTCAGATATCTTCACTTGGTGGAATAACTTTGATTTTTAGTCACAGCTCTCATGTGTCTTCGCATGCTCTCCACCACTCTCTCATACTTATCTTGGGTCTTGCCATGTTTGGTGCAAAAAAAATCAAGCAGTTCGACTTAAGTAGAATGAGGTGTTTCTGTATTGAAATTTAACAGACACTGGAACAGAAAGGTTCCCATGCATGTAGAGATGCTGATTTTAGGGAAGTTGGCGTGGTTGTCTACATTTTTCACGAGCTGTGTATAGAAGTGTTAAGTGTCAAAATGGGTCATTATGATAATAATTAGTTTGGCATGTTGTATCAGTGGTCTGTAAAGTTCTGTGTTATTTATCTGTTTCCCTGCAGGAATCTTTCTCTGTGACCTGACATCATGACGCTGTTTCATTTCGGGAACTGCTTTGCTCTGGCCTATTTTCCTTACTTTATAACATACAAGTGCAGCGGCCTGTAAGTGTCTGTCTGAATCATGATGTATCTCCAGTATGGGTTGTTAATGATGTTTGACTGTGAGATATCCATCAGCCAATCTAAACTAGTGAAGAGTAGTTGGAATAAACCAAAAACTGTTTTAGCTGAGTTTTATACCATTGTTTATACAGACATGTTTCTTTTGTACTCCTGCTGTACTAACATATGTTGAGAGATTAAGAAGTCGGTCAATAATCTGCTTAGTAATGGACGAGGTTTGAGAGGGGGTCTGCATAATCCTCTCAGAACTGTGAAGTGTGCACTTTAAGGGAGTCACACTTTTGCTTTACTACAAAATATTTGTTTCTGTTATTGCATCCGAGACGTAAAGAATGACCCGTCATACGGCCGGTTTCTGTTCAGACTGCCTTGTTTTATTATAACTTGCAACATGTTGTGCTCTGTGCTTCCTTATTTGAAAGTCCTGTCGTTAAAATGTTTGTGTGTTCATTCTTTAGCTCAGAGTACAATGCCTTCTGGAGATGTGTCCAGGCTGGAGCAACATACTTGTTTGTTCAGCTCTGTAAGGTGAGAGAGTTTTCTGCTGGTTAAAAAATCTGTCATCATTTTGAAGCTCAGTGCTTCCTAAAACTTATTTACAATGATCATGTTAATGGGAAATCAAGTCTTTTAACCCCGCGAATAATGTCTGACCTTCAGAGATGTTACTCGTCTTGGGGAATAGGTCGTAAGTTAACATTTTTCTTTCACCACTTCAATGCAGGTTTAGTAAACAGGGTTTTCTTTTCTGTGTTTCAGATGCTGTTCCTGGCTACTTTCTTCCCCACATGGGAAGTAGGAGCAGGTGTTTATGATTTTGTAGGGGTGAGTGTTCAATCTTCATTACAGCGACAACATGATATGGAAAGATCAGTGTTTCCCCACACTTTCAGATTTGAACTGTTATAAATGGAAAAACAAAAGAAGCAAATAAAATACTTCTTGAGCCGAGGAGGTTTTTAAAGTGTGTATTTGTTGTCCAGGAATTTATGAAAGCAACAGTGGACCTGGCAGACTTGTTGGGCCTCCATCTTGTGATGTCTCGTAATGCTGGTAAAGGAGAGTACAAGATCATGGTGGCTGCTATGGGCTGGGCGACAGCAGAACTTGTGATGTCCAGGTAAGCAGTGTTCCTGCAGATGAAACATTATGTTTAGTTTAAGGGCACACTCACACTTGGCAAAGTTGCTCAGTACCGTGCTGAAGCACAATTGCCCCCCGCCCCCTCTCATTTCCCCCTTGGCCTGAACTCACACTGCTCCAGGACTAACCGGGCCTGAGCTCTTGTACAAAATGTCATAAAACAACACATGCATGGCTTTACGTAATCATGACGCATGCTTAGTTTACAACACAGGCACACAAAAAAAAGGGAAGCGTAGTCGAGTCCACCTCTGCACATCGGAGAACAACACAGAGACTATGACTGCATTTACTGACTTTGTGGCTTATATTGAGTCATTTTAGTCCGATACATCCATAACACTCCGGGATTTCTCGATAGTTGAAGGCTAGAATCGATTATAGGCTACTTCATCTCCACGCTACATTACTGTGCTTGTGCTCATGCATTAATAACTGTACTGTGTCGCAGGGTTATAATAGTTTTGGATTTTTCATTAGTTTTTATTTTTATTTCGTTTTGACTTTTTGTTTTCAATTTCAGTTTAGTTTTAATTAGTTTTGAGTGCTGGTTTGTTAGTTAAGTTTAGTTTTTATTTTGTGAAAATGATTAGTTTTAGTTTAGTTTTTATTAGTTTTAGTGTTAGTTTTAGTTTTTACATGATGCGGGACTTGTAAGGTTTAGACCCTAAAGGGCCAGACAGAGTATTGTGAAATAAACAACTCCAAACATGACATCATTTAAAAATGTATTCAAATGAATTTAAAAAGATTAACAGTCACAACAATCCACAAAAGACAAACAATAATGGATATGTCTCAGTCACTGTGCTTGTCTCATTAATCAGAGAAAAAACAACTGGGCACAATAACAGAACATTACCCTTAACAATCATGTTTGTTCCTCTCACTTGTGCTGTTCCTGTGAGTTTACCAACCAGAAGCTATTTTGTCTCCGTTGAAAGCATCGCGCTGCGGACATCCCGGCGGACCCCCGTAGTATCATGGGCCTGGGATTAGCTCCTGTATCAGGGGAGGGGGGCTGGGCATCCATCCTTACCTTGTCGATGTAAGCTAGGTTCGCCGTTTTGTGTATGCTTCTTAAATGAACTTTAAGATTAGTGAGGCTTCCCCTTGAGATACATTCCACGTAATGTTTCACCTTCAACTACCAGACATTTGCTTTTGTCTAATATTCAAAGTAATCCCAAATCACACTCCGCCGTTTCCTCCCCACTTTTACCGACGCCGCCATGATGCCAAATAAAGTTAGATTGTAAACAGACGCGTTGTTGTGTCACGTGCTGCCGTGCTGCTAGAGAACCCCCCCCCCCCCAAAAAAAAGGCATGATCGACGAGATTTTCAACTGAAAATACTAGGCATACTGATTTAAAAAATTGTAAAGACGAAAACTAAGGGCATTTTGGCTATTAATTTATTTTATTTTAGTTAGTTTTGTAAACACACAATGCAGTTTTAGTTAGTTATCGTTTTTAGGAAAAGTCTCGTTTTTATTTTAGTTTCAGTTAACGAAAATTATTTTGACATTTTAGTTTTAGTTTTTTCGTTAGTTTTCGTTAACGATTATAACCTTGCTGTGTCGAAGCACACCTCTTCCAACCATGCCAGGGCAAAGGAAGTGTACCATGCTTAAGCACGGTTCGGATCATCACACTAGTCAAATGAAATGGACTTTAGGGGTCAAGCGTGCTTGGGCACGGTACAGATTGCCTAGTGTGAGTGCGCCCCAACAAATCACTGATTCACTAAACCTCACAGTTTGAGTCCTGTTTTGTTTCTTCAGGTGTCTTCCTCTGTGGGTGGGAGCCAGAGGGATTGAGTTTGACTGGAAATACATTCAGATGAGCTTTGACTCCAACATTAGTTTGGTGAGTATCTGTCCTCTTCTGCTGTTTCACTGCTTCACTCCATCTAACCTCACGTTTCACATCTACTGAAATTAGAACCATAAGACGATCATTTCTGGTCTGTGGTTCAGATATATGTCTAAATATTGTCGTCCTGTCTTTCCGTACCTCTGTGAGTGCTTTGAAGTACGAGACTGGAGTGTGTAAAGCCATAAATTAAAGTTAGTATTTCTATCTTTGTAGGTCCATTATATCGCCATGGCAGCAGTAGTGTGGATGTTCACCCGATACGACCTTCCCAAGAGCTTCAGACTTCCTGTCACTGTGCTGCTGGCTCTGTGTGTCTACAAGTCCTTCTTAATGGAGTGAGTCTGACACGCGGTTACACAGACACACACACACACACACTAAACATGAACATAGACGCTTTCATGCTAATACAGGTATCCTGATTGTTCGGAGTCAAACAAATAAAGACGATAAAACATGCCAGTAACTGAACTTTGAGAAGTTCACCATGGTGGATTTTGTTGAAGGAGAATAGTTTTTGTTCCATTACGTAGGTACAAAGCAAGATGAGGGACGGTGTAGGTTCCTGATCTGCTCGGGTGTTCACATCTGCTCAGGGTCCTCCGTCTGTTAGTGACGTATCACAATATGATTGACTGTACGTTGATGATGATATAGCACATTGTGATTGGCTGTTTGCAGGAGAGTTTACAGATGTAGTTTTCGCCGGTCTTCAGATGGAGAATGGATGAATTCTATGAATCTATGGAGAATTTTCACCACGAAATACAAGAGCAGTCAGAACTGGTTGAAACTGTCGTGTTTTGAACACAACATGAAGTTTGAGCACATAGTACACATTTGATGTTAAACATGGTACACGAGGCTTACTGTCTGTTACCTGTAGGTAACATTGAATATTGGCATGTAAATATGTTCAGACAGGGACTCTCATCAATCGTGTAACATTCAAGGCAGTTTGGACGCTGTGTGTTTGAGTTCTTCCTCTTTCGTAAGGAGACATTGATCTCTCTCCCCGACTTGCTGACGTACAGCCAATCACAATGTACTACATCATCGTACAAACACAGGCGAAGGACCCCGAGCAGATCTGACCACCCGAGCACATCTGGTACCTACAACAGCACCAATGAAAAAGCTTACGTCTGCTCACTTACTTCATGCTAAAAAAATAAATAAATACTCAATATTAAGATTCTACTTGTGATACCATGAGATGAATGTTTAAAAAAAAAAAAAAACAGAAACCACACCCATAAAGTCTTTGGTGAAGTGAACCATGTGTTAGTGAACCTGCATATCCTGCATTAGTGTCAGTTTTGCTCTAAATGGGACCATTGTTTCCAAAGTGGCCGCTGTGTTAAAAACAGAGGCAGACCAGAGGTGTAAATGTCCTGCCTTGAACGAGAATATGTTAGAGGCAGGTGATTAGCCTCTTTATCCACTGAGTTATACTGGTTCTAGATCTGCATTTAAGTCCACTGCTCTGCTACCCTGCTTTACTTAACTCTCCAGTCCCCAACACATGCTTAGATAAGATCTCATCAGCGCTTTACAAGGTAAATTACATTTGTAGTGGAACAGTATATATTGCCTTTTACCTGCTAAGCTCAGCTGACCACATCATGGATCTTATAGTTTGAGGACAGACATGAGAGTGCTTTTAGTCTTTTCATTACACTTTCTACAGGTGTGTATTTTGTGTGTCTGTGTATAAGAGGAAAGTGTATTTTAAAGGGGCAAACTTCTAATTTAGGGACAAGTCACTTCATCCAGGGTTGACCAACAATGTGGCTGCACTTCACTTAGTAAACCACAGGGGGGCACTAGTTACATGAGTGAAAATAATCAATAACCTCTGGCTGCAGCACGTGGAATTGGGCGGTGTCAGATATGGTAAGACTGGCACCATCTGTTAGATGAGCACAAGAGGAAGTTACACATATGAACCTGTTCTTCTGGGAGCTTTTTTATTGAGCGCAGAAAAGACAATAATAAACCTGTTATAACATTTCAAAAATAAATACATTTCATGGCCTAGTGTGGTCATTTAGTTCATTATTATGAAGTCATCATTGTTATGTTCCTGTGTAATCAGAAAAAACATGTATCCTGCATTAACAAAGGATGAGTACATTTTATAAACAGGCTGACTTTATTTAGAAGCAAGCAAAGAGACTGAGTAAGTTTCTGATGAAACTTTACGCTCACCATTTGATGAAATGGACAGTGTTCATCTGTGACAATTCAAGCTGAGAGACGTATCTTTAAATAAACTCACACTGTATCTGTCACCCTGACCGATGTGTGAACAGTTCAGTGTTGTCCTGTAACATAGTCGTTAACTTATTCCTCCGTGTTTTGTCTGCAGGTTGTTTGTCCACGTCTTCCTGCTGGGCAGCTGGACCGTACTGCTGGTGAAAGCTGTGCTGACCGGTGCCATCTCTCTCTGCTCACTGTTTCTCTTTGTCACTCTGGTCCACAGCAACTAAGTAACACTCAGCACCCTGAAATAATCCTGCATACGTCTCTTTGGTCCAGACTGAACCCGGGTTTGTCATAAACTGACTCCTGAGGTATTTTGAGTCTTTATACAACTTCCCAACACCAAAGACTCGTGCTTGTTTATGTTTGGTATTTGGACTGGTAAACATACCAGTCTAACCAACAAGCTACCAACTCCTGAACCAACCAGTTTGTCTGGTTTGTTGTGTCTGTACTCAGAGAAGCTGTGACACCCAAGCGTCAGTATGATCAGCCTGTTTAAGCTGTGATGTTTTTTAGGAGTGGATTTTATATCAGTAGGACCACAAATGAACTGAGACTTCATGAATAACTTAATTCTTTTCTATGTTGTCTAATGAGCCAGCGGAGGTGATTAGATTAAAAAGAACATTTATTAGAGATCAATAACAGCGATACTTCCTTTATAGTAAACTGTTTCCACAAATGTATCCGTTTATTTATATCAAACAGGAAGTTATTAACAAGTAGTTCAAAAATGACTGAAGCAAGATTTTTATTATTATTGAAGAAATATAAAAAATTCCTGAGTGCGGCCCTCATTAGGATAATACTGAGATCCTCTCTGCATTAAAACTACAACATGTGGAGTCCTAAGCATCTGTGATTTTGATGTTTGATTAATAAATATGTTTTTGTCTAATCTCAGTCCCAGAGCTTTTATTGTTCAGGCCATGTGGTGTCTAACTGTTGCTGTAAATCATCAATCAATCTTTATTTGTGTAACGTCAATTCATAACAAATGTTATCTGGAGACAAAAGAGCAGGTACAAGTCTTTACTCTTTGTTATATTATGTTAAAAGCTAACATATTTATATTATAAACAAATCCAATCAATCAGGTCAATTGTAAAATGTCTTCTTGATGGTGGAAGGTTTTCTTCCATCTAAACCTTTTTGAAGCTGCTTTCTTGTGATGAATGTAACTGTTCATTCATGATTCCTAACATTCACCACAATGCTACATTTATTTGGATCTAACCTCTTGGTTTTTTATTTATTTTTCTTTGCATCTACTTATTAATTACTACTTAATTCAGTGACATCCTGACATGGCCAACATGGTATTGTCAAACTATTTTTATCCCACATGACATACTGTACCTCGATGTTATCTTACATTTGTATAATAATGGCATGAAAGGTGGAAGTCTTAAAAGCAAAAAGATTTAGTTTTTATGTTTTATTTTGAGCTGATCCCGGGGGTCACCAATGAGAATTCCATTTTCTAAAGGTTATGTTAAAGTCATTTTCCCTCACTGCACTCCAGTTAGTCTTTGCCATTAACTGATGGGTTGCTCAGAGTTGTCACCGGCACTTCTCCTTTCCTCACAGAGAGGCACTAAAATGTTCAGCAGAAAGATTTGGAGATAAAGAAAATAACAAAATATCCAGAAATGGACTGGTCTCCTTGAGGACGAGAGGAGAAGACAATGGAAACAGATAAGTGTCAAACAATATCAAGTGAAGCAATGGGGCAAGCAAATTACGTCAGTGTTTAGTTCAAGGACTTATTCATGTCCTGGCATCAGAATCTATTCTCTTTTCACTAAACAGCTTCAATCACACACAAATCGACACAAAGCAATACCAAAGTCAGCCCAAATAAGAGTAAGACTAGTAAGAGTCTGCCTTTTCTTTTGAGCCCTTTTAAACAAAGTGCTTAAAGTATCCTAATACATGCAAGTATAGGCCTATGCAAAGCAGCCAGGTGTCAGGTATCAAACTCTGTGAACCTTTCTGTAAACTTTGATACTGTAATGTCAATCTTTAGTAATCATTTGAAGACACGGATCATTTTCTGAACTTTTTTAAAATGTATTTTTGCTCCCATCAAAAAACTTCTAATGATCTTTTTGTTATGTAATATTTAGCACCGCTCAGGAGAAAGGTATGTGCTACATTCATGTCGTTCTTCTTTTGTGGGAAACTAGCCAACTTGTAGGCTACTCTAAGTAGGCTTCATTGTGGTCCACTATTATAAAACGGTTTTGGAAAAAGAAAATCCAACATTATTCTGAACATCAAATGATACTTTAATGTTAGATCTTATATTTTAAAGCTCAAGTCTCAGTTTCACTGTCTTGTTTGGTCTTTATTGTCGTGAAGTTGCAGTTTTCCAACGTATTTGAACGCCGCAGAAGTGCGACCTCTTCGTGTTTGCAGGCTGAATGGCACTTTGATTTAATAATCCTCGAAACATCATGTCTTCTGATGAGATGTATCGGTTGTACCATGGACTTCTGCTTCCCAAAGAGACTCACTCCTTGGAAAGTTTAAAGTTTGCGCAGGAATTTACGTTTAAAGACGATGACGTCGTGGCTGTCGTGTATCCAAAGTCGGGTGGGTTTGGTTCACTTTCAAGTAGCTTAGTGATTAAAAAACGGTGCTGATTTTAGTTTTAACTTGGTTCCTGCTTTTCTGTTCTGGTACCCTGCCTGCTGCCTGTCTGTCTGTCTGTCGGTGTTGTGCCAGCAAAGTTGCAGAGATGTGTTTCTGCTTCCTTCTTTACAGAGTGTCTGACAGCTCAATAGAGGCTAATATTAAGTCATGTTGTCTCAAATAAACACATGAATCTGCTAAGTAACCATACTTCTCATCATAACTCCAGAACTTGCCTGAGAATAATTTTATATATATATGGATCATCCAATATCGTAGTAATCCGGTGAAAGTTGTCCCTGCAGACAGACAGCTACTTGCAAACAGGAACTGCTTATTGCAAATTCGGCTCACCTTTAATTATGCCATGTTGCCAAAATGTAAACTTAATTTGGGGAAACACCAGGCTCATGTATTATTATTATTAAGGGCTTCAGCTGTTTTAGTTTTGTCTGAGATGGCAACCTAAGAGTCAGACTTTGTTGCTGTATCTCTGTGTTGGTAGCTTGTCCTATTGCAATAATAGTAATTATTACTGCTGATATTACTAACAGCTGCTTTACACCTCTCAGGGACAGTCTGGATGCAGGAAATCCTCCCTCTGGTGCTCAATGGAGGAGATCTGACCCCGATACAAACCATTCCTAACTGGGACAGGGTCCCCTGGCTGGAGGAGAAACAATTAGAATTGGTTGTAGATAAGATGGCTTCTCCACGGGCAATGGTCTCACATTTTCCTTACCACCTCATGCCCCCCTCATTCCACACCTCTAAAGCCAAGGTAACTGGGCAGAGTCTTAACTTACTGGTTCATATATCATCCGAGAGGAAGTTCTTTATTTTGAAAAAATAGTTTATCAGAGGAGTTCCTTGGATTTTTTATTTCATTTTAAGCAGACTCATCAAATTAGTCTCTTCTGTCTTTTTGCTGTAGGTGATCTACGTGATGAGGAACCCCAAAGACGTCTTGGTGTCTTCGTATTTCTTTCATCAAATGGCTGGATTCCTTCCAGATCCAGGAACATTTGATGAGTTCATAAACACATTCCTGGAGGGAAGAGGTCAGAAGCCTCATCCCACCTAAATGAAATACTCTGACAAATGTAAAAATATAGAAGCAGTAGAATATTGTAGGGCTGGCCATTTATCAATATATTTTCTGCTTTGGATTTTAGTGATTATGATATGTAGATAATCAAGATAAAATGATCAGCTTTGCTACGTTCGTCCTGCTCTCCACTTAATGACATCTGGTTTGATCGGCCAGAATCATGTGGACGAGCACTTTCAGAAAGGCTGTTGTTGGTTTAGTTCAGCTCAAGCTTTGATGACAAGTTATCCTGCCTTGATCTCAATATTAACACAATTATCTAAATTCAAATTCTAACCACAATCAACCTCCCCCAATTTATTTTAGTCGTTGCCATTTCCAACGTAGAGAAGTGGTTGAATTCATACAGTTTGATATTGTCCGTGTTTTCTGCAGTGCTGTTTGGAAAATGGACCGACCATTTGAAGAGCTGGAAACACTCCGAACTGGGAGACAGAATCATGTTCATCACATATGAAGAAATGGTTGAGGTAAAACACACTAGCTGCTGGTTGAAAATGCTCTAGTTTGTTCAGATATTTGGAAGCTGCTTCAGATCCTAGCCTTCCTATTGGCTGATTGAACAGCCCATTGTAATGTCCTTTTCTGAGCTGCTGTCACACAGTCATATTTATCCCTGTCCAGTGCTCCCTCTGTAAGCTCTTTATGGAGCAGGATTCTGACAGTTACTGTAAAAAACACAGTTCATGTCAAACATGGTCTTATGAGGAACTTTGATGTGCTTATATACTATGCACTATTATTTTTAAAGAGCCATGCCACACATCACAGTTGTATGACTATAAGACCTCAATGAATCTTAATACGGTTAGTATCTTATTCATATCTTAATACATATAAAATCATTAAAAAAAGACAACATGAGGACTACTAATGTTGAAAAAAATCAAATAAACATAGCACTGGTTCTAAAATAAAAAGTCTCAGTTAGCTAAAACTCAAAGGCATCAGATCAGGTTGTATCATAAGCAACATGTTTGAAGTTCTTCAGAGTAAGACCATCATATAAAGACAGACACCTTTTGCTTCACTCTATTGAAAGAACATTTTTGCCTCCTGAAGGACCTTCCGGCAGCTCTCAGGAGGATGTCAGGTTTCCTGGGTCGGGATCTGAGTGAGGAAACCATCCAGAAGATATCACAGCATTGTTCCTTTAAGACCATGAAGACCAACATCATGTCCAACTTCTCCCTGGTTCCCAAGAAGTACCTGGACAATGACAAATCTCCATTCCTAAGAAAAGGTATGGCCCCAAGGTCCTTTTGTCACCCTGCTTTGAATTACATTACTAGGAAGCAATATCAACCTTCTTGAAGCTGATCAGTTCAGTACCACCTGGTTAACCTCTTGATAACCCTTAGTTATCAAGAGTTAGACACAAGCAGATATTAATATGATAGTTCTACTAAACTGTTAATTGAGGATACATTTTTTGTCTTTAGAAAGTGAATCAATAGGCTTTACAGAAAAGACAAAAAGGGAACAGTCAGGTGAATGAAAGGGGGGGGGGGGGGGTATATTTTTTAAAAAGCAAGAACCGAGATATAAATACATTCTGTTTTTTTAGCCTCCTTATTAATTTTTCCAGTCATTACAGCTCCTTATAGCAGTTGGTAAACGTACATCTAAACACATAGAGCGAGGGAGAACTGACTTTACACTACAAGTATAAATATGATATCTATCCATAAAAATTCATGGTTAATAGTATCTGAATTTTAAATTATAAGTTGTCCATACATTATATTGTTTATGTGAGTGTCATGGTGTGTTTGTGTGTTAGGTGTTGTTGGAGACTGGAAAAACCATTTCAGCTCAGAACAGCTGGCCAGATTCAAGTCAGTCATTCACAAAGAGCTGGAGGATGAGAGCTTCACTCTGCCCTGGAGTCTGGACTAAACAACACACAGACGTTGGTGCAAATTAGTTTTGATAAGTATTGTTTGATTTTGGAATTCCCTTCTTAGTTTGTAACTACTACTAATGATTGCTTTGTAAAATAATTGTGGTACTGATTTTATGTGTTCTCATTCTTGTGCTCACTGGAAGAAATCATTTTAAAATTGAATCCAAACATCCACTTCAACTTGGATAGAATTGAATTGAAGTTATTATTTTCAAACATGTAAAAAAGGGAAGAAAACGAGTTACTTTAATTTACACAGTGGGAAGAAGTCTAAAATTATTTAATCCCACCTCTTCATTAATCATCACTCATCCTGTCAGTCTCTTATTTAAATACATAAACAGTCAAAACCTACTCATTATTCCTCTCAACTGTCTAAATGTATGTTCAATCCTACAATCCTCAATATCAACATATAAACTCATAAATGTTACACTAATCTGAGTATAAAGAAGTGATGTTTGGACATATACAAATGTAAAGTTTACAACATATACTTCAGGATAAAGTGATGCGTAGATCAGTGGTCAAGGCCACTCTGATCTCGTCTGTTGGAAACACAAAGTTGTGAAGCGACTCGACTGACTGGCTGAAGGAAACAGACATATATACAAAAATACACACAAAAATAAAAACAGACTTTTACAAATAAAAGGTTTCAATAAATGAATCAAAGGGACGGTGTATTACTCATCCATATTTGACCTTCTTTTTCTTTCTGTGCTTCTGTTTGACTTCAGTCATTTGATTAATGATTCAAATTTTGTATTAATAGTTTTATTATTGAAGCATTTGACTAAATATGACTGTTGGGTATCACCATCTGTGTACACTCTGCAGCATTCAGAAGCTTTAATCATTCATTGTGCCATTCATACCTGAACAGTATCAAACCATTAAACCTGAGGCCAATAACACAGGCACAGTAACATGATTCATATAAGTTGCATTACACTGCAGTAGTCCAGCAGCTGTTTTTTTTTTTCAGTTTTGAAGAGAGCAGGTCAGAGTCAGTCCCTTTTGAGACCTGCTGAGAAACAAAGGTTAGCTCTGTTGCTCACTGCTAAGCTTGAACTGTCTGGACAACGGACAGGGGTTCAGTTTTCCATTAGGCAGAGATATGAGAGTATTGAGCAATTTAATCTCGCTTTTCACTGCACAGGCATTTGAGTTCCTTTGTTAGTTTGGCTTTGCTCGCACGGCAGCTGAAAAGCAAATACTAGAAAAATGTTTCTTTTTTCTGCAGACAAGCTCAGACCAGTCGAGCAATGCTCACAATCTGCAGGTATGAAGCAGTTAGAGTTAAAGAGGAAGGTGTTTATGGACAAAATAGAAGCTAGAAGTCCACTATCCTGTTCTCTGTCATCTGTGTGATGTGAATACAAGCAGTTATTCTGCATTGACAATAAAACATAAATAAGAAGCGTAAATAGAGTTTACATAAAGATTTACAAAAAAGACTTTAACTTAAAGTCAAGAAAATGAAGCTAAAGCCATTACGATATGATACAATACACTTTGTTGTCCCCTTGGGGAAATTTGTCTTGGACTCAAATTTCTGCCAAACATTCAGCTGCTTCTACTTGAATCATAAATACAAATGGAGAAACAGGTCCAAACATAAACAGAAAGTCACATACCAATGCAAAACAGCACAACATAGATTGCAGATAACCCATATTGCACAGGATCTGCAAAAACACAGCATGCCAGATAAGATAACAAAAGGTATATAAAAACACATAGGAACACCATGAAGCCATTGCACAACACACAAGCTTAGCTGCATGTTAACCTTCTAGTCCTAAATGTTCCTATACAGTACAGGCTTTAAAGCAGAGACAATGCAAACTATTGCTTAGAGAGTTTCTTTTCTTTTTGTAAGAGAAAAAAAAAACATACCAGGAGACTAAATGCCAACATGTCCAGATGTGCCTTCACGCTGCATACAACATACACACAGACACGCACACACACATGAACACATATACATTCAGAAAGTCTGTGTCCTGCTGATCTCATATGTCATTTTTAAATGTGAATTATAAAAAGCATTACTCCACTTACGCTGAAGTTGAAATGTTGCAGTAGTTCACGACCAGTAGATGGCAGCAAAGATCTCTATTTTTGCAAAAGCTGTTCAATCTTATGAGCCAATCCCACACAACATACTAATACAGCCACTTTATGAAGTACTCAGTATAACCACAGGCTCTCTAGGTAAAGAAACCAGTTTGTGGTGCGGCCATTTGAAACTTGATCCGTCTATGGTTTAATTTACATGTTTATAAAAGAAATGTTGTCATGCACGATACAGTTTACCTGATGTGACCCTGACCACAGCCTGATATTCTCATATCCTAATGTTTTACCATGAACATTAAGAATTAAGTCACAGCGTTACGAGTGCTCACTATTGATGGAGGATATGTTACATGTTTAGTTTAACCATCCTGTTGTTTTTTCTTACTTTTAATTACTGCTGACTTAAACTTTTTTTTGGTGAGAGTGACAACACTTACTATGACGCTAAATAAAATAATACCACCATAACTCTACAAGCATTTGTTTGTTTCATTACTTTGTGATGCGTATTACCAGTCTTTGACTTTAACCCTTCAGCTAAAGTTGTATTATTTAATGTCATTCAAAACTCTGCTCACTTAAGAAAAAACACTCAATGAAAAAAATAACTACTCAAATATTTACATCTTTTAAATACATGTTTATCATGTTTACACTGTTTACCCAACAGTTATTACAAACTCCATGTCCATGACCTACAGGACTTATAAGAGACTACTTAACTTTATCACCAGACTTTTCCTTGAATATATGTTTTTGAAATTCATACAAATACTTGTGGAAATTAACCAGATTCTCCCTCACATCATTTCATTGCTCTCAAGAACCCACAAACTTCTTCATTCATACATTCATTCTGTGTCGTGATTGCTGAACCTAAAACTTCTTAAAGGATTTTGTAATAACTTTTATAACATCTAGTGCATGCCAGCACGTTTTTCTTTTGTTTACCTGTTTGCATAAATGATCAAATTGGATGTTTGATTCAATCAGAAGATTTACTGAAGACAGTAATGTTACAGTGCAGTGACATACTGTAGTGTCACAAGCATGCACCAATGTATTGAATTTTAGTTCATGAGCTGTTACTGTCATCAGTTATATGGATTCAACATAACAGATTGAAAAATTAACTATTGCACAGTTAAATCATGAATTTGCATGTGTGTTGAAAACTCCTGGGTCAGAGATTTGTAGTGAAAAACACCAGCCATGCTCTCTCATAACATTCTGACTGACTCCTGCTGACTCGTGAAATTTACCAAAAAAAATCTAATATCAATAGTATGACTACAACCACGAATAAAGTACAAGTGTTAATGCACCTTCATCGTTGTCTTTAAGTTTCACACTTTTATTTGGTTAAATATTGTACATGTGGTGTAGAATAGCTCCTGCATGTGTGTGTGTTGGTGTATCCCTCCCATCCTCCCGTCTCACCATCCCCCTGAGTTCTGACACTACTTCAATTACTCGGTGGCCTTTTGTGCCCAGGGAGGGTTTCTGTGTGGTGTGTTTGAGTGTGTGTATCTGTTGAGGCAGACGATGTGGTGCCTGCTCCAGGACACCCACCTCGCTGCCGCCTTGTGCCCACTAGTCCTGCCCTGGGCTGCCCACAGGATGCTGTCCTGCTTTGATGCCCTCTTCTCATCAACAGACCGTAGACACTCACACAAGATAGTCAATAACTCTGCAGAAGATCCTGTAATCTGTCTGAAGTCTGTCAAACGTAGTCAGCCAAGTCTTCATAAGAACCTTCACTTCCTTTTTCCGCAGGCAATGCCTACATTTATCCGATGAAGCTTCAGACAGCCAAATGTTTTTCATCAGTTTCAATGTTTGGAATAGTCTGCTGAGATCTTCTATCAAATGAAGCTTGGTATCATTTCTTTCAATTAGCCTATCAAGAAACCAGTGAAACAGTGTTTGGAGGATGCTGCTTTGAACATCTGGATCCAGATAAACATTCGAAAACGCGTAGGGCTAGACATGCAAGTGTGCACAAGGACTTCTATTAACCACAATGTCTGAGAAAGTCAGCTCCAAACTGGCATCAACTGGGGGATTGTTTGTAAAATAATATGTTGTATATGTGGAGCTACCGCCATCTGGTTAGCTACTGAGTTTAGCTTAGCACAAGGAACTAAAACGAGGGGGAAACAGCAAGCCAGACTCTCTAAAAAAGTAACAAAATACTCACTTGTGAGATTAAAGTGATTAAAGTGATTAATCAGAAGTTTGCTGTTTAATGGAGTGTTGTAATATTTCTTGTCCGGGACTCGGGAGTAGTAACTTTATAGAGTATCTGCTGGCGAAGTGTTCTGTACATGACTTGTTGCAAGCAGCCAACTGTAATTTCTACTCTTTGTGTTAACAAATCAGATTTAATGTTTTCATTGATTCTTAATGTTGTTGTTGATGGACAGATCTACGCTAGCATTTTTGTCAATATCAGACAATATCAGTAAATAAGGCTAAGCTAACTGGTTGTGACTAATAGCTAGATATTTACTGTGCAGACAAAAATGTGTCTGAACAAACACTAGTTTGTATAAGAAGATGACCAACTTGACAGCTCCTGAAAACAAGGGCAAAAACATTTGGAGCTTCCCCCGCTGACTGGCTGCAGTATTGGCAACAAGTTCTGCCCTCCATGTAAACAGATGGGACACTGGACACGTTTTTTCTCACACAAAGTTTCTGTCTTACAGTTAGTTCTTTTAATGCTGCTTTGTTTCCAAGTGTTCACTTATCTAAGACGTTTAGTTTGATTTGTTATTTTATGATAACAAAGGGGTATACCGCCATGATTGACTTTGATAAATGCGGCACCTGCAGCGCTGTGAGCACCTGAAGAGCAGAGCAGAGGAACAGTCTATAAAATTCTATAACATATAAAGTCTATAAATGGTTCTATAACCGCAAGTGTCTGCTTTACACCGAACCAAGAAAGTGTTCTGCTGCAGACTGGACTGACACGAGGGATCTTTGCTGTTAAAGTTAAAAGTTTGTTTTGGTTAGCGGAAGAAGCAGCACATTATAACCACGGCAGTAAGTGAGCAACTGTAGCTCCAAATGATGTCACCAGCCTAATATGTCAGCAACCTTTGCCGGGAGTTATTTGGCTTCACTTTTGTACATTGGGGGGAGGTGGAGATGCTTCTCTAATCTCTATATAAAGTCTACGGTCTCAACAATATTTTGACATGTGTCTCATCTAATTCTTGGCAAAGGAGTGTTTTATTGAGCTCCTCTAAGTAAGTGTAAGAAAAAGGTGTTTTCAGTCATGCTTTACCATAAAGGACTGAAACTACCCATATTATCAGTCTGAATCAATTATTCAACATTTGCTCCCTGAAGCAACCTTTTCTATCCATTATGTTTCGGTATCACGTGCATGGTTAAATTGTGCTGGATGTCCTTGCAAGATATATTCTGTCTGCTGTCAGCTCTCCCCAGGGTCGTATATTCTGCTGTATACATCAGCAGATAGAACAAGTGATAACATACAGTGCAGCATCTAAACATCCTCTCCTTTCTTTATGAATAACACAGGAATGTCATCAGGGGTGCAATGCCCTGGCATACTTCTTATACAGTACATAGCTATAGGAGTGCAGGGATGTGTTTACATGTATTGCGTTTACTTAGACAATGTTGGGTATAGATTCTGCTAAATATTCACTTTTTGTCTCGCTTTATTTTTACAGTAATCAAATCAAATTAAAACAAATACTTGACCCATTACATTTATTCATTTGATGTTTCAATGTTCTTTAGGGAAAACATATCCAGGTCTTATTATAGGGACATCCAGGTCCCTATAATAACATTTTAATTTATCTATTCTCTATTGGCTCAGAGCTGGTTAGCCGCAGTTTTGATTATGGACTCTCCCTCTTCTACTTTGTGACGTAGACTTCATACACATTATGTCTGGCTACTGTCTCTTCTATCCATCCCACACTGTCTACATACCCATCATCCTCTCTGTCTTCAATTAAGAGAACATCACAACTTAAACATAACAAAAAAAACCTGTTCCTTGATGACTATAAACAGATATAGGTATAAATCCAGCCATTCAAATAGGTAGGTGCCATTTAAAGACATTTGATTGACCTACATTTAAAGAAAAACACACACAAGGACACACACACACACACATTGTTCAGTCACGCCCACGCCCCACCCAGGGTGTCTGCACGGTTCCGGGCTGGGGGGCAATTAGCAGTAATGGCAGGAAGCTAGTTAGTGTTATCTACTGCCATGGCTGCCTGCAATGGCTCTGACAGACTCTGGACCAGTCACGTAGAGACACAGACAGTCAGACAGAGAGCCTGGCAGGGAGTGAAGGAGGAAGAGGAGGAGGAAGGGTCAAAAAGCCCCCCAGCACATGGCCTCAGAGCACATTCATACTTTTCCCCTGAGGGAAACAGGACTGTGTTAGGTACCATATTTATATTATATAACGCTCAGCAGTTTTTCAGAAGATAAAGCACATCTTCCATTAATCTGAAGATTGGCCATTCAAATTCTGGCTCTTCATATCCCAGTCATAGACTGTCTTAGGGCATAATAAGGAACCCAGGGTCTGTAAATGTGTCTATGTGATTAAATGTTGTCACCCTCACCAGATTTTTCAGTCAGTTGAACTTATTATTAGTATCAATTCAGACAGGCATTGTTGGTAAACTGTTGGCTAGTTGTTGGTAAAATGTGTCAAAGCTGTAACACAGCTGCCTGCCACTAGCTAGCGCTGTAACTCACTGTAATGATTACTGCCGTACTGCCATAATGCTCTACTACCGGGATGTAGCACAGTGGATGGATGGCATCTTATAGCTTGAAGTGGTTTGGCAGTATTGCGATCTATAAAATGGAGATAAAGTTGTATATTAACTCTGTCAGGTTAAAATGGCATATAACCACTAGACTAGAGAAAAGCATAACCAGTAGCTTGTGGATGTTAAATGAGGGCCGAATGCTAAAATCGGCAAAACAGTTTGATATTGTTCACCCACAGACACAGTGACCCTGTGTTTTTCCATGTAAAATACATTGTGCTCAATTTTGACTGTTTGCTGAGGGTTGTCTTGCCTTAGACTAGTCGATTAGTCCCAATTTAAATTTGCGTTTTATCCACACTAAAATGTTTCCCTTCGGAACATCCCTAGTATTTATTACTCATTAAAAGATCTTTTTTTTTTCTTTATTAATTTAACAAACTAATGTCTTCATTTGGTTCAATACACTCTGCTTTCATTTTTGTTTTGTGATCAGAAAAACAGTTACCCAGCAAATTTAATAAGCTATAAATCAGCTGTATATAAACCGGCTCAAATTACTCCTTTAAATGTATGTTTTCATAATACGTGTTTTAGGCAAATCACAAATGATACCATAACAAACTACTACTACTACTGCTCCTGGTGGCAGTGACAATGACAATGTCCATCTATTGTTTCAGCAGCCTCTCTTCCTGTATACATGATACACACCTTCCTGTATACATGATACACACACACACACACACACACGCACACACACACACACACACACACACACACACACCCTCAGAGTGCATGGCAGGGTGGGTGTTTTTTTATTTTAGGGTTGGGCAACAGGGATCATGGTATAAGTAGTGCTGCTGAGCATGAGCGGATGTGATCACAGAGGCCCAAAAAAGACTAAACATAATAAACAACACAAATCCCTGAATGAGGCTGCCACACAACAAGTCACGTAGGATTGCCCATCTCCAGGTCACATGTCAGACTGGCAGAGTACATTGATGTTAGCATTAAGGGTCCACTGTGATTTCATTTACACGTAGCAATCAACATCCAGCATTGTTGTTTTTAAAAAGCAAGTCCTGAAGTATCTCTAAATATTGAATAGTCTTAGACGATTCTATAGGAAAAGACTGTAAGATTTAGCATGTGTGATACTCATCACTAAATATATTGTTCCAGCAGGAGGTTAGAAAAACCTGCAACATGAATAAAACCATCCAACACTGTGATCACGATATAATAAATAACTTAACCATCAACTCAGTCATCCATTGAAAATCAAGCAAAGGGCTTTGGCTTTGTTGGTGAGACAAAGGTTGCTGTAAGTTAAAGAAGGATACTGAAATTTCAATTAGAAGGATGTCCACACACAAATTTTCTTCAATAAAATCATTGACCAAATTTCCACTGCAATGCGGGATCATTGTATGGAACCACTGCATGCACCCTAAATATAATTTCTACTACCTAAATGAGAATGGTGGGTATTATTACCCAAATCTCCAGTGAAATTGAGAGCATAGGTCAGGATGTTATGTTAGCTAACATTGAACTACAAAGAAAAAGTAGGCCTAGGCTGTTTGTATTAATGAACTTATTTTGCTGCTGGAATCCATGGCTTCTCTCTACTCTGGCTTTACACAGCCAACATGAGCACATTAACACACAGCTAAAATTATGTTATAAGTGAGCACTGCATCATTGTCACCAATGAAAAAAATAAAAGGTTAATTCTGAAATAAACACAAATTGAATTTGAATTATGTCCTTGCACAGACTGGATTTCACTTGCTGCTGCAAAATGATTTTGGACAAAAGTGACTACAGTTATCTTTTCACCAACCATCCCGTGCTCAGATGAACAAATGATCAAATTGTGACTGTGTGTTAATGAAAAAGTTGAAAAGTGGTCTTTGACAATCTGACCTAATTTCACCCTTTTTTTCAACCAACATTCAATATGGAAATCCTGTTTGGTGCTCACTTGGAGGTTACAAAACAGGGCTGACTTGGGACTTGAATCCTGGTATTTTAGGCCTTGAGGATGACAATAGACTGTTAGCCCTGTCCAGAAAACCAGAAGTGACGTTTAAACTAAAAGGGGTAAAATTGGAAGACCCCATTTCAGTGCAGTGCAGTGTTTAAAGCACCTGCTGCACATTTAGTACACACAGAAGCCATTTGGTTTGCATTACACAATTCAATGACCTCTCTTCATACCAAATATTGGGCTAAATTTGGCCCAGAGTAGTAGAGAGAAGGTGTGTACCTTGTGTCTTTATGTGTAACTGTACAAACCTCTCCTTTTCCCAGCATCAACTCTCCAAGGCAACAGCTCAGCAACACAAAAGTTCTGTCAACACTGAGATAAGACATCTTAAAGTAATGCAGCATGGAGAGGTTACGTGCTGGTTTGCCCAACACTGTGTCACTGAGTCATTAACCCGTCCAGTAGAAGATCTGGCCCTGCTGACTGACTGATACATAAGTAAAACGCTAGATAAACATCCATTCATAAAATGTAGCTTGTTTTGCCTCCTTCTCTCAACATCTGGCTGAATGTCCAAAGCACAGTAGCCATTCCAGGCAGTCAGTTTTAATGATGTCTGCTAAATGAGAGGCCGCATGTGTTTGGAAGAAAACATCCTGAAGGAAGTTTTAGTAACCTATCAGCCAAACTGCTGGCTGCCGGCTGCAGTGTTTGGACATGAATTCATTCACTCATGTGATGGCATGCAAAATAAACTTCAAGTCAAATAAACAGGGCTCCATTCTGGTAAAATACTGTTTGTATAGCTGAACAGAGGAGAAGTCAACAACTTCCCCTTCAGTTCAAAATGTCAATGAAAACTTAAACTGTTTTGTAGAACAAGGATTATTTACAGAAGAATTTAGTAAACAGAATTGAAATGGAAGATGAATCTTGCATGGACAAGTTCACTGGTCGCTTATAAGGAGTGAAAGTTCATCATGAGTCTGAAAGTATCCACAAGCACTACAGTTCAGAGCACACAGAAGCAGCCAGTCTCTTCAGGTTTTCTGCTTTGTCTACAGAGGACAGTTGATTAGTCTAAGCACAAATATAGAGATGTTATACCAGCCTGCCGTCTGTCTTCCTACTATTGTTGTAGCTGATTGTATTTTGAATTTCAGTGACATAAGAGTTGAATTTCTTCTCTAAATTTAGCACTTTCCACTCGGGACAGTTGACCTGAAATTGTGTCACACATTAGCCATTTTGAAATGGCTAATGTGACAATGAAATTTGTCAGCTATTTAAATATTACTTGAGTAGGAGACTTGAAATATCTGATATTTAGCTAACTTCAATATCAAAAGTATTTTCCTGATATTCATTTCTACTTAACTATTGAAAATAAAAGTACAAGTAAATAAAGTTAATACAAAACAAGTTTAAACTTGAATTCACCTTACAGAACTGTCACTTTAGGAAGAACAATGATGAACAAAGACCCCTTTTGGTAAACGTTTTTTACTTAGTTTGTTAACTTGTCCATTTGGTGTTTTTAATGATACAAGACGTCTCAGGAGTGAAATATTCCAATGACCCATTTGTCTTCATCACCATAGCCATGTTTTGCTGGAGTAGCTGTTGCTGATCCTGTTTCTGCCTCTGCCGCCATCATTCATCCATTATCAGCGTTGAGGGCTTGTCTAATTAGGCTTACTGAGTTGCTACTTTCTAGTCATATCTGGACTTGACTGTAAAGCAAAACTAAATCCCTTGATTACTTGATTTACCTTGCTTCTTCTTCTTCTTCTTCTTCTTCTTCTTCAGGGTTTTACGCCAGTTGGCATTCACAAAGTTGCATTACTGCTACTGTTAGTTTTAATTTCTCAGTTTCGATTCACTTAAAGCATAAAAATTCATGCATTATTAAGTAAAAAGTATTCTAAAATCATTAGAGCACCACATTTTTGCCATTTTAATTTTAAACAATGAAGATTCTTAGGAGTAATGTACATGTATGGGGGCAAAAGAATACCCCAATGAGCACAAACCCTGATTTCAACGTTGACATTT
Organism: Tautogolabrus adspersus; assembly: GCA_020745685.1. Taxonomy (NCBI): domain Eukaryota; kingdom Metazoa; phylum Chordata; class Actinopteri; order Labriformes; family Labridae; genus Tautogolabrus; species Tautogolabrus adspersus. The sequence continues at coordinate 20,325,181 of CM036542.1, read as the reverse complement.
GATAGAAAACAGGGACAAATCTGGTTGGTCAGATGTGTTTTCCAGTTTTCAACTTGCTAAAATACGGTTATAAGTCCAACGTGTCAAACACGACTTCCTCTTTTCAGGTTGATGAATTGATCATTTTATTGATGAAAGATTTCTCCAAAGTAATTTTGTAGCACCAACTCCCGTCAAGGCAAAGACATGTAATCAACCCGTTTAATTTTTCATACAAAAATCATAAAAGTGGCTCTTTATGGACTTTGTGATGTTAACGAGAAAGTTCAGAGACATTGTAAAAGGAGCAGTATTAAACATTCCCCACAGAAGAAGACTGCACATGTGAAGGTTCAGCTCTAACAGAATATGATCCAAGCCCACTTGGTGATGATGGAGCTGATTCCTGACAGCTGGTTTCATTAACAAGAATTTGGTGGTTGATGGTGGGATGCTGCACTCCTGCACACAAGCAGCGTTGGTACTGTAAGAGTTAAACACGGCCCAATCTAAAAAAAAAATTGGTTTTGACTGTGATGCACTTAACAGCTATACAATCTTTTTATCCACATTATGCATGAGATACGACTTGAAAATGACCATGTGTGAATGTGTGACGGGTCTAATGACAGCAGCAGATTTACTGGTAAAATCTGGTCTAAGCATAGGCGAATAATCATCGTCTTCAACCAACTTTAAATATCTTTAATTAAAAACTAATGCTAAACTTAGTAAGTCAAGAATCAGTTAATGATGAACTAATGGTAAACTTATAGTTAGTTCGTTCCTTATTTGTTCAATAGTAACTATGCCATTGTTTCCCTATTAACAGTTCATGGGAAAACATTTTCATGTGGTGATAAAGATCCAGCTAGGGTTAAGAATGGGTTGACGTTATGGAGACCATATCGTTAAGTAGCCTGTTAACTAATATTGATCTTGATTCGTAATCAGCTGATGTGCTATGATCCCTGTGTTGTTTTATTTAGCTCTGCGTAATAGGCTAACTGTTCTTTTATGTGGTCTGTCCTCTGTGGTTAATCAGCTCTTCATTATCTGTGGTTCATTAGTTGTTCTAGATCTGTGCTTATTATCAGCTGTTTGTGGCGTTTGTTCCTCAGTGAAGCATGAAAACACATGTTGCCTGAATAAAGACTAATGTTATAGTCTTATTTATTGTCATGTTGTGGATGCTATCAAAACTCTACAGCTAGCATTTTCATACAACTTGAGGTGAAGAATAATAATGACAAATGAATTACCTTTAAACTCAATGCACTCTAATAACCAGTACATTTTACTTGACAGCAGTTTTAGTGTTAATTAATATGGTGGCCATGGATGTTTTTTTAAAGGTCTTTCCGACAGAAAAATGCACACTGAGACGTTACATTTTGGAAAAGTAGTGGAGTAAAAGTAGAAGAATATAAAAACTCAAGTAAAGTAAGGATACTCCCAGAAAATACTCTAAAAACGTATAATGACTTACTCACGTAATTACTCACAATGCGTCACTGTAAACAATTTGTCAGGTCTATTTGATTCTCAGCTTTATCCATCATCCTAATGCCACGCCTTTACAAATGTCTCAGTACCATTTCCAGCAAATCAGTCCTGATTGTAAAACGATGTTAACCCTAAAATGTGTTCCCTTCTGCTGCATTCTCTCACTCTGATGATGAGATGTAACATCTACAGCTGGATCTGCCGGAGTGGGTTTTAATTTTTTCTTAATGTTCAGATTGAAGATTTGATAAGACTGAATGGCGACGTTCAGGATTGTTTAGACTGCCCTGCGGTTTGATGAGGGACATGGCTACAACTCAAAAATTATCACTTAGTAGTACCACACATCCTCCCACTCCCACATCCCACACCAAATCCATTAACAATGTCCTCTGTGTGCATCGGGCTAATAGTAGGATGCCTACGTCTCTTTCCACAGTTTCTTGGACGTGAAATCACTGACTTTGCTAAGGGTAAACCAGGCAGACACTTAGCTGGAGGCCATGTTTATCACCTGGCTGTGTTTTCTGCTAATCCACTATGGGTTTCCTGTTCAGCACAAGAGGCCATGAATAGAGTAGCACAGAGCAGGAAACAGAACAGCTGACTTACATTGTTATGATTATTAGCTGGAGACATGTGGAGGTGAAGGAGGTCTGGTTAAAGTATTTGTTTATTCATTGTTTACGTGACAACAATGGTGTGTGTAAACAGAGGTTTAGATGACCTCAAGGCATCCTTTACTGTTGTCTACTGTATGTGTATAAATACAAGCAGGATAAATATAGCAAGCAGCTGTCTTGCTGTCCCTTTCTGAAGAGTATGAAGTTTATAACAGACAAGAAGGGAAGTATTCTTATATTAAAAGTCCGGTCTCCTGCTATTTTAGTAACCTTGATGATGTGACTTTGGTGCTAATGAGAACTGAAATAAGTTGAAGAAAGTAAAATTGTATTTGCAAAACATAATGTGTTCATAACATTTTCTTTCTTAATTTTGAGCGATTATTGCCTTTATAGGAAAGGACAGCTGAAGAGAGACAGAGCAGAGGATGACATACAGCAAAGGTCAGAGTCCCACAACCCATGGACGCTGCGACAAGTGCTTCAGCCTCTGTACATGGGGCGCTTGTCAGTACCTCTAGGCTATCCAGCGCCGCTGAAACTTCTATTTGAAGGTTGTGTTTGTATATCAAAGAACAACAAATGTGGAGGATGATAAAGGTTTACAGAGTCTTTGAGATCCAAAGGTTTTGAGATTGTTCTTTAAATGTTAAAATAAAAATTAAATTATTTTTTTTTAAAGTCATGGCCTGTTATTACTCAGCTGTAAAGACTAGCTGAATGCAGTTGGGTAAACAAAGGACAGAATTCAAACAATAGTTTACAATTACTTGCTTTCTGCAAATTACCCCAGGATAAAAAGCTGTTCACTAATTCTGCTGTCAAATCAACGTCCCATTTATACTTTTTTCCATGGACAGAACTACTCAGCTGTCTTTCCAACATTTGTTTCTTGCACTCTTGCATTTAAATCTTTGGCATTTATATTTAGAATAAAACCCAAGCCATTTTAACATAGCCATGACATAAAAAGGACGTCCCAAGATGGTTGTCAATCAACAAATACCATACCTTTATATTAATGCTATGTGTAATTGGAAGCCTTTGCAGTGTAAAGGAAAAAATAACTCACCGGCAAACTGAAAACAAAAAGAAAATGTTTCATAAAATGAACAAAGATTGTGTAGTATAACGTCATCAAGCCGCTGTGAATTTTCCTGAACATTTCCTGATGCGTCTACACATCATCTTACTGAAATTTGAGGAAGCCGGCAAGAAAATCCCAAATAACGTCAGGCTGAAAAATGTGGCTGTTAATGTTGGCACATGCAGCTCATTCTGAAATATTGTGCATGATTGAAAACAGCCAGACTGAAGACTTTCTGTCTCTAGAAATACTGTGATCCCTGAATATGCTGTCAAACCTCACTAAGTATTAGACCTATTATAACATTATCTGTACAGTCAAACTAATGGTGGACACACACATATACATACTGCTCTGTTCTGTCTGGAAAAAAGCAAAAGTGAGGGTGTTTTTTCTCCAGTGGTGATCTCTCTCTGTATCCCTCTTCCTTCTTCCTGTCAGTCTCATTGTCATGTATAAAACAAAGTTACAAATGTTGTTTTCTCAGGTATATTTTTGGTTAAAATCAACAACATGTAGAGTCTATATTTTATCTTTTGCACGGATAACGTGCTCAGCATCACATACAGAAACATATATTCAGTCAGCGTGGTGGCACTGCCCTTTAGTTTACGTCAGCCAAACTCTCAGCTGGGTGGAGATCACACGTCTGGTATTTGTCATTACGCACATAGGCAGGAACATGCAAACAGACCATTACACTGTCACATGAGCGGGCTAATCACTGATTATTATCTTTGTGTGTGAACACTAAGTACTTCCTACATCTTGATGTTACAGTAATACTACAGATTTACAACACGTGAGTGCTTTGATGAGACAGATGACAAAATTGGCGGTACTTTTGCCTATTTTTCTACTAGTTTGTTTTTTTTAGTTTTCAGCAATGATTTGTAAGGCTTTTTGCATTGTCAGCAGTGAGAACTTAGTGAGGTTGATGTAAACAGAAGACATGAACGCTCCTATTTTGTATCTCATTGGCTGTCGTCTAAAGGCGATAAAGCCTCTTTGGGATGATGTATGGCCGAGGCCTCTGGTGTATCCACAGGATACACAGATAATGAATAATGATCATCCAAGCAAAGACTTCCTTTTTAGCAGGCTGGTCATTGTTTACTGGTGACTAGCAATTTAAGACGTGAGAATGGATTTTTATTAAGAGACGACACCCAATGCAAATCTCTGATTATAAGTAATGGAGGTCATTTTAAACAAGACAAATAAAAAGACGAGTCCTGAGATTGAGCTCTTACCACTGCACCAACCAGGTAATAAAACCAATACCTTCTTATCCAATAGCCTGCCAAATTCTCCAATACAGGGAAAAGCCAACAATGATCCAGACTCTAGCACTAAATGCCAAAAAATAAATAAATCTGAGAAACACTGAACAAGCTAATAAGTTATGTATGGAGAGGTCCGAACATAAACACAATAGTGAGTGCTAACATAAATAGTGTAAAACCAGATTATCACTAACTGCAAAAAATGGTACCCCACAGACATCTCAGCTGGATAGTTATTACAATAAAAGTACAACAAGTACTTTTACATTAAAAAAAAATCCAAAAGGCAACATCAACACAAACATGGTAAAGGGGTTAAGTTAATTCAGTGAAAAGAATTAGCTGAGGGGACACCAAGTACACATGTAGTCTTCACATGTCTCACAAATAAAGCCCTTATTGATGTTTAAATTGTATAGATTGAAGCATCACGCCCACACCAGTTATGTATATTGTTGTTGAAGATACATATAACAAAAGCCCAAATGGTCTGTACAGTAAAACTAATGGAGGACACACACGTACACTGACCTGTCTGGAAATAAAGTAAACATGTGGGTACTTTTTGTCCAGTGGAAATCTGTCTCTGTGTCTCTCTTCCTTCTTCCTGTCCTCTCATTGGCATGTCTCTGGCTGTTTGTCTGTTTCACACCTTTGTCTGTGTAAAGGTTGTTTATATGTCTGTATTATATGAACAGAAATGTGTTATTATGATTATTATATTATATAAATGTATTGTAGTTTACAAAAAACAATGAACATTATGAAGTATCTGTATATTTATGCAGATTTGGAAACAGACAGCACAGGTCGACATGTGGCTGATGTGCCTTTGAGTACGTAACTTATAAAGACATCCATGAGTGTTTTCTGACACCAAATCAGTTTGGTCTGGTCTCACAGAGGAAAGTGAAATGAACTCTGTATCATGTGATGGTTGCACATCATGTGTTGAAACTAGTTGCAGGCCACACAAAAACAATGCTGATGAAAGTTATAGGATCCTTTTTTGTGCTGGAAACATTAACCCTTTGCAAAGTCAGCTGGTATGAAGAGAAATAAAGGTCTGCAAACAGGCACTCTCATCCAAGAGAACAGAGTTTGAGTCCCTTACTTGTTTACTAAAATTACTTAAACAAGTGTTTAAAAAATAAACCAAGTTGTTTAGTGACTAAACCTTACTTCACTGCAAGCAGGTGTTAGAACTGTCTTTGTACACATCTGGTATGTGAACATCTTGCACTGGATCATTGGTAATAACATTAACCTGACTCTACAATACATCTCGTACTTAGATGTTTCTTTCATATTGAGTCACATTTGTGACTTGACCTCACAGTGTTCTTTAAGGTTATAGTACACAAGTTATTCACATAAATCAATGTCTGTATATGTTGGCATGTTGCTGTGTATTTGCATGTGTCGGTATACTATTGTTAGCATGATGTGGAGACTCTGGCACCAACATGGCAGCCAATTGTCCTCAGTACTTGTTTGTTTATTTAAGATAAATATTGAATGTGCATCAGTAGATGTGCATTTCTCTTTGTTTTGTTTTTTTCCAGAAAAAAATGTCCACCCTAAATGTACATCTATATTTCACTTATGAACTTGTATACAGTTTCATTGTTATACTTCCATTTGTTCATAATGGAGCATGTTGAGAAAACTTTTAAAGTTTTTCATTAAAGGCAGCTAAATAATAATAATAATCAATACAACTAGGATGATTACATTTTTTTGCAAAAACATATTTTTTTTGACAAATATTAACAGACCCAAGAAAATATATTGAGTAAGCTCTTTACAAAGGTTGCATTTTTAAATAATCATTGTAGTCTCATCGTGGTTTACTTCTAGACTTTATTCTTCAAAGTTTAAACCAGCGACCATTATGTTGATGAGGACTTATTTTTTAAACACTGTCAATAAACAACTTTAATCATAGTTATTGACTATCAAATGGAAAAACTACAGAATAAACTTTCTGGTTTAGACAGGCTAGTTGTGCTAATAGTAAAGGAGTATTCAAAAGACTGATTTACCAAAAAAGAAACTGTCAAAGGCTCTTCTGCTTTTATTATCAAACCTTTAAATCAATTGATTGTGCTCGACCTTAGGCCAGGATAGTTATTTCTAGGGTGCGAAATACAGGGGGTCTAGGGGGGTCTGAGACCCCTTGATTGACACTTGAAACCCCCTGAAAGCCTCAACAGAAACATTTTGGGGGGTCTCTTGAACAGAAAAAATCACCTGCGATTGACTTTATACTTTGCAGTAGACCAGAGAGAGAGAGAGAAAAAGAGAGCGATGTCTGCTGTTAGGTCTTTGAATGCAAAGCACACAACTACAAACGATGTATTTTCCTGTTTTGTGCAGCTGCTTGCTGCAGATGTGATTCGGCGCTCTCTTGGGTTTGTTGCATCTTGATCAGAATGCAAGAAAATGAATGTTAGGTGTCCAAAATTTTCTTGGGGAGGCATCATGGCTTTGTTACGTGTAGAAGCTTTTCCACAATTGTGACAGCAGCAGATTTCTGTGTATTTTACAAATTAATTGAGTTGATAACAAGAAAATACTGCAGAAATATCTGATGTGGGGCAGCTGTACAGTAAGTGTGTGCCCACCCTCGTTAATGGCCCTGGATAACAGTCCTCATTATGAGCACACTCCATTTAAATGAGCCATAATAGCACCTCCTGATAACCAACCTGATAGGTGGCCCCTTTGGACCACGTACCCTTTGATTGGTCGGCTGGACGGCGGTGTGGAGACACTGATAGCCTATCAAGACGGAGGTGGGAAGGGCTGGCTGGCTGTTGGCCATAAAATTGATAGGACCCATAGGACAAAACTTGGCTATCAGTGGAAGCTAACACCAAGTAGATGAAAGGCAATGACGTAAGCTTTGTGTTTGTGTGTGTTTTATATAGGATGGTCTCTTGTGGGACCTTTTAATCTTTAAAGTATAAACCTTATGAATGATGTGACTCTTCACTCTTTTTGCTCAGTCTGTAGGGACTTGGATGGGAACTGGAGGGTCGCTGGTTCAAGTTCCAATGCGGACTAAAATATGGAATTTGGTCTGGAAGCTGGAGCGGTACCAGGCCACTTCCTGAATACTGACGAGGTGCCTTTGAGCAAGGCACTGAGCCCCCAACAGCTCTGGTGCGCTCCCTGCTTGGCAGTGTGTAGCAGCCCCACTTTGACATGTCTCCACTAATGCATGTTCACAGGTCCTGTTTGTGCATGCTTGTATTTTGGGCCTTTGTGTGTCAGAAGCATATCTCTCAATAACAGATTGTAATCCAGAATTTCCTTCAGGGATTAATAAAATATATTAAAAAATCAACGTATGACAAACACTGAGTATGCTATCAAGCAATGTATGGTAAGCTAGATATCAATGTAATTATACTAATATCTTACAATAAAAGCAGAAACAGGCTCCTGTAACATCACATACATGTTATATGTCTGATATTTACATGATGTAAACATGACATATGTAAAAACAGATAACAATTCAAAAACACCCTGACTTCAAAAACTCAAAAGCCTGCGCAACGGATGGCGAACAGCAGTAGATGATGGTGTCATCCGCATAAAAATGCTACATGACATTAGACACATTTTTACACTGGTTATTGGATATAAATGGAAAATAAAATGGGTCCCCAAATCAAAACCTTGGGGCACACCCTTTGAGACCTCCAGAAAGGAAGGAGTTGATCTTGTCATCTGTACACATTGCAGTCTGGCTGACAGATAGTTGGCAAACCATAATACGCCAATATGATGGGGGGAGTTGATCAAAATGATCAATGATCTAAAACCTTAAGGGCATATAGATCAAAACTGTTCTTTGCTCCCGGCTGTTTAATTCTGCTGTAAATATGTGCATTTTAATATGGGGCTTGGTTGGAAGGGAATTGCCTCTGGAGCATGCCTCAAGTCATTTGAGGCGGCGTAGTTACTTCTTCTTTTTTCAGCCATGGTGGTTGACACTTAGTAACACAGGTGCCTCCTGTGGAATAATTCATTTCAAGGTTTCTTTTAAAAAAACCTTTTACACAAACTAGTTCCATTCAAAGGCCTTTTGTGAATTTCAACACATCACTGACTTTAATCAAAGTTTGACTTTGCCTACAAAAGCTTGAATTAAATGATTAAATGTTTAAAGCTAAGTTGGTAATCAAAACTTTTAAACTCAGCTCCTTCAATTCCTTCCTCCAATCACAGAGTTCAAAGTGAAGAAAATGTTTTCTTTGTAGTAGAATGGGTGTCACTGAGGTTTGTTGATACCAGCATCCTAAAGGATGCACGTTGTCAGCAACATGTGTGGTGACTTTGGCATACTGTATCTGTATTTTGGTACAGTGCAGGTTAAGGTTGCGTGTGCTTGAGAAGAATGTGACCCTTTTTTAAATGAGAGAGGAAAAAGGATGGAATGATAAAAATATCTTTGGCCATCTCTCCCTTCCCTGGAGGGCTGCCTCCCCTTTCATCCGGTAGCCTGGAGCAAGAGAAAGGGATCAGACAGGGTGAAAAGAGAAAGAAGGAAGATGAAGAAAGGAAATAAATAGAGGTAAAGAATAAATAAATATAAGACAAAGACGAAAGGACGAATGTGGGTCGACAAAGAAGAGAGAAATAGAAACAAATGAGAGGAGGAGAGACATCAATCAGTCGTCACATTTCATTTGTCTTCATGAATGACCAGCAGAGTGCTCTCTCTCTCTCTCTCTCTCTCTCTCTCTCTCTCTTTCTCCCCACCCTTTCTCGTATCCTGTCATCTCCTCTGTTTTTGTGCCTCTATATAACCTCTAACACAGACCCAGTCCCATCATACTTATGTTAGGTGGACAGGAAACATCAGAGAGCTGCACATTTGTGACACACACATGTTTTGGATCTCATTTTGGACGGATTTTTTGTTTGATTTTTAAACATCATTAGATGAGCATTAAACCCCATTGTTCATCTGTGCTGACTGGAAAATCAAACATTTTGGACTGAACAGACAAAACAGCAGATTTTTTTTATTTAGAGTCATATCTTCAGGTGAACATGACAAACCAGTCAGCCCTCATCCTGAGAATGGTCACACTGCTGCTGATGATGCTGCATGGCACAGGTAAGATAATTATTGTTAATATTATTACAATCTTAGGTAGAAAGACAGTGTTAAAATCATGTGTTGATTAGTGCTGCTTTAAGAGTAAATATTGACACTTTGCAAATGAAACATGAAATGACTCAAGATATTAGAACAAGACTGTGTTTAAAGCATTCCTCTAAACAGTGGACATATTTCTGCAGGTGCACAAACTGATGAGTTTTTGCTGCAAAAGCTCAAAATTGTCTACATTTTTGTGGGCTACAAAATGTGTTAGAGCACCACCAACATGCTCCATGTTTATTTCAAAGTGAATTTAGCATTAATGATGGGTTTTATACTGTATAACACAGATAGATATTCACTTCTCAGAAGTTCAGGATTTGGTATCATTTCAGCCTATTTCTTATGTTTTAAAATGACTAATTGTAATACTCACTGTTGTTGTGTTAAAAATGTGTATTTCTGTTGAATGATGATAGAAGCAAAGATGGAGATCATTACCAGTAAACAAGATGTTCTGGTTGGACAAGAGATCTTATTGCTGTGTAAAGGTGAGTCTTTTTTTAATATCTTATTTAATACTTGCTTGTTCAAGTAAATGAAATATTATTTTGAACCTTCTCTAGAACTCTGAACCTTTGTTTCCTCTGGTTCTAGCTGGTGGAGAGGGAGACATAACGTGGCAGAAGGATGGGGAAGATATTGAAGAGGACGAGAAGGTTTCAAAGGTGGATGAGACCTCCTCTAAATTACAAATTAAGAAGGCCACGATGCAAGATGCGGGCAAGTACACCTGTCGGTGTGACTTTGACAACGGACATCAAGATGAAGTTCCGATAACTCTCTACATTTATAGTATGTAAATGACTAGCTGCACACATGTTTGACTATGATTTCACTCATTTTGTGCTTTATTGTATGGAGACTAAGCACCCTAAACTTCTCCTCTTCTGTCAGAGGGTCCGTCTTTTGGAAGCACCTCTACTTACCATGAGTTTCTGGAGGGCACAGATGGCGTGGTGTCGTGCCTGGCGACCGGACAGCCAGCTGTTGATGTTCACTGGTTCAGAGACAAACAAGAAATTTCAACCAATGGTAGGACAAGCATGGGCAAGTGGGGATGTAGTGCTTTAGCATCTTTAAGCTTAATGTTTTGATTTTACAGCCCAGAATTACTCTCATCAATTGTGTTCTCAAGCGCAGCCAGCAGCTGTTTGAGTGAAATCAAATCTTGAAGCCCCATGATAAGAATGTAGTTGTTTATAAAACAGGCTGACACTGATATTGATGTCTCTTTAAGACCCACAGAAGCTAAGCTAAGTTGTTTTTTCTATGATGTAACTAATAACTGAAGCTGCTGCTGCTGCAGGGTAGCTTACAGACAAATAATAATCTGCACACAGCCCAAGCAGCCTTTTAAACATTTGCCATAGTCAAGATTCTCATCATGTGATACTTTTGGTGGTTCAAATAGAGCAGGATGCCATTTTTATTATAAAACAATACTTACAACTGTTAAGGACAAAAGAAGTGATGATTTGTCCACAGGGGGCACCAAAATCAACAAACAAAAGTTCCACGCAGGAGCTTTAATATTCAACCATCATGTCAGCCAGACAAAAGTAGCGACTTAGCTTTTCTTCGCATAGCCCAAACTGTTAAATTGAAATCCTACAGAAATTTGCTTCAGATGCTTGAACTAATAAAGTTTAAATACAGAGTCTAAACATCTCTTCTTAACCGCCTTTCTCTTTTGTGTCTAAGTTGTTTTGGCCTTCATCCATCCATGCTGTTTTTCTTTCCATCATTGTGTCCCTCACTGTGTTCCTCTGTGTTTTTCTGCTTTTATTTCCCTCTTCAGCAGGAAGGCATGTGCGTCATCTACCGGATAACACACTCCTTATTACAGATGTTAGGAAAGAAGATGCTGGGACTTACACTTGTCAGGCCGAAATCAGAGGAAGGTCAATAATCAAGCAACTAGCCATCTCTGTTGTTGTCAATGGTCAGTATCTTTTCCACATCAAGATCAAATAACAGTCAGAGGTCAGAGGTAATTTATGATGCAAAGATCTTACAGTATCTGGCTCTTTCAAAACATAATGCATGTAATAGGCTCAGACACCTAGTGATATGGTTAAAGATGATTCAACTTTTGGAGTATTAAAACAACATGTTTCAGTCATAAGGACATCAAAAGACGTATTAAGTGTAAGATAAGCATACATTTGACATAAAATATGACTCCATTCTGCAGCTCATCCTACTGTGCGTCTGAGAGAGGAGGTGAAAAAAGTGATAGCTGGACCACAAACCAACGTTACCTTTCTGTGTTTGGTGACTGGCCATCCACAACCCAACATCACCTGGACCATGTATGTCTCGACTTGTCTCGGAAAAAACCCCAGAATATATTAAAAATAAATGTATATGTGCTTCCACATTTTATTTGCTCCATACCTGATAACAAGTGGTATCCGGTAATTTCCTCAAGATCGCAGCTTATTTATCTTGTTATTTGTGGCTAATAACGCAGGTTTCCCTATGATAACAATGATAATTTATCTCACTGTCCTGAGGTAACGAAGCTTGTTTTCTTGTGATAATGGAAAAGTTTCTGGAGAACTAGAAAACAAAACAATAGACTGGTCAATACATAGGGCCAGCACTTAAGGTTGTAATACAACACATTGAATGGCTTTGTTTGCTTAGTTTACAAGACAGGCAGATTCGAAATAAATAAATAAATAAATAAAAGGGATGCGCGCTTGAGTCCACGTCCGCACATCAGAGAACAACACAGAGAACATGACAGCTACTTTACAGACTTAGTGGCTTATTTTTAGTGGTTTTAGTCAGATACAGCCATAGCACTCCGGGATTAGGCTACTCGATAATTGAAGGCTGTGAATGTTGTATACCCGCGTGCTTGTGCTCATGCACACCTATTCCAAGCGTGCCAGGCACAAGGAAGTGTACAGAACGGAGCACTCATAGACTACTAGTCAAACGAACTGGACTTAAGGTGTGACGTGTGCTTAGGCATGGTACTGAGTGCGCCCTTAAGCTTATTTCTATGTTTTTTTTGTGCTTTTGCAACTTTGATAATTGAGTTGAGATCTTGAGAGAACAATCACAAATTACCCATTATCACAGGTGAACAGAGTAAATCAAGTGTATGGATGTACAGTATGTCCCTGACCTGTGCAACACACAGATACGGGCTTCCGTAGGCCTTTCTGTGTATTCCAAATGTGACTTCTTTCTTTTGATATTCTTAAGTGTTTAGACACCTGGCATCAATCACCTGTCCCTTAAGCATTACTGTCAACGTGTATAATGAATGTGTACTTTGGCTGTATTTCCTCCTCCCAGGCCGATGCTGTTTGACCCTTCACATCATCAGTTTAACTCAGACCACAGTCAGCTGACCATCAGGTCTGTCGCCAGGGCGGACTACGGAGAGTATGTCTGCACTGCCAAAAATAAGATCTCTGAGAGCAGCGCGTTCATCATGCTTCATGTTTTTGGTTAGTGAAGTTAATCGTGTGTTCTGAAGATGACAACAAATGGACATTGGCTTTGAAAAATGTCTTTAATTTTGGCAAGGCATTTACTGTTATGGACATGTTTCCTTTCAGAGGCCCCAGAGGTGTTTGTGTCAGCAGAGTGGCAGAGCGTGTCAGTTGGTGAACGTGTTTCTGTGTCCTGTAACGTCTCTGGACATCCCCAGCCTGAGCTGCACTGGATCAACAAGCACAATGGACAAACTCTGGTATTAAAACGCCAACAAATACACGTATACACTAGACACAACATCAGTTGCTTCAACATGCTGCCACTTCTCGCTCATCCTAATCAATCTGGCATCAATCTCCAAAGGGGACAGAAGTCAAATAGCTAATAGATAGTTGACTGTCCTGATAACAAAGTTTGTAGTGTGGAAAGGCAGTCTAAACTGAAAGTCTGAGGCACTCTGATGTAGGCCTAGTATAAAAATCCTTTATTTAACAGGGAAAACTGACATTTTTTCTGTGTGCTGAAATCTCATAATGTCGGGCTTCTACACAAGCTTAAAAAATGTTTACAGACTTGGTCTTAGCTGTGACTAATGTTTATTGTCCCTCTGTATATCAGGACTTAACCTCTGGTCGTGTCCATGTTGTTGATGGTGTGTTGACGATCAGTGAGGTGGTGCCCTCTGATGGTGGGCTCTATTCCTGCATGGCTGTCAGCGCTTCTGGAAACGCTTCAAGAGATGTTAAAATTATTAGTAAGAGTTTATGTTTGTATTTATGTTTCTGAAAAAAAGTTGCGTGAAGTAAAAATGTACACACATTTTACAATTTTCTTGTAGGCTATTTGTTTCTCTACTTTTTTATTTCAATTCTCTTCTGACATGCCTTCTGACCCACAGCCCAGCCCGGTCCCCCTCACTACCTGTCTGTCGCACCTGGACCAACATCTGTCCTCTTCTTCCTCAAAACCCCACCCATCAGTGGAGGAGCACCCATCACAAGTTACGTCCTGCAGTGGAGGCAAAGTGCAGCAGAGCAGTGGAAGGAGATCGTCACAGCCCCTGCTTTAGGTTTAGGTAAAGAGGTTTGCTTTTGTGTATCATAGAAATTAAGTCAACCGATAAATCTTTAAACTAGTTAGACCACAAACTCAATCTGCCATAAATTACTGAATAACATTTAAATCAGCATGTTAGCTTACAGTGTATATTTCTGTATGTCTGTGTTTGCTCTCTAGATCCTTTAGCGATCACCTCCCTCAAGCCGTACACGTTGTACATGGTGCGTTTAGCTGCCATGAATGTAGTAGGACCAGGACAGTTCTCAGAGACAAACACCGTCCGCACACATGGCATACGTAAGTGTCACACGCACCTACAGCACATTTGCAGCACAAAATGTCAACAACACACATAAAATCCACATGCATTGTGTGTTTGGGTTTATTGTTGCAATTTTTTTACATTTTTGCAAGACCATTTAAATAGCTCATATCGACGAAGCATGTGTGTCATAGAAATGTCTCATGCATGCTACTTTGTATGTTGATGTTTTCTACCAAGCAAGACTTTTGCTTCACATCATCCATCACTAACTGTTCTTATTCATGTTTCATGCAACCATCATCGCAACATTTCCATGACATCATCATGTGGGGCCTGATGTCCTTTCATGCTGCCATGTTGTCATCCATCCTCAGAGGGTAAAGTACATACTGTGATCTATTACACTATGCTCATATGATAAGCACGGTTCATTTTGTATTTAGCCTTCAGAAATAAATACATCTAAATCTGAAGATGAGGTGTTTAGTTTAGTTTATTTGTTTATTATATCGTGGACAGTCCCCTTTAATTAACTGTTCAGTAAAAGGATCAGCTTTTAGCCTTTGCGGCTAATTTCTAGCTGTAGTCCCAGGCCAGTAGTCAATAGGCAACCTAAAATGCATTAGTTAAAAAATGTAAATACAGTAAATTACAATTACAAGCCTAAGGAAGGGAGACATACAACATGTAGCAGACAATTGGAGCAAGCACAAACAATCAAACACAGATGGAGCAAAGACATCAAAGCAGCTCATGCTACAGTATAAAGACAATTCAGGGGGGACAAGGGAAAAGAATAATCACAGAGGCCACATTGAGAGCACATACTGTACAAGACATAACATGGGGGCAGGCAGCAGAGATGGAGCGGCAGCAGCCATGACTGTCACATCGAACACACAGATCACCTCTGACGGAGATTAATGTGTGCAGTTATAGTTGTTGGACAGCCATGTTTTAAGGTGTGTTGTAAAGGTGGAGTATCTCTGTTTATCTTTGATAGCGGTGGGCAGTGAATTCCAGTTTTGATCCATTACTCTTATTTGTAATGTGTTGTCATAATTGGTAATTAGCTTCCTGTCTCTGCCTCCTGTCTGCAGGTGAACCAGATTGTCCAGTTTTGTCCACTGATGCAATGAAAGTAGACGGCAACTCATTCTTCATCCCTCTTAAACAGCCTGATGATGGAGGAACTCCTCTGCAGCACTTCAACATACAGTACAAACAGGTAAGCACAGTGGCTTAGAAGCTCAAAACAAAACATTTCCCATCGCAAAGGGAAATTTAGGGTGAGATCATCTTTGTATCACGTTGTCTCGACAAAAGTGAGCACTAATCAATACCAAAAGGAGATTTTATAAGTTTTCTCATTTGGCTCAGGGGTGACTGCTGATAAATAATTATGTAAATAATGATATAATAATTATGAGATATACTATTTGAGAGTAGTTCAAGCTCTTTCATAAGTCTTTATATGATCCCCAACAATAAATATACATCATCAAAGTTATGTCTCATACATGTCTATCTATAAGAGGAATGAATTCATGCTGTACTTTGTTTTATTCACCGTTCCATCCAGTCGTTGTACTCACACAACTATGTGTTCATTTTACACACAATATCATTCAATAAACATCCTCATACAGTGGAGACATACAGTAGTCAACTAGATGTTTTGTTGTTTGATTTACTTTCAAAGCAGGAATGCCGACAAAAGTACGATTCCAGCGCTTTTTTAATTCTTGTTCACTTTTATTAATTAAGAATCTCTGACTTTTGGACAGTTGATCAAACAGATCATTTTGTCATGTTGCCACTAGCTTTGCCTAAAAAAACATTTGAGAAAACTTTGAAACTTTCTTTGGTGTCCCCCTTTTGGATGTATTTATGGAACTCTTTTAATATGTAGTTTTGTGTCAGTAGTGAAGCGGTTAGCGTCCAAGCCCCACAGTAAGAAGATTCTTGCTTTGAATCCCAACTGGAACAACCAGGATCCTTGCAGTTGGTGGCAAAAAAGAAACAAAAAAGACAATGACAGATTGAATAAATAATGATAAGGCACTTAAAGGAGAAATGACTCAGATACAGTGATCACAGAATGACTCAAAAATGTGATGCTCAGTGTTGTCTCGTGAGATCAGAAGGAGCAACAAATAAGCTCAACATTTTTCCTATCACATAATTTCGCAACAAACATTATTTAAGATGTTGGACTGTGTAGGACCAAACTTCTCTGGCAAAAGCACCGCAACACAGTATTCCACAAAAATGTATTTTAGCCAAACATTTTCCAATGTTCAAGTGTCTACATTTTAAAGGTTTATTCTACCCAAATACTACTTTCTTTTCAAATTCTGTTTTTTCCCCGTTCAGGATAAAGAGGGGACTGAGTGGAAAGAGAAGCAGCTGCCATCTGGTGCCGACTCTATCTCTCTTCAAGACCTGTCTTTCAGCTCAGCCTATCAACTGGAAGT
This sequence comes from Tautogolabrus adspersus, assembly GCA_020745685.1. Taxonomy (NCBI): domain Eukaryota; kingdom Metazoa; phylum Chordata; class Actinopteri; order Labriformes; family Labridae; genus Tautogolabrus; species Tautogolabrus adspersus. The sequence continues at coordinate 20,308,258 of CM036542.1, read as the reverse complement.
CACAGCGATCAATGCCAATGGTTCCTCTATCCCTGCCATGTTTAACTTCACCACCGGTGCTCAGCCTGGTACGCAGCACCACACCTAAACCCTGTTAGCTTAAGATATTTAATGAACTTCTAAACTGTGGCATGGCTGCCAACAATAAAAATGTGTTTAGATGTTTGTCATACTTTCTTTTTTTTCATTTTGATTCTCCCTGCCTCCCTCCGGTCACAGTGAGCAGAATGACCAAAGGCAGCGTGGTCGCCATCGTCATGGTGATCATCCTGGTGTTGTTCCTGGTGGTCGACGCCTCGTGCTGCTACATAAACCGCTGTGGCCTGCTCATGACCATCGCTGTGAAATTGTTTGGACAAAAAGTCCCAGGCCTGCGAATGCTGGACGATGCCGAGGGAAATACTAATGGGTGAGCAGGGTTTAGAAGAGTCTAAGCGAGAGCATGTGTAGCTTCATGTATCATGTAGGCTATATTTGAATAAAATAGAAACTATTTTTTTGTCCAGCTAGTTTCATTCATCTTATTTTTGGTGTTGCAGAGAGGTGAAGCTGAAGGGTATGTCCACTCCCAGAGGCAGTCTTCAACAAACAGGGGTTCAGACTATCACTAAGGAAGGGGGGCAGCTCACAGAGGTCACCTGTGACAAAGCTCCTCTCACGAAACACGAGTATGTTCCTTTAATCCTATGTACAGATCACTAACTTAATCTAACAGTTACAGTAAATATGCTAATCTTTGCAACAATCCAATTCCATAAATTGTGAGCCTTGAAAAATGTTTTCATGTTTGATCAGAAATCCATTCTTCAATTCTCCAAAACTGTAACCCTGACATCAATTTACACTGGCCTGCCAGCATGGATTTATCATGGCTGCTACTGGCAACTAGTGTTTTAGTCTGGCTAAGAAGAACTGATTTCATCTATTACGGCAATATCACAGTGATAGCAAACGTCAACATTGTGGTGCTAGTGGAGAACATATCATTTATAGGAGATAGCAAAATGTTAGGAATTTGGACTTTAAAACCAGAATGTGTGGAGTATGCAAGGCTTCAATTTCAAGAGGTGTTGCCGTATATAAAAGGCCGTATAATTGTTTATATTGTTCTGTAATCTGATCAGTTCTGTATGGGTCAAGACAAACGTTTGTTATATACATCAGTCAAAGAGCAAAACACACAAGTTTAGTTTTTCCAAATCTGTTTCGAAACTGATAAAAACTCACTTTATTTATTTGTGTGTTGCAGATTTAACTATTTATGACATTTCCCATACAGTTTCGACAGTATCTTATTGATCCATTATTTCTTTTCCACAGAAAAACACAACCACGCAAAGACCTTCCCCATGCCGATGCATGAAACCACTGAAACAAGAGAAATGTGAGATAGTATGGATTAAAATCAGCAGAAAAATCAAGCCCTCACAGTCTCAATAACTGACTCAGAGATGCTGGGGAAATTGGATACATCTGCCATGGGAAAGATGAAACATCTCGACTTGATGTTCAGGTTAAAACAACGTGTTTTGAACAATTGAAGGGAAGAATAGCCCACATTCGACCTTTCATGACATCGTGTCCTCTGAATGAGGCTACAGGCAGGAAATGATACTCTTTTGTAGTCCTTCTTTTGTATCTGATTTTACAGGGTCATTTTGACAACTGGGTTCAACAGGGTAACAATATTGTTTTTTAAGTTAATCTTCAATTGCTTTATTTTCACAATACATGTTTACCTTTTGCTGCAATTTGAATGTTAGACTTGTAGGCATGTTGTAAACAGCCTTGTTTTATATCTGGTCTTTGTTGAGATGGTTTTGGATATCCTGTGAATTGCAGCATTTTTAGCTATTTTGAAGACTTGTTTTTAATGATTGTTTTATAAAATCCTCCTTTTGTTGTCAAGTTGTTATTCACTTTGAATTGTTGCTGCTCATATGGTTATTGAGGAAATCTTTTACTTTTAATGTAACTACAATTTATTCTGATACTTAGCAGTATTTTTAAACGCTTTAAAGGGCATTTCAGATCAAACTTAACCAACTCACCTTTTTGTACTTATTATGAACTGATATTTATTGCTTCTACTCTATACATAAGAGATTTTCATCACGAGAGGCTTTTTACTTAAGGCCATATTGAACTTTGTTGCCATACTCTTGATCCCTTTAAATGTTACAGGTTGAACATTTACAATGGCAACAGATAAGAACCATGTTTTAAAACCTGTACTCAGTAAAAATTACAAAATTCACTTATGTTATGATTTCTTACTTATTGTATATTTACTTATGAGATAAGTCAAAATGCATTTAGCTCTGTTGCAGCTCCTCTGTTTTAAAGATGTTTGACTATTCTCTGACATATTAATTTTATATTTTGATACTGTTTGAAAACTATTGAACACTGTACATGGTTGTATATACACATGTTGTTGCATCTTTATATTTTATAAAAACATGGAGCAGCTTTTTGAGCTTTGTTCTCACTAAATGTATTCTTTGTTACTAATTGTATTATAATGTCCATCATCCACAGTTAAATCATTAACACAGAGAGGAACATGTTTTATGACCAAATCCTTGTGCCCAAAAATCAGACCTTTAACCGTGCCTTTATTTACATCATAATTAAAGTGATGTAACTGCAGTGATATGTGTGGTGTTTAGCAGAAACGTGATCTGACATTTATCAGATTTTAGTAGCAGAGACACTGTTCAATGTTGTTTTGATATGAGCTCAAAGCTTTTATATTTAGACACAGAGATCTTTCCTGTCACAGAGATCTCAAGTTGATGTTGTTTTTTGGAGTGCAAGGATTGGATTTCTCTGACTTTTATCGAATGAAGATGTGTTTTGTTGTTACTTTGTCATAACTTCTTTACAATTTGTTATTTTCCTACATTTTGTGGTTTTGAGATTGCAGCGTAGGCTACATGTAGATCTTGTGAGTGGATGAAGGCTTGTTTGTTTGATTGACTTGAGGACTGCGTTTGAGATCTGGGCTGAAGTCCTCTCCGCAAGAGTTTAAATATTTGAGTATCGAGAGGTTATCTCTTTTAACCAGGCATGCTAAAAGCCAAAGAAAATCCTCACACCTATCTGTAATAGAGTTGACACCAAAATGTGTTATAAGCTTGAGAAGTTAAAAAAACAAAGCTCAAGATGTAGCCTATTCACATTATTTTATACAAACATTTGTGGATGATGTTTTGAATGTGAAGAAAGTTTGGTTCATGAGTAAAAGTCTGGTTGAATCACTTGTGCTATTAATGTCTGTTTTTTATTTATTTACCAAAATGAATAAATGTATCAGTGTACAAGAGTAACCACGCAGAATAAATCATGCTGTCAATGGAGAAGACTTATTAATATTTCATTTCATCACATTCATTAAGACAGATCCACTATAAACTGATGCAGGGGGGAACAGCACAAATCGGGCCACATGTCATTAACATGCAGTAAACTAATACTCTCTCTTCCTCTAACTTAGGCTACGTCACATACCACGAGACACATTCATTTGATTATTATACCTTGTCTTTCGTCCGCTTCATTGAGCCGTGGTGTTAAACTAAACATTAGAGAAGCAGTACGATGACGACTATCTGTTTCAGTGCTGCAACTGTGTGGCCACGCCCCCTGGCTGATACGTTCCTGCTGACTACAAGCACATGACCAGGCGTGTTTACACCTGCAGTGACTCAAAGATACACACAGCTGAGGCAGGGAAACCTTATCTTTAAACCGAGGGAAGAAGGAGAGGTTTTTCGTGAGAGGTTGTTGTTAAGCGGACGCATACTGGGACTTGGTAAGTTATCTTTATTATCACGGCTGTGGTTTTCCTCCAGACTGTGACGTGAGGACGCTGTTGGCTCTTCCGTAGCGGCAGCTGTTAGCTTAGCATGCTAATGTGTGTCAGTCAGTAGGTTAGCTCGCTGCTGCAGCATCACCACCCAACCAGGTGAAAGACTAGACATTAAATTATAACAGCAGCTTTAAAAGGCATGACGCTAACTTTGTTATATAGCTAACGCCTTAAGCTGTGTTTGTCATCTTCAAATAGCTCCATAATCTTCAAAGTAACTCCACGACTGACTGAGCCACTTATTATTAATTGATGACAGGTTTAGCAGCTAAATAAGTAGCTTTACAGGTATCTTACCTACGTGAGGGAGCGGATGTGACAGAGAGTTTACAAAGCAAATTTAGTTTTCCCAAATTGACTTTAATAGCTTTTGGTGTAAGACTAAAATGTTGTCTGATTATTTACTTACGTGAGGCTGTCACAGAGGACAGTGTCTGTGAGACAAAACATCACATGGCCAGTCTAATGTCATGTTTGGCAATTGCTGATTGTAGGTGTCAGCCATATGAACAGATTGATAAGGAATTTGGTCATATGAGTCTTACTTTGTCCTGCTGACTTGGAAAGATTCCTAGATAGATCATAAGAACATTTTAGTCTCTGAAGCGTTTTCTTACTGCCAACGTTTATAATAAATGGTTTGTGTCCACATTTCATGTTCTACTCTTCAGGTCCAAGCAGCATCTTCCCAACGCTATCTCTGGAACAAAGCTACATCCTCGGTCACAGTCTCCAGGAAGCCAGCCCTCTCTGTCCACCATGGACGACACAGATGTAGAACGTGAGCCCCCTGACTTCTCTCTATCTCTCAATTTGTATTGTTGTTGTAGTGACTCGATCACAAGTTTTTTTGCCTATGATTTATTTTAATTCATTTAGAATTCTAAGCAATTTATATTTAGTGTTTATAGTCTGCCATGTGTTTATTCCATTCTGCCTACTTTTTATATATGAATCTTCTTGTTTTTAATTCAGATTCATTTTTGTTGTGTTTTGCTCTCTCTTAGAGGTGACCCTGGCTCTACTAGATGCGGCCACTGATAAAGATTCAGAGGTGCAGGAACAGGTCAGAAAATCTATGTTGACCTTGGGAAAACAGCAGCCTGACAGAGTGCTGGCCATGTGTCAGGACTACCTTCTGAAACACCCAAAGGTAAAGAGTACACCTCTATTATGTCAAACATCTCTGAGTGCCAGCATAAGGATTAGCCAAGAAAACAAACCCACATAACCCAGCTCTTTATTATCATTTCTTTTCTAACACAAACACAAACACAAACACACACACACACACACACACACACACACACACACACACACACTAATGCTAGAAAAGCATTACCACATGGGCACGATTTAATTACGATTCAACTCTACATGTAGTGTGGGTGCTGTTATTTGTGTTGTCATGTTTCATTTCTATCCGAGAACACCTTACAGCTCTGAACAGAATTGCCGTGACCGCGCTGTGTGATCACACATTAAGAGTGAAAGTTGCGGGGGAAGTCCCTCTTGCCTCTGATTTCTGTGAAGGGTAAAATGTTCTCCAGCAAAACAGTTAAACATTAAACTGATTTGCAGTAAGAACAAAGAAGTGAGACTCATATAATGGAAATGTCTGTGGTTTTATTAAAGATATGTCTTAACTCCAGTAACCCAGCTAACAATAGTCTGTGGCTGCTAATCTGTTAAACCAGGTCACATTCAAAAGCCTCTCAGAGCCCCTGGCATGTGGTTTTCATCCTGTTAAAGACAGAATCAAAGTTAAAACTTCACTCTGAGACTCGTACAAATGTAAATAAGTCATTTTACTATACATGTATTTCTATCTGAGTGAGTCGAAGTGAAGCTTGCAGATTTCACAGATGCTAATGATGCAGCAAAAATCATGATTTTGATCAAACTATTTCTTGGTTAATTGATCGTAAGTTTGCAAATCAATGAAGTTGTAAAACACCAGTTAAAATGTCCTAAACCTTTAGATGATGTCATCATATTACGGTTCAAAAGTATTCAGTTTCAATGGTTTAAAACATAAGAATATATCCTTAAGAAGCGGACATGTCTTACTGTTTGTAAAGTTATTGAAACAATTCATTGGAGTTAACTTAATATTTGCTATTTCTGTTGTCATCAAACTTAATGATTATGCAGTTGATGAATTTCTTTTGATTTGACAGTCATTAAAGAATGTACCAAAACAATTCTTGTTGTTTTCCTAATATTTTAACTTTAATATCCAGAACATCTGCCAGATGTCTATAATGATGTAAAATAAAACATACCATCCCAACCTGACACTGCAGCGTATTGAGTACATTATTCATGTTTTGCTTAACAGCTTACTATTTAAAGAATCCGTTAAATTCAGCTCTTTACCCATTCTGGTGTTTTTTTCTTGTAGCTCATTTGCTTCCAAACTAAACAACAATAGAGCTGTGAATCAGCTTTTGACGGTTCAGTGTTGCAACATCTTATCAAGCTGTCACACGCAGTAGCTTTTTTATTATCAGATGATGGCATCTCTACACTGAGGAAATGTCTTGGGAAACACCAGTGACAGTTCAAAGAATGGACATGTTGTGATACTGTTGAATTTGCTGTGTTGTGTGTTACTTTTTCTCTGTCAAAGCTAGACGCAAATATTTGACCAATTATTGGAAAAAAAGTGCTGTGACAGTAATAAGTATTCAGTTTTGTCTTTCATCTCTTGTCACTTTATCCTGCTCCTCCATTTGTTTTCTAATAGTTGGCAGTGAGCCACAGAGTTGTGATTCTTCAGACTATTGAGCTGATTGTGGGCTGCAGGATAGAGGCGATCAGTAACTCAAGGATAAAGAGCATCATCTCTCTTGCCTCAGAGGAGATGACGCGATCGAAGGTAGAGTGTGGAAAACAATTAATCAGTTTTTGATAAATTAAAATAATGTCTCTAACTGTTTTCCTGTCTTCCTGGTTCAATCAGGAGGTCATCCCTGATTGGCAGCAGGCAGCCAGTAATATCTTGGTTGCTGTGGGTAACAAGCACATCAATGACATCATGGAGGAGATACTGAGCAAGTTTCAGCCAGGGCTCGTACCTCACTTCTTTGTGGTCCAGACACTAGCCAACCTCTCTGACTCCAACGGTAAGACAATAGTTGAATAAGTAACACAAAGAAACTACACACAAGTATACGTCCACACACACCAGGAAATCACAACATTTGTTTAAAAACGCAGGTATTCAGAGATAAGAGAAGTCTTTAACCTGCCAAATCTGTCAAGACACTGCATTTTCAATACAAACATTTCCCCCACCAGCAGATTTATTTTTACATTGAAGTCTTTTGTGCCTTGCATATCTTAGAAAACAATCTAGTGGATCAATGCCTGCATTGTTTTGGAGCTCTGGCTCTCTCACCTGCTGTTTTTAGGGATATTTTTTACTTTCAAACCTTTGTACTGCTGCCAGTGTTGTCCAGACCCCTCGTACTTAACCAATCAGCACAATGACTAAAGCAGGGGTGGCCAACCAGTCAGAGACTAAGAGCCACATTTTTTGCTGTGTTACTTCGAAGAGCCACATCATACACACAGGCACACACGAACATCCCCCTGTCCCTCCCGCACTCTCGTCCTCCTCCACGTTCCTCTCTATTTCTCTCACACACACAGATTTCAAATCTAAAAATGAACAATAGCCTTGACACACACACACACCCTCACACAGACAGACACACACACACACACACACACACACACACACACACACACACACACCCTCACACACACACACACACACACACACCCTCACACAGACAGACACAAACACACCCTCACACAGACAGACACACACACACACACACACCCTCACGCAGATAGACAGACACACACACACACACACACACACACACACACACACCCTCACACAGATAGACAGACACACACACACCCTCACACAGATAGACAGACAGACACACACACACACACCCTCACACAGACAGACAGACAGACAGACAGACACACACCCTCACACAGACAGACAGACAGACAGACAGACAGACAGACAGACAGACAGACACACCCTCACACAGACACACACACACACACACACACACACACACACACACCCTCACACAGACAGATACATACCTCTGCTCAGCCACATTTACTGTAAATGTCACACACCAACATGATATTGACCAAAAATGGACTTAAAACTAACTAAGACCACAGGCATTGTCAACAATGAATATTGTGTGCACTTTTCACACACACAAACTCTCAGTTCAATCAAGTCCACAAACAAAAACATACAATTTACAATAGCGTCCACTCCACACGAACAAAATGCGTGAAAATCATCGCGATTAAGTATATTGTGTTTTATTTTGAAATTGACCGGATGTTCTGTGCGTTTCCTTGTCTGACTTCCTGTCCGGGTTGTCATATTCTGTCCAGCTTAACGCGTGCCTGCAGCGTACTCGCAGCGTATTTGAAACGGAGCAGGACGCAATGGCGCTGTGTGAACACAATGATTGACTAGAGTGGCAGCTGAGTACAGCGTAGTGCGGGGCACTGACGGACCGCGGCGCGCACGGAGTATGTGTGAATTACTGACGCGCACAGGCAATGTTAAACACAAACACAAAAAAAGAACACACAAAATTCGATATGAACTGAGGAGCCGCATGAGACCGGGCAAAGAGCCGCATGCGGCTCGAGAGCCGCGGGTTGGCCACCCCTGGACTAAAGCATTACAATTAAGGTTGTGAGATAAAAAAAAACAAAAAACATTGTCTTCCTGTTTCCGTCCCTTTGAAGTGCCTCTCTGCCAGCAGCTCCAGAGCTAAAAACCTTTGAAACACTTTTTTATTTGACTCACTTTACACGTTTAATTTCAGCTTTATGATATATTAAAAACATAGGGGCCAATATGATACTGAATGAATGAATCAAATTAAACGAGTCTGATCTGGATCAGGGGCTCATAAATCCGTAGCAGCACAGTCATTCTGAGCTGCCAGCTTACGAGTAGATTTCTTTTGTGTCCACAAAACCTTGATAAATGTGGGTTTCTGTTGCCTAGCATTTAATCAGTTGAAGAAATATGAACTTGAACCAGCTTTAATACCTTTAAATCACAGACACACACAGGGTTATGATTCATTTCTCACTCTAAAAGGTCTTTTGATAACATACTGATTGACTTAACTTGGAATGTAAATCATGACTTTATTCCTTTTGCTATAGTTAGTCCTCCCTTACTTAGCACTGATGTTATCAAATGGACAACCGTGTGTGTGTCCCTGCATTAAAGAGGAAGAGTAAAGATTGAACATGCCTTTAACATATCTGTTCTTCTCCTTATTCTCCAGTCTATGGCATGGTACCATTCTTGAATGCTATTCTAGGCACCATGTTGCCCATGCTGGGCATGGCCAAACAGGACAACATGAAGTGGGTCTTCTCCTCAGGTAAGCATCTCCCAACAGGCTGTTAAAAATATTAACCCTTTCCCAAAACCGTATTAAACACTTCCTCCAGGAATTCACCTTCTTCTACTCAACTCATTTTTTGTAATCTAATTTCTTCTCTCTCATGTTCTAATTTCTCTCTGTTGTGTTTCTGTCCTTCAGCTCTGTGTCATTTCAGCGACAGTATCTTGGAGTACCTCGCCAACCTGGACAAAGCTCCAGACCCCACAGTCAGAAAGGACACTTTCTCCAGTGAAATCTACGCTGCTTTCGAAGTCTTGTTCAACACGTGGCTACAAAGCAGGGAGTCGAAGGTGAGGTCACTATTGGGGGGGTGAGCAGGATGATACAGAGGGCTGTTAAAAACACAAAAAGGCCATGTATTTTTTTTACAAGTTATGCACGACAAAAAAAAGTTTTAGAGAAGCAATGCTATGTTGCCAGTGAAAAGGACTTGCTTAAAACAAAGTCACTGCAGAATAACTCAAAAAATAAAACACATTATAATGAGAATGTCTTTAAAAGTTTTTACCTAAACAGGCCATGAGAACTACCAGAGAATCGGAGCTACCTGATAACACAATCACTCATAACGGAGACAAAAGGATTCTACTAAGGCAGCATTCTTGGTGCAATTAGTTTCATTATTTTCTAGAAGAAAGTTGAATCTCCGTCTACGAGTGAGAAAAGGTGCATTTCACTTCTATGAAACTGAAGAAAATACACCGTGGGAAAACTTTTTTTTGTTGTACTTTTCTGTTCCCGAATTAGAAAATCAACGTGTTAACAAAAAGCATATTCATGTCAGTCTGTAAGATTAGTGTAATTCATAATGTACCTGTAATATTAACAGTTAAGTTATCATGTTTTTGCTTCCTTCACTCTATTCTTGAGCATGTTTACCAAGTCAAACAATGTTCTCTCTGTGCTAATGTTGTGCATTAGAGAAGGCAGGAAACCTATTAGAGCTAATTATGACTCAGTATTCAAAAAGGGCACTGAATGTGCAAACTAAGAGTTCAAACTCTGGGGAAACAAAAAGCTTCTCAGAAGTACTTTAATATAGGGACAGAATATTTGCCTTAATAACTTCTCTTGTGATTGTTTCTGTTGTCCATTCTTACACCTGAAACTGTACACCTGTACTTTTGTACCCTTTTTATTTACTTAAAACTTTTTAGGTTTTATAATGTTTTAGTAGATCTCCTTCTCTTTTATGTGTTGTTCACTGTTCCATTTGTCTTGTTGTCTGTGTCATGATGGATGTCAATCTTGCTGGCTGCAAAGAAATCTACCTACGGGTACAAATAAAGTAACCTGAACCTGAACCTGAACCTGAAAAGTGAAGTGAAGAACTGTGCGGACACTGACACATTGTAGATTGAAGGTCAATCTGTATTGTCCTTTTAGAGATGTAGTTGTTTTTACAGCTAGTGTTCCCTTTTTGTATTTCTCCCTGATGTAAACAATAGTTAACTTTATTTATCTGGCATCTTTCCAAAACAAAACAATCCACAATGTTTCAATGAATCTCTATCATGTCTGTCATGTGATATCCTGTATTTCTCTTTGTCTGTGTTTCAGTTGAGGCTGACAGTAGCTGAGGCAGTGGGCTCCATGAGTCATCTGATGGCCAGCGATAAACTGGAGGAGCAGATTCCTAAACTGATTCCTGCCATCTTGTCCCTGTACAAGAAAAACAACGAGCACTATGTCATTAGCAAGGTTCTGTCTGTAACCTGCCTTTTGGCTTATCATATAATTGAATCTCTGTTTTGTGTTTATTCAAAATGTCCCTTAGCAGTGCTGGTACTGGAAATCAAATTTGCACATAAAGTAATTGCAACATGACAAAATTAATTGCTAAATGATTATTTTAAAGCTTTTTCTGAAGGCATTTCATGTTTTTGTTCTCTCTCTCCTCCTTAGAGTCTTTGCCAAGTGCTTGATGCATCTCTCAACATGGGCAGCAGGGTGCTGGAGACACAACTGGACAGTCTGCTCTTTGCACTGCACCAACAGGTACACATTTAGCACATCTGCGCTGCTCCGGAGCTTGAGTAAACAAGGTGACTAATGTATGACACACAGATACTCTTAAAGAGGTGGAACAAAGCCAATAACATGCTCATGTAGATTGTGCCCTCCTATGTTCTGAGATCCAAACCAGCTATTGTTTTCTGACTTTTCAGCACCCTTTCACACAGAAAAAAGGAGATCCAATATATTTAAGGTGGTTAGTAAACTGGCAGGTTCGAGGAAGAATTCGGACTTTTAGCTTTTTTCTCAATGACCTAATTTCTTAGCATTTTCAAATAACAGTTGATGTGTAATGAGGGTAAGCAGATTAAAACAGAGTAAACTTTAATTGACATGTTTGGTGCAGTAGTTGTAAGATGCATTGTGGGGAATGTGTTTTAAACTCACTAATACTGTCTCATTAAGGAATCACAGATTGTTCTGAAAGGATGTCTTTTCTAGGTTTGGGGTTGTTTATAGGTCAGAACGTAGACGAAAATAGAAGTCTCCACTCTGAGACGCTAAGCAGAAACACTGCTGCATTGAATCAGCTGTACCTTGATCTGTGTGGTTTGACTGCTGACAGTTGCAACTTTCCAGCAGTGTGTGTTTCTATCACAAGACTGGATTGATGACATACCATCTCAAATCCAGTTCATCCCTCTTCATGCTGAGTAACAATATGCACCCAACTTTATGCTGCTTTCCTTTGAATGTATCAAGTAGCTGTCAAAGTCATTGTAGTCAGATGTTTTTTATGATCTTGTGACTCAGCTGATGCTTGGCCTGATGCCTGAATGTTGCAACATTCAACCTCAATGACTGCCCATGATGTGTGTGTATGATCTGGATAGCGTTTCTGAATAGAGCATATTTCACAATAATGTAACAGTATGAGTTATCATTAAAACATTGCACAAACCTTTTACCTGTGACTGTACACGAAGCTGTACAGATGCATGTTTGTTGTACATGTTGTACCTGTGTGTTACTCGAGTTGTCAGAAAGTGGCTTTGAGTTATCAGGTCCTTCAAAATGTCTCAGTTGTTATTTCAAGCTCAAGTAAGTAGAACGTTGTTCATGAGAAATGTAAATGTAACTTCTCATGTGTGACCTGGGGCTGTGAAAATAACGTGCGATCAGTCACTTCCTCAGACAAAGTGCAATCACTATGAACTCATCCCTGCTTACTCTGTTTCCCTCCTTTTGATTATTACTGAAACATAGAGATCAGGCTTTGCTGTTAGACATCCTTGTTAAGTTTGTATGAACTTTTTTATGATTGTTATGATCTTCCTGTATAACCAAAGTAGCAGTCCTCACTACAGCTGTGTTGTGTGCAGGTTGACACATTGCTGGTCCACAGTAATGTTTCCTTTGTCTCCCCCAGGTGTCCGCCCCTGTTGATTACAGCAACCCTCCTACTGTAAAGAACCACAACGAAGTCCTGCGCTGCTTCAGCTTACTAGGTACCTGTCCTTATATTTATAATATGTATGATTCTGAATGTTTCAAATCAAACAACGTTTCTATTGGTTGGTTTGACTCTCCTTGCCCTAACATTTAGATTACGATTATTCTTTCAGACAGAAAAAAAGGAAAGTGTGGGGTTACAGAAGCATCAGTCACTTCTATCTGTTTTAGTTCTATGGAGTCACAAGAACAGTAATAAGATCATCCATTAGTGTGCCAGACTCACTGACCACCACAAGATAATCATATTAACTCAAACTGGAGGCCTACTTCCCTTCTCCTCTCTCTTGTGTTGCTTATCCATCATGTGATTTTTTGTTTCTCCTATTTATACATATATACGTATATTTCTGTGACACTCGATAAACTTCAGATTTGTCTCTCTGTTCACCCTAAATCTTCTCCCTCCAGCCAACACCTTCCCAGACCGGCTGGTGATGTTTGTTCTTCAGAAGCTGGAGAACAGTAATGAGCGCAGCAGGGTCGGCTCCCTGGCTGTCCTACGTCACCTCATCAACTCCAGCAGTGAGTAGCACCACACTGGTGTTTGTGGAGTGACACTCACTCCACAAACCCCAGTGTTTGATTTGGCATCAGTTCCACATAAAAGTACTCAGTAATTCATTGTGTCCTGAAATGTATCAATTTAAATGTGAGCACAGTTGGACATGATTCCCCTCTTATAAATGTTTAATACGTTCTAATAATATCATTTGTGTGAATGCCTGTGTTTGTGGCAGCTTCCATAATGGAGAGTAAGAAGCTGCTCATCCTGGCCAGCATCAGACAACCAATGGCCGACCACAGCAACAAGGTAACACAGACGTCAACACACACACCGCCTCTATGGGACTATTCTGCAGAGTGAAAAACATTTTCTCTGTCAAATTTCTTACAGTTGAGATAACTGTCATTGCATTGTTATTTCACAAACTCTTTTGTTTCTTTGTTCAAGGTGAAGAAGCGAGTGGTCCAGGTGATCAGTGCGATGGCTCATCACGGCTACCTGGAGTTAGAAGGAGGGGAATTACTGGTTCGATTCATAGTTCAACACTGTGCCTTACCTGACACGTATCAGGTATCACATCAGTTGTTTCATTTTTAAAACACAACGTAATAATGACCAGTTTTCATGCCCAACATATGTTGTCCCTTATTAGATAAAGAATACATTTCTGACATATTTAATTTGCTAAGGTTATTGAATGTTCCACTAATAATAGCTTTTACATGTAGCTGCACATACTCGGATAAACTCCAGCCTTGCAAACTGTTGGCTTGTTGGGTTGTTTACAGAGAGCAGAACTCACCTCAAACCAGCACTCGACAAACCACAACTAATTCAAATCACGACTCTGGAGATATGTGACACCTCGTAGCTAGTACACTTCAAAAAAGAAAACATGAAGCAAACAAACACATAGGCTACATGAGGTCAAAGGACAGCACTGAAGATACATGCCAATTCATAGCTTGTGTGTGCAGAATGAGTGCAGAGGCCCTATAAAGCAGTAGGTGCTTACAAATCAGGAGGCAGGAGTCAGAGAAGATCTGAGTGAATGGAATATTATTATTGATCTGTGTGTCGTTGTGTCTGTGTGTCTCCAGCGAGGTCAGAAGCCCACAGACCCAGAGGAGGTCACTAACGAGGCACTGAGGACAATGTGTGACAACACCTTACACCTCCTCACCACCACCGTTGGACGACTTGCTGACGTACGACATCTCTCTACTTTTTACCCATCTGTATTTTTAACTTTAGATGAACAAGTTAAACTGATCTCAGTTGATAGCATTTGTTGTACCTACCTGCAGAAATGTAACTAATGTGCCTTGTTGTTCGTAGGTGCTGTGGCCAAAGCTGCTTTACTATCTGACCCCTGCACAGTACAGTAATGCCACCACTCCTCTGTGTAAGAGTCTGATAGTGCTGGGCACTAAGAAGAAAAATAATCAGGAGCCCAGCTTCAACATAGACTTCACACAAGAAGGTAGGAGAAATAACAACAGACTTACCCTGCTTATTCAGTGCTTATGCTGCCTTGTAGTCAAGGTTACAGCCTTGATTCCATAAAAGCTGAGATGCTGTTTGAAACAGAATTAGACAGAGTGACATAAATCGCTAATCCTTTTGGATATACCTTGTCAGAACATGACACAACACAAACACAAGTTTTATACTCATACTGATAAACTGTTTTAAACAGGGTCCATTTTTTTTTGTATTCAATGCTGAAAATATGAGTTTGTCAGAAATGGGAGATGTCAACATGATTTCATATTCATTCTTAAGCATTGAAATTTGGGATGTAATTTAAAGTAATTCTTTTGGATGTTTCACGTCAAGCTAAATGTGTTTAATGTCTCTCCTCCAGTTAATCTGCCTTCTCCTCAAACTCTCATGATCAGACTGCTGGTGAGTACATTAAACTCTATATGAAGCCTTTATAGTTAATCTCAGCCAAAGTCAACTACAAGCCACTTTGTGTCTGAAGTATAAAACACAGGATGACTAATCTTGCAGTCCAATAACTCTCACGATCAAAGATATTCAATAACAGATTGTTTGTAATTCAGAACATTTCTGACCAGTATCTGTTTGTCTGCATGTGTGTTTACCTTGCCTTGGGCTGTCCCAGGTGAATGCAGCATTCCCGTTTCATGGCAGAGGTCATGGAGCTCCGTCCCTCTCCCTCCTTCAGATCCTCAGCATCAACATTCACCCCAACACAGAGATACTCTGGGAGAAAGAGATACCGCCACTACTTTCAGTGATTGAGGGTATGGAGATATGTGGACATTTTTCTGAGAATTTACTGTAAAATCTTAAGAGGAAGATCCTTTTTGGTTTTCATTCTCTCGTCTGTAGGAGATCAGTCTGACTGTGTGTTGTTATTTCCAGAGTCGACCTCAGAAAGTCTGGACAAGAAGCATTGGGATGAAAAGTTGCTAAAGGTTTGCTTTTTTTTGGTTGTTTACAATATTATTATCTATTTAATAACTTTATAAAATGTCAGTATGTTGTGATTTAATAGATGAAAATGTAACTTGTTTGTATCACGCATATGATCAATAATACTGATTTACTTCACAGTCATGATCAGTGGCAGAAGGCTAAATGAATCAATAACCTTTAGAGATATTTATTCAGATTTAAAGTTGTATGTAAAGATGTTACTTTTCATTATGTTGTCTGCTTCATTTGTTTTTATTGAAACAGAAATATTCAAATCTACCTTCATTGAGTAACACTTGATTCTAACTGGTCAAATTGTCTGCAGCTGCTGTCTAAAACCTTGGATACAATTGATGATGACAAGTGGGTGTGTCAGTTGGCAGTGGAGGCAACAAGATATCTCCCCACGTATAACACGGCCTTAGAGGAGAAGGTAAATCTGAAAACTATTAAAACATTTCTACAATTTCTATTTGGATTGGGCTGTGATACAGTATGTGTATGCAAGGGAAACCAGAAGGCTGATTCTTTTAAAACAAAAAAAGTTTTGTAAAGAATATTTGTATTTGTGTGTTTGCTAAGTGTGCTGCAGACATTGTAAAGTATGGAGTCAGAGTTCACTCAAACTATGTGATGATAAGAACTCTGTATCTCTCCCGGGCATTAGTGCTTTAGAAAAAAACACACTGGCTCAGATTGGAAAACCTATGCACCAATACAAATATATCTAGAGGAGGATTTTGGTCTGATGATATTGGCCAAACAATACATGTATATCTGTTGGTTCTAGAAAACTGTACTTATATTTTTCTTTTTTCCATCGTCTAGAGTTTCCTGTATCGATGTATCGGAGTGACTCTCCAACAGTGTTTCAACAAAGAGCTGGTTAAAAAGCAGCTGCAGGAAATCCTCCTAACAGCTCGCCACAGTGATGCCATTGAACGAGAGGTAGCTGGAAACTCATTTTTATGACAATTGTCTAGTCTTAAAATATAAGATGACTTTTTCTTCATTATTGGGGTCATGTGTTTCACATCTGAACAGGTTTATGGTCTAACTCTTAATTTTGGTCCTGTGTATCTATCAGGGTGTTGCGATGGGCGTGGGTCTGTGTGCAAACAGCCACTTAGAGGGAACTCTGGCCAAACTGGAGGAGTTTGGAAAGTCAGACGCCTTCAAGAAGTCACCAAGTATCTTCAACCTGCTCAAAGTACGAGGGAGTTTGAGGATGAATCAGAAATTCAATGATATTAAAGATATTTCATGATTTCTGTGAAATGATTTGTCTTTCTCTTCTCCTCAGGAGCGTAACGATGTGGAGGTAGAGAAAGTCAAAAGCACATTGATCTTGTGTTACGGTCAAGTGGCTTTGAATGCTCCTCCAGAAAAGATACTGACCAGAATAGATCAAGACATCCTCCGCTGCATCAGTAAACACTTCAACACTAAGGTAAAGAAACAACTGAACACGACTCAGTCAGTAAAGAGGCCTCTTTTTTGAATTGTCAGTGGAGTCAGTCCTACAATTAACATTGTTGACGTGGCAACAACCAGTTCAAGCAGCGCCCCCGCTCTTTTGTGCTTCCCTTAACTTCAAATCAGCTTTTTTTCATTTCTGTGGTCTTGTTCACAGAGAGGCGCCAGTATTTGTGAGGTTGATTCAAAGAGATGGATTAACATGGCTGAACTAAAGCTCTTTGAAAACGGTCATTTAGAACAGAAAAAAGTTAGCTGATCATGTGTATACTTTAATTCATCATAATTCATATTCTGCCTGTTTGTGATGCTCTGTATTTGTTTAAGTGATGCTTCGCACCATGCAAACAACAACAAAACTTCCTGAAGAAGTGTGTTTATTTTAAAACACACACTCTGGTCATCTTCATGTTCACTTTAAGGTCACCCCTGTTACACTCCTGCACCTTCATGATCTAAAACACAGTTTATCGTATTCATTGTGTTGTTACATTAGCACAGTTTACTAGGGTTGTATATTTAGTCTTTCAGGTAGGAGGGCTGTATTTGTGTGTTCACTCATGATTGTATCACCTCTATGTCATACAGGTTCTTGGGATTAAAGTAGAGACAAAGGTATCGTCACAGGAATACTACGCCCTTCATCTTGCTCTCCTTCTTTAATCTTAATTTTCCCCTCTGATCTGCACTCCTGGGTGTGGTGTCCTAACTCAATATTTACTGAAAGTCCTCAAATCAAGATGCACTGCAGTGAAGCAGATCGTTGTTCTTTAAACTTGTAGCTTTTCTAAGTTATATTTCACGATGGAAGAGCAATAGATTTTCTCTCCCGTGTTCTGAAAGGACTCATGGCTGAATCACACTCTTCTGCACGTTTCTAGTATGCACAGCTAAATCAAACCAGGCCAATTCCGGTCTTAGAAAAGGATTTTACAGAATTTGAAGAGGTCAAAAACAGGCCAACACTAATGCAAAGCTGAATATGAAGAAAGAGAAAAACTCTCTTTATCAGTCAAATGCTCTACCTCAGTGAAATGTAGCTTGAAGTTATGCACCTCTAAAACATCTTTATGGTATCAAACACTCGCCCAAGAGGGTTTAAAACGTGGTTGTGGAACAGTTTATTTTTTAAATCAATAAACAATTTGGCTTTAATCTGCTTGAAAAGAGTTTTTCATTGTGGTTGCATCATCTTATATCCACAATCAAACTTTGTACAATCACCTTTTTATAGGAAGTGTTTGATACTATTAGCTGGATTTGCTGTGAATTAAAACTCCAACACTCTAATGTGTAAAACCAGTAACATGGTTTGTTTAAAGTACTTTGAATGATTTGAGATTTGAAAGCGGCTGATGGCATACATGCCTCACTGTTTTATTTTGAAAATCAGCGTTTCATTCACAAATATAATGCAAACTTATTTTGAAAATGCCTTTCAATAGTTTTGACCTGATGCTGTCTGGAGACAGAGAAACCAGAGGATGCCACATACAGTATTGATGTTTCTTTAAATGGGTTTAGAGTAAAGCTGCTTTAAGAATAACCTCATAAATTGACTTTATTATTTAAACCTGATTTTGAGCAAAGCTTCAGAACATGTGTAGTTCTTGCCGTTAAATCGTTCTTATATGATGCAACAGAGGTTCGACGTTGTGTCATTCTGTCTTTCCTTGTTTTATCGCTTTTTGAAATGCTTCTTTCAAAGCTCACACTGGGTGTTTTCAAGGGCTTGAGTTACTTCCTGCTGAATCCTTACAGCTCTTTGAGTCTTTAGATCTTGCGCTCTTCTGTCACCTCACCGAGCCGGGCTGTCGGTGGTTTTCTGTTGAATGAATCTCTCCTTATCACAAAGCTCTGGTTTCAAATTTCTCTCCATCCGTAGGCATGGAGGATCAATCTATAAGATCACTGCTGGATTGATTTAATGGCTTGATGACCTAAGCGGATTGATTAATTGATTAATTTCTGATTTGCTGGATTGGTTTGGGTTGTTTTTGCTTCTGCTCGGTTACTCGTAGAGCTGCATCTGCTAACGAGTGCTGCAGTTTCTTCTTATTGCATTCAACATCTTATTCTGTTGTCTTACAAATCAGCATACTTTCCCTCCTGACCTAAATCATTTTTTTATGTGTGTTCTTAATTTAATCTGTTGTGTTCGTCTTTTGCCTCTCTGTATTTCGTGTGTCCGCCTGATTTCAGGACCTGACAATGAAGCTCAGTTTGGTCCAGAGTGTGGGGCTCATAGCCAGAGCGATTAGAGAGTGTGTGAAGAAACAAGGCTACGTCTTCTCTCGCAAGCAGGAGCTCATTAACGTCATGTTGGTCAGTAATTTCACTTTGTAGAATATGTTCATTTTTGTTTTATTGCTGACATTACAACCAACAGTGATTTGATCTGTCTTCCTGCTGTTGTGTCCTCTCTGGTCAGGATTTCATCAAAGCTGAGCCGGCTGATGTATTGAGGACTCCAGTACGCCATCTTGTGATGACTACATGTTCCAACCTGATGTATCCTCCAACTGAGAAAATCCAATGGTTGCGCTTTTGTTCTCTTTAGTTATGATCATATAATACTAGCACTTTGATGACTTTGATATTGACATTAGTTTACTCTTGACTGCTTGGTTAGATGGATATCAGGTCAAGTTTGCATTACTTTGTATTTTGTCTTTGATAAAATGTAGATCAAATTCACAGAATAGAAACTTTAGGTAAAAGACAGAACACAGATAGAAGAGGAAGCTCAGCTGGTGTAAGTTTTAAAAAGACTGCTCTTTTGCAGAGGAGCGTCTCTCCTTTCCCAGCGTTGTTTCTTTAACCTGTAGTGTTTCAGGCCACTGGATCCCGCTCTGAGTGAGAATGAGAGCCATGACTTGCTAAAGGTGTGTGTGAACAGCGTGATGTCTCTGCCACCTGAGACGAGCACTCCAGAGAAAACTAAAGAGGAGGAGATACTGGACCCCAAGCAGAGAAAGGTGAGATAAAGCAGACAGTGATGTGTGCACACACAAACTGTCTAGACTTAATCTGCTCCATATTTGAAGCACAACCCTGTCCTTTAATAACTCCTAATAATTCACCGTTAACATTCCCTCCTGTGAGCAGAGACACATAAATAACCTTCAACGCATGTAAACTTCTGACCTTAAAGAAATGTGCAGCATTTAGATGTCTTATTGTCACTAACATATCCTGTTGAATGTGTTCAGGATTTGTACAGAGACACGTTTACTGCACTACAGGAGCTGCTGAAAAGTGTCCTCACCAAAGATCCCACACCTGATGGCCTACAGACTGTCTTCAAGGTAAAACACATTTTTGATCAGATCTTCACATCCGTTATTAATCAAAGCTTAATGTGCCAGGAAATGCTTGTATTATTGTATTCTTCTTCCTAATTCAGGGTCCTATTTAAAAACTGAATAGTTTGAACCATGGATTAAGATGATTATTCTGAGGTTCTATGAACGTGTATAATTTCCTCTAAATATGATAGCTTTATTAACCATTCTTCATTAAAAAATTAAACTATACTACTAATGCAGTGACACAGAATAATACGTGCAATAACCAAACGAGTTTTTGTTTCAACCTTTGGTGCACAGATGCATTCTGGTTAAATCTCATCACTTCCTCTTTTCATCCTTTAACTCCATTTTCTGTCGTGTAATGAAACTGAATAACCAGCATCAATAAACTTCAAGCACTATATCATACTGTAGTACTGTGCCATACATGAGGTGTGTTATTGTCCTGTGCAGCACATTGAATCTCGGTTAGGCTCCGAACATGACCATGAGAGAGAGAGAGCTGTCACAGCCGTCGCTCACATCCTGGCCAACTTCCTGGATAACCTGACTGTCAAGGTACACACACACACACACACACACACACACACACACACACACACACACACACACACCACAGACACACACACACACCACAGACAGACAGACAGACACACACACACACACACACACACACACACACAGACACACACTTCTGCATATGTGTCTTGTGGGTTTGATTTTTGACAACGTAAATATCCTGACCTCACCATCATTAAACGCTGTTACAGATCAATCCCTTCAGTGCGGATGTGTTTCACCGAATGTTAACACTAGCATTTTTGTATCACACTCATTCCGTGTTGTTCCTTTTCGTAAACTGATGTATTCATTTCTAGAACATGGTGTCGTTCCACAACCTCGGCTCTCTGCTGGGTCGTCTGTCTCCTCGATGTTCTGACCCTCATCCTGCAGTACGCACTGCTGCTGTCGACTGTATTTACACGCTGCTTTACATACAGCTGCGCTATGAAGGTACAGACACACAGAGCCCTGACATTTTAGAGGATTTCAAGTCTTTTTGTAACAAATTATACTAATGTATAGATATAATGCAGACATTCAAGGAGTTGTCTTTGTAATACTTTAGATTTATTTTGTTTAAATATCCTCCTCCTGTCTTTGAGCACAGGTTTCTCCCTGGACTATAAGGATGAAGCTGTAGACAGCCTGTTGCCCCTGAAAGACCAACTAGAAAACCCCGACCACTCAGTTCTATACAAGACCTGCTCCGACCTCACCAAGGTACACTTTTTACCAATCAGCATGTCTCATGAAGAATCTGAAAATTAAACAAAAAACATTTATTATTGTATTCTTTATTATGGCACTTGCCTTCAATCTGCTCACCATAATCTGGTCAGACAACAATTGTGTAACGTGTAGATAAAGATGCAACTCGTAAAGACAAACTCTAGTACTGCTTTTTTTTCCTGTTTGTGCGTCAGGTGATGAGTAAGCGTCTGCCTCAGGAGCAGCTGTCCACGTTGGTCTTTGTGCTGTTTGAAGGACTCGTGGACAGTCAGACGAACTGCTGCAGAGCTTCATCTGTCATCCTGAATACTCTGCTGAAGAACAGAGGAGGGGGACTACAGGATCAGGTAACACACACACACACATGCACACACTCACAATTTGATACTTGCTATAGCTATTTGTTTCATCAGGTGAGATCCATAATTATATAAACATTCACCATGTGACACAAAGGCAGCAGGGTTATTGGATTACCTGACACATATCTTCGTCTGTTTCCTGTTGTCTGTTTTGTGTGTGTGTGTGTGTGTGTGTGTGTGTGTGTGTGTGTGTGGGTGTGTGTGTGTGTGCACGTTTGTGTGTGTTAGGTCCCACAGATGCTTGAGGTGCTCCATGCGCGTCTGCAGAGCGTCACAGAGGAGCAGGTAGGAGCACATATCACAACATATCAGAGCTATAGCGAAGGGTATACATTTATTGTTCAGTAGCACTGTATTTGTTCTTCTTATGTTTTAATAATCAAGAAATAAAGACTTGATTCAGCATATTGAGTCTTATTTTATATAAATGATCAGCTTACTGTGCAGTTATTTCTGTTTCTAACAGCTACTTAATAATCGTCTGTCCTCATCTTGTGTATATCTTACTTAAGTTTTTACACTCAAAGAGCTGCCGTTCTGTGTGTAGGTGAGAGTGGCAGCAGGACAGACGGTACTCATCCTGGCTTCTCAGCATCTTCAGACTGTGATCAGCACACTTGTGAACCAACCACTTCCTTACGACAGGTTTTTATCCAGATCTCATTCAAATGAAACCTAATGTATCTCAGCTTAGTCCAAATATGTTTTAACAAGTAAATCCATTTACCATATTCTTTAGATCATCTGTGTTTATT
This sequence comes from Tautogolabrus adspersus, assembly GCA_020745685.1. Lineage (NCBI taxonomy): Eukaryota > Metazoa > Chordata > Actinopteri > Labriformes > Labridae > Tautogolabrus > Tautogolabrus adspersus. The sequence goes on along the minus strand of CM036542.1, from coordinate 20,285,280 downwards.
TAGTACAGTTAAGCCCTCATGTCTCTTAAAGTCAAGAGTTATTATTTTTTCAATGATGGAGACTAAAGGTTTTATTTGTCCCCCATCCAGCTGGATTAGTGAGATGTGGATGGCCTTGGGGGCGGACCCCATTGTAGCCAATCAGATCATTGAGATGGTGATGGAGAAGCTCCTCATCATGGCGCCATACGTAGACAAGAAGGAGTCAATGATGAGAGGAGGGATGACAAAGATGGCCACCAACCAGCCTCTGGCTGTAAGTCATACACACCAGCAAAGACATATCTACGCATACAATGGATCCTTGAAGTTCCAGATAATGATAGTAAACATGATTCGATTTGGTTAAATAAATAATAAAGGAATGAACGTTAAAATGTCTTTAAGTAATAAGTTCCCATGAAGGTGATAGGTTCTTTATTGACATTAAGTCTACACAGCCCACGTAACAGCAGGAGGAGCAGGTTTAGTCCTACATGTGTATGTACACATGATGCATTCAGGGACAGTATTGACGGTAGGTCACCCACAACCCAGTACACATGAGAACTGAAGAAGGTAGTCTTAAAATGCAAAACAAAGGGATATACCACAGCCTGTGACGACTAGAGGATAATATTAGTGGGGAAGTCTGTTCCATCTTTGAGGGAATACACAGCAGTCTTTGGAGAGTTTCTGAACTGAGCAGCAACATACCAAACAGGAGCTGCACATGAGATGATGATTCTCATGTGTTAACATGTATATGTGTCTCTGTGTGTTTTCCAGATGACGTGTGGACTCAAAGAGCTGTTATTAAACGGTCAGAGTCAGGAGCCAGCAGTCAGCATGTTCCCTCAGCTCTTCTCCTGTCTCACTGTCAGACTGGGAGCAAGTGTCGGGGTCTATGCACCCAGGGATAATCACAATAAGAACGCCACCCCCATCCATGTAGCAGGGTGAGTTCTTTTTTTCCCCCTAATGCCAACTAAAAATCCTAACAAGGGGCCTACAGAGATTAGTCGTGTCAATGTTTATCTTAAGGTATATCCTTGTGGGCTAACACATCTGGGTTTTGTTTTTATGTTTCAGGGTAGCAGCAGATGCTCTGCGAATCTTGTTAGCACGAGCCCAGTTAGACGAAGTGATGAAGAGACTGGATGAAGATAACGCCTGGGAAGCAATGAAGGAACAAAACACACACATTACTGGAGTTACACTACTGGCACGGTATGCATACATACAGCGAGCGGGATGGCTTTAGTTTCCAATCTTAGTCAGAAATACAGTCCAAATAAATAAAAGAACTTTCCATTCAAACAAATACTAATACTTCTATGAAACAACTGACTAGTGTGTTAAAAGAAAATCAAAAGAAGAGATACTTTATACATCAGAATCAGGGAATGCAGTTGCTCTTATACAGAAAATAAACATGAAGCAATACAGGAAATATGTGTAGAAGTAAGTACTATGCTAAATATGTGAATTATCTATACCAGTTTTTATACAACTCAAATATATAGAGAGACATAGTAATAAAATAAGAAATATAAGCAACAAGTGCAAACAAATGAGTGATGAGAAACATATTTACCAGGACTTCATGAATGTTTATGTCGACTTTATAGATTTCATAAAATCAGTGTTCTTTATCGTTAATTCAGGGTATAATGTTTGCGTTAATGTGGGTGTGTTTGTCTTGTCAACAGGGCGATGGCTAAGCATGCTGGTCCCAGGCTGCCTGCCATTGTGGAGTGTCTGTGTCCCTCTCTGAACAACATCTACGAGTGCCAGAGAATCACTGTCACAGCTTTCTTCTCTGAGGTGATGCACCATGAAATACTTCACTGAGACAAACTTTTTGTTTGTTTGTTTTGTTTTTCTGTGTTGGCAATGTATTTGGTTTCGTATTTTTCATTACCCAAACTCCAACTAAGTAAGAAAAAGGTTCAAACATTGACTGGAATGTCATCAGATTTTAAAGCTTTTTATTGATCTTTTACTGACCAGCAGATTGAGAACCTGAAAAACAGGACGTTTTGTTTCTCTTTCTCTGCAGCTCTTAAACCATCACGTGGTGACAGAGCTGATGCTGATAGATGTGCTGATGAACAACATGATGGAGAGGATATCGGATCCTTGTTGCACTGTCCGGATGTTGGCTGTACGGGGGCTGGGCAATATAGCCGAAGGATCACCTGAAAAGGTACATGAACACCCAAGTTAACAAACATTTTCCATCTCTGCAAGACTTTTTATTTCCTCCTATTTCATACACTCACTTCATCGTCTCACCAGGTGAATAAATATGCAAAGGAGCTGCTGGCAGCCATGAGTTCAGGCATGGAGGAGAAAGATGATCCTGGTAAGTAAAGTCACAGTTGATGTGTTGTCTGGCTCTCCTGATTTACTGTAGCTTAAATAAAGTTTACAGTCTTTTGGTGCAGGGTTTCACCTCCGCTCACTACAAGCATCATTTTAAAGCATCTGTTAGGAGTCTGTAGGTGGTTAAGAACCACACCGAAATGAATGCTGATGCCCCTTCATGACCTACAAAAGCAAACAAGACCATCAGCATAAAGATTGACTTTTTCTATACAGTTAATATAAATGCATGAAATTGCTGCAGCAGGGTAGATGTCAGAGGAAGTGATTAACAGCACACAGCTGAAACAGACTCTCGATAGTGATGCATTTGACCGTTAAACAAAAGGAAAGAGATGTTTCATTAGAAAACACTTCTGACACACACGTGGAGCAAAGCCAGCAAAGAGATAAAGACTTTGTCCACAGGGGGCGCCAAAATCAACCCAAACTGAAAGTTCCCCACCGGAGCTGTGATGACAGAAATGTTTATCAACTAATCCTGGATCTGTTGTCTTCTTGGTAGAGAATCTCTTTCTCATGACTGCCCTCTGATCTTCCTGCAGGTAAACTGATCACGCTTGAAGCCATGTCAGGCCTTTCTAAAGTCCTCCTCTATCTGGACAAGAAGAACGTCCACTTACTGGTGGTTTATATCTTCATGAAGATCAAACCATTCCTGGAAAGTGTAAGTTAAATTAACATCTTTCAGAGAGTAAAGAGTCATCAGAGACTCGTCAGAGTGTGTTTCATATGAACAGTGCAGGAGTTATTTCATCATTGACTCTTAATGCAACTCTGTGTTCAGCCTTGTGAGAAGGTGAAGTTATCTCCCTCACATATAACTACTTACCTTTATGGCTCTGTGTTGACTCAGGACAATGACGAGATCCGCTGTGCTTCCATCCATCTGATGGGGAACTTGTCTAAATTTGGCTCAGGAGAGGCCGTGTTCAAAGACCAGATCCACAATGTTCTGGTCAGCCTGCTGTTACACCTGGTTGATCCAAACCCACATGTGGTCAAGGTACAGACATCATGTATTTGTTAAAAAGTTTCTTTTAATTGTTGTGGACACATTTCAGGCATTGATACAAACATGGATCATGTGTTTGGGTCTCTGCAGGCGTGTAAGTATGCAATGCGAGTGTGTGCTCCTGTGGTGGGATCAGAGCAGATCACAGCCATGTTTCAGAACCACCTCCACGAAGACAAGAGCCTGCACTACGGAGAGTTCATCAACGACCTCACAAAGTACCTGGTAAGAAACACACACACACACACACACACAGTCACACATTAACATGGCTGAATGAGGGGAGTTTTGCACTTCCTTATAGCAGACCTTATCTATCACCATCATTCTTATTAACTATGGCATGTATTCAGATGATTCCTTGTAAAGTGACATTCATTTGAATGTCTGCTGCTTTAGTTGATATTTTCTCACATATTAAGAAACAACACTTGACAGAAGGTTCATGCTTGTTGAACATCTTCTGTTTTTAACACAAAAAGAGTTTTGTGATCATTCTCAGATTATTTTCTATTCTCAGAATGATATTATTCAACTCAATCAGAGAAACTCGCTCTTGTTAATGGTCAATGTGTATTTTCTTGTTCATAGATTCAGGACTTTCCTGGTATGTTGAACTTTTATCACATCTCAGTCATCCAATTCTTCAAGAGTAACTGGCATGAGGTCCGAGCGGGAGCAGCCATGTTTATAGGTATGACTCCAACTCTCTGTAATCTACGTCACATCATGAATGTCTCCAACCTCCTGCAGCATATTCAGCTTCCTGCATCTGCAACACATGATAATCAAACTAGTTAACTAGTTGATGAACAGGTTACAAATATTGATACCAACTTATGTACCTTTATTCTGTTATGCTACCATTACCTCAAACATTTGAATATATACTAATATTACTTCTACTGAAGTTTATATCACATACTTAATTTATTTTCCATGCTGTTCTTTACTGTTTATATTTCTCACTCTGTTAATATTGGCTGTGCAGATACCACCTTTTACACCACAGTCTTATGCAGCACACGTGTTTGTTTCATGTATGTTGTTTGTTTTTATTGTTTGTTGGGTGCAAAAAAATTGTATCTGCACCTTGTCCATGAAAAACTATATTTCATTCAGAACACCTCGTATGTGGATGACAGTGAAGTTGACATGAATCACAAGGTGTTTTGTGTTTGTGTTTGCACTACCAGGGTTTCTGCTGGGGAATCTTCCAGAGGAGCATCTCTCCCACCTAAACATGGGGACCATCACTAAAGGTAACACCCTGCATACCCTTGATTTTAATTTGCTCTTACAGTACACACTGCCTTTTCAGGACGGGATACTTACGCCCCTGTTATGAATCACCTTCATTGTGTAACGCATGGAGACCTTGAACAGCACCGTGTGTGTGCATGCCTGAGTGTGTGTGCATGTGTATGTGAAGCTCCCGCTGTGTTTTCACAAGTCTTGCCTCTTCTGCTTCAACAATGCCTTCATGCAGGGTGAACTTACACACTGAGTCACTGGGTTACTCCGCTGACGGCAGAACGTCGTCACAGCGCCGTAAATTCTTCAACTTGTTCTGTTTTGTCATCTTGGCTTGACTGTTTTCTTTTTGTGTGTTCCTCCTCAGGTTTAGTGATGCTGCTCCAGGACCCCGATCCTGTCGTGAGAGCGAAAGCTGCTGAGGCCATGGGTCATTTCCACTGACACACACACAAAGACCTTCATACACATCTCAGTATGTCCTTTAGTCTAAGGCAGTAGAAAGCCACTACATGAAAACATGATGATTGATGGGCACTCATTCTAAAAGTAAAGAGCAGAACCCAAAGAGGAGCCAATATTCAAACTAAAGCTAAACTTACAGATTCACCCATAATATAAACACTATTACACTTATACACACAGAGTGCATATATTCAGCTGTTAGAAGGTGTGTGTAGCTTCTTTTAACTCTCGTACTTGAGATGAAGTGATCATTCTTTATTTTAGTGACCAAAGACTGTGTTCCTGTATTCAGAAAGAAATGTCTGTAGCACTTAGCAATCTGTCAGTGTTACAATACCAGAGATATACTGTGTTGTACAAATGAAAGAAAGCGTCCGTCAAGATGTTTCTCATGCCAAGCTTAAAAAAAACACAATAAATATCTGATACATTTCTTTAAATATTACATATAGATGATGACAAGGATGCACATTTAAAGTTCATAGCAACAAGTTCACTGTGTGCGAGTGTGTGTGTGTAGTTATACCAGCAGTTTGTGATTGTGTGTGGATGTTACGTTTTAGTTTCACATCATCTGTTTTAGGGATAGTTCAATAAAGGGGGTCTTGAAGATGATTCCTCTGAAAAGGATGCGATCATCATTTCACAAACCAGCTCTGAGCCTCATGCCTGTACTCCACAAAGATTTATTGAAACACTTGAGTCTGTCTATTAAAGAATTCATAGACACAAAAAAGTTCAACGTAAGAGAGCTACAGAAGGACTTAAACTTCTTCTAAGGTTTTGAGTGTATGATGGAAGTAACTGAAAGAGGAATGGCTTGCAACGGTCACATCACCTTGCTTTGTTGCCCTCATCTAAAGTCAGACTGCAATAAACCCTAAATACTTCTACAGTAAGACCCTCTCTTACTAGTAAAAGATAAGAGAATAAAACATGATGGCCTTCGGAGCTTTTTAAAATGTCAGCAGGCTTCTTCAGAACAGATTGAAGACATTATTTTTCATTTCCTGAGCCGTAATCATGCTGTTTACATATCACTGCCACCGCAACAACTTTTCAGAATCATTTCAGTGTGGTGACGGTCCCAGCACACCACACCATTTCATTCCAGTGTGTTTAGATAGAAAAGGCGAGTGTAGCCTTGCTTTAAAAATCAGATTGTGCCAAATGTTTGATAAGATATATAAGAATAATCGCACTATGAGATGCTCTTAATGATTTTCTCTTTGAATGCACTAAATGTTGTTTCCATGTAATTATTCCAGGATATGGTTGTACAGATTTAGGGTATCCCTGTGGATTCACAGGCCTCTTACTATCATGTAAATAACTGAGTGAGTGTGTGTTATGGAAGGATGTCTGTATATGTTTCCAAATGAATTAACTCAAATGACTCCACGAGGAGGGAATGAAAAAGTCCTTTCCAATTTAATTTAATTCATTAGGAGCAATACTTTCTTGTTGAGTCCATGATTTTATACGTCTGTTGCACTTTTGAGCTCTGCCATATTTCCCCATCTAAAAGAGAAGGAGCTGATTGGTGGATTGCAATCTTAATTTCCTTCACATGTGGAGCATATTTATTTCTTCTAGGATCACTAATAAAAGCTGCTTTCTGTTTTTTTGCATTTGGTTTTTCCAACTAAGAGGAAGGAAAATGTTTTCCATAATTTCACAATTATTTGTAAGTAGAAGTAGTCAATCATTCAAACCTTAACTTCATTGTAGAAATAATAAAGGCTGCTCCTGGATCTGTTATTGTTATATTAGGGGCTCGTGGCTTCCAGCACTTTGTGACACCGTGGCTTGGTTGAGGGTTAATGGTGAATCATTATAGCATTGTTCTCCGTTTTTTAAAGTTGTTATGAACTTAATCTCATTGATGGGATTTTTCATGTTTTTTTTTTTAATATGCTTAATTTTTGTTACGAATGTCGCAGTATGAATGACACATGAAGGTACGGTTTAATTTGTGAATGTTTTGCATGTCACTATTACATGTAACTGGACCACAGGAGAGAGTGGATGATGGCAATCAATGTATTTAAAATAAAGAAATAAAGATCCATCAAAACATTACTGCTGCTGAGTTTGAAGTCTTTGGTTTTAAAGTTCAATGTCTCATGTGGGTATACTTTTCTCTTTGTCCATACGGGGGCAGCATAGAGCTAGGCTTTGTGATGATGCAGAAACTAATACTTGGAATAAAATGTTTGTGAATCTTTCACTTGGTCTTGATAGAAGCCCAACCTAGAGAGATGTAGTTCCTCAGATGCAGTTTATCTTAATGTAACTATAGAATACATTTGATGCAACTTAATTTAGCCTAATTGGACTGTTTGTGTGATGTCACATGGGCTTTTATTTTGTGTCTGTGTAAAGCGACTCGTTCAAACCAGAACCAAGCCATATGTATGAAATGAAAATGTCTCTCTTTGTTAGAGGGCTTTAGTAGCAGCAGAGCACATGTTTGCTCTTGAATAAGAGCTGCGTATACTAAGGACGGTAAACAAGACCGTTGTTTGCTTCAGAAAGGAGGACAATATGAAAAGACATTCTTTACGCTGTATGTTGGTTTTTGTTTGCCTGTGTGAGAGAGATGACCTTGGTTTGCTTGGTTAATCGTACCTTTTTACATTCCTGTTGCTCTCAGTCGTGCTGTTGCAGAGACGAGTATGAGCGCTTTTGTTTCTTTTATTTGTGCTGCAACCAGTATGTCTCTCTTTGTGTAATGTAGCTTGAAAGAACATCTTTCAGTAAACAAGTCTAACTCAGTTGATGCACGAGCTAACTCGTAAAAAGGCCGGAGGGTTGGTCATTAAAGTGTGTGTGTGTGTGTGTGTGTGTGTGTGTGTGTGTGTGTTTTCACAGCATGGAACAGGTTGTGTGAAGAACGCTTAGTTTTATTCATAGGTTAAATAGTAATGTATTCATTCTCAGACAGTGAGACCTGTTTTTTCTCTACTTGGAATACATTTAACCCAACACAAAAGACCCACACTCTAATTTACACATAAATATCTTCCATGTACCAAAGTATATCTTCATACCTGTTGAACACATTTCCATTGCATTAATGCGCTCCATCATTTCAGTCTCTGCTCCTCATTTGATTTGATTCCCTTGGTGTCATATTATCTATTATGTTAAACCTCTTATGAAGTCCACTGTATGAGCTTCAGCAAGTATTCACACACTGTCTCCAAAGCTCAGTCTCACTTCACAGGAGAACAGATTGATTTCGCAGCAGAAGCAGCTCTCACTAATGAGGACTAACACAGATGGCTGATGATCATCTTATCAAAGTTAAGATGTGTTTCAGAGCCACTTCTGAAAGAGGATTAGATCCAGTAAAATTGAATTCTGAAAACTGGCTCTTTAATTAATCTCCTAATCCTGGGAAAGCCTGATAGATATTCATATTATTCTGTCTTTTATGTTAGCAAGGAAACCTTCATGAATATCACCAAATGCTCATGTAAAACTTCCAGTTTTTCTCTGCAGAAACTCCTGAATGCAGACGTAATGTAGATACATGAAGGCTCTGGATCAGCCCACCATCATGTTGCCCCCCGAAAACATACCAGTCCAAACAACTGCATTTACCGACGTCAGAGGAAAACTGACCCCCTATTTGATTTAATCTCAAAGAATAAAGAAACATTCTTTTTTTATCATCCGGAGATGTAAGATTCCTTTTTAATAATAAAATTGTTTTATATGAGGATGATTTATACTCTTCTACTTCAATCTATAGGTCTTGAAATTGTAATGATTTTAATGTATATCTGATGCTGCGCTCCATTATGCGACAACACTGAGACTCCGAGACATCTCATGAACAGAAGTGAACACCTGTGCTCCCTTCAACACATCATGCGTTTTTCACACTGCCAGGCTAACTGTCAGCGCGTCTGAAGATGTGTTGAAGGTGAAAAGTTGCTGCTGTTTTTGCTCCTTTTCTTCCAAATTAGCAACACTCCCATCTCCATACTGTAACTGTAATGTTAACATCTGCTATAGCTGTTACGTTGTATAACCCTGCCGTGTTTGGTAGCAGAAGCTATGAAAAGACTTTTTTCCTCATCTGTGTAAAATCAAAGTGAATTGAGGTACCAATCACAGACTGAAAACTCACTGTTGGTCCAAATTCTTAAAGACACCGAAGTTGCTCATTGAGATTCATTCTAGGCGTTTGGTACATTCTGATTTGTCTGTACAATTAGACACTTTAACTCTACTTTGAGTGCCAAGACTCACTTCTCACCAGAATAGGGCTTGAGTTTATTTCTCGTTCCTGTTGTGTCTCTTTAAATCCTTTTCATTAAAAAGAATGATATTGGAAGGATATTGTTCAATCTTGCATATAAGCAAATGTCTGTCCAGCTGCCAATACATCCTAAAGCTAGCTTCACCAATCTGGTAATATTCTTGTTTTCTTGTCAACAAATTCTTGGAAAATAAAAAAGATTGTAATGAATTGTCTGTAAAGCTAAAACCTCAAATTCCTCTGTACTATTAACACCCACTGTTATCAAGAACATATTGAAACCCATCAGTGTGGACACACTGTTAAACCATCTGACACACACAGGCACACAGTTTATTTGGGCTCAGTCATCTGGAGCTGAAAAATCAGATTTCTAGAGCGCTAAATTTGTATTAATCCTCTGCTGAAAGTAGATCCAAACCAATGAACTACTATATTTTATTTGCTGTAACTGAATGCTTCTTTAAATAGTCAAACTTACTATTTAGGGTTTTAGTCTTAAACAGGAACCATTGAGCCTGACTCACATTGAGCCACAGACAGGTTTGAGATGGATTTACATACAGTAAGTTAGATTTTTTTCCACAGGATTTACTTCCAAGAAACACAACATTGAATATTTTCAGACATTTGTGTTAATATAAATTTTGTGCTTTAATGTGTTTCAGACATACTGTGGAAAGAGCTCTTCAGGGACCACAGATTGTATGATTTGCCGATAGATTTTTTTCCTCCTTTCTCACTTATCCCAATGCTAAACTCCCTTTAAGATTCAGTCAATTCAGCCCTTTGGTTCCAGTAAGTGCCGTGCGAAAAGGGCTTGTTATTCTTGGGGGCGTTTATTGGTGATGTTGGGGGATGTAACTCAGGTTTCAGCGAGAGCAAGCCATGCCTTTAGGAGGAGTATTCATATTCCTCTGCACTGCGTCGTCCAAAGTCCATCCAGCCGAGGTAATCTCTGTCCTTTATCCTGTGGCCGGGGGCCATACCACTGGCTCTGCTGGTCAGGGAGGTTCTGCTGTGGTAGGGGGAGACTGAGGGAGACCGAGACAACACTTAGAAAAGGAAGAAATCCCTCTGCTTGGACAAAACAATTATCGCATTGCACATTTTACCACCTATACTGTCTGTGTGACGAAAATTATAGCTCTGAATCAGGTTGTAATTCAGTCATGCTGATTTGTTTTGTTTCTATTCTCATCTTTGTGAGCTCAGCAGGTCTAACAGTCACATGGTGTTGACTTGAGGGGAAACAGAGATACACCGTGACAGAGAGAGTGAGGTCAGGAGGTAGGGAGAGCAGTGAAAGAGGTGAGGATAGAGGATGCATGCTGGTATAGGCAAATGAATGAAACAGAAATGGAAAAGACAAAGCGAGGACACAAGAAGGAGGTATGGAAACATGGAGGGAGGAGAAAGAGGAAGCCAGAGGGAGGTGGGAAATGGCAGATGGTGGGACACAGCATGACTGACGGCACATTTACAGAAGGATTGGTGGAAGAGAAAAATAGTGAGACTAGGAGGGAAATCAGCTGATGGGAATGTTTTCTGTAGGATATGAGACAACTATAGGGAAGGACTTTGCTCCAATTACAATGTATACCTATCTATGCTTCTTTTTATTGTCTATGGACATCAGACTGCTCACCTTTCCTGGAGATGAGTTTGGCCAGGAGCTGGCTCAGGCCGCTCCGAGCGTCTGCCTCCTCCTGCTTTTGGTTGTAGTTGGTCAGCAAGCCTGATGGGGGCGCCGGAGCTGAGCGGGCGTGGCGTGTGTGGCTGGGTGAGGGGGGAGACAGGCTGTCTGACGCAAGAGCCTCACCCTCAGCTTTTTGTGACTAGAAAAAATCAAACAGATCGTAAATGAAGACCTGAAATTACAACACCTAACGGGGCTAGTAAAAGTCCACTGTTGTTTGACAAAGAGTCATGTGCATTTAGAGGAATACATGCGATAGTCAAATGTCTTTAATTATAATTATTATAATAGAACATCCTTGTGTGTGTGTGTGTGTGTGTGTGTGTGTGTGTGTGTGCGTGTGTGTGTGTGTGCGTGTGTGTGCGTGTGTGTGTCTGTGTGTGTGTGCGTGTGCGTGTGTCTGCGTGTGTCTGCGTGTGTGTGTGTGTGTGTGTGTGTGTGGGTGTGTGTGTCTGTGTGTGTGTGCGTGTGTGTGTGTGTGTGTGTGTGTGTGTGTGTGTGTCTGTGTGTGTGTGTCTGTGTCTGTCTGTCTTACCATTAGATGTGAGGGCAGACTCAGGGAACCACTGGACAAAGCAGCCAGCAGAACACACACACAGATTCCTACATTCATGGCTGTGGAGAGAGAAAAAATAAGACAATTAAACAAAGTTAAAGAAATCCACCACATTGAATGCGTCAGCTTTCTAATATCACTGTCCCTTTCCACCCGTTAACAATACAGTATGTGTTTCAGGGAGAAGAAATAATCACAGACAATATAGGTTTTGCAGCGATAAATCTTTTCACTTTGTTGGAGCAGAGTGGCGAGGGGACAAGATTAACCTTTAATGATTTAGCCGGACCCAAAGGCAAACATCTTATTTTTCCTTTTTTTGCACACTCCGTCGCCCTCACAGAGTGGAGGACGATAATTCAACACACATACACACATGCAGAGAGAGCTGGTGTGTGGTAGGCTTGATGAATGTATCTGTCAGCATCCAATCCCAAAGGACTTGTACCAATTATCTCTAAATCTACACTTCGCTCTTTGTGCTGTCTTTTAAACAGAGTTCACATGAGAGTCAACATTAACATTCATTGAAAAAATAAAATAAAGATCAAGTGAAATCTAATCCTTACTTTTCAATCAATCATCACTTAATCTGCTTTTGTCTGCCTGCGTAGTTATTTGTATTATTGTTGTTGTTTTTGTTTTAACAAATTGCTGTTGTGGGTCGATGTAAAAAAAATTCACCGTGCATAAGAAAAAAACAAAAACATTGTATTACATTTGTCAGACTGAATTGCTAACACTGTATTTATTCACCTTGTCGGCTTATTAGATGTGATGAATGGTGTTTTGTGCCAGAACATTCCTCCAGAACAAATCATCCAATTAGCCCAAACAAGCACCATGAGTCGCTCTGAGGCTTTCAATATTCAATCACTCAAAACACCAGCAAGCACACACACAGGCACACGGCAAAGATAAGGTAATATCAATCGTCAGACGCCCCATTGCAAAGTGTATCAAAGACTTTCACTTTTCCATTTAAGTGAATATTTAACATATTCCCTCCTCATATAAAAAACCCATACACAGCCTGAACTCCAAGCAGAGAGAACATTTTGTGAATTGTCATTTGAAATGATGAGTATACAAGTAATACTCTTTAAATCAAGACAATCATAATTAACAGCATCTTCACATTAAACCTGTAACTCAGCAGTTTTAAATCATACCAATACCTAAACTACTATAATGTTATTTATCTGTGTGTCTGTAATATAATTACTGTAACAACAGTCTGAATAATCTTTTTTTAATTTGACACAGTGCTGGTGTAAATAGTCATTCTCTCGATGCTAATGTATTTCTGTAAGCAGCTGGTCATTGTCTCCGATTTATTATTCAATGGCTGGTAATGATGTGGTGCAGAAAAGTGTGTGGCGCTCTCCTCCTCCTCTCCTCTCCTCTCCTCTCCTCTCCTCTCCTCTCCTCTCCTCTCCTCTCCTCTCCTCTCCTCTCCTCTCCTCTCCTCTCCTCTCCTCCTCCTCTCCTCTCCTCTCCTCTCCTCTCCTCTCCTCTCCTCTTTTTTCTTTCTCCTCTCCATTTGTAACCAGTACAAAGTAAGTTTTTTTTTGTATTTCAAACTCACATGCTCTGTAATTACACTCTGATTATCCAGCCTTTATGTAATAGACAGTCATTTGCATGTTATCCCTGAATTTAATCATTTGCATAATCCTGCCTATATTATTTGCTGCAACCCAACAGACAAAGAAGGTGTGATATAAAATGTTATATACACACGCAATTTTTGTCTCCAGGCAAAATTTAAGAGAGGAAACAAAATTCCCTTGTTGTTATCAAATTATTTTTGCACATATTCTCAAGCAGCTTACTTATCCTGCAACATTTTTTAAGTCAGACAACTCTATGAATTCACTCAATCCTTGTAAAAAACTGAACAATAACTGTCCTTACACTTCCAACATATGTACAGTAAGTTAAGCTTCACACACTTGACTTTTGTTCTATATTTGTATATTTTTGCCTAAAACAGAATCTTTGTAAAGTTCAGGAAAAGGTAAGTAGTTATAGATAAACACCAATAGATATATAGATGTATAGATATTAAAAATATATTATTTGTGTGGAGAAAAAAAACAACTAAATGTAAGTATAAAAAGTAAAACAAAAAAAATAGACTAAAGGTATACTATTTTTATGTTTTTATGTCAAGAAAAATGGAAAGTTAAAATAAAATATTGATTTCAAAAGCTCCTAACCTTTACAAAACATGATATCTTGTTGGAAAATATATCATTGCTGCAACTGGAAACTAGAAACAAAAGACCTTTATTTTATCATTTTTTCCTGTAATTCCTACCTGCAGTTGTGTGAGACCAGGAGTGGATGAGTCTGAAGATGTAGAGATGTGTTCCTCCAACGTTCAGGTAGGAGTGAGTGTGAGGAAGAGAGGGGGGGACCTGTCTTATACTGACACACAGGAAGTGGGAGGGGACTGTACAGGTGGGAGGAGGCTGCTGCTGGCGCAGAAACTGACAGCACTGACGCAACTGAGGACGCATACTGCCAACACCAAACTCATTCTCAAACATGCACACAAACAAGCACACACACCAAGTAAATGAAGACAGGGTTGAGGGAATGGTGACAGCTTTAATGTCTCCTCACAGGATTTGAAAGAAATAAAGAATCACAGACACTCCCCTGAACTAAAACACAACTTTTGTGGTTTGTATCAGTGAAAGAGGCTGAAAGGCTCTTTAGAATAAACCTGAAGGCACTGCTATGTTGTGCCTGCACAGAAACATGGACAGGCATGGATTTAAAGAGATGAAGATTGAGGTGGAAAAAAGGGAAAAGTAACACAGAATGAATATCAGTTGTTGTCTTCTGTATGTAGATTGGAAGGGAGACTGTAGAAAATGAAAAGACTAACAAAAGAGGCCCCACTGTGGCAGCTTCAGGCCTGAAAATTCATCCACTGTTCCACTGATTGTCTTTCTAATAGAGCAGAAAAAAATGCAGTTCAGTGCCCTTCACATTTCACTGAGGGCGCAGAATGACTGACATTGTTCAGCTTTAGAAATACATTTCTTTCTTCTGCTTTCTTTCCTTAATATAACAAGTTATCATGAATAGAGTTCTGACAAAGTGGGTCCGAAGTGGGTCAAAATGTTATTCTGAAACTTTCAGTTTATTGTGTGTGATGGATGTACAGCCCCTGATAGGAAATTCTGCTCAATCCAATTCTTAAGAAAATGTTTCCACCATGAAGCCTGAATGTTCTTCAGATGTTGGTCTGTTTCGTAAAAAATGCAGTTAAATCATTTAATTACACAATGTAGTCATTAGAAATGTTTCGTATATAGGCCTAATGAATAAAAACAACAATAATATTATCAATGAAATATTCACTGCAATCAAATTCAGAAACACGTTCAAAACGCCTCAAATGGGCAGATTCAGCGATAATATTGTAGCTACACGATTAACTTGGATCACTAACAGAAGCTACACTTAGCAGCGGGTTCCTTGGTCAAACTATCTGCCTATTGCCCTGTTCAGAAAACCCATTCAAGCGGTGATATGTACATCTCTGTGACGTCTCGCCTTCATTGTGAATGTCACAGAGGTGTATTGCTTTGTACCGCCTTTGGAGGCAGTAGCCGAGGTGTTACAGAGACAAGACGTGTAATCAGGGGAAAACAGTGCAAGTGAATTCACAAACTTGGAGACCAATATTATGCTGTTGCTGCAGAATCATTAGAATGTACAAAGTTGTCAGAGATTGTGATCCTTTGTTCACTGTTGACTGTATGCAAAGCTGGGTGACGCGTTTTCACCTCCTCTTGTCAAAAATTAGCCAAATATCAGACAGGATATATTGCGCTGGTGACATCATTTGGAGCCAGGGCTGTACAGGGGTCGCCTGGTGAAGCTACTGGTTGGTACAAACCACAGGAGAAGTGTAGTTAGCTTTTTTGACAAATATTTTCACTTTTTTAGCTTTGAGTAGTTCAGATCCTAAACTCGGACCTCCCTGGAAAACTTTGCTGAGACTATGACTAAAATGAATAAAGTTACAATACATGGCTCTATTCGTCATGGTTTACAGAAGTCCTTGATGTACAAAAAAAAGAGTGGACTAAGTTTACAGAGTGTGAAACTGAACCTGCATCAGCAGCCTATAAGAAAACAATATTGATGTGACAAAACGTATAGGATTATTTAAAAAATGTGTCTGGTACTTTGTACTGACTGACTAAAGATGGATATCAAACAAAGAATATATGCAGTTTGGGAAACAATATGATTTTACAGTGGACTTTTGCAGATCTGGATTTTTTGAAGTGTTTCATTTACTGTATGTGTTTCATTTGAACAGGCTGTCTGTCTGCTAAAATAACCCACTGGGGAACACTTTCATTGCTTCCTGATGACGTGAAACTACAAGTTCTGATAGATCGTGTTCACTGCTTATAGACCTGTGACACTTGCCGTGTAATGTGTGTGTGTGTGTGTGTGTGTGTGTGTGTGTGTGTGTGTGTGTGTGTGTAGGTGTGTGTGCGTGTGCGTGTGTGTGTGTGTGTGTGTGTGTGTGTGTGTGTGTGTGTGTGTGTGTGTGTGTGTGTGCGCGTGTGTGTGTGTGTGTGTGTGTGTGTGTGTGTGTGTGTGTGTGATATTTCCCTGGTGTATTCTTTGGCTTTACTCTTATATTTAAATGAGGCTAACATTAGCCTGGTCCTTGTCATTAGCAGCTGGTTACTGTCATCAGCAGCGGTCTAACTTCCAATGAACACATGTACAAACACTTGATTTAGAAACTGTTTCCCATCTCCGACCTTCTGATTGGCTAATGAAGTGCACTACAATATCTAACTGTGAATTACGTCAGCTGAACGACACCTGCTCCTCACTGCTGAACATAATAGAGAACTCAACTTCTTGCTTCATCCTTTGTGGAGAATATTGACTGTTTACTTGATCCAGCGTCTTTCACAATCCAATTCGTACAGTTAGAGATACACAGTGAGCTTTTGGGCGAACAGAAAACTGAACAAATTAAACTCTCCTCCTACAGGGTTTCATTGCAGACGAGTCTGTGAGCTACATTTTCAGACAACTACTGTTTGGAGAAAAACATCAAAAATATTCAGTAAACAACAGGTGTGATGAAGCTACATCGTCTGTTCTACTCTAATTTGTATAATACTTTCCTCATTATCTATCTTCCTCTTCATTTCTCTCTTACATCCACGAAATGAGATATTCATGCTTTAAAACTGTCATTTTAAAGCAAAGCCAATGAGATCTTGTCCTGCTGCATCATCTGTCCATATTTTCGATAGCCTTTTGCATTATTTTATAAACCCAGCTAGATGAGGTTCATTTGAACTTGAGCAGAGAAAAATAATGTTGGTGTTGTTGAATGCCGCTATAACCTATAACCAAGCCAAATAAAGTTGATCCAAAGGAACCTGTAAGCTCCCCACTACGGTTCCAGGTCCATAAGCTGAAAAAGGTTGTGTTTTGCCTCAGAGAAAACTTCTGCAAAGATAGTTCATCCTCGCTCATAGCTCCTCCAGCTCCTCCTTATTTCTCTTATTCCTCAAAATGCAATTTAGCAACAGAGACATCCTCTTGAAATGACGCGCAGAAATTGATTTCTGAGTCACAGGAAGAAGAACATAGGAGAGAGGAAGAAGAAGATATCCTTTATTAATCCCTTGGGGGTGAATTCAATTTTACACTCTGTTTTTGAGGCATGCTACACACATATAGGCTGAAATACACACACATACACAAACAGGATCCTATGGACATGCACTAATGGAGATATGTTAGATTCAGGGGCTGCACATGAAAGACTGCCTTGGCAGTTGGGGGTTTGGTGTCCTGCTCAAGGGGCACCTCGGCAGTGCTCAGGAAGTGAACTGACACGTCTCCAGTTACCAGACAAAATTGCAGATTTGTTCCGCACCGGGACTTGAACCCAATTCATGTCCCAACTGACTGAGCTACTGCAGCCTCCAAAAGAGGCAGGAGACGAAGAGGCAGAAAATAGAGACTTTTTTAAAAAGCCTGACTAACACATTTTTACACGTCACAAAAGAAAGCACAGGTGCATACAATGAATGACGGTTGACTCCCTGTTGCCGCTTCAGTTTCAGGGTCTACTAACATCACGTTACTGAAACATTTTAGAGTAACAGAGATGTCAGTGTTTTACAAACACCTGATCTTTACAATCTTCAACATGTCTTAGCTTTAAAGCGTTAAAAAGGGAAAGAGTTACGAGATGGAAAATCAGTTCTTCAGACATTTTAGTCAAAGTTGCAACTGTAGCTATATCTGACACTTTCTTTCAGAGCATGTGAGTAAATTCAGACATTTTGTCACACCTACACATTCTACACGTAAATGCAGGATCTGTGGGCGAACGTTTGCTGTTTGAAGTGTTCTGGTTTCATTTCTAGTCCAGGTATAACTGTCCGGTGGCATTTTAGTGAGTTTTTGGTGTATGAAAGAAGGCCATCCTAGAGCAGAAGAGATAGAACAAATCTGGCTGTTATGACATCCTGGCAGCAGTAATCTGAAGATGATTTAGGTTTAACTGATAGATACCTTAACTCAACTTCTTTAAGTACTCAAACTCTTTTCTCAAGTTACTAGTCAGACTGTAAACAACGACCATTACATGGAAAAGGAAGTCATGCGTTCTCAACGTCCTCCTCACTCCGCTCCACTTACAGAAATCAACAGTACAAACCACAAACTCATCCCACACTCCCGGTCTTCACCTGCACAGCCAGAGGCCGCCTTCACCACACTTATATCCGTCCTAGGAGCTCTCACAGGCGGACAAACTCATCACACACTCCCGGTCTCAGTGCCTGCCGAGACTGTCGTTTGTAGGATGGAGAATGAGACACACAGACTCCTTCACAGACTCTCACATGTGTATGACCACGTACCTCCTCTGTAAACATTATGCCGGTAAATATGCAGTGTTTCAGGGGCGATGTTGATGCTTGTTTGTGTACGTACGAGCACGTATGACGAGCACACGAGGGAGAGCGAGCAACAGGTTACTGGTGCAGTTCGCCTGACGGCCATGCGGTATCACTACAAACTCTCTAGTATTTTTGAAAGTTACATATAGCCCCTTTAAGCTCTTTGTGTACTCTTCTTTTTTTCAATGCAACAACGTGTGCTGGTCTGCTGTAACTCACTTAGTCTGGCATCTATCCAGCAGCAGTGGGTACAGACACGAAGAATAACTAGGCCTATATACAGTGCCAGTCCGCCAATATATTTTTATTAGAAAAATGAATTGCTTAGAAATATGTAGATAAATCTGTATCTCTGCAACTCTACTGACACCAATTTCATGTGTCACGGAGTAATCACATGTAATGTGAGGATAAGTTAATAATGCTGCATGTTTAGACAACCACTGTCATCTGGATGTAAGTAAAAAAGAAAAGACTATTGAAGGAGGATTTGTTTTAAAGCTACATTAAGAGTGACTCACCCAACCAATAGCACAAAGCCTGTCAGTGCATACAATGGCTCTAGAGATGTGGATAGGCAATAACTTTTTGCCTAGCTGTCTGCTTTAAGTAGACCTGTAGGAGCTGGAACTTCACCACTGGACACACTAAAGTCTGTCTATAATATGAGATGCTTTGACAGCATAATGAGTGCTAATCATCCTCCCCCGTTCAGGTTTTCCAAAGCTAAAAAGCTACCTCTGTAGAAGGCTACAATAAAATAAGAGAGTTCATGGACTGGTAACGGTCTCCATAGAACTCTGGCACAAAACTGTTTAACTGAGGAGTGAGATAATGCTTTTGCTGCAATGAAAGTTTGCCATGTGCACCCCTGAAAGGCTAGCAAAGCTCGGTTTTCTTGATGTAATGCTGAATGAATTACATTTTCTTTAAACAGAACTATTTAATGTTCCTGGCCAACTGTACGGTTATGTATTGGTGTTGTATAGTGACTACATATTAAGTTGATTACCTCTAAACAAAAGAACAGAAACCTATTTGTTCTCAACTTGTAGAGGCTTACAGAAATATGAAATTATTATGGTTATGTTTAATTTTTTTAAAGTAAGTAGTGACTTGAGAGTTGGGTCTTTTGAATAACATCTTACCTTAATAAACCATCTTTCCCTTCCCCCAGTTTAGTAATATACAAAGTCATTTCTCGGTGACGTGGTTGACATTATCGTTCTATTATGTAAACTTTGTAGTGTTGAGATATGAACTCTCATGGGTTCGTTTACATACTTCCCCTGAGGTGTTTGTTGTCTTTTGATGGAGGATAATTGAGCCATCATGTTGGGAGCTCTGTATTACTATTGTCACACAAAGACACAGTTACACATTATACTTTCATATACACTATATGCAAATATCAGGGACTTCTGGATTGGATTATGCTTCATTCTGTGTCAGCTTGGTTTAACATTCCTTTGCAAAGTTTACATCAGGTTTTTGCACCTCACACTCGGTCAGTGAGTCTATGCTTTTTTGGTTATTTTGCTCATGACTCGATATTAATATTGATAGATAAAAAACACATTGTCTTCATATTTGAATGATTTTGCTTCACACTTTGCATGTATTTGTTTACCTGCAGGGACAGTCCTGTGTGGAAGCGATCTCACACACGGATCTCATCCATTGTAAGCAACTGGAACAAACATTTATTGGCTAAATGAACCCTTCCATCCAGTTTCTGTGTAAAAACACCTAATAAAGTTTGAAAAACCTGAATAAAAATAGACACATCAGTAACAAAGTTTGATGAAAAGTAAGAGACCCAGTCTTTAGTTGGCCAACAGACTCAACCCAAGGCATCTGGAAATATGGTTAAATAATCACAAGATGACATTAGGTAATGCATTGATGATGAAATTACCTTACAGAGTCTGTGAAAGACACCATAGTTCATGGACGGATATTGAAGTTTGTGAAAGAGAGACTCTCACACTGGATCCCTCATTATCATTGAAAGCTGTCTGAATTCAAAGTAATGAAAAGATAGTCCTGCATGCATAAAAATACCCTCCAATGGGGTGAGCCAAACAGAGGCTGATCTCGAAGCGTGCGGACTGGGTGGGACCTGAGTGGGACTCTGACCCTTACACCTTCCCCTCTCTCTCCATTCTAATTTTCTACTCTATCCACTGCCCTGTCTTTAAAAAAAAAGGAAAAAAAGCCATAAAATGAATCTAAAAAGAAATGATGTTTATTTTGATTATCTCAGAGGGTAAATATCTTAAAGGATAAGACTGTTGGTTTGGTGGTACATGGTGGACTTTAGCAGGGAACCTGGGGAGATCGATATAATTTACAGAAAAGTTTCAGTGATCAGACAAAATTGAATCCTGAGTGCCTTGACATTGTCGAGATAATAACATTGCACTGGTTCACACACTTAAATAATCCATTACACATGATTAGTACAACAGAATTATGATCAAAATATGATGAAAATAAATTCTAGTTTTTACTGGACCTAATAAACGCTTGGCAAACTTTTAAGTTAACCCAAAAAAAACTGCTGCTAAACATGTTCTTGATTATAAGACAGTGTAACCAATACTTGTGCTGCAATATGACCAATAGTTAATGTGCTTCCTTTTTTAAAGAAAGAGTACTGGTTACAAGTTATATCAAGGCTTATCCCTATTCATTTAACTATGTTTTACTGATATCCCTGCAAGGGACTAAACCTGAAAGAAAAAAAAACACAGAAGGCAGTTAGAGGAATGGACTTCCACTGGAAAGATACAGTATGTGTTTGACCATTTTTTTCTCCCCCAAAAAATACACATGAAATCACAGCACCAGTTACCAAAATGTTCACTCCCAGGTTTACCAGCTCATTCTGTCAAAGCTTAAATAGAGGTGCACAGGTATAAGTGCAATGAATCAGACTGACATATGTGACTTCTTTATGTGTAACACTTTAATTGAAAGGCAAGGGTTGTGCAGTGGTTAGCACTGCCACCTCACAGAAAGAAGGTTCACAGTTCCAATCCCCAGCTTGGGCTTGTCTGTGTGTGGTTTCAGCTATTCTTTCCGGTCTGGCATCTTCCCACACACTGAAGACATGGGAAGACATGGACATGTGGCTCTGTTGTTAGAGTCGGTTGTCTCTCAACCGGAAGGTTAGGGGTTCGATCCCCAGCTCCTGCAGCATCATGTCCACTGTGTCCTTGGGCAAGACACTTAACCCCGAAGTGCTCCCGCTGCTTCGTCGCTGGCGTATGCATATGTATGAATGAGATAAGTTACTTCTGAGGTTGACTTTACATAGCAGTCTCTGCCATCAGTGTGTTTGTGACATGCGGTGTAAAAGCACTTTGAGTAGTCAGAAGACTAGAAAAGCCATTTACATGCTTGTAAAATAAACTGGTGACTCTAAACTGCTTGTCTGTCTCTATACGTCAGTGCTGTGATTCACTGGCTCACCTGGCCCCCAACCCTCGCCCAATGACATCTGAAAGCAGCTCCATGGCCCACATGACCCTCAACAGGATTAGCAGTATAGATGAATGGATGGATTGATGAATTGATATCTCTCCCTGGGATGACCAATCAGTCTCTCTTAATGAGAAAAACGTATGTGGGGTATATTACTCACAGATCTGTGGTTAAATAACAACATCACTATTTATCAAGGACGATATGCATGCAAACGTGTAGTCTTTTTAGGAATGTGTTCATGTTAATTCTCTCCTTGGTGAGTCATGGTACTTGAGTTAATGGCAGTCTTGAGTTGTGTGGGTCACAGTCCACTTCAGTGGAATGACCCTCTCTTCAGCTCTAATCAGCTGCCTTGCTCTGTGTGTCAGACATGAAGGGAAGATTGGTGGCAGAGAGGAAGAGAGGGGGCAGTGGGTAGACATGATATTGTAATGATGTTGATGATAAGGAAATGAGTTTTATTAATTTAAATAATTTTTCATGTTTATAACCAGTAACAAACTATGAAGCAATTAATCATTGGCCAATGCATAACAGAAAGTTAAAAAAGAGAGAAAATACGATTTTAATTTTTGAAAATGAAATTGAAAAATCCTGACTACAGAATGCTACACTTTGTTTGTTTCTTGACCGTGAGGCAACACTTCAAAGCCCACTGTAAATTCCTTTAGCTTGTAATTATATACTACTAATGAGCATGATTTTCTTGTGTCTTTCATCTTCTGAATCACTTGGTCTGAAGATTTACCTCTACCAGTGTAAAGAGAACCTGACAAACAAAAGCCTGAGAGAGACCTGTTTTCTGGATATGGTGGCGTTGCTGCAAAGTTTGCTATTCTGTTCTTCGGAGAGAACATCAAAGACTTAGTTTCAAGGCTAAATATTAGAAGAAGGCATTAGTCAACATTTATTAAACTCTATGCTTTTGGGAGAGAAAACAAGCTTTGCACTCTCAAGGATTTCTTTCCTTTCAATGTGCCTCACAACATTTTTAATTAAAAAAAGCCTTGTGCATTTTCTTCATTATTTCATTCGTTTTCAAGTGTAACAAGACTTTGGCTATGCTGCTCTCTGAGGCTCTCGAAGCAGTGCTTGGTGCTTAATGTGAAAGCCAACATGCTAACGCGCTCACAATAATGATGTTATGATGTCTACCAATTTGATGCATGAAGGTCAATGTTTATAAAAATTATTTTGAACATGCTGATGCTTGCCATTCCTACAAAACAAAGTATAAGTGAAGCTAATGCAATTTTTGTTTCTTTTTAATATTTTTTTCAGGCTTTTCAAAACCTTTATTGGAAAGGACAGTGGACAGAGCATGAAATCAGGGGTGAAGGAATGGGGAATGACATGTGGGAAAGGTGGCATACGTTGGATTTGAACCCAGACCGCCCGCTTGGGGGACTATAGCCTCCACACATCGACGCCCTGCACTGATGGGAAAAAAGGTTAAGTACTTGATACGGAAACAAAGGTGCAGAACAAATAACAATGTTGACCTCATGTTGGGGCTAAAGGCAGAGATCACCAAAGTTATTACAAATGATTCTGACTCTGACAGGTTTCATCACAATATATCCAACATGAGTTGACTTAGTTCAACCACAGCCAAATAATTCAGGTGTCCATTTTTTTCATATACCAACAAAAATTGTCTGCACAAAAGTTCAATCCATGTAAAATTGGCTGAGAAACTTAGAGCTGAAACATTTACTCGATAAGTCCACGACGAGGAAACAATGAGCATCTCTTTGGATTATCTATTAATCTATTTAGTCATATTTTGATATTATATTATATATTATTATATTTGATATATTTGATATTATATTTCAACTTTTAATTAGACAAAAGGGGACATGTGAAGATGTTTCAAGGAACATAAACGTGTTGCTATTATTTCTTTGCTTCTTTATGACATCTCAATAAATTATTTTTTGTTCACCTAAAATGATCAGCTAATAATGAATAATGAAAATGGATGTAAGTCGAAGCACTGGAGGTTTTTTAGTGAGGACGAAAAGCAATGTATGGACAGCCATTCACAGATCCATGCTGCATGTCTTTAGGTACAAGCTCGCGTTCACCGTCATTATTGGATCACTTTGTAGAGGCAGAACCAACAAAGAATATTGAATCCAAGAAAAATAATAACCTAATGGAACAGCTTTGAAATGGCATATTACTGCAATTACACATTGTGTTTTTATCTGCCTAAAGTGTCTTGGAAAATGAAAGCTTCCTGAATCCAATTAAGCAGAACCTCTCAATGAGGGATGGATTAAATTAAGATCCGGTGCAAAGATGTCAGCGTGCTGTGGAATTTTCTGTCATGTGTTAACAACATCATGGAGAGGAAGTTTGATTTGTTCTATATAAAATGATATAACAGTTCTTATTGAACTAAGTGATTCTCTATTTTTCAGAAATCATTTTCTCTTAGTTTTTTTGTCTATATTTAAATGAAAGTCAATATCAGGCAAATAGACTTCAAGTTTGCAAGAAGACAGAAGAGGCTGCAAATAAATTAGACAATTAAAACAAATTACATTTTCAACTTCTCTTTCCCCTGCTGTGCTGTCTTCTTAAACTTTCATGATAGCATTGAACAGACTTACAGTTATTGTCCACAGGAGCTACAGCGTCATATTGCTTGAACTCGCTTTTCTCTGAGTTAATAATGTTTGCGAACTTTGCTTCTTTCTCTGACTTCATAGTTTAAGATGACATTTCCAAACCAACCAGTCAGTGGAAAAAAAAAAGCTGGACAAAGTGTGTTTACAGTTTCAATTTTGGTTTACTGGAAATATCTTTAAGCAGTTTGAATGAAACAATCTGTCAATTGATGCCTTCTGTGCAGAACTGTGAGGTCTTATTGAAGCATCTCAGTCAGGAGTCTCTCAGGGGAAATAAAGCAAGTCTACATTCAGCTGCTTTTTTTAATAGATCCTTTCATCAATACTAATGCTCCTCTCTGGGCCATAAAAACATTGTGTGAATGTGTGTGACGTTCCTAATATCAGAAATGTGTGTGTGTGTGCGTGCGTGCGTGCGTGCGTGCGTGCGTGCGTGCGTGCGTGCCTGCGTGTGTGTGTGTGTGTGTGTGTGTGTGTGTGTGTGTG
Source organism: Tautogolabrus adspersus (assembly GCA_020745685.1). Classification (NCBI taxonomy): domain Eukaryota; kingdom Metazoa; phylum Chordata; class Actinopteri; order Labriformes; family Labridae; genus Tautogolabrus; species Tautogolabrus adspersus. The sequence goes on along the minus strand of CM036542.1, from coordinate 20,260,057 downwards.
TGTGTGTGTGAGAGAGAGAGAGTTAGCAGGGGAGAACTAAGCTGTATTTAGGGGAAAAACTCGTTCTCAAATGTTATTAAATGTTACTGAGTGTCCCAGTAAATATCCTTAACTGTTCTGAATTTTTAGCAAACAGGAACTGCTAAAAGCTGTCCTGGGGTAGACTTGTTTGGTTTTATATAACACTCAATAAAACTTAAAAGAAAGGATTGAGCAAGAGCACTACAGACTGAAAAATCAGAGTGCATGTGTGTATTTTCATTTAAACATGTGTCGACCTTCCCCCCATCCAGGACTTATACCGGTCCAGGGCCAGGAAACGGGCAGGTAACATCACTGCAGACCCCTCACACCCCGGACACAAACTTTTCAAACTCCTTCCCTCCGGCAGGCGTTACAGATCACTGTACGCCAAAACAACCCGTCATAAGAACAGTTTCTTCCCCCAGGCTGTCACTCTGATGAACGCTAAGCAGTCACAGAGTGTCAGACCTGCTGCTGTGAAATAACCCTGGAACAAAACTGTCACTGTGAATGTACATATATGCAAATATATAGTATCTTTATTTTATTTAAATTACCATCTGCACACACTTTTTAATGTAAATACTGTAAAAATATCTACCTCATGTTCACTTCAGCATCTTTTTTGCATGACTCACCACTGCACTATTATCTTATTTAGTCTTGTACATATTAGTCTTTAATTATTTGTTTATTTTTTTAGCTTATTGTTGATATTTAATGTTTTACCTTTGTACAAAGAGAGCACAGTCTACCGAAGTTAAATTCCTTGTGTGTTAAACATACCTGGCCAATAAATCTGATTCTGATCTGATTCTGATGTTACTGTATATATTCATAAAGTACAGATTTGCAGGCAAGGGTTGATTAAAAGTCGCATTGAGTAAACACTTTGAACATTTGGTTTGTCATCATCTGTTATGATGACAAACCAAACCGGTTTCTTAATTGCTTAGTGAATGTGCGTTGAAAGAGTTTCATAAGTGACTTGAAGGTTGTTAAGGTCAGTGTGGAGTGCTACTGTTGAGACTTAACAACAGATTGATATGGATGGATATATCATAGACACATACTGTACACGCACACGAACACACACACACACACATGCACGCACGCACGCACACACACACACACACACACACACATACATTGGATTTTAGATTTAGCCCTGTCATGCACACATTATTAAAAAATGGAGCAAGCATTTTTTTTAAGTCTTAATTACTAAGTTAGGACACAGGAAATGCAAAGTGATGTTAATTGTTTTTATTTGTTTGATATTGACAATTTTGAGCAAGTTACTGAAGTGTCCACTTGAGCGGAGATCATTCATTGCTGCAATGCAAAATATACTGTATATAAAAATATATATGTATATTTAATGCATACACAAAAAACAAAAATGTCTTTAACAAAGCATATTTCCAGTTTGACACACATTGAGATAATCAATCTGAATTCTTGAATTGGATGTTTAAGGTTTTCTGCCTTTTAGCTTGAAGTTTTCAGAAAAACCTCAAACTCCCTACACAGCTCAACAGCAGACATTTAATGGGAGAGCAAATATTATGGGAGAGCATGGATCTGAATTTGGTATGTAGCCATTTCCGTATCACACCATGATAAAAACAAAAGAGATGGCAACATTAAGAGGAGACTGGATTTTCTCCTCTGGTGTCTCCTTATGTTGACGGTTAGTTAAGACAGTTATATTGCCAGCCTGAGGCAGTCTGTCACTGGCTGGAAATAGAGAAGTTCTGCTGGTGTGTTGGAGAAAATGTGTCGAAAACAGTGTGGTGAGGCTGTAAACACACAAACACATGCACACACACACACATGGATGCAGCTACTTACACAAATACTAAGAGAAACAAGACAAGCGAAACATTATTTAAACATTGTTTGACACTTGTTGTATGCCTACAGCTCACAATACAATCTGATTCTGTTTTATTTAAATAAACAGACAAAACGTTAAGAGGAAAATGAGGTTCAGACCCTTTAGCCTGTAACTCACTGGCACAGATTTCCTTCTTTTTATCTCCTAAATTTATTTAAAAAAAAATACTTATTGTTTTAAAGTGTATATCGGTACTGTTTTTTATCTAGGGTGGCAGGCTCAGTCAAACTTCATGTTCAATGGTTTATTGAATTATTATTATTCATGTTTTTATCATGCATCAGCGTCTTAAAACGAAAAATTTGAACATAGCGGATAAGTTCCGATATTGAGATACAAATCATGGAGTTCTATCAACTTAACTAGATACTAGAACTAGTCTGTAGGTGCTACGGCTAACTTTTCAAGGCTTCCAGTTTAGCCAGCACTGAAAGCACTTCAAGCCAAGACTCCCCATTCTGTGCGTTCTCTTTATGTACAGTCTGACTATAAAACTAGGAAAGCAAGAATAGAGTTGCTCTTGAGAAAAGACACAAGGGACTTGCTAGCTGCACATGTAAATGTCTTTTTAAAGACAGTGATAAAAGCTAAATCCTCATTATATGACTGCCAATGGATACCCAGATTGCATAACAGCAGAATGCGTGTTACATTGACTCTTCATACAGTCGAAAGCCTTCAGTAATGCAACCAGACACACCTACAGAGTCTGCCTTCAAAAGTATGCATGTGTTGTTAAATAAGTGAATCAGATTATAACATGTTTTTTAATACTGTCTGTCTTCACTGTTAGCAAACAGTAACAGGTATCTCTGTGTGGTAAAATCATTACTTTGGGGAGCCTGGTAGCAGCACTTCAGAATGGATTGGTCTCTGTAGGCTGCTCAGTATGTGATCCATCATCACATGGATAATGAAATAACAGCGAGGAAGGATCGCTGACTCGCACACACACATGTTCTGTTTCCCACACTGTGCATCTGTCCTCACTTCGGAAATCAATACGAGTCCCAACACCCAACAAAGAGAGCATCGCAGGAGAAGCACCTCCACCCTGTCATCCACCAGCATGGACTGACTGTATTCTTCACCTCCCACAAGGAGTGTGTGGTGTCACTGTGTGTGGGCCTGTCTGGATCTGGACTTGGATCTGTGTCTGTGTGTTTGTATGTGTTTATCTTCCTCCAGGCAGCATGGCAACAATAAAAAGGTGACAGAGACACATCGTTCAAAAGGTGGACTGAAAGGGGAAATGAAGAAGTGACATCTGAGAGACCAGCTGAGGAGAGAGAGAGAGAGAGAGAAAAGAGATGTATGTAATATTACAAACTGCTTAGAGAAAAATAACTGCAGTGTAATTACTGCACTTTGTAAGCGATGGAAGGTGATTGCCCCTTAAGCCCCTGATGCCCCTGATGCCCTCAATACATGTTCCAATAAGAATCATGTCGATCTCATTGTTTCATTTTATTGATTCATTGTCTCACCTATGTCTGATTGCCTTTTTTATCTTCCTGTTTCTTTACCAGTTGGTTCAATAAATATTTAACCCTATAGCCTCATGTGTAGATGTGGTTCTTCTGGTTCAACTCGGGTTTCCTCGATTTTTGGGACATTATAGCCCTTTATTGGGGGTATTTTATTCTTACCTGCTATACCCTTGTAGGCTTTTTGTTTAAGTCTTTATGTTATTATATTAAACATTACGCCTTCTTAAAGGTTCCATCCTTTTTAGATTAAATAAAACTTGATAGTTAAGATAGTCTGACCCATGCAAGAGAAAGCTAAGCTAGACTTCCCCCTTTTCTATAATCAGAAATGAACACAACAGCAAAATGGACAAGTTGTCTACAGGGAATCAGTATGGCTTTCATGTGACTTTTGGCAACAATTGTTTGTCAGACAAATGATCGCAATTAACGATTTAATTGGCTGCTCATTCATATGGAAAGGGAGTGTCAGCCTTCAAATAGTTTGTGCATGTTTATGTTCGGAAACAATATTTAAAATCTAAAATAAATTCTGTTTTAAACATCTTGTTGTATTTAAGCATACCAAATGTTATGAAAGTGGTCCCAGAAAGGTAATTACTGCAGAGGGATTTTTATTTAAAAGATGTCAATGTAACAGGGAAACACGATGCTTTATTTCCATCCAAGCTTCTTTTACACCTCTTATCTCATAAGAACATCTGGATTGAAGTGACAATCATTTTAGTACATTTAACAGTATTGTTTTACACGCCTCCTAAGGAGCCATGTTTTCTTTTATTGATAAAGTGATCATTGAAAAAGTTAAAATGGTGTAGACAATGTAACATGAAGGACGGTGTTTCATAATTACATTGCACTGAAGTTTAAAATTGGTTTAAACCATCATAGATCATCTATAGCACGGATTCTCTGTATAAATCAAAAATGACTGGCCCCTCTCTGTCATCATCTTGTTTCAAAACCAGGATATATGGTCTCATATGAACTCAAACAGAAGATCCTGCCCAGGACCTCCAGGAGAGGTTTACAAAGCAAAGGTAAAGCTATCTCTTAGTAATTATTTAGACCTGGATTAAACATAGTGTGTTGAGAATATGGGCACAGACATCTTACAGTAAATAATTCACTATGGTCAATCCTTTGATTGGGAAACAGTAATGCTTGATAGCTTTCATTTTCCACATAGATTATAAACCTTACAGCATGGTGTGCTAAAGTCTAACAATCAGTTGCTATATGTGCTCGCAGCAAAGTACCTTGTATCACAGGATTTACAAACTTTACACCAAATAAAACCCAAAACCAATTCAAGCAGACACAAACACTATCCCTTTGAATTGTAGATTTAGATCTCTGGATATTTTCCTATAAATTATTTGCTTATGTCTTTTGAAGATTCAAGATTCAAGATTCAAAAAACGTTATTGTCTATCACACCGTGACAATTACCGTGAAAATGACCTTTTGTTGAGGCTCAGTAACATGAAAACACACAAACATTCACACTACGAGTCACATTAGGTCATAAATAGCTAAAATTACCCTAAAAAGGTCAAAACACATATGCACAGCATTTTAAAAACATGGCTTATCTAGCCTTGTTTAAAATGCGAATTGCGGTGGGAATAAAACTGTTTCTGTAAGTTTTCTTTTTCGCTAGTGGTACTCTGAAACGACTGCCTGAGGGGAGCAGCTGAAATGAGTGGTGAAGGGGGTGAGAAGGGTCCTAAGCTCTTGTAGGTTCATGTTCGCCTTTATGATCAATGTAATAATGTGTTCAATAATGTAAGGTAAGATCAGATGTATCTGTGAATCAGTGTTGCACAGAGATATTGAGGTAACAGATAAAACATATTTTTTAAGCACTTGCTTTTTAGTTGAAACATGCACACACACACAAACACTCGCACAAATATACATTTACACAGGGGTATTTGTGTTGCCAGCAGGAAGAGAAACACTAAACAACAGACGCCAGAGATGTTCAGTGTGTTCATTCGTAGCGGCCTGCAGTGTAAAGATCTCTGCTTTGATACACACACCAAAGATGCACTCGATTTAGCAGCACAAACACTGTATTTACTGTCCTTAATCATGTGCTATCTGTCTTTTATTACATTGACACAGTGGTAATGGATGGTATTAGCTGTTGTCGAGTGACCTTAGCTTTACTTTTAGAGTTGTAAACACGCAGGGATACAAACACACACACAGTTAACTTTGCATAACCACAAAGATGAGATATACTGGGTTGTCTGTATGACATTAATTTTGTATACAGACACAAACATTCACACACACACAAACTACAAAGAGTTGTCATCAGTGTTCATTGGGTGATCAGTCATCAAAATGCAGACTGCAGTTGTATGTGAGTCACTAGATCAACAACCTTTGTTACTTTGTTCTAAGGTCATTTGATAGAGAGCAGCTGGACGAACAGCACAAGTCGACCTTAATGAATCTGCTCTCTCATGACGAATTTGTTTTCCTAATGGGGTCATCACCCCTGTTTACTCAGAGCATCTCTCTTAAAACAAAAGCATTATCTTTAGTTAACAATTTAGATCACCCAATTTCTCAAACTCATTTGATGAAAAATCTCAGACCCTATTGGCTATCATCTTATGAGGTAACACTTTACTTTACAGGTCCGCAAATTTCGTCGCAATTAGGTGATAATTAGACGATAATTAGACAAACTTTTTTATTATTTCTTTGAAATTACCCCCGAATTTCATGACAATTGGGTGAAAATTAGCACGTAACTTCTTTGAAATAATTAATTTCATGAAGAAAACCATAGAATATCTTCAATATGACTTTGTGAACAGCAGCTGATGTGATTTAGGATTCATTAATAAATGTCTGAGTTAGAATGACAGCTGAGTTCATTTAGTTTTATAGGAGTTCCAGTGTTAATCTTTTTTTGGTTAACCATATAAAGCTTATCTCAGTCATTTATTACCAAAAGCTGTAATCATTATTGCTTACAATTAAATTCGGGCATTATTTCAAAAAAGTTAAGTGCTAATTTTCACCCAATTGTCATGAAATTCGGGGGTAATTTCCAAGAAATAAAAAAGAAGTTTGTCTAATTATTGTCTAATTATCACCTAATTACGACAAAATTTGCGGACCTGTAAAGTAAAGTGTTACCAAAACCTTGAGCCAAGGCTTCCATGTGCGTTCAGATTGTTTATTGTTCGACGGGCAAACGAAGTCCGAATGCAGTTTGAGTTGAGAGATGATGTCTTGGAGGGGATTGTTAGCTGCACTTGAACACAGATGTCTGTTTAAAGCGTTTTATTAAAAGCTAAATTGTCATGAGATTATTGTGAATGGGTTCGGAGATTATATTACGGCTGATTTGTTCCGGCTCTTTTGCTCTCCACAAGGGTTTTTTTTTGGACCACTGAAATTCTAATGAACTATAAAACTCGGACTACAGTCAGAAACACTTCAGATATCCAAAATCAGTATCTCGGTTGGGCTGTTGTGGTCAGTTCTCTCATGACTTCACACACTATTGGGAAGTTTCTTGAAATAGATCAGAGGACACACAAATGTTGAATGTTTCTGACTCAAATTGGCAGCATCTGGCTTTCAGGCACTGGAACTAAACAGATTTACATATTTCTGTCACGACTCAGTAAGTTTGATCTTTACACATATAAGGGCATCAAATATGCAGCTGGTTTGTTTACTAAACTTCATATGACCCTTCTTCTTACTGTTGTCCAAAAGCAAAGTTAATGCGACTCCAATATAACCTGTATGAGACTGAAGGAGGTTTGTGTTTCAAGGCCTTTGTAATTTACTCACACACACATTTGTCAAGGAGTAAAATAGAGCAAGGGGATTTCTAGTTCCTAACCCAGAGGACTTGAAGCACACAGCCTGAGGTTGTGATTGGTGAGATGGATGATTTGGACGGCTTGAGGAAAAGAGGGACAGTGAGAGGGAGAGAAGTTTAATTGGATCTGAGTCACTCTGTAGAGTCACTTGTCTTTCATATAGAACAAAGAAACACAAACAGGGTTAGTCAGTGAAAACAGACCCTTTAGTGTAATCACTGTGCTGCCACATTCAGTCAGTGTTGTATTTTGACCATGTGTGACTAACAATCTCTCTCAGCCCAATATTTTTCCAATATTTTGGGTAGGATTGTTGTTGTGAACAATTAGCCGAGAAGAGGCAGGGAGGGTGTGACAGAGAGGCTCACAGAAGACAGATGTAGAGTCCAGACTTTGTAAATTCAAAGGTATTGGAAGAAGCAATAACAGTGAGTTTATTACTCACCTGCAGACATAGAGTTTATATCGTCCAGCAAATCAATAAGCCACAAATAGAAACACAATTTTTTTTCAGATAATGAACAAACTTAATTACAAAGATTCCTAGAATGAACAGACATACTGTATACAGTACACAGTGCAGTGGTTTGGTATGGTATGGTATGGTTTGGCATGGTATGGTTTGGTATGGTATGGTATGGTATGACATGGTATGGTACGGTACGGTATGTACAGTACGGTACGGTACGGTACGGTACGGTACGGTATGTATGGTACGGTTTGACATGGCATGCTTTGGTATGGTATGGTATGGTATGGTATGGTGTGGTGTGGTATGGTATGGTATGGTATGGCATGGTGTGGTAAGGTATGGTACAGTCATGATTTGGTCTTGTTTAGTTTTGTATTTTGTCTATTTCAGAGTTTAGGTTTCCTTGTTTTAATTTCTCCTGTCTATCCTGGTGTTGCTTGTTGCCCTTGTGTGTTATCTTAATGTTTCTTAGTTATCTTAATGTTTCTTAGTTATTTCTTATCCTTGTGTTTCTTTATGTTCTAACGTGTATTGTTGTTGTTACATTCTTGAGTTCTCTGTGTGTCTTCAGTGTTTCCTGATGTATATTGTAGTAGTCCCCAGTGTTTCTTGTCTTTATTCCTGCCTCTGTGTGTTTCCCTCCAGTCTTCATTGCCCTCATTGTTCTCACCTGTGTCGTTAGTCTCACCTGTGTCTGTGTATATTTAGTTGCGGTCTAGAGCTACTTCTGGTTTGGCCGAGGAGCGAGGACCGAGGAGATAGCATTTAGGAGAACTGGGATGCAGGGACAGTGTTCCTTCCCTCTTGTTGTAGGTTCATTGTTGAATGTTAGTTGTTGGGTGTAAGTTGTCAGTCTTCCCTGCGATTCCTTGTGCCTCCCAGTGTTTTTTACCCTTTGTGGTTTTTACAGTTTGGACATTTTTCAAGTAAGCCTTGTTTTGCCTTTTGCCTTTTTTGTTTAAAATAAAATATTTTGTTCTGCAATTTGGTCAAGTTTCTATTTGTTCCCGTTCATGACAGGTACAGTATGGTATGACTTGGCATGCTTTGGTATGGTCTGGTAATAGAGAGTGATTTTTGTTTCAAATTGTTTTAATTGATCCATATGGTGTTCCTGTTTTTTAGAGGCTGGCCAAACTACTACAGACTTCCCTTAGTTTTTTACACACAGCTCAGAAGTGAATGTGTTGGTGGCCACACAGGTGGCAACAAATCAAGGTCGTCATCAACATTGTTTCCTTCAAAGGTTTTTCATTTTGTAGTTGCTTTTCTTCTCAAGGAAATCCACTTCTTGTTGCTTAGCAGTATCTGTTGATCCTCTATTGTGCTCTCACCATCTGCCATTTTCAAAGACACATTGTGATTTTTCCATTAGCACCAGATAACTGGCCGTAATTGTCCTAACCGCTGAATAGGTACTAGTCAGAAGACTAATGGTTCTTTACAGGAATAAACACTTAATGGTAAAGTATTACTTGCAATTTTTTCACATGAACCAGCTGCTTTTAAGTACATTAACACTGTTTTAAATATGAAAAAGGAGTAGATCATACAGAATTTGATTTACGGTCTTACTCATCATCCATAATGTCCAATGTTATCAAGCCTATTTTTTCTCTTTCTGAACTTTTAAATAAGCTTTTACATACGTATTTTCATCTACTTAACAGCTGTAAATATAATGCTGAAAATGTGTTACCCTTGAGTAAATATTTTAGCCTGTGTTCCTATTGCGGCTTCTAAAGGATTTCATGTTTGACATATCCGCCCACAAAAGCCATAACGTAAGACATGATCAACACACAGTGTTGAAATAAACAGGCCTTTACAAAGAAATCAAATCAATTGGGAATAAACAGTTCATCAAACAAAACACTAAGGGGAAACAAATAAAAACACCGTGGTTGAAGACTGTGTTCCGTGGCGTCTTCCACAGTCCAGCTTACTCACGCACCTGCCTTCATTAAGCTCAGGTGATGCTGTGCTCTTGGTTAAACACCAAAACTACCACTAGGTGCTGACAAACTTTTTACATTAAAATCATTTTCAAGCTGTAGCTCTGATAGTCCATCTGTATGGTATTAGCCTTTCATCTTTACAATCCATATCTCTTACTTTAATCATCACTCAGCAAATCAGTCTATTCATCATTTAGCTGTTTGTTTAGGACATAGACTGAGCACATTAGGGACAGTGTTTGCTTGATTCTGTTTAATTAATAAAAAATATAGATTTGCTTCCCCTCTGCGTTGGTTAACTCAACATAAAACAAGTATATGTTGTTTATTTAAATTCCATTGATGAGACTAAAGAAAATTCATCATAGGTAACTATATCAGAGGCCACAGCATTTATGAATTCATTCAACACTAAAGAGTGAAAAACTGAAGGACACTGGATCTAATATCATAAGAGCAAAACTAGATTATTGTATAGGTTTAAAAAGATTAAAGTGATATTTAAAACGTTGATATTTAATATGGTTAGTGACGCATTTAGATCATTTTACTGGGTGTCATCCATGAAGATTTTAATTCCAGCATGTCTCAACTGAAGCTTTCCTCACTTTGACTTCAAGCACCTTTTGACCGGAGAGTGCAGAACTAATGAGGACCGCTGCTTTTGCTCATCACCCAGACATCTTAAGAAAAATTGACCTAAAAATGTTTTAGTTCCAGCTTGGTTCTGACACACATGAGCTGATGAGTGGTCAGGTTTCTCTCTTTAAACTCTCTGTGGGGATGAACCATTTAAGCCTATTTTCACTAGCAAGGACCACGCCACAACCATAGACGTTTTAGATACAGTATTTAATGATAGATCATATGAATGATGAGACAGATGAATATATGCTAAGGTAATGATTGTGATGGAGGAGGATGTTGTCGGTTGGCTGGTCTGGAAGGATGAACTGACTGCAGGGCAGAGGGAGACTCTGAGTGGGGGAACCGTCTCAAGCGTAGTTCTGCCCGAGCTGATCACGGCCCACAAAAGAGTCAGATTTAAATTGAGCTGAGCTTGAGATGACCAGGGTCCGAGGACTTGGTCGAGATGCCTTGTCTGGCTGCTGTGCGCGCTGCGCTGATGTGGATGAAGGGAAAGAATAGAGTTCGGAGGTGTGCCTGAGAAGTGCAGGACTTTGTGAAAATGTTTCTGGAACCAGAAACGGATTTCCGTTTTCCTGTCTCAGTGAGGGAGAGCGGTTTGTGAGGTAAGGCCTGAGCTGCATACCTAGTGTTGATATGTTTTATCAGAGGCTCGTATGGGCTGAGACATGTGCAAAACCCCTGCATGTGTGCAGGGGTTTTGTGAAGCTTAAATGTTTGACATGTGTTTCTTCTATGAATAGAAGGAGTGAAGTTGATGCTTTCGTATGTATTCATTTCTTTCCAGAAGAAAAAAGAACTAAAATGTTTTATTTTTATTCTTTTAATACATACTCTTATTCTAAAAATGTGAAAAATAGTGAAAATAAAGAAAAAACCTTCTATTAGTAGGTGTGCCCTAGATACGGCTTACAGTATTATACTGTATTATTGATAATACTGTTACTGTTGTGTGTTGAAACTTTTGACCAGTAGTGTACAGCATAAACCTCATAATAAACTGCCTTCAACTTAGAGAGTGCAGTATACAAACAAATACATGTCCACACATACACAAAGAAAGGCATTAATCTGTCTGTATCATTCTTATTATCCTCAAAACAGAGATAACATTGTGTCTTTGCCCTTTATTCACTGAACATATATAATGAGCTCCATCAATAATCCTGAGTGCTGCCACGCTGACACACGCGCACACACACGCACATGCACACACACACACGCACGCACACACACACACACACACACACACACGCATACACTACACACACACACACACACACACACACACATTTTTGTATTACCATAATGGTTTCCTGTAAGAACTCAGCAGCATGGTGGGTCATTAGTGGCACAGGTGGGATCATAAATCATATTTAACACTGTTGAACTTTTCATTCATATTAATTGCACAAAACACTAGACTGCTTGTGTCAACGTTTGTAACACCCTGGACATCAAATAAAGATAACATCTGAAAGACAAGGAGACATGTTCATTTGTTGACTCTTTTGATTTACACATTTCTGTGAGAGAAAAAAACGGATAAAACTAGTAACTGTAACGGGTCTTTAAAAAAAAACTCACACGGAATCTGACATGAATAATTATAAGAGTATATTGAAAAAAAAAAAAAAAAAAAGTTACTCCATTTAAATTTGCTCCACAACCAAACACCAGAAGCTGTTTTGAACATTTTCTGCAGCTTGTGTTACTCTGCTCTTTACAACAATTTTAAAGATGTATTAATCCTATCCACATGGGGCCGCTTGGAAGTCGTTATGTCATGATACATCACACAGACTCAGCACAAAAATCAATACTCAACTGCATCTCCCTGCTGGAGGATTATAAAGATGTTGTACATTCATCAGAAGTCTCCAACGCCTTTAAGGTCATTAGTGGTTTCATATTTTAAGGGTACACATTCTCTGTAATTAATTTAATAAACAACCTTTCAAATCTCCAGAATAGTTAAATGTGTAAAATGAATGGAGGAGAGCAGAATTGACTGATTGGGTGTCTGGAAGGAGGGTTGTGGGATGAAGAGGTGAAAGGTCAAGGCATGAAGGGAAAAGGGGGGAAAAGGGTGATGGTAGAAGGTAGAAGACATTGCAGACTCAGATGGATGGAGGAAAAAGATAATGGACCAGAGTCTGGTTGAGAAAGAGGAGAAATATAAAAGCTCTTAAACAAGAAGAGTTTGTGATGAGTTTGCTATGACAAGGCTCTCTGAGAGGCCCAATGTGTGAAGCTCAGCTTCTTCAGCCATGATCCACCAAAATGGAATAGGGAGAAAGGCTGTGGAAGTGTGTAAGGAGAAAGTAGTGTTTGCGGGGAGGCCTTGAAGAGCTGGAAAAGTTTTGCTTGGTTGTTGGGACTACATTTGTTAAATGGTTCAGGCATGCCTCCGGTACTGTAACGGTCTCTTAGGATGTGTTGTACTATGTTGGAGTTTTGGAGGGATTAGTTTGAGAAAGTTGGATTAGCGCGGACATGGGATGTGTTTAAAGTGCCGTCTTTGTTTCTGAAGCTACACATTCAATTTCAAATCAGAAAACAACCATGTATCTGATGTTAGAGTCTTGAACCAGTGACATAAGCCATACCAAAACTCTAGTGTTTGAGTTATTTTTTCAAACTTTAAACCCTTATTAAAACATGTTATATTCAATTCAGCAACATTAACACAAATCAGTTAGATATTTTTGAAATGTAAATAGTAACTTCAGGATTTTTATGAATCATAAGCCCTTCACCACATCCCTTTATAAACTTGAGTAAAACTTTTTCAAACATATTTTTAAACTGTCCTTTGACAAAAAGGTTGAATATAAATGACTCAGTCCCTGATGTGTCCCATTTCATTGGGATGCTTTGCAGAAAATCAACATTTATCTTCTCTGCTAGTGCTCTTAAGGGAGGAAGATTTCAGGCCTGAACATGACACTGCACTAGTGCATTTTTTAAATATTAATTCTTAAATTATAATATCATCATTTAAGCATCCTATTCAAATTCAAAAACGTCTTTTTTACAAGATGATACAGGGCAGTTAAGTGGAAGCCACTTCTGTAAGAGAGCAGATCCCCCGAGCTTTACACTGATGACCTTGTTAGAATAAACACCTCGTCTGAGAAGATGTTAAACACGCTCACAACTGGTTATTTTATGCAAAAATTTGACAAAACGTATAGTGATTATTGTTGAAGTATTAAAATGTATGATGTCAGGAAAGTCTTGTAAGTAAATATTTCTGTAAATAGCAAATTAGCTTAAAACATAGGCTTTGTCAGTGTGTAGTGTTTATATGTGATAAAAGAGAGACAGACACGATGACACTCTCAAAGTTGTGATGCACAGGGACATAATAAGAGGGACGTGCTGTAGGCTGTGGTTGTGATCCGTCCTGTTGTTACACAGACAGATGGAGAGACAAAGAGTGCCCTTTTGAAGCAGCAGTCCTGATTAGCAAAGCAGCGTGCCCATGCATAACAACAACTGTCATGAACTCAAAGTCAAGTGGACACACAAAAACTAAAACTAGCAGCAGACTGTGTGTTTGCATGTGTTTGAGTCTTTTTTTCAGCGTTACTGTGAATACATCTATAACATCCTGCGATGAAGTGGCTTTGTGTTGCATGGTTGTTAAGTGTGTCTAAATGTAAAGCTGCAGGGTGAGTGTGTTGGCGTCAGCACAGGGCTTATGAATGTGTGTCATGATTTTAGACATGGGGCACTTTCACACTCACGGGACACACATAGACAAGTTTAAAAAAGAAAAAGGTTTTCTTTATGGCCTTTTGTTTTTATGAGAGACCAAAAAGAAAAAAAATAGACCAATAAGACAAAAAGAAAATGATGTGTAGACTTTCCTACCTTGATTTTAGTTTAAAATGTCATCTGTATGTTTTATTATTAAGGTGTAAAGGGAAAGCAGCTATCTTTTAATATGTACACCAGCCATGTTCAAATATCAAAGAAAAGTGGTATGTTGCTCACTAGGAGGCTGAAAATTGACGATGGGATTTTGGTTTGACGTTTCTCAATGGTTAGGGGACATTTCTTATGAAAATGCCACTTCAGGTTAGAGTGAAGAATCCTGAATATAATAATCACCCTGCTAAATCTCATCATGCAAATATTCCAAAAGCAGCACCGGCTCCAACAATTATAATCATTGTTTGAAACCTTTGAGCCACTGTCTGGCACACACATACACATACTGAGGAAGACATCCAGATCTCAGCCTTATGATATAAAGCAGAGAATTAGTGATTGTCAGACTGCTAAAGGCAGCAAAGTGTAAGTTTTCTGCAACTCTTTCAGATATCATTTATTCCAGGTTGTTGCTTCTGTCACGCTGTCTGACAGCTCTCTGAAGGTTACATGGATCTTCTGCTATAATTGAGTGTGTGCTGGTCCTGCTGTCAGAAAACAGCTGTCAGCTGTCGACGACCTTCTACACAGTCATATTATTATATATCCAGAACAAAAATGTTTCTCGATGTGTTTCATGTCAACACATATGGAGAATTCTCTATTTGCCAGGCTTTTCTTCTCCATCTTTCCTTTTCCCTTTTCTGCTGTTGAGCATTACAGGCAGCCATAAAGACATTAGGACATGAGCACAGGAGAAAGGAGCCATAAACAAACAAATTCAGAGTCAAATGTGCATAAAGTACACAGCAGGTGGTACAGGTACATGTGACAGCCAAATGGTGGGAGAGGAGGGAACATGTGAAAACCAGCCAGCTTCAGTTATGAACACACAACATGAAGTTGGTAGAAATGAGAAACTGTTTGTGTTGTTAGTTTAATAAAATATCACCTTGATATTAAGTGATCACGTTTATTAGTTTAATTCAGCTGTCATCGTGGTTATTACACAAACACATTATGAATGGTTGCTGCTGTTCTTATTTGATTCTATAAATACAGACTTTTATTAAACATGTACACACTTTGAAAGGGTTTATGTTACACCCCACCATGAGGCAGCCCTAAGGGGTTAACAACAATCCACAAATTAACCCATTAAAACACACTAAACACCTTAACAAAGTCAAAAGAAGGGATTTATTATCAATTACACAAACTAAATGATAACAACGATCAACTGAGAAACTAATATGACAAAAGACAATCCCTGACTGAGAGGCACAGCAGTCCCAACTCCAAATGCCTCCCCTTCTGCTGAAGCCAGCACTGGCCTTTTAAACATTGAAGCCGGGTGTGCCTCGTTGTTCAATTAGTGACTTCACCTGGGCTGGAGACAACTGAAAGGGAGAAGGGACAAACAGTACAGGGCAACATACAGCCGTAACAAACACAACTTAAACAGAAGAATAATTTTGTTTTTACACAAAGGTGAGGATGATAAATACGACATGTGGCTTTTGTGGTTCTGGAGTCCTTTTCTGGTGTGAGTGGTTTGGCAGCTTAATGGATACCACTAGTTCACTTTACTGTGAAACATAATGCACTGAGGGGACAGCCTGAGCTACTTTGAGTCCAGCAACAAGTGGCTATGAAGAGTTCAACAATTCTACATTTATTTATCTTACATCTAAGAATAAGTACAACACATACAAGGATCTAGACAAGAGGAAACAATATCAGTAAATGCCAACAAACAGCTTTAGGTTAGATCAGACACAGATTTCTACAGGCAGTGCACAGAGGCAATGGACAGGGTGTATTTTTCCATTTAATTATCATCATGTGGGGCTGCAGTAGCTCGGTCTACGCGAGCACGTGAGGCAGAGCGCTGCTGCTAGAGTTCTAACAAAGACCAAAAAATGTGAGCACATTACACCAATTCTTAAATCCTTACATTGGCTCCCTGTATGTCAGAGAATGAATTACAAAATCCTACTAACATATAAATCACTACATGGTTTAGGGCAAAAGTATATCACTGATATGCTTCCACTACATAAGCCTTCAAGATCACTAAGATCTTCTGACACCAATCTGTTAGTGATTCCAAGAGTAAATACAAATCATGGGAATGCATCATTTAGTTACTATGCAACAAACAGCTGGAATAAACTTCCTGAAGATTTAAGACTTGCCCCAACTCTGACCACTTTTAAAACAAGACTGAAAACTTTTATGTTCACCTTAGCCTTCTGCTAAATTTGACCTACATTGCACTTTTAACTTCTGCACTGTTTATTGTCTATTGTATTGCAAATATGTTTTTATTCTCTGTTTTTTAATTTTCTTTTAATTCTTCCATTTTATTTCACTTTATTGTATGACATGTTATGATGTGAAGCACTTTGAGTCTGCCTTGTGTATGAAAAGTGCTATACAAATAAACTTGCCTTGCCTAAATATCAGGATCCATTAATAAGAAAAGCGGAGGAGCAACTTTTGGGCTATTGACATCCAGTCTAAGGATGTTTCAGGTTTAGTTTTTGACGGACATGGTGGCTGTCTGACTGTTGTCTGTTTTTCAGCAGTGGGAGTTTTGTCTGGGCCACTGATGATCTCTTTATGGCCAGAGTTGAGCCTCAGCTTGGACTTTAGTACTACAGAGTTTTCATTCAGCATTTCATTAATAGATGCGAGAACAAATAGGGCAACTCAGTTGCATTTGTACCATGATGGGTTCATGACTAATATGGATATCAAAGCACTTTGTAGCTGACCATTCAGTGACCCATTGAAACCAATTATTTCCAGATGGCAGACCTTCTGATTGCTCTCATTCAGAATTAAACATTCTGTATAGGGTTTGCAGTATGCTAACAAAGTTGTGCAAGTGTGTGTTGCCAGAGAAAGGTCAATCCAAACACAAAATATGTCAATCAAAGCACTGATCTGTAACTTCCACCTGTGAAATAGTCTACACAGCTCAATGATTGTTTGTTTAAACTACATTTTATTATAGGAAAGAATGTTGATTTCTAACTGAATTTTTTATGGACATTTAATGACATTACATTTGAAATCATAAATGCATTTTTGCCATTACAAAATGTCAAAGGCAAATGTACTGATCTAGACGGTCATAAGAAGTACATTGACAATAAAAAATAGACATAGCCATATAATATCTTCTTTAGCACCATGGACTAATGCACACAGCTATCGTTGATTGTAGTATCCTTAGTCTCCTGCTGTCGTCCCTGTTATACTGTGACATGGATGGACCTGGCAGCCCTATCATCATAATAAGCACAGTCGCTGCCTCACATCCCTTTGCCCTACAATAACCTCACTATTGTTCATATGGAGACAAATAAACAGCTGCTGTTTTTACTAATACAGGAAATTAAAAATCTCTTAAAGTCATTACTCAGATGAACACATTATTACAGTATCATGATATTACAATATCTTTGGTTACATAAAAAAACTGCAAGCAAATAAATAATTAAACTCAGACACTAGCATGGAACAAAACATCTTATGAAGCTCAAAGGCACACATGAATAAAGGGTATACCTATTTATTGGTTTACAACAACTTCTATTTACTGTCTAAGGACTGTCTGGTTCACTTATCACTTACTCTAAATGGTTTGATATAATAATAATAAATTGACATCTCAGTGCAAACTTTGTTCATGTGAATTTCCTTCATCAATCACGGCACATATGACTTTATCTGTGAAAGTAACACAAACTTAAACAATTAAAAGGATATTAAATATTACCCTGAGCGTGGGTGTAACAGGTGTCTCACTGTGCTGTCTTAAATCTTTACTTTGCACTTTATGTAATAAACACACACGCACACACACGCACGCACACACACATGCACACACACACACACACACACACAGACCCACACACAAATAAGACACTGACATCTCCATCGCTATGTCATGTCATCTTGTTCTTCATCTTTCCGATGACGCAGGTCATCAAGCAGAGACTGCTAAATATAACCTTGAACTGAAAATGTCCTCAGTGTCATGTATGTAAATTTAAAACCTCACAGGGTAACATCCTGGAGGACAAAGTAAACTTTTGTTTTTTTAAATTTCTAAGTCTCTCATTTCACGTTTTTCAACAGACAATCATTGCTGTAACATGATATGAAAGTTAAACCGGTACAAACAGCTTTGAATAAGACATTTATGTTTTTTTGTCTCTTACCATCCATCGTATACTTACTGTAATCGTCACCCCTCTGAAGCTCCAGTGAGGAACTTTTGCTTTGTGTTGACTTTGGCGCCCCCTGTGGACAAACTGCTACCTCTTATGTCTCTGCCAATCGTCCTGCTTTCTTTTAACAGTTAAATATATGTGGGTTGTAAAAAGTTATCAATATTTATTTCAGTCTGTTTCCTTACAAGTTAAAGACTCCTCACGGGTGCTTTAAGTTTGTCTTGTTTTGTGTCTTTTGATCAATTCACTCCTCATGTATGACATGACTTTTACAACAAACTTTATTCAGCTTGGTCCTTTCCTTCAATCTCTGCAGCATTTTAATCATATTCTATCTGAGTTACAGATGTGGTTATTATCTGTGCTAACTGGCCTCTACTTTATTTCTTTGAACCAGCACACTTCGCCTAAACCTGTTATTATGTCTTATAAGTGAGGAGAAAATAATGTGAATGATAAAGGTAATCTTTTTAAATGCTCTTTTCCAACCAATAACCTTAAATCCAAAGATATTCAGTTTACATAAAACTTACAACAAACAACCTTGTGCATTTTTTGTTATTGAAAGAACTTAAAATTAGACTTGACCATTTATCAAAAAATATTCCTCTTTTAGTTTTGGGTTAACGATGGAGTTATTGTTCTAAATAGAATACATTCATAGATTTGTGAATGTATTAAGATTACTGCAGCAAACAAAGTAGAATCCAAAGAAAACAATGCATCAAAGAACCTTCATGGATCTATGTAATGGATTGAATTCATGTTCATGTAAATGTCACGTAGTAATTCTGTTTTGCTTCACATATCTGAGTTGTTGTTTTTTTCAGCCATGCTGGAGTCTGATCTCAGCCTTTGTTTGTTTCCAAAGCAGACAGAGAGAAATGTAATTCTACTTCATTTGACCTAATTCAATTTTCCGTCTGGCCAATTTAAATAATCTAATGTAAGTATTATTAGTTACAAATGTCACATTTAAAGTGTGATGAGTGGAGCAGGTTGGGGGTGGGGGCAAGACCCACCTCGCACATTTCACATCCAGAAGCCACGGCAGAGGAAGACATCCATTCTCATTAAGCTGTTGCTTCAGGACCTGCTGCTAATGGATAATGTTAATGTGCACTCATATTGTTCAAACAATCACAATATTACAGTGATTACGTAAATGTGTGAGAAATGCTCTCTAGAGATACAACAGTACTTCATTAATAGCTGAGTGATTTCTTATATAAAAGTCAGATTTTACCCAGCAGGAACAAATGAACTGAGGATAAAGTTTACATGATTATAACATGATATTTGAAGGGAAACTGCTTTGACATAATTACCAGTTTCCATGCGTCCTCCATAGCCACATTGGCTGTTGATTAGTTATGGTTTTAAAGGGTCTCTTCAAGACTACACAGTTAATCTTCCATCTTTAAAAATCATCTGTAGATACTGTAAATGTTAGCTAATATAAACGCTTTGTTGCTTGGCACTGGGAAAAATGTTCTATGTTTTCTTACCATGTAGTTTCATGGTTTTAACTATTTTTCCTTTTGCTAATGACAGGTTGAAAACATTCAGAAGACTTGTTGGATGCATTAAACAGACTAGACGTGTCGTTACATCAAAATCAGGACAGTGGTGAGGCAGCAACAGTAGAAGTGTTTGATAAAAATGAACAAGTACTAAATAAATATCCATATACAGAGAAGAGATAAGGAACACTTCAGCTGTAATGATGTTGAATAATGTAACAACCAGACTGAATCATTGTTAATGCACTGCACAGTTGAATAATAATTTGATGTCAAAAGGGAGATAAACTACTTAAAAAGTTAGACTATGTTAGGCCATTAGATTTTTGTTGAAGACTTACAGAAGGAGTCAAATTAAAGATTCATGTATACACCACTCCTGTATGAATATGAATGAGATTGAAGCTCTGTCTGAGGTTAATTAACAAAAGATCTCATTACTTCTGGAAATGCACGGTGAATAACATTTGTCCGGGTGACTTTTTCAAATGTTATTATTGACCCTGTGGACCTGCACAGTAAAATAACATACAAGGTAATACTAATGTTTTTATGTTATATTTACATTAAAGATACAACCATTTGAAAGTCACGAACTGTCTCAGAGTTTGCTGTCACAGTCAGATGTTGCATGAAGTGAGTCACAATGAAAACACCCAAAGTCACTGATAAACATTCAGTCAGGCTGTGCAGAGATTACAAAGTTTCAGTGTTTTCTTCAGAGGAAAAAGTGTGCAGGGAAAACTTTTGGGTCATAATACTCAGGCATTGATTTATGAGCTTCAGAGCAGAGAGTGAATTTGTGTGTCTTCTTCTAAAAAGTTTTTAAGTATGTAATGAAATTTCACTGACCCAGACTTCTATTGGGAATCTGTAAAAAGAAGAAGATGTCATAAGAAGATCGGGAATAAACTCTACAGCTTAATGAAACTTAAACATCATATAGCCTATAAGCTATCTCACATTTATTGTTTCTTAATAGTTTTACTTTGGTCATTAATACAAGGGTCAAACTTTGAACAATGGTATTACATAATCTTTCTTATAATGATGTTCACTGTCAGTAATACAGATACATGTCTGAATGAACTCTGCACCTGGACTCAATCATTGGTATCACTCCGATAAAATCACAGTGTCTCTCAAACATTCACTTTCACAGATTTATAACTTCCGTTTTAACCAGTGAACATATGTTTCATTTGTTAACACTGGACCACAAAACCTCTAATGGCTGCACTCTAAACCCTAAAGCCCATCGATGACTGGGCCTGTGTGTGTGTGTGTGTGTGTGTGTGTGTGTGTGTGTGTGTGTGTGTGTGTGTGTGTGTGTGTGTGTGTGTGTCTGTCTGTGTCTGTGTGTGTCTGTGTCTGTGTGTCTCTGTGTCTGTCTGTGTCTGTGTCTGTGTCTGTGTCTGTGTGTGTGTCTGCCATTGGTTTCAAGGAGGAAAAGTATCCCCAAGGGAAATTGATCAAGTGAGTTTCCAGAGGCAGAATTTGCTTCTTACTTCTGAACTGCCGTCAAAGGAGTCAGTCAGAAAAACCAGAGCCCACAATTGAGTAAGGAATGAATTGTCGGGAAATGTATGACACGACAAATCATAAATTGCACTGACATTAACCAAGTACACAAAGTATCTGCACAGCTTAATCAACATGGAGGCATACATGATGAGAGGCCCAGAAATTTAGATGAAACTACTTTTTACAAAATGAAAAACAACAACAAGAACAAAAGGGCAAAGACATACCACGTCTCGAACTAGCCGTTAGCTTCTTTGGTTAACATAAATGCTAACACAAAAACAGTATAACAAAGCACTGTCTCCACACAAACACTTTATTGAGAGTGCAACATCAGCATTTATTTTTATTTTTTTTAGAGCTGTTGGGGATTCAGTGCCTTGCTCAGGGGCACCTTGGCAGTACTCTGGAAGTTACCTGGCACCTCCCCAGCAACCAGACCTTCAATATATTTGGTCCTCACCGGGACTTGAACGGGCGACCTTTCGGTTCCCAACCCTACAGCAGCATGCTAACATTCCTCAAAGATGATAGTAAGCTGTTTTTTCCCCTGAGATTTAGTAATTCCCCAAGTCATGTTGTTAGATGAAAAAAACTAAAAAGTATCAAAATATAACCATTTGAGAATATTAATGCTCAAAACATATAGTATTAGTGTCATTTTTCTTTTTTTTTTTCAACTTTTTATCTGTAAAGGGACCATGTGCAATATTAAACATAAATGTTGCCATTTGATGCATTGCACCAGAGTTAGCTTAGAGCTAATTTACATCTGCAGTCCCTCGGCATCTGACCAGCCGTTGCTGAGAACAGAACAAACAACATCATGGTTTTCAATTTAGTAGATGTTTAGAAATTTCACTGGTTAAGTTAAAACTTTGACCTACAGGTGGTGACTGATGTGAAGTCAGACCTGAGGGATCATCAAATAGTTGAGCAAGCCTTTGGATTCAACAATGTATCTTCTAACATTGCCCTGTCACTCATGTCATGATACCACCTGTGCAACTTTCTGAACAATTTGATAGCACAAAAGATAAGATAAGATAATATTAACATATGAATTACATTGTTTTTTTTTCTACATAGATTATGTTTGAGGTTTCTGGCAGTGTTAAGGTTTTTCTTTTTAACCACTAGCTGGAAAAAAATCCCTTTTTGTAACTGTGTGAAAAAACAATGTTTAGGGACGCTGGCTCTGCAACCCCTTATGTTTCACCTCTTGAGGACATGATCACACATCCCGACGCTGAAGTGGACCTCCTCTCTGAGCTGCTTTTTATCTCTCCGTGCTCAAGAGTCTCATGAATAATGTTTGGCTTTGAAAGGAGGAGACTTACGCTTCTTCTGACTCAGGACACACATCTGTGAGAGGTTTAAAATCAATTCAGAGAGCAAATCTTGCATCTCAAGATGACCTTTTTTTCTGCTGATATTGTTTTGTTAACCTTGTCCAATCTGTTTGCAGAAACAATGACCTCAAAACTGTTATAATCTTTGATCCTTCATGATTCTCATTGCTTCATCTGATATCCTTCCTCCACAGATGACATGACATTACAGATTAACCAAAATCGATCCGCACAGAAAATAACATCTTAAGACAAGTTGACCAAGACCTGCTAGGGAAAAAATGTTTCTCCTTCTTCTGCTCGTCTTTACTTTTTCAGTCGTGGCTGACTCAACACTTCAGAATGTTCTCATTTCCCCGCTGGGACCAGACACACCTGCCAGTTCTGCTCTGAGCATCATAAACCATTTCATAAGCATTCAGTACTGCAAGTATCCATCTGTCCCCTCTCTTCTTTTAATCTCCATCATTCAGGTACAGATCAGCCTGGTTTTCAGTTGTTTGAGTTGCCTCTCTATCATCCCTTCTCTCCACTTTTAAAACTTTTTAAAACTTCCTGGTTTGATAACTTCTTAAAAAGAAATACATATTCAAAATTATTGGATAGATAATGTTAATATTAAGGAAGAATGTCTGTCCCCATCTGGCTTCCCAAACATATATTTCAAGTAGATTTCAAATTATAAGCATTTCCAATTGAAAAATTGCAAAACAGGAACATGTTTCCTTATTCCTCCATTACCTTAGTGTATGACTGAGCAGAATGACAGTGATGGTTCATAGTGTGTGCTGTCTGGCTCTGTCGCAAACACAGGATGAAGGAGGCGCCCAAGAGGACAAAGATCTGCTGAGCTTCATGCCGAGCCCAGGATGAGCACATATGGGTTTAGCTTAACAAACATTGGAATGCATTTCTTAATCTTTCAATGCACGATTGCTTTCTTTTCCAGACTTAGAGTCGGCTGTGGGGTGTGTTTACACCAGCTGTCTACTCCAGTCTCTGAGACACACTGCCTCCCTGTGGGGTCTAGATGTAACTGGAGAGGCTGGAGCATGTTTCAGAACATTGTTTATGAATGGAGATGTTTCATTAACTACAGTTGTCGGAGTAGAGGCTACATTTTAGAATGGGTTAGATTACTAAAATCAGGCAACACATTTTTTGTATTAAACTACTTGTTTTTAAGCTTTTTCAGGCACTAATGTGCATTGGTCAGAGATCGAGCCATTCAAAGGAACACCAGTTACATCTGTGAGGGTACAGTGAGATGCTTATTGAAAAGGAATGGAGTAAATACTGAAAGTTCAGATACAAAATCATGCATTAAGATTTTGTGTCAATCTTCAATTTTGTTAAATATTGGATATTTTGAGCATGTTAGAATGAAACCGTGTTAGAAGTTCAGTGGCCTTTTTATGTCTTTTGGTTGAACTGACAACAACCCAGAGACCTCTACAATGTCACAAGGAAATACAACTTTGTTGTATTGGGAGATTTGGGGTCGGAACAAAAAGTCTGGAAACCACAAAGTTAAGATGAAATGTGTTGGGAAAAACATCACGCTGCAAGAGATGCATGAAATATCAAGTGGGGTAAATGCATGATGAAGGAGATGTTTACCATTAATGCTGCAAGCAGAGCAATAGTAAATCTTTGGTGTGAAATCCTGACTAACATCCTGTGGATAAACACCTAAACACAAGTTGTGCTTCAGTTGATAGACTGTGGGAGAGCCACAGCTTGAGGGCTTCATGGTGCATGATGAACTATTTTAGGTTCATCCTTTCAAACAAGAGACTTGAGTGTTATTAATAATTATACAAAACCAGTGGATTTTTATTCTGGGTTCACTAGTTAATAGGTTTGGGGTTTACCTCTTAATGCAGCCAGAGATGGTAATTTTTTTTGCATGTGATGCATATGCATTACAGATTGTACACATGACCACTGATGCAAATTATTGTTTGTCTGTTTGCAAGCAGTGCAATGACCAGAGTGTAGGTTTTGACAACTACAGTTGCCTTTACAGCACAGCAAGTTTTAACAGGGAGCCAGTATTGTTGCAGTGATGACAAATCAAAGTAAATCTTGACCTTCACATCCGGCAGATGACCCGCAGTGAGTCTGTATCTGTTTGAGGTTTCTGCCTGTAAAAGAGACGTTTTTATCTCGACACTGCTGCCAGATACTTGTTCAGAGTTTATAGGGTCTCTAAAAATTTTACAAAGTGGCCCATCCTCAGTACCTTCAAGGCCCACAAGGGGGCCTCAGCACACAGTTTAGAGACCACTAGACTTTAAAGTTTCATGAGAGAACTTTCATTGTGATTTTGAACTTTATAAAAAAATATTACTTGATTGAATTTTCATTCCCTTGCAGTTGTATTGCCATTTTCCTAGTGTGACATCTGAATATTTGTATGTTTGATGTGATATTGATTTCCCCCATATCTACAAGCCCTGCTTCTATTAGCCATTCGGCAGGGTTGACAACTTCTCCACTGACAGCTGCAAAAAATAACAAATGCTCAACATTCATGTGCAAGAAATATGAAATTAGCAGAAATTCAACTTGCATTCAAAGATGAGACAAGCTGCACTTTGTTTCTGTGCTGAAGAAGGACAACAAGTCAGTCTTTATGTTTGTATTTTATTGACAGTCCAGCCTGTTCTGTAGAATCGAACACTTCAGTCCTGAACAGAAAACGTTTCTTTTTCTCTTTACTCAAAATAAACAACCTCAAACCCTTTCTTGTTTTTCTACTGTTACAGTTTCTTTCAAATAAGAAAAGGTTAGCATGACTATATGTTGCATACATTTACAATGAAATAATGGTTTCCCTTTCTTAGGTCAACACAAACTGACAGAGATAAATCAACGTATTGTACATAAATATAGACCTAAGGCAGCAGTACTGCGATAACTTACATTCAGATGTTTCAGCTGACGCACAGAAAAACAAGCACACGCACACACTCACACACACACTCTCCGTGTCCCCTCATGCTTAGCACTTTGTATTGTTGTTAATACTGTAAATTAATGTGTGGTTGTTTTTGCCCAGATGTGTCATAAATCAGAGAACAGCATTTGTACACTGTTATTTTGTGTTAAATGAAATGTGTGTATGAAGTCAACGAAACATGAGTGACAGTTCAAAATTAAATACAAACTCAATATCCTTCATTTAAACATTCAGTTATATGCTTGTCTCTAACAATCCAAGTATTTTCTACATTTGAATAAATATATATAGTTACTTTTCATCTCCCACTTGATGACATCACTTGTTTAACCCTTTAATCATTAAGGATTTCAACAGAACACTTCCAGCAGCAGAGCCAGCTATTTCTCCATCCATGCACCTAAAACTGGAGCAGCGGTCAGTGGCCCAGACTCAGGCGGGAAAAGGTAGCAAGGGATCCAATGTTGCCTGAGGAGATGGACAGGTGAAGTCCCTTGACCTGAGCAGAGTTGTTACTTGCTCTCGATATACATAAGCCCATACGTTTTACACAAGGTATTCAAGATATCAGATGAACTTCCCAGAGGATCCATAATGGAGCTGGGTCAGTAGGACAACAAACTGTGCTAAAATCTATCTCGTCTAAAAAACAATATTTGGATACTTCATGTCTCTCCTCAAAGAATTACATTCACAAACATTAGTTTAACAGCTTCTTCTATTGCTATAGTTTCAACCACACGCTTGATGGATTTTGACAAAATAAGTTAAATGTTTTAAGTATGTATGTGTGTGATTCAGGTTTTTTTTAAATATTATGCAAACTGCCATGCTACAATTCTGTGTCGTGGTCCCGCCTACTTCTTGTTCAGGTCTTACTTTGGTTTGAGTGAAACGTGGGGGTTCAGCCTGTGAGAGACTTTATTCCTTGATTTGTTGGGGCAAGATGTTTGTGCTGAGGTCATGACGTCAGCACATACAAAAATGTCAAAACATCCGAGAAAGTTGAAGTACTGGGTGCTGGAGAAAAAACATCCGAAGATGGAAAAGAAACTGAGTCTGCACACCAGAAGCTGCTCAGACTGGGACTCTGACTCAGCACCTTTTCTATCATGATGTCAGCACAAACATGGACAAATTTGGAGGATTTAAATCCAATTTAAGATGACGATGATAACTTGATCTCATCTGATTGAAATGATCTCCACTGTTCATCCTCCTCTCACCTGTTCTACACAAACGGTATGTAGAGAATGGATTTGCTCCAAAATGAAACAACTAAAACAAACAAATTGTTTTGGCTGCAGGTCTACCTCTTGTTTTTTGTACTCACAGTGTTTGAACAGATGTGTGTATATGTCTGGACCTGGTCTGGATTACTGTCCATGAGCTACATGACCCTGTTGACTAAAACTGAACATGATGTCTCAACCCAAACTCATATAAACAACACAGAGATAAATCAACCAGTGTGGGGAGTGGACTTTCATTCACTCCCTCTACTGCATTCAAATAAAACAAATGCAAAAACATATCCACTGAGATACAGTATGTTTGCTGTTTTAGGCACATGAGTACAATAAGTCACAGCAGGATGACACGTTAAAGCCACAATCTGGATTCATCTTGAAACTACAGGTTTCATACATACAGTGATTGAAGGTTTAAAAAGAGTTCCTGGTAGAAAAAAATCTCCACTACCAACATTATAACTCCCATTTAACTCCAGTGCAATACTTTGCTAACACAGACAAACTATGAAGGCTTACAATGAACACAGAGCCCAAAATATAATATGGTCATTTACCCTGAAGGTTTGAAGGTTGGTAATTTAAGTTTATGTATTTGATTATGACCCCACCCCACCTTTAATTTGAATTAAAATGCTTAATTGTTTTTAAAGGTAACTAGCTTCCTGGGTTGATTAATTCAGCTAAAGGGTTCTGGTGATATCCTCGTACTGTTAAGGACATTAAGCTAGCTTTATTAATGTGAATATTACAATTGGAGAGATCTTTTCTTGTCTTCTAAGTCTCAACCTGTCAGCTCTTACTGTACACGGTGACAACACCTTTGTGCACAGGAAAAAGACTAAGATTATGTTTATTCTGCCCTTCTGTTATTGATGCTTGCGAATGAAGAAATTGCTTCCTGGAGATTTGTGTCTGGCAGAAACACAACAGAGACTTTCTTGCAGTAAGGTTACAAAAGATCCATGACTCAGCACTTTCTCTGAAGTAGTGAATGTTTAATCGTATCGTCCTGAAATATATCAACCCAATTTCTTAAAATATGATAGATGGGGAAATAAACAAATATCTTATTTTGGGGCCATACATAATAAATATTCCCGGGTTGCATTTTTCCTTTAGTGCACTCAAAATGTTGAGAAAGAAAACAAAAGAAATAAAAAGTGTTACTGGAAAGCTCTGCAGTACTTTTACCAGATTGGGCTTTTAATACTTGACTCTATATGACACAGTTTATTGCATATACAACGTCTACAATAAACAATTAAAAATGGTCACTGAGGAAGGCAACAAACCAGCCTGGTCTGACAGTAAGTGAGTTAAACACAGTG
Organism: Tautogolabrus adspersus; assembly: GCA_020745685.1. Lineage (NCBI taxonomy): Eukaryota > Metazoa > Chordata > Actinopteri > Labriformes > Labridae > Tautogolabrus > Tautogolabrus adspersus. The sequence continues at coordinate 20,231,634 of CM036542.1, read as the reverse complement.
TAACAGTGTCAGCCACTAATGGTTTATTCACCACCGTATCATTCAGTTGTTGTTGATCAGATCGATGATGGACTGTTAGGGACGATGACTGTATGGTTGAGTCTGCAGGGGGACTGTTCATCAGTGTAGCTGTTCAATCTGAGTAGCTGAAGGTTGGTTGTAACGTTACGCAGATTCTTTTGGTTTGGTTGTATGTGTAATCATGTTACATGTGTGTGTTAATGTAAAATTTGTTTTATTATTAGTACACTGAATTTCTGTTGTTATGTCCAAGTTTCATCATCACTGTATGGGTCAGTGTTTGTTGAAGGCCACAGTCTGCAGTTTGGCTGAGTGTGTCTCTGTACAATTGTCTGTGGTGTGACAGTCTCCAGTGCATGTAGGGTCTGTGGTATGTGTATGGCCTTTTTGACCAGAGTCAGATTTTTGTGTAATTTGCTTGTTTCCTTTGTGTGCACTGCATGTTGGGTATGAGGAGCTTGCATTGTATGTGGTATTAGTATCTCTGTGTCGGGGGGACCTCCTGGGTCTTTCATAGCCATACTCGCCCCCACCATGGCAGGGTAGCTACGATTCCTCCTCAGGCCTGCATTCAAGCCTGGAAGCCCCCCGCCCAGAGTGCTGTTCCCCAGTCCGTTAGAGCCAAAAGAGGCTAACAGAGCACTACCAGATGAAACTGACGCAGCATGAGGAGGAACGGTGCGGAAACTTTTTAGTTTGTCCACAAGTCGAAGATTCAGTGCGTCTGTTTGGCTTTCATCATCTGTTTGCTCCCTCTCTGCCTCTCCGAGTATCTCCCTCAGGATCATACGAGCCGGCTTAGAGGCGAGGAAGGTTTCATAAAATGGCGGCTCATCATTGGTAGGGCTGAACTGGAAAACTGGGCAGGTGGAGGTAGAGTATGCTGATTTAGAACGAGGGGAGTTGGGTGGGGTGGAGGGCTCCAGGAGAAGGGTGTCTGGCCGTTTCCCAAATCGTCTGAGTTCTGTCTCCTCTACTGTGTGGCAGCTCCTCTGCGCTGGTGATTCTCCCACAGGTGTTGAAGCTCCGCTAAGATCCAACCCTCGATCCCAGCTGCAGGGGTTATACACAGAGGCAGATATCCCATGCTCCAGCAGAAGGTGCACAAGGCCCAGAGAAGTGCTGGTGGTCTTGGTGGAGTCTCTAAGGTTGGTGGAGGACTCAGCTAGAGAGAGAGAGAGGGAGCAGCGGCGAGGGGTGCAGCAGGGGGTGTAGGAAGGTGTATGAGGGGCAGAGAAGGGTACAGGAGAGGGAGCTCGGGTAGAAGCGCTAGTGCTGGTGCAAGCACTGCCCTGACAGGAGGTGAAAGCTTGGCTATATAAGGAAGATAGAGGAGGGAGGAGAGGAAGCAGAAGGGGCATTGGGTGTGCACAGAGCATGGGAAGCAGAATGGGTGCAGAGACAGAAATGGTCAGACATGAGTTATCACGTTGTTATAACTAGCTTTTAGTGATTATTAAGACATGGACTTGAGCATAAACACACCACTCATTTTCTTTCTGATCGGCTCAGCAAAAATGTCATGCTTTCCCAAATAAACCAATCAGGAGGATCAAGGTTTACAGACATATTAGACTATTAACCACACGGGACGTTAATTATTAGAGCCCTGACATAACAAGTTACACCGTAAGAAGAAACTAAGTAAAAAGTTATTTTAAAAGTTTTAATTCAGCAAACGGAGTTGACTCAGGTGTGATCACATGACTAGCAGTGATCCAGGGAGGACCGAAGATACTTCGAAATCAAATGACACTGTTTACCCGTAGATATTTCGAAATAAATTGTGCTGAAATTTGAATGTTTCATGAGTGTGCTTCCTTTAAACTAGTCGGTTATTCTGAATTTTTATTTCTATTTAACTGACTAGGAGATTAGTCGTTAAGAACATCCCTATAGTCCAACAGTCATGTGGGCAAAGTGGTCATAAACAAGGAGGAAGTGATAATGCCTCGCTTGATTCGAAATAGACCTCTGCCTTCATGAATAAAAGACGAATTATCTCCACTAGAGTTGACCCACTGATATGATTATCTTTTTTGGCCTCCTAAAATACGCTATTTGGTATCAGGGAGTGCAAGTACGCTAGTCAATGCCACCCCACAAAAAAACGTGACAAAATAAGGAACCAAAATTCCTTTTGATATCATAGTTTAATGTTCTTAAACGGGAAAAAAACCCCAGTTCTCATTAAAAAGATACTTTTTATCATATTGGTATCGTTGGATACTTCGTGTCAGCTGAATCTGAAGACTAGATATCAGAGTCAGAATCAGGGAGGGGACAAATGGCATCAGGACATCTTTACTCTCTTTCTAGTTATTGCTGCGTGCAGTATTTGGGCGCATTCTGCAGCTGCTGTTATCTGCAATGGCAAGCTTGCTATGTGTCTGGATTTGTACATCTTGGACCCAGGGCTGGTTTTATAAGGTAAACCAGTATTCTTAAAGTATTGAATGTTTGGTTTGTAGATGCTGAATCCCTGTAATCTAACACCAAACGTTGGGCTTGAATGTATTTTCTGGAGGGAGATTATAACCATCATTGAAATAAATCAGCTGATTGACGTACACGACTAAGATGACTTCAAGGCCAGTTTTTCTTGCTTATTGAAGATGTTTAAAAGATGGAAGCAGGTTCTTATTGGTTCATATTTTTTTTTAAATCCATGTCCTGACCCTCACTGTTACACTGCATCAGTGTTCGGAGTCATAGCATTGTGTCAGAAGCTTGATTGTTAGTTAGAAACATGTTGTCAGGGAACATTAGGGTTGCACTCCCATGCATTGCCTCACCCATGTGCACCCTCAGAGGCTGCACTCAATGAGTCTGCTCTACTCCAGCCATGACAACCATTTGATACAACTCCACTTCATCTTCCTCATCACATGACCTGCCAAGGCCAATCACAAAGCAGGAACAGAGAGCATGAAGTTAGCCAGGTGCTTTGGCATCAAAGTAGCCCTAAAATCTATCAAGAAGACAAAGAGGGGAAGAGCTCCTTGGCTGAGAAGAAGCTTTATTCATGTACCATAACAGAATATGAGCTAATATATTTAATATTCTTAAAGCTCCTTTAAGGAACTTTCGGTTTGTGTCAATTTTAGCAATCCCTGTAGACAATGCGCTACCTCTCACCTCCACTGGTTTTGTTCTGTACATGTGTAAGTACTTTATTCTATATATTTTTTTAAACGAAAATCACATCCTGCTTTTATGAAGGGTCAAATGTATCACTCAATGAAAATATTTTCCGTAGAAAATGTAAAAATAGGCTTCTTCATGCGGTTAATCACTTACTCTGATATGAATCCTGTGGTAGCACTTTCTGACATTAGAAATAATCAATCTTCTTCCTGATAGTCTTGTTTGCTTTTGTAGCTCATTTTGAGGAACCTGAAATTAATTCAGTCTGTTTTACAACTAGCTAAAAACTATTTCCATGTTAATATTTTTTTTCACTGCCCATTGTTACTAAAGTCTATTGATTGTCTTGACATTTCTTGGCTTACTTAGAGAACTTTTTCTTAAGTTTTCATTCGTATAAATCTGCCTAGGTAGACACTGTACACAGTAACGATTTAGTTCAAGCAATGACGATGTAAACCTGTCAGATAAGTGTTACTAGAGCGTGTTATTTTTTATGTTAAAATGTCTCTTTTACGGTCATTTCAACAGCATCTCTCTCCTTACTCGCCATTCAGTCAAAGCTTTATGCAAAGTTTTAAATCAAGTCCATAAATGACTTCATCTGACATTTCGAGTTCATAATGGTAAACTAAAGTCAACAGTGCACACTAAAGACAAAAGGCCTAACAAAAACGTCCACCGACAGACATTTCTAAACCAAATACAGAGTGACAGAAAAAATGTTTACCTTGGGGACACAGTGGTCAGCTGATCAGAGGGGTGGAGGATCCTGCAGGTGGTGAAGGTGTATGTAGAGCTAGTGATGGACATACACTTCCCTGGGAAATTTACTAGAAGAGAAGAGAGCAGTAAGTACAGAGACAAAATGTACCAAGCAGCACTGCACAAGAAAAAAAAAACTGTAATCAACAAAGTGGAGAAAAAGATAAGACCATGATCGTAGCAGCCCCGTAACAGCCCCAAGCAACAGCACCAGCAAACATGAGTGAGATACTGAGGAGATGATGGGTGTGCACCTTTTGGAACCCAGAGTAAGGTGCAAGATTGAATGTAATACTTCAGCCATCACATTGTCTCTGTTGTACTTTGATATTTTGATCTAAGCCTTTAATCTGTATTTATACCAATCACAATCTCAGGACTTTATTCTCAGTTCTGTGTTGTTTGTTTTGAGATTTGTCTTTTAAAAGCTTTACACCATGTTCATGACAATTGTTTTCATCGTTACGTTTTGTCACTTGCTGCCACTACAATCCATAAATAAATCACACCATATCATGTGTTTCTAAAGGTGACCTTACACCAAAGCTAGTAGACGAGTCTTATATTAGTCGCAGTGGGTGTTGTGTGTTCATGTGACTTGGACAGCTGCACTAATAACACCTGATATACATGTACGTGTCCGCTTACTGGACACAAGCCATGAGGCATTTTTTTTGTGAATGTGTGTGTGGATTAATGGAGAGCGTTGTTGACTGCTTGAAGATATAAAGTAAATACTTATTTTGAAAAGATACTAACAGCATTACATTTTAATAAATCACACCAAAAGATGAACAAATTGTGAGCTGCAGGTCACCCAAGAGCGAGAGATGAAGAGGACAGTCATCACTGAAGATTTTAACAGATGTGTGATAGGATGGAATTTAAGCAACTGTGGCAGTGAAAGAAAATGTGAACCGAGAGAGAAGGAAGATAATAAAGGGGTAAAAAATAATAAACAAATAAAAGATGTACTCTGTTTTGTTTGGGTTCCATGGCTGCAAACACAGAGGTTGCGGGAGGGGCGGGGTGGATGTGCAGGTGTGTGCAGGGTGGGACGTCACAATGGGGCTGTTAGAAGTCCAGAGAATGCCTTTCCCACTCCCTCCCCTCCCCTCCATCCTCTCCCCTTCTACACCCGTGCTCCGGGTTCATTAGGGAGGGTGGGTGGATGTTGGTTAGTGACTTCAGCTAAGTGCTCCCTCACCAGGCATGCGGTCCACTGTGGCTGACTGTAAGGCCTGGAGCTCCTTGAGGTCTGCGTGCCCGTTCATCTCAGAGGACAGGAGAGGAGATGATGAAGGGCTGGAGAAGGAAAGCGGCGTGTTTGCAACATGTCCATCTTTGCCTTGAAACACCTCTTCAGCCAGGCACATTTCTCCTTGCGATGTTTCTGATTGGCTGTTAATGTCATCAGCGTCTATGTTTTTGTTGCCGCGGACAAAGGGAGAAGAGGTAGACTGAGGCAGACCCACGGGAGCAGAGCTCTCTCCTGACAAAGCGGAAAATGAGTCACATGACACTTCGTCCTCCTCTGGTTGGTCCAGCTGCCAGCTGTCTTCCTGTTCGTGCTCGTTTGCCAAACTGCGGAAGCCCTTTGTGACCACACCAGGCCGATGATCCAGCAAAGCGCCCATGTGAGGTTGAGCCAACTGCTGCCATGCGTGGAGAGTAGCAGAGCCTGGAGAAGAAGACAGAAAAACACTCAGGTTATCTTCATCTGTTTAAGGCTGCTACTTCTCATGAAAATGTAATTTTGCCTCAAAAACTGTGTGGGGAAACTGACTCTTCATCTCTTTTATTACATCCTATACGCTAGAGTTAGTAAATATTAAAAATGTCCTAACTAATTCATTTTTAAGCGTGACTACCAGGGCAAAGAAGAGGTGTTTATTATGGAGTTATGTTAGTGGAACGAGATCAATGACACACCCATCTTTAACTAAAAGATGTTTTCACATTTTAAGCCTGAAACTTAATCTTGTCACACAATCACTTACTTTGGTTCAGCACTGATTGTTTTTATCAGTTTAATTTAAGTCTTGATATGAAGTTCTTTGGGTAACAACTTAAGTTACGAAGCTTTGCTCAAGAAGCTTTTGCAGGTTGAAGCAGACGAGACCACGGGCATACTGCGCTATTCAGTCGTATGTCTGCTTCACGGAACTCAATGCTGATATTCAATCTTAACCACATTGGTTTGACAGGATGATGTTACAGCTTCACTTATAAGCTTCACATTTTATTACAGTATTAAATGCTGCATCCATAAAGAACACCATGCTGTATGCAGACATACTGCATAGTAAATGTCACCGCTGTATTTCAATGTTTAGAAATAGTTAAAAACATATGAACAGATACAAACACAGGCGTGCAGACAGCAGAGACACATGCAAACAGTCCGACACAGTCATTCACATAAACAGTCTTCACAGGCCACATATACAGAACACAGACTCAAAGCTGCAGGACATGGAAGCACATATTCTCACATATTGACAGCATGTCTTCTTTAAGGGACTGAAAGACTTCCACATAAAACTGAGCAACAGTAAATGACATGCTGCCCATATGTGCAGCTCCTTCCTGTTTATTAAGAGTCCTTGTACCTAGCTCCTCGGTCTAGTTTCAAGTCCAATGAGTGGTTGTTTTATAAAGACAAACGAAAAAGTGCTTTGAGGAATGTCAGGACAGAAATTCACATGAAGAACACCAAAGAATGAGAGAAAAGGGAAGATGACAGACATTAGTATGATTTTATTCAAGAAATCAGAAACAAAGGAAACAGACAAGTTGAACAGAAAAGAAAGAAAGTTAAAAGACAGGACAAAGCCAACGTAAAGAACAAAGGATAAGAAAAGATGAGATAAAGGGATGGACAGCAGTATAACACTCATGTAACACACAAGTCTGCAGATTACACTAAAGTCTAATACAGTTATGAAACTGTCAAAACACAGACAGTGTTTGTTTTTAAGGGTACTTCTGTTGGGTTTTTAAATGAAGAGGATGACCACCTGAAGGCAGATTCAATCATTCTGAATAATATCATTCTTTCTAGATCGTTTCTCAAATCATAAACACTTTTAGAGATTTATTTCATGACTTTCTTTTTGAAAACATGTTCCAACAAGTTTCACATGTTTATGTGGTTGTCTTTTGTCTGTTATTGTTACCATGCAAAGGTTGTTACAGAGTTTGAACACCAGGGGGAGCCACATCACAGGAGATACCCCGGACAACAGTATTCATGTTTTGATTCCCTTAAGCAGTAAGCACATTTCTTCAAGAGATCGAATCTTTAAAGGCAATAAGAAATATTATAACTACAAAGTTTAGATAAATATCTTTAGCTTTAAGGCTGTTGTAGCTTTTTTTTTGGCCAACCCAACAATGTTTGCACATCATTTCCTGGTATCCAAAACTGCATCTTTGTGTGGTTGCAAATATAATCAAACTTATTCAACATGGAAGTAAATGATTACAGGAAAAATAAGGATCCTCTCATGAAAAACTTAGGCAAACAAACATGGTTAAAACATTCATGGTGTCATTTTAAATACAACACTCACAGTGCAGAAGGTGCTCACTCTTTAGGGCTATGTGCAATATTTGTATAGAAATGATTTTCCTTTCAGAAAAAACAGCTACAATTGAGGCACTGCATGACATAAAACACCTGCTTCGATTAAGATGAAATATACAGACTTTAGAAGGCGCTGGTGGCTTTTTGACACACCGTATGCTTCAGCAGGCTGTCTGCTATTCTATATTTCAAACCAGCAGCGAGGCTGTGTGTGTCTGAAGTAAAAGGAGTGCTGCAGATTTAAACTGCCCCCCTGCTGCTCTAAAACCTCCAGCAGACCTGTGACTAAAGCCAGAGGAGCTCCGAGGTTAGGCTGTGAGCTATGCAGGCCGCTCAGCTCTGACACACTGGAGCTCGTCTGCAGCGTCTTTATCTCCTGAGAGGCACTGAGAAAGATTTTTGGTGGACTGTGGTTATGAAAAATCAGATATTGATTCTGCTGCTTGTTCTCAAGCACTTGGTTTTGGTTCTGTTGATGGGTCTGAATAATTTGACTATGGGGATTAATTAGAAGAATACGGTTTGAGTTTTGGGCCAGGCTGTTTTTTGCATTGTGTTGAGATTTCTGACAGTTTTCGTTTTCATTGGACAGGACATTCTTTTGAATTTCTTTTTCATTATGTAAAGGATTAGAGGACTTGTGTCTCTGGGAAGAATAATCACCTTCTAGTGGTTTGACAATCTGCAGCTTCTCCGGCAGGTAGGACCTCGCTGAGAAGGAGTATCCCGACCACACACTTCCAAGTGAAGGGTGTGAGCACAGCGACAGCAGGCTCTCAGTCGGTGTCCCGGGACCTCCACTGCTCCCCTCCCCTCCTTTTTCTTCATCTTTGGCCAGATATGCCAGCTTTCTTTCCCTCTCATCCTCGAAGAAGCGTTTTTCTGAGAGGTAGTTGTCACGGCGGAGAGACAGACGCCGCAGTGCTGCCTCCAGGTCCCTGCTGCCTGGGGTCCCTGGGGTGCCGGGAGGGCGTTTGTTGGAGTCCTCTGACCTATGAGGGGGGACAAAGGTGATGTGTCAAATGGTGTTAGTGAAGGTTCAATTTAAGCAGAATATTCCCCTCTCTTGCTATTTTGTAAAGAACAGTCTTTCCCTGTTGTGTTTGGTAGTAATGATTCAACTGTAGCCAGAAACTAAAGATTAAACATTAAACCATGAAGCATAAAAACACTCTGAGCAAACAATAACTACAGAGAAGAATCAATAGAATCCACAACGTGGATCCCCTCAGTTACTGCAGATAATAAGGAAGAGAGGTTAAATAAATAGAAATGAAGAATAAAATACATTATCCCTAACAATTCACAAAGGAGCAGATAAAATACCTTACTCTTTGTAATATTAAAACAATCAGACTTTAAAAAAGTCTCAAATGTGAGTCCATCAGTCCGTACCCATCATCTGGACCCTCCAGGTTACTGCTGGTCCTGTTGTCAAGGATGATTCCACTTCCTGTCTCACTTCCATAAATGGAGTTGGAGCACGGCGTGCCGACCCTGCTGGAGCGCCCTGAGGTGAGGCATGATGTACGATTGGAGCCTGGGATGTTGAGGGGGGAGGGGCCTAATGATGAACGCTGCTGACGCATCAGGTTCAGGTTTTTCACCGTCTGGAAAACTCGTTTCGGTTGCAATCTGAAGAAAAAAGATCACGAGTATAATAAATGAAGAGTTTCAATGTTTCAATAACAGAACATGAAACCATTTTTTTCACAACGATGTATGTATTTATTCTTGTAAAAACAAGTGTCTTAATACCTCTGCTCTTCTACGTCTGGATCATCCATCTGAAGCTCCTTCCTCATGGTGCCCTCGATTTCTGCTGCCAGAGAGTCCTGGAGAACAAGGTTTGAAAATAAATATACAGAAATCATTTGTAACTACTGGGGCCATTGAGATGCTGAGATACTGATAGAAGGGGTCATGAATATGAGCTCACCATTGGGAAAAGACCCAGAGAGTGGAAACGTCTCTGCGTGCTAATCGGGAGATTTTTATTTCTCAGGTTCTTCAGCTCCTCCTGAGCCTCATGGAGCATCTCCATGCACTCTGCATACTTATCCTGTAACTCTCGCAGCTGCATCAAGGCAAAGGAAAAAAAGAAACACCTTTTGTTTGGTCGGTGGCCTGTTTGAGGTTTATGACTATAAATAACTTGTTAGTGGAAGCTACCACTGCAGAAAATAAAATGATGAAGCCGCGGTCAGCTGGCTGTGAATGGCCTTACCTCAGCAGTGAGTTGGCGCTGGGCATCTTTGGCTGCACCTAAATGCTGAGTCAGCTCTTCGTTCTCCACAGCATACTACAACCACCCCAGACAAAGAAGAACAGCACATACCAAAAATATATACGTTATCATATGTATCCAGTCCCTTCTGCACTGCATTGAATATAAGCATTGATAACACAAACACACTATGTGTTTATACCGACTTGTCCTGAGTTTCTTACCATTTTGGCCTTCTTCTGGAGATCTACTATCTGAGAGAGGAGGTGCGTGATCTCCTCCTGCTGTCTCGAGGCATCTTCACTCTTCCTGGCCAGCTCCTCAGCCAGAGTGGACATCTGCTGGTTGGCATTACCTGGAAGAATTAGAAAGTGTTTTTATTTTATTTAAGAAAACGCGTATGTAGAAAAAAAACAACAACACTGCCTCTTGACTGCTTCAGAGAAGTGAAACGTCTAGTAAAATGTCAGTCCAGTACTCACGCAGTTCTTTGACACAGTCATTAACAAGTTGCTGCTCTTTCTCCTCTTGGAAGATCGTTTCTGTCTCTAAATGACTGGCCTGAAAAATAAAAACAGGCATGTTTTATTAATGCTAGACACGGTACACATTACCTATAATTATTTAAATAAAACCTGATGGCCATGATTAGACTGTAAAACATTCTTATAAAAGAAAACATGTTGCTGCAGTAAAACTACAATAAACACACTCAGAAGTATTTAGTTGTGTCCTGACTTTAGTTTAAATAAGCAAATGAGTTAACCCAGGTATATTCACATTCATGTGGTCAAGGATAATGTTCCCTCATGAGTCCTTAATGATTATATATATGCACATGTGATGGAACAACCTTTGGCTGGTAATGTTAACATTGTCAAATAAGAGATAGTTTAGTATCAAATAATGAAGTTTGTGTTTTTAGGAGCTTATGTGTGTGACTGTGTCTGTGCACCTCAGAGCGCAAAGATTTATTTTCTTCCTCCAGATCTTTGAGTTTCTTCTGCAAGGAGTCAAGGGGGAAAAGAGTTGGAGTTGACACACTGATTTCACTGGGACGCACACTGTAAACACAAACACGTAGGTCAGCAATTCATCAATAACTGTGCAGTAAAAGATTAAAATGCTGATTGTACTTTTGTATGAGGTTTTTTCTTTTTTACAAAAAAGACATTCAATGATTTATTATTAACTCAGATCATTTTGAGGAGACTCACTACAGGGCCAAAAATATTTTTTATTGTTACTTTTAGGGGGCATTTTTTTTGCCTTTATTGGATAGGACAGCTGAAGAGACAGGAAATGTTGGGAGGAGAGATTGGGGGATGACATTCAGCAAAGGGCCGAGGTCGGATTTGAACCCACAGCCCCTGTGACGAGGACTATAGCCTCTGTACATGGGGCGTGCAACATAACCGCTAGGCTATCAGCGCTCTAGGGCTGAAACATTTTTTAATAATAACTGGAAGCTTTGTATATATGATTGATTGATTGATGCTTGAATTAAATGCATAACGGCAATGTATAATATTTCCTCAAGAGCAGAGAAGAAGAGAGGACAGGAGAGGAGGTGAATGAAAGGAGACGTACGGTGTGGTGGTGGCAGACTCTCCCTCACTTTCGTCTGCCGCGTTGGTGTAAAACTGAAGCAGCTCATCTTTCATGGACAAGTCATGACGCAACTGAGACACCTGTATGAGGGAGACGTAAAGAAGATGTAAAGAAGACGAGGAGAGTAGAAGAGAGGAGCAATGTCATTATTAGTACTCAAAGTTACTGAGTGACTGCTGGATTGGGTAAAAACTACTTTGGATTTGTTATATTGCCTAAAAAACTGTTTATTCTAATAACTTAAACAACAGGCTACACTGCCCCTGCACCAGTACTGTCCTATAAAAATGATAAGGAGGCATATACTTATTAAATAAAAAAAATATTTCCCAAGGCTCACACACACACACACACACACACACACACACACACACACACACACACACACACACACACACACACACACACACACACACACACACACACACACACACACACACACACACACACACACACACACACACACACACACACACACACACACACACACACACACACACACACACACACACACACACACACACACACACACACACACACACACACACACACACACACACACACACACACACACACACACACACACACACACACACACACACACACACACACACACACACACACACACACACACTGTGTACCTCCTCTCGTATGTGTTCTACTTGCTCCTCCAGCAGTTCGTTTCTCTCACTGAGAGCTTTGTTTTTCTTCAGCAGTGACTGTCCGATGCGAGCTGCCAACTCCAGGTCTCGCTCTTTCTGCACCAGGAGAGAGACAAGTTTTCTTTAATGTAAGAAAAACAGTTAACAAAACATTACAGTCATGAAAAGTGATTATAAGGGAAACTCAGCAAAATATGCCAAAGCTCCCAGGGAACTGACACCATTCTTACCATGCAGTTTCAGTTTCTGCATGTTCTCAAAAATGATTTATGATAAGCTAACAGGCTGCTAGCTCCCACTTCATATTTAACCAACTTCTTTGAGAATAACTTTGACCTTCTCATCTAGTTCTATGCAAACTGGCAAGCTGTCGATGGTGCATATTTGTCTACTAGGAATAATGGACGTGAAGGCCATGTGACAAAAGCAGGAGTAAAGTGAAAGGGTTGATTACAAGCTCTCAGCAAGGAGAACAAAGAAAGAGAAAACAAAGGACTGAAACCTAACACTTTGTCCACACACACTACTCAACAAGGACAATGGTCACTAGAAATGTCCAAACACTGAAGTCAAATAAACACTTTTATGAACATGTGCAAACCAGTGCAAGGCACACCGGTTCTTTGGTAAGCCTGGCTGCAATTAACTACAAAATGAAAGGCCTTAAACTGTCATTTGCTGCTAAGCAACACAAAAGCAACAGACAAAACTTTTCTAAAACCTCCCCCCTTACTTTGTGACATGCTTCAATGTCAGTTGAAGAAGAGGCAGACCCTCAATCAACTGAACACTGTCCTGGTACTGAAGAGTCAACAGATGTTGCTGGTGGATCCATTTATAGTGTTTCTGTTGTCTCAGGAAACTCACATTGTATTTTGAGGCTCACATTGATTTGTTTTAAAAACATTTTTAGTGTTCAAATCATTTAAAGTCTAAAAATATTTAAATGTTATAGCTTTGTCATCCCCATATTGTTGTGTTGCTGTCTTGCAGTTTAATGTCGGTAAAGGTTTGTAGTCTTATTATCAAAATCCAGACTATCTGGAAGGCATTGTGTTTCCATTGCCAAAAATAAAAATAAAAACCGTGCAACATTGGACAGAAACAGGGCTGAAGCAAAGTTCACTGACATGCCATCCTTGGTCTCTAAGGAAAGTATGTGCGACTTCTCCCTTTGTGTTAAGGCAGGATTAAAGTAGCCTCAGTTTAAGTCTTTATTGTTTAATAATGACGTGTTCATCAGTGCTACCATGGTGAACATCTCATTTAACATGACTAATGACTCCGAAGCACTGGGCCAAACTGAACTCAGATTGCAATGTTTCTTTTAGTCTAGCTTGTCCAACCAAGCAACAGTGACTAAGTGAAGGACTTAGGAAGGTACAATTGATAAGTCAACACAGTTTAGATAGTGAGGATCGGATTACAGGTTACAAAACTCTAGTAAGTGAATATTAAAGGACAGTTAACCAAAGAGAATAAAAGTTGAAGAGTAATGGAGGTCAGTAGAATAATCTTTCTCATGGTGTCCAGTCTGTTTATTGATGGTGTGACATCTCTGAATACCATATTTAGTCAGTATTTGGATGGATGGTTCGCTGACTGTACTTGAACAATGACACCAGTCTAGTTTCACAGTTTTGATATATGAAGAGAGAGCCTGTTAACACTCTGTTTATGTTAGCACTGAGCTGCTGATCAGTAACACTCACATTTGAATATCAGCTACCGGAAAAAACTTTTTTTATGATGAAGCTCCATCCAATCTCCCTGCTCATGAACTTCATAAAGAAACCTGTGTTCAGACTAACAGTCTGTTTAACAACACTTGACTATAGTGCCCCACAGTCTGAATATACTGATGGACTTTAACAGCAGCTTTCATATGATCTCACCTCTTCCAGTAGTCGAGTGACAGCATCGATGTCACTGTAGGTCTTCGTCATCTGGCCCACTCTGTCAGCACACAGCACTGGGCAGACACAGAAAAAAAGTCTTTTAGTCTTAATACAAAATCCTCAAAAAGAGGTCAACTGAATCACGCAAATGCACAATGCGCAATGATTGCACATTTCTTGTTGAAACACATTCAACTTTTTGTTCTCTAATTCAAAACTTTTTGACATTTGAGGAGTGAGAACATTTTCATGGATAAAGTGTCTGCCTTTTATAATGCCTTCAAGTAACAAAGGAGGAGCATGAACCAATGTTATAATAAAAAAATAAACACAAAATTCCAAATAACTTATTTGAACAAGGCTCTCTGTCGGGATGCACCATGCATTGGTTGAACATCTGTATCAGCTGATATTGGCCCTGTCGACAGACATCTGCAAATAATGTGGCATGCACTAAGGTCACTAGCAGATGTGTCACATCATTTTAATGCAGGCAGTATACATAACATCTAATTCAGAGAAGAGGTGTTTGTATTGGGCAGAAAAAGTCACCTGTTGCACAAACTCCAATTTGTGTCGAATGTGGAAAAAATGTGTTTAGTGTGGGAGTCTAACATCTAAAATATACATTTTCTAAGACATGTTTCAGTGACTTTTCAAGAAGAGGAACCACTGACAACAATTTAAAAACATCAAATATCAATGGTCATTTGAAAAAGAGACACGAGGAAATAGGAGGAAGTAATGATAAAAAATCAGTATTAGAATAGCCAATCAGTTAATTTGTTATTTTAAACAACAGTATCATTTACACAGCAATGCATTTCTTCTTCTCTGTCTTTCATTAAAAGAAAAACTCTGCTTCCTGTTGGTTTTCATACTAAAGTCAAACCTAACTGCAGTTAGAGTTTTTAAGCAAATTGCACTTTCCATTTCTTTCCCTTAATTCTACCCTTTACTCTTTATTTTCTAATCTTTTCCTGTTCTCAGATCATGAGTCATATTCCAGAGAAAGACACACCCACATACTGTACAACATTCAAAACAAACCCACCTAGGTTCACACCTGTATCAACCTATATACCCAATAACTTAGAGAAGATAAGATATGTAGACACCGGTCAATGTGATGGGCCACACCCCAGAACTGCTTATTCAACTAAGCACAACTTCCTGCAGCTACTTCCTGTCTCACACAAAGTAAAGGATAAAATACATCAGCTTTCAGTCCACACTGGATAAAGAAGTCTCCCCAGAGGTAAAACAAACAACAAACATTTGTTGAAAGAATGTATCACTTGCAACTCTCTGCCCGTGCACATCACAACTATTTTCTCTTTAATGTCGTGCATTGTTTGATGGCTCATTAATTTGACTTTGGAGGAAATATATCAGTTAATTTTTCACAATCTTATTTGTCACATTTGTCAAAGGGACAGTTTAATAGCAAAAGTGTGTGATGCTGCACTGTTTGCACATGCAACACACAACGTCTAGTAAAGTGGTATTACACACAAATATGACAAAAAAGAACAAAGTCATTACTTCAGTTTTTAAAGTACAGGGATAATATGATACTTCATTCTAATGTACACCATTATTTGAGATATCAGGTATGTGCACAGTAGAGCTCACTCAGAGGCCTCCTTACATGCAAATCTGAGTTAGCCAATGCAAATGACACATTTTCCTATCTTCATCTATCACTGACAGTATATGACTGCTGGAAACATAAACACAAGGCCTCAGCTGGCTTTGCATTAGTTAAGACGGTACCCATCATTATCATCCATTATTCAATAAGTCGCTCTTTTCTTCTAAGGCAAGGTTGAATGAGCATGCACGTGTTCGTTATTCACATTTACCCACGTGTTCCAAGGATTCAAGGTCTGTCCTTAACTTCAAACAGTACAACAGTACTGTGAGTTCATGCTAAAGTAAGCACGTGAAGATGTTCACTACGATAATGTCATCTTCTGTAAACTGTGAATGTCTATCAACAATTACTGCAGTCCCATTGTACAGTTAGCATTAAAGCATGCTGACTTTTACTAAACATCACCAAAAAGTCTTGAAACTCTTTGGTCATTTAGGAAAGGCGCTGAAGAACGCAGTTGTGATGCAGAATCTGCTTGTTTTTCCGTCTGGAGTCAAGCTAGGCTACAATTAAAAACACAAAAATCATATCCCTTAAAAGGTGCATGGGTCAGACTCATTACCCACTTCAAACATTCAGATACAACACAAAACTAAAGACAAACAGATATGACCATGGCCACAAACAAAACACAACCTTCTCTCCTGGGTGACTTGTTAGGCACAGGAGCGTTACCCAGGGGAACAACTCTGAATGATGGCAACACAAGTACACGTACGCACACGCGCGCACGCGCGCACGCACGCGCGCACGCACGCACGCACGCACGCACACACACACACACACACACACACACAATGCTATGCTATGCTTGTATCTGTTTGCTATCTGTCCTCTAATGAGATTGTACAGTGATAGTACAAGGTGCAGCCTGTTTACCCGTCATACTTTCTATGACTGTGTCCTTTCTATTTCTTTATTTCAACTGTGAACCTCCACCTTATTGAGCCAATCCCAAGTTGGATCGATAAGGCAATTCAACAAGATCGACTAATGGAGTTTCTTAATCATTTATGTGACAGTTTGTCTATAATTTGTTACGAATTTATCAGGTGAAGTATGAGAACAAAACCCAATGGTACTAAAAATACAAGGACTTGCTTTTTCACTGAAGCAGAATGATTTAAATTCAGCATCCTCGTATTGCTTCCCTTCATTAGTCCACTGATCATAAATCTGTGGTGAAGGAAAATTGAAGACGCCGAATAGAGAAGCAAAGGTAACCTTGAATGTGTAAAAAGGAGATGAAACTTGATACAGGAAGGGGATCTGGGTGTTTCTGGCCGTTTTATACAGAGAGCATGTAACCTAAGATAGTCCCACTTGCCTGCTCTCTTTCTACTTCTGTTTATTCTGTGTGTCTGTTTTGCAGCACGGGGGTCTGAAGTCTGGAGTTTTGTCTCCACTAGCTCTCTAATGCTACTGGGCAACAGGCAACACACAAGTTCAAGGGCAACAAACAAAGGTCAAGACAACAAACAGAAAAGAGCCTTTTTGAATTGATAATCCAAACACAGCCTGTGTGGTTCTGTAATATATCTTAAGTGTCTATAAATGAACACCGTTTCCTTATTGCCACTATAAAAAACTGTTTATCCTGCAGTGATATCTGTGCACATGCAATGTCTCAAATACTTCACAGTGACCATTCATTTGTGTTATTTGAACAGATCTTTTTGTCCTTACTTTGTACATGTTTTAGCCGATCAGATTACAGATGAGTCCTCCATTGTACCTGTGTGTTACACCACCTCTATCTCATGTACAAATCTTCCAAATGCACGTCCCTTATGAGCTATCACGAAGCCTTGTCTCTCTTTCTCTCTATGCCTTCTCAGCAAGTCTGGGATTTCTTTCAGGTTTGAACAACCATCCTTAAAGTAATACAAAAAATGTTGAATAGCCTGCTGTCAGTAGAATGTTTCTAACACAACACTTAATGTCAGCTGGGATAAAGAGCCAAGCCCATATTTGAACATGTCAAATCAGCCGGGAGATTAGCCATGCTGTGCTGAGATCAACACTGACATGAGTTACATGAGACAAGGCAGATACTCTCTAAAAGTTTGCACAGGTTTTCTACTAATCCTCCTCAGAATACACAAAGTAGAGCAAATTAAACTGAAGATTGATGCCAAAAAAAAGGTCATAAACAAACACTGAGCAAGGAAAGGGAAAAAAAAAACAGAGATGAGGCCCTAGATTACAAAGTTGATCACAGACTACCTTCACACAGAACTTGTTGCTCTTCATCCATCTCTTCTTCTTCTTCCTCCAGCTGCTCTGTGCTGTTATGTCTGGTACTACAGAAATATTCCTCTTCTTCTTCCTCCTCCTCCTCCTCCTCATCTTTGTCTTCCTCCTGCTCTGTACTTCCATGACCGGGTGTAAAAATATATTCCTTGTTTTCCTCCGTCTCATTTGAGTCATCCAGCTCGTCCTCAGTGCCAGCAGCGGTGAGCAGAGCCATCCTCTGCTCTGAGGCTAACCACTGAACCACAGAGCCTGCAGGTACAACGCCATGGCTCCCATATGTGCTGTGTGCATATATGGGTGTGTGTTTTAAATTATGAATCAATACTTAATCTGCGTGAGCACCTGGATGTGAAAGTACACAACTAACAAAGTGCCAGTCTTGTCCACTGGAAACTTTTAAAGATATACTGCGCACACTAAACGCGGACATCGCCCTTTGTTAAGTATCCTTCAGGTGGAAAACTATGTCTCCTGGGCGAGTTCTTTGAGATGTGTGTATCAGTTGTCCCTTGACAACTCTGCGAGACAACCTGTTAACTTGACTCCTCCCCTTCACCTCTGTCAGTGGCTTACATGACTGTACTGAGACAGAGGGGGTGGAGCACATATAGAAGACAGTCTATTTTTTTTTTATAACATAATGCTAGGAAAAATACACTCCACACAGCACGTTAGAGCCTTTTAAATAATGTGCAATATGCTTCTATAGTTCTGTGATAATCAACCCTCAATACCCTTTCAATTTAAAAAAAGGTAATGTGGCACCCACAGGAGCAAAACACAGAGAGACACTTAGTCTCAGGTAGGCTTTAAATCTATTGAAAGTCATTCTTCTCATAACCCCCCTCAAGTGAAAGTGACTTGGTACAGTCCTGTTCAGTGACAAAAGGGCAGAGCGAACAATAATAGGCCGGCACTAGTTTCTAGGGTTGGGCCAGTCACAGTGAAACCTTTATGTGTGAATGATTCAACACACATTTAACCTTTTTCTTTGAATCATTGAGTGAGAATCGAAGATTAGCTGGCCTGCTTTGAAGGGGAACATTCAAATAAATGAGGTATTCATTCAGAGCATGGTTTAATATGTACTACACATACTCTTAAGACATGGACAAGCATTTTACCTCTTACAATCTTCCTTTAAAAGAATGTGAAACAGTAAAGAGACTTTTTTTTGTTGCTTTTAAATAAATATAGTTTAGTTATTTTTCAGTTTCACTACTGTAGAGTTATTATTTCCTATGTTACTTATAATAACAAGACAGCTAAAGTACTACATTGTAGAGACACAAGAGATGGTTCTGGCAGGAGCTATTTATCAACAGAAAGTATCTTGTGGACTTTGGGACAGTTCACTCTCACATCTTTGTCTTACTGTGCAGCTTGTGTTCTGTACAAACTGCACAGACAAGAAGAGAGCTGTTACACAAAACTATTTGACCAGTTACATTCACTGTACTTTATTCTTAAAGTGGAAACTTGCAGGGAGTAGAATTTTGGAAGAATCTAAAACTATTGTCCTGTACACTGGCATAACAACTATACAGTCAACTATATGGAAGATAAGACACAACTGAGTCAGGTTCACTGTGCAGCCTGTAACATGCAGACCTAATGACATGTCCAGGGCCAAACTTAAAAGCTTGTGTCTACAGGCCTGCTCCCCTCCTCGCAGATATCAAGTAGCAACTAAATTGTCACTATTTGAGAAAGTGGAATCCTAATATATCTACTTGACTTCTGAAATGTTAACTGTATACTGTATGTCAAAGCCCATGTCCATCTATGCTCAGCTAGTTCGACCTGTCAGACCCGCTGGTTCATAAAAATCGGACACGACAAAGCAGCCACATTTCCTGCTCATTAGTCACCGCTAAAGTGTTATAATTACTGTGATTGGTCTAGAAAACTGATGCCAGCTCCGTCCCGGTCCTGCATGCTTGAGTAGCTCCCCTCAATGGTCCTGTGGATGCAATGCTTTAGAAAACAAAGGCGTTCTGGACAAACACCACTTAGTGCCTCCGTGTGTTCAGTTGTTGTTCTTCTCTCATTGCATTTCTGGTCACATTCACTTTACACTCCACTTGGTTTCCCTTTCATTCAACCTCTGAATTGTTCGTTATGTCTGTGTAGACGGACTCTGTGAAGTACTTCTGGGGGAAAAAAATGCTAAAAGATGAAAGTGCTTGAAATGCCCCATAGTTCAACTATTTCACAAATTGATAGTTTAGTTTTAATAATTTAAATGAGTTCCAGCTTGTTTTCTTTGGCACAGAAACTGTGCAAACATTTCCATCAGAGCAGCCTCGGTTAGGGGGGTACTTGTCCTCCTTGTTGAATGAGTTTCTAAAATATAGCTGTTTATTATGAGTTAGGGATGTCATGAGACCAGAATTTTAAAGTAAGATACTAAAGATACTGTACTAGTAAAAGTGAAACAGTGTAGATACATTTTCCGATACCATGGCAACAAAAAGAAAACAAGTCCAGAGGCACCCAATGCTGGGTATTTCTTATTTTTAATTACTAAAAATGTAGTTTAAATTGCACAAATACGTTTGCAACATTGTGCATTTAAGACATCGTCTCTCTCTTTTGCTTGTAGCAGTTTTTGGTATAAAATAAGAATGAAGATCTGTTGTTATCATACAGCTTCTATAAGTTTCAATTCAACTGATCATTTAAAAAAAATTGTGAATGTATCATTTTATCAACACATGGTATCAACAAGTATGGAAGTATCGAACAACATTATTTAAAAAAATCAAGACAACTTCAAAGATCAAATACATTTTTCAGTAAAAAGTTTGGACTTATCTTCTTAGGTAATGGAAAAATACAGCCTGAAAACTATAACCACTAAAAACGTGCTTGTTTTTAATCTTTTTAATGCTCCTAAAATATCAGAAAAATGCATTGCTAACAGAACAATTCAGTGCTTTAGAATAGAGTGCCCCTTTTTCTCAGCCCCAGCCCTCTGCCCTTGTTGCCCTCCAGCCATTTGTTTGCCAGGGAATATTTGGCAGGCTTCTATCAATCAGGGTGTCACAGAGCAGCATGCAAGTCTTTGGGCTAAATATAAACCAACCTACTTCCACATATCCCTCCCTACATATCTGAAAATAACACCAAACCAGCTGCTTTCTATTTCTGTCTCTTCACTCCACCAGAACATTCATCAAAGATACTCCACAACCCCCTCATATTTTGTTATTTGATCTCTTTGGTATCAAACACAGCTTTGAAATCGATTGTCAGTGTCTGGCAGAAAACTAACTGTCCCCAAAACGCTACAGTATGGCTAAATAACACTGCAGATGTTTAAGCTGCACAGCTCTGATTGGGGAGGTGCAGAGCCGTCTCAGACTGTTATGTAAGATCATCCACAGAGCGTCCCTGGCACACATGCATAATATAACGCACATACAAGCTAATAGATCATGTTCTCTACCTTACCGCAATCAAATCTATAATAACGCACCTGTGTTTAGCCAAATGGAAAGCAATCATTGAAGGTTATAGAGGTACTGAATGGATTAGATTACATAACACATAAAGACATGGACATAAACCATGCAAGCTGCTTCACAACAGAGAACAGGAGAAGCACAAGAAAACACTGCTGTGATGTGCTGTTAGTCACACATGTCACATGACCGGGCAGCATCAGTCCTGCACAGGTGTTAGCTGTGTTTGTGTGGATGGCTCTCTGGAATCATCATCCACACAGATTACTCGGGGAGGCTACTCTCAGACAACACAAGAAGCTGTAGGAAAAACGGGGGTGCATTACATAACTTCACATCGATGCAACACGTTTTACGATTCATGGGACATTTACAACCGTGCAGCCTTCTTTGAATCATTAAACATATATAGCCTTCTGCTTGAAAGGTTTATCTACATGAGTAGTTTTGTTTTGTTAAAGCTTGTTTGCACCCGAAAGAAATGCAGTTATCATGTTACAAGGTTGCAAAAATGTCTAATGCCCTAACACAGCTTTTTTTTTCACAGCTTCAGCTATCTTTTGACAAACTTAGCTTCCTTTCACTCAGATGTGATGTCACTCCGGCCTTTACTGGCTGCTTAAATCTTTATGACATCTCTCCTTCCATAATAAACGGTTTTCTCCCTGTGATTCCCAGGAGTCTCTCCAGGTAAGCTGGTATATGTTCCCTCCTCTTCAGCCGCTGGGAATCGTTTGTTCCTTACATCACATCATTACTCAAACAGCCCCCTTATACAAATTCACAACCATTCCTCCTCCAACACCTACACTGAGCGAATCATGAAAGCTACTCTGAGGGTTATTTCAGTAGCTACACTGACTGAGCTAACTCTCAGCACCTGTTACAACATCAATTGTATCTAGCAGAAAGTGCCTGCTGCAGCTACATCTTCAATGCTGCCGTGTTTGTCCTTACTGTAACATCAGCCTTGATTTGTTTTAAGGTCTCTTGAATGTCAGGCACCAAGGTTGCATTACTGATTGTCTCAGATGGAAACAAGAAGAAAGATTTCATTTAAAGATGTAAGACGTTAATCCCTTTTCATCCAAAGTACTTTATAATCCACTTGGTCTTCTTATTCACAACCTCTATCTCTTTTCACTTTAACCTAAGTGTGTGAGTCGTAGAGGATATGTTATAAACCTAACCACTTATCAAAGAACAAGATGAACCCACTTATATTATATATAATATCAAAGCAGCTTTTTATGTTTTGAACCAAGAAGTTCAATCATTAAAACCATTGAGTCAGTTTCAACTTCTTTGGAGTTGTATTACACATCGGTTCAGATCTGGATCTGCACTTTGAACCTCACATTGTAGTTTTAGGACACTCCAAATGCATGATTGTATTTGTCTGCCTCATCTTAGTTGAAGTATTCAAACATAAAGAACCTTGGAGATCTATACAACCAACGTCCTACCAACCCTAATTAACTTTTCTCAAACTAGGCTCCATGTCAAACACTCTACAAACTGTTGCCTTACCATCTGTGCACTCTTCATAGTACCAGTCCAGCTCATAGTAGTCTGCCTTGACAAACCTCTGGCCTCGTCTCTTCATCCTCACTGCTCTGACAGACCGCCGTATTGTTTCCAAAGTCCCAGCATGCTTAGAGACAACCAGCTGCCACCTTGGTCTTGCACTGTACTAATATTGTATGCAAGTCAGTCCACTTCTGCTATCCCAGCATGCTTAGCAGTTACCAGATGGCAAACACAGGTTCCATCATATGTCCACTCTGTCCCACATTCGTTAGTAGCAAACTGTCAGCGTATTATGCTCCATATTCGTTGTGGTGTTGGTGGCATTTTTGAGTGTCGTCCAACTGAACCGTTACTCTCGCCGTCAGTTGTAGCATCTTTTGTTCCTTGTTAATTCTTCACAGTTTAAGCAAATGTGACACTTGAAATCTGCCATATTTATCAATCTGTGTTGCCTCTCTGTCTCCGTCTTCTTTCTTTTCTGTCCATCATCAATGCTTCAGTAAATGTGCCAGACTCGATCCTCTAATGTATTGTTCCATTTTTAGCTTCCTATCAAAGTATTTTCCCGTCCTCCTGCCAGCCCGTCTTCCAGCTGAGTCTGTCTGAGGTCATATTATCACTGCTGTCTTCTCTTGTGTAAGATTCCCTGCTCAGTGACAGCAGCAGCTCTGCACATGGACCCCCGCATCTCTAACAATGACTCAATAATCACAGGGATTCAGAGAGTGAGAGAGAGAGAGAGAGAGCGAGCAGCAGCAGTCACGAGTTTTGCACCACAGAGATGATGAAAATCGTGACACGGCGGAGAGGGATGGGTTAGAGGGGGCCTCCAGCCAATCAGAGGGAGCAGTATCACTGGCTTAATCCCGCCCTCCATTCGTATGTAAGCATCTCCCTCCCTCCTCTCCTCTACTTTGTCCTTCTGTGTGGTTGCTATAGTAACAGGCTCAGACTCCACAGCCTGAGACTGGAAGTGAGCAGGGAAGCAGTGCAGTGTTGGAAGAGGTGACGTGGCAAAATAAAACTGAATGAACCCAACTAGTGTAGAACAACAAGACATGTAAGTATAACAATGATGTGTGCATAGCTAAATATGCTACATGTCAATGACAAATGCATACAATTCGAAATTATTTTGCTAACAAAGACTGCTTCAATTAGTATTTTGGTATTTTGGAACAAACAAACCAGGATCAGAAGCTCATAGGCTGATGACAAGATGATGCGTTATAATTTAGAGCAGGGTGGCTTTCATACTGTATGTGCTTCTAAGTGACTTGCAACACAAAACTGTTTAATGCCAATGAGCCGCAGGGGTCGTGTAACATCTCTAGATATGTGTGTGTGTATGTGTGTGTGTGTGTGTGTGTGTGTGTGTGTGTGTGGAGTAGAGAAAAAAAAAGGATGATTATAGAATACATTTTTAAATCCTTACATGCAGATTTTAAATTGACCTGCTATTTGTATAAAAAGGAGAGGATGTCTTTATACTCTATTAAATACATGTTAATTCTTGTTAATTGTTTTTTGTAAAAATGTAGTGTTACCTAACCTTTGTCATTTCTATTTTTGTCCTATTTTATCCCATATTTCTTATACTGCCGTTTTTATCTTATTCTGCACTAAGCTGCACAGGGAGAGGCTTCATGTGTCGCTGTTTTGCACAGTCTCAATAAAGACTTGAATCTTGAATCACATTGATCGTAATGTTCCGTTGTTCTTTTGTAACATGACTTTTTCTCCATCTTCACAAGCCCTGAACTTATTTCTCATATTGTTATTTAAACTGACCAAAACCTACATTTCAGCATGAGTTGGCAATGGGAACCTCTATCTATGTGAAAACCCCTCTCCTCTGTTTCATGAGACATGTGGGTGTGATGTCATCACAACATGAAAAGGCTCCCTATTGGTCAGTTGCCTCCATGTCATTATCCTCAGAAATGTGTCCTTACATGCCGCAGGTTACTTACTTAAAAGAGATCAATAATCACTGGTGATGTAACAGTGTGCACGTTATGCTGCCCTTTGTAATTCATAGTGCCGTTTAACATTTCAACCAATGAGAGCTTCAGGTAAAGATGAAGTAGTAGGAAGGACAAACAGTTGCATAAATAAATGCATGAATATTATCTGATAAACATGCACTTTGGTTGGTGTAGCATTTGTATCAGAGAGAAAATATCCCTAGATCTCCTCACTCCTCAGTGAAACACAGCCAGGGTGAAAAGGATGAAACCTGATGTCCTCTTGGTTCACTGTCCCCCCTCAGGGTGTCGATACCCAGCCATCTGTTTCAGGCAATAATTAGAGGCAACATGTATTTATTCTGTTGTAAGGGATAAATGGGGTTAAAAAAATACATGGAGATTATATCTGATAGTAGAAACCAGCCTCACGATGTTTCTTACATAACATGACCTTGATTCTGCCTCTTCGCCTTAGTGACTGTGATGAATGTCAAGGCAAAGGTGAAAATGACAACATGGAGCATCAAGGGGAATTTAAAGCTCCAGTTCAGCCTATTTACAAGATTCTTGATCTATTTTAGAGGCTGGTTTTACCCTGAGTCACTGTTCAAGCAGACATGAATTAAAACTAAATTATTGATGGTGAAAAAAAAACCTCACTCTACGTTCCCCTGGTCTCCCATGTGCACGTGTTTTAGTGTGAGCCTGTGTGTGTGTTGTTTGTAGCTGTGTGCAAATGGGAGTGTGTGTTTTACTGCTGCCCGAGGCGTCAACCTCAGGGCAACTCACAATTTGATAAGACGAGAGGAGAGCAGACACATGAATACAAAACAGAGAGGCTGAGTGCAAGAGAAAGCTAAACATCAACCAGCACAGGGTGAGTGCAGGAGAGCACATCAGGTGTGTTTGTTGTGGTAACCATGATCAGCTGTCGCCCCCACACTATGACGGGCAGACGGCCAACTATTGGCTTTTCTTTGCCATTCCTTCTGCTCAAGGTCAGTGTAAATCTTCAATCTCTACCCTCTCAATTTTAAATCCTCATTGTCACAACATTTCTCAAAGGTTAGAACGGAAACATCTAACTTTCTGCCCCTCGTGTTTGACGTAAGGTTGGTGTTTAAAGTATACAAATATAAAATATACGAACATGTGTTTAAATATTAGAATGTTAGGGGTGATAACATTTTAAAAGGGGGTAATGACTACTGAGCATGAATGGTATAGGACTTTAGAGAAAAATACAGATATTTTTTAAGATTTAATTTTGGGGGCTTTTAGCCTTTATTTGGACAGGACAGTGGATATAGAAGGAAATCAGGGAACCTGAACCAGGGCCGCCCACCCTGGGGTCTATTTCTCCATACATGAGGCGCGACCTAACCGCTAGACCAACTGTGCCTTAAAAATACAGATTTTAACAGAGAATAATTCATTGATTACTGAAACTGTTGCTGATTCAGTGTGTTTTTAAGCTCAAATAAAAATAGACTTTTTTCTACATGCATGGTGGACTGATTTTGCACTGATATAACTTTGCAAATACCTTATCAAGATCATCTACCATTGACATTGTAATCTAGTTGTCGTGCAGTCCAAAGTTTCTTCAGCTGTGATGCTCAGTTACATGTTGCAGAGAATGCTGAGTACAAACTATGTAAAGTGAGCTTTTTAAAATGAGCCCAAGTATCGTTTTTTGCAGAAATGTCTTGAAAAGAAAGTTTCCCTATCAACACTTATGTGAAGAATATACATGGATACGGATATATCAGGATATGCCCCTATAAGCAGGATAATATCAGAAAACACACAATTATTTGGGCTGTAATGAAAATTCCTCAATGTATGTTTGTGAAAAGAATCTTTGCCCTCAATGAACTTTAGCTTTTGGAAAAAGTATTTCTACTTCAAAAAATCATCATCATCACATTTGGAAAATGCACGCCTTTTTTTTTTTACACAGAAATATCTAAATCAAGAGTTTGTGTTGAACTTACAGAAGTATTTGAGGGTCTCCTCGATCTGTTCTGTAGTCAAGTCGAAGGAGGAGTTGGGGTCCACCAGTGGAGTGCGCAGCCAATCATCTTGGTCGTAGCCAAAGATGGTGTCCGCCCTCAGCTTGTAGACGGGCAGCTGTTCCTCCAATAGGCTGATAATCTCGAGCTCTGGCAAATCAGTACTGTTACACACATCTGCACAGAGAGAGAGAGAGAAACACGTGTAGTTAAGCATGGGTTGTTTCTATGACGATGTCTTCCTTCAGTCATGATTTAGAGGAATTATCTCTGAACAGTGGAATAAGGTAATACTGGCTTCTGGGTATTTGTAACAAATATGATTAGATGACCTGTCCTCATTTACCATCTATCCCAAAGAGACGTTTCATCAGTCTAGTTAGTAGAACTGCAGGTATAGGATGCCCTCTAGTGGTAAACCTCAGAACTAACCAAACACTCCTATCATAAACTGTGTAGCACTTTCAAAGTGGGTAAAAAACTGAGCACAGATTCATCTTTCTCAATTTCCATCCCAAGTTACATTTATTGAATGCTAACTTGGATTGGGGTTGTACAGTGTTTCAAAACCAACCAACCCTTGCCCTTATTAAAATCCAATATAAGATGAGTTTCATATACAAATGTCACATTAGACTGTATCAACTTCTCTAACATTGGTGTAGGCAGTTGATAGAAACTCGCTTTATTTCTCAAATGCACTTTGGAAGAGCAAAAACAAAAGTACAGACTGTTTGAGATGAAGCCTTCCCCTTTACTGTGAAACCTTAAAGTCTACAAAATGATGTACAGATAAACAACAATAGACCCCAAACCAAATACATCTGAACAATCGTAATAATTCTCTATAATAAGAAAACAAACTATTAACAGTGACACACTAAGAAAGTATACCTACATTAAGTTCCCTATTGTGTAGAAAAATAAATAACTTCACTCATTTTACATAAAAAACTCATGTTTAAAATGATGGACAAACTCTCTGTATCAACTAATGAAAGTCAACAGCAGCCATCTCTGGAAAACCATAGAGTCAACCAGAAAGCTGCATTTATGAACTGTAGCTGTCTGCTATGTGCCTCCCTGTTGACTCTTGTATTGTGCTTTTAGAAGGCTTTCCATTTAGCACTCAAGTGCATATTTTCCCTCTTTACTCACACTTTTGAGATTCTAGGCATTATTCCGACAAAACAATTTCTACACAAGAAGCTTTTTTCTATGGGCACTACTAGCCTAGACGAGTAAAGAGAATTAACATAGAGCCAAAATGAGGTCCTTTGTTTCTCTGCCTCCCTCCATGTCTGACTCTGTCGCTCTCCTCTCTTGCCTGTCTGTTCCTGTGGCTGTCCTTCTGTCCGTCTCTGTCTCCAACAATGCTGTCTCTCACAGTTTGCTAATCCAGACTGAATGACTGACTGTGGCGAGAAATGAAAACACACGCACTAACACACACAGAGCAGCTGGGAAATCATTCCGCAAACACAGCCAATGAGGCTTCAACTCAGAAGCAAAAACTGACAGCATTTCTTAACACTGTCATTAAAGATCTTTTTTACTACATACACTTCAGATGTTTATTGTACATCTAAGATTATTGTGTAAGTTTACATAGTAAAACTTATTCTTGTCTCCGAGTATTTGAACATGCTGTTTCCTCTTCCTTTGAGATGATCACCACGTTTACAAGACAAAATAAACAGATGCACAGCTGCAAAAACATTCCAGCCATCTTTTAGCTGTTCCTTCATTATTGTGCTGGATCTTTATTTTCCTTGATTTAATCACATTACTCCTGAAACTATATAAATGCAGTCGCGAATAATGTTTTTGTGCCTTTGTGGATCTATGAGTCATCTTTTTTTGTTTGCTTCAGGTTGGTTTTAAAAATGTTTGACCTCAGGCAAAAATGGACCACAATAATATGTGTACAAACATGATCATGATGTTGCTCCTCAGAATCACAGGATTCCTCGTCTGTCTGAAGTGAAATCTGACCGATGCACTTCAGCTCCTAAATAAAGTTCTGATAGGATGTGAATGAGGATAAATATAGCACAAAAGCCTTCTGTGCCATGTGTGCTGACAAAAGGTCAATGCAGAAAGAAAAAAGAGAGTGTGACTGTGTGTGCATGTCTATGTAGTATTTAGTAAAAACAAATGTACTTTATACATTTTTTAAATGTTTCTTTTTGGTAACTAGATAGAGAGATGTTTTGAATGAATTCATTTACCTAACCAGTTTTTTGTGAGGGCTTTTTATGCCCTTATTGTAGAGACAGGACAGTGGATAGAGTCGGAAACTGGGGAGAGAGAGAATGAGGAATGCCATGCGAGAACGGAGCCACAGGTCGGATTCAAACCCGGGGCGCCGCTTGGAGGACTATAGCCTCCGTACATAGGGCGCGCGCACTAACTACTACTAGCTACTGGCACCCCACCTAACCAGTTTTTAATTAGTTGGATATAATTGTCTCAGTTCTCAAGAAAAAATCATCAATGAATGAGTTGCTAAAAGTTGCAAAAAAAAAGTTAACCAGGAGTGTTCAAAGTGGCCTCATTGTCTTTTGAGTGTCATTGCCTTTTGTACTCTATTACTGTTCTTTCAGGATTTCCCTTTGACACAACATACTGAATCACATGACATCTTCTGCAGGCCACCGGCAACAGAAAGACAACTTTACATCTAATGCTAACTTCTCTGCTTGATACTGATCCACAGGTATCATCGAGGCATGATCTCGTTAAAACCCAATGAAGTCTCAGCCTTATGACCAAGAAAGTTCAAGTTCAAGCTCAACATTCAGATGTAAATATAGACTGCTGGCACCCAGAACACAACCTGAAGGGTCACACCAACATTAGTAGCAGCTATAGAAGCCATAAGAGTAAGAAAGTTCAAGTTCAAATGTAAGAATAGGCCACTGTCACCCTGACAGACTGAGCAATACACACATGAGCATGTACAGTAAAGAGCATGCAGAGTCAAGAAGGTAGGAAGAGCAAATCAAGCTCAGGTCATTCTGAAGAATATAGAAATAAACTCTTCATAATGTACAACAAAAAAGATCCAAAATAAGTAGAACATGCATCAACTTAGGTAACAGCAGTTCTATCAACTATAAAGATCATCAGAGGTACCAGTGTCAAAACAAAGCCTACTAAGTCTACTGCCTGTTGACCCCCACAAGAGCAAACACTGCACTTACAATATAACTTTGTAGTATCACCGGACTGACAAGCAAAACTAGGTCACAGAGGAGAAGAGGGGAATACAAGCTCATGAGCTGGCTCCACATGATCTGATATCACACTATGGAATATTAGCTTTAACACATGTTGCTTAAAAGAATAGGATACGTTTAAAAGCAAGTGCAATGAATCCTATGTTCAAAATGGCTGCCTCCTGTAAACAAGTACAGTAAAGGAGTGCTTCTTGTGCCCATGCTGACCTTTTTTACGACACATTCATGGTATACTTTTCAACTTTGAAAACATTGCCATAGCAACGCACATCTTAAAGCTAATCTTTTATTTTTGTCAGACTTTTGGAAAGCTCAATAGTGAAAGGCGTTAAAATCAAAACAGCTAACGTTTTAGGGCAAATCCCAAAAGCTCCCTAAACTACAAGTCCATAAAAGGAGAAAACAGCTGACTGAGTCACAGAAAGACAGCTCAGAAGATCAGAAGACAAAGGCAAAGTAGAGAAACGCTATCCAGATGTTAACCAGACCCGTCATAAACTTGACTTAAAAGCAGCTGAGGCTTGCAGAAAACCATGCAGTGCACAGTGTACTCACTCATGGTGCCTGACGCCCGACGACCACCAACTCTCCTGCCCCCAAATCACATTTTCCACTGGACCAGGAGTGAGCAAGGTCGAACAAAATAACAGAGAGGAGAGAGAGAGAAAGCACGCTGGGAGGGTGAGAGACAGGAAGAACATGAGAGAGAGAGGGTGCTAAAAGTTTCAGAGGACGGCACTGACTGTAAGAGAGAGAGAGAGAGAGAGAGAGCGAGAGAGAGAGAGAGAGAGAGAGAGAGAGAGAGAGAGAGAGAGAAATAAATGGGAGGGAGGAGTGAAGTGGAGAGGAGACCCGAGCCAAACTGGCTGGTAATGCCTGACATGCCAATGACGATAGACACATGGACCGCCCTACACTTACCACCTCCCCCCGCCCTCTGTCTTGCTCACTCTGACAGCCACAAACCCAGCTGGATTCTTCATCTAACAAGCTGGGCTAACTAAACACACTCTCCCTCTCTCTCTCTCTCTCTCTCTCTCTTCCTATCCTGCTTCAGTGTATACACACTGCAGGTAGCAGCAGGCCTGAGGCTCTTCTTACTGTTTGTCTTTCTGGTTGTTCAAGAATATTGTTGCTCTAAAACAAACTGTTACATGGAGAATGGCTCTTAAGCAGTCTTGCAATCACACTTTGACAAAGAGGAACAAGACAAACGTAATATCACACTTTTAGTTTCCACAATACGATAAACCAAACAAAGTAATCTTCTAATTGGAAACTATTAATCTGTGATACCTCTTCAAATTGAAATGTTCCAATTTCATGTTTTCCTTCATGATACTGAATCAGATACCTGTACCTTGGCCTATATCGTTTACCCTTTGAAATCAAAGTGATTTATTCAAAAGCTGTACTACTAAAATGAAATGCTTGTGATATAATTCCCACCATTGTTGTTTGTTTTGGTAAATAGACTGTATAATAAATGGACAATATCTCAGTGACCTCACTCATTGGTTTCTGCAGAGTTTGAAGGCCAACGATGGCAGTCGCCATATTGGAAATGCTGACCTAACCTAACTTTTGATTAATCTACAAACAACAGAGGTGAAGCTGAGGCGGGCCTTAAGCCTCCTGGCAAACAGCTACATTATACAGACCTGTCAGTCAAATCTTACACGCCCATTGCTATGCCCAACTATGCAAAACCCTTAGTCCTACTTAAATAAAAAGGATGAGTTCTATAAAAAAAATGTACCAATCAAGAAATTAGCTAAACCAACCAGGCTATAAATATGATCATTTCTGCTTAAAAAAGAGGGCATTTTAACATGTGACCTGATGGCCAGACATAAAGGGACACCCAAGGAAATGTAGCATTTTGCACTTCCTCATTGGATGCATTTTTCAACACCAGAGGTCACTGCTTGATCTGGTACAGTGCACAAAAGAACACAACACTAAATCCTAACCATAGAACCAAAGTTGGGCTAATGTTAGCAGGACCTTTGTTCACAGCCCCTCCTCATGCGGAAAGACTCAACATTTTACATGAAAGTTCTTCATTTTGTTTACATGTCTTTAAACTATGTTTAATTTTGACAAATTGACACCTTAGAATGTTTAAATGAAAAGCAAGAATTTCTTAGCTAGTAGCGACTATTGATGAACTACTTTTTTGCCCTTAAATAGATGTTGTTTGTGGCATAATAATTCATATTTTTAACATTTTAGGTCATATGGTATCGGTATTTGAACATCTGTAAAAAATATCTGGATTTGGTCTTATTTGACCAAAGAGCAAGATGAGAAAGCCAAATGGAAATCTGGGATGGAAAATAAGCAATATTTTCGAAATATGGCAAAGGTCCTCTGAAATGTTCAGCTGCAGAGTGGACAACTGATGAGAATAATGTGTCCACTTCATCTGGAAAAACTTCTTTCATTTTAATTGATTTGATTGATGAAAAATAAAACTTTTTCACGTTTGTATTCAGTGCTGTTTCTCTATTCTGGGAACAGCAGTAGTTGCTTTCTAGTTACGCAATGTACATTTAATAATAAGTGATAAATCAACGGCCTGACCTAGACAAACTATAATCCATTATCACTTAGAACCGCACTTACAGCTAGAACCCCATTAGAGCCGTACGATCCAATACATCAATGCTGTACTCATGAGGCTGCAGCAACAACTGTGCCCAGAATTAGACTGTGTTGTGGTTGAAAGCTGCCGCTGGTCACAGAGGGTCAGGCCATGTCATACAGGAGAGTACGTCAGTGTGGTCAGATATCACTGACAGCCTGCAGGATCTGTGTGTGAGGCTTGACCAAGGTGTTTAAATGACACTAACTCTGTGATCTGTGAGTCTAGTTTATGTATGCCATTCTTTACTCAAGTGTTACATTTTATATAAGGACTTGATATTAACCAAAGAATAAATAAAATGTTAAGATTACTGCATCAAATTTGCTGGGAATTCTGTTGTGTAACAAAATCCATTATGCCACTTACATAGATGGTTGGAAATTGTCAACTATTGAAAAATACATTACATAACCTGCCACAAAGCTTTGTTCTTCTTTACTGTGGCATGGACTCTGGTTGAGAACAGCATTGTGAGTTTATTGGAACATCCTGCCAACCATTACAACACATACTGGCAGACATGACAGTACTGATTGGTTTGATGACAACAGCTATCATTGAGAGGTGCTGCTCATGTGGCTCCATGCTTAAACAGCCATGTGTTGGTTTGGTGGTCAATCAAGAGTCAACAGTCATGGATTTCCACATTTGGTAGCTGGATACAACTTAAAGCCTGCGTGTCTGATTGGTATCTGGACATCTTGTAGGATATTAAAACATATGTAGGCAATGCATAATGAAGGAGGGATGGTTTTAAAATATAAACTTGTAGATTAAGGGGCAGTTTTACTGCAGGGGTGTGGACTAAATCCTAATATGTTTACTGAACCAGTGAATTAAAGGTAAGAACATATTTTCATAGTGATAATAGTAGATTACAGGTAATATGTAAAATCATTAGCGGAAATATAACAGGGCAAGTTTTGACAGGTTAAATCATTTAGTGCCTGTTGTGTCTTATGAGGAAGAACTGAGCTCCACAAACTGTCAAGAAAGGAGACTTGGACATGACAGGACATGTGGCTGTATCAGATATGTAAACACATAGTGTCACGTGCCAATGTGCCTTTCACAAGGAGTCGGAAAAATAACACAGAACAACAAAAAGAGACATCAAGCAGTAATCAGAAATATTCTGCTAATGGTCAAACAAATGCCACATTTTACATTTTCAGGACGTTACACTGCAAGATTTTCAAACAGCACCAAGAACATTTCTCGGTGTTGTAAAAAAGCCTTCTGAAATGACTAAACAACGAAGTTCAGCCTGTTGTGTTATGTGAGCAGCCAGCCAGTCTCCTGCTTTTAGTCTGTCCTGTGTGATTCAGACTTTTCATAAAACACTGTATCCATGGCGACACTAAGCTAACATGCACGATAGCACACAAGAGTTCATTAAAAATCCTTTCAAATTAAATCACTCCTGCAATAAAGTTGACAACACAGACATCCCGGCTGCTTGTTGTCAACACAGTTTCACTCTCATGTTCCTTGACTCAGTCTCCTCTCTGTGTGTGATCGTGCAAACAGTAAACAAGAAGCAAACCCTGCTCCAAACATTACAGCACAATGCAAGTTTTCGCATGATGTCATTGCTCCAGAGTTAGCAAGCAGACTCAGCAATTAGGATTCTTCTCTGTTTTCGTCTGCTTACATAACTTCTCTCAAGTTCTCTGTTTGTTCCTGATCTCTCTCTCCTCACAGAGCATCCAATAATTTCACAGTAACTCAGCTCTTTACATCACTGCTGGCCTGTAACCATGGAGAGTTCAACTCACGCCCAGGAACTGCACCATGACAATGAGCTGCTCCATTCAGCTTTTTGTGTTCATTCATCCTCTAGACTTAGTGAAAACACACACACACACACACAAACTCTCTCTCTCTCTCCCTGAGGAAACGTTCAACAGACCAAAAGACGGAGAAACATGAGCAAAAACAAGGAATACAGATACTAGAAAATCAAAAACTTCTAATGAAATATCATTTGACCTAAAAACACTTTGTTGTAGTCTTCTTACCAGTAGATGGCAGCACTGACCCATCCCCTCTTAACTGTTCTGCCCTTGAATGACTTCAGTGTTAGAGACATGATCACAGTCGCCATTAGCTCAACATGTGATTTTAACATTTGTTTTTGCACAATAAAGGTTACACTGATTTCTAAAATCTGCGTTTCTATCAGTTTCTCTGACTGATAATGTGCGAGTGAAATTGAGAGTCTAATTCATTGTTTTTATAATGTTATACAATTTGTTTTCAGAGATCACAATATAAGAAATAAAATGAAATACTTATAGATCTGATATCTAATAGTAATTGAAGCATCTAAGAAGGAGAAAACAAACTGAGACAGTGAATGAAATGCAATGACTTTTCTTATCTGAGTGGATTTGTGATAAATCGGATGAATAAATACTAAATGTTATAAGTTAATATTAGCAAACACTGACAAATAACAGCTCACCATTTGATACTAAACTGTAGCTCATACATTTCCAGCACACTTTGTCCTATGTAAGAGACTAAACCAGAATCAACCAGCTTCAAAAGAGCTTTGTAGGGCTAATGTAGCTCTACTACAAAGACTGCATTATACAGTGAGCCTGCATGATATGAGAAGAATATGCAATAAGCGTTGACACTGTTTAATATTGCAATATTTATATGTAGTGCAGTTAACCATTGTTAACCAATGTTTGCAACATGTTTCTCCTGATGCGCAGATACATCCAAAAAAGGAACCACTACATCGGCACCAATACATTTGAGGGCAGCTGACCGCTTGTGTTTGTTTGATCTTTGATCAAAAGTGACGTGAAAGCACCCATCCATCAGGTAAAATGTACATACGCTGAAGGAGAGAACGTTTCTTGTCAACATAAAATGTTTTAAATAAATCAATTCAGACTTGGGTCTTGCTTGTTATTAAAGGTGTAGAACAACTATTAGAGTGCAGAATAACATCAGCAGCCACCAGATGCATTAAAACAATTACTAAACGGCTCTTGGTCATTGTTTAGTGAGGTAGGCTCCAGCCCTGTAGGATCCTGTAAAAGGTTAAACTGCTCTGGGAACTGCATGTACATATATACATGTATAATTGGGGGGGGGGGGGGGGGGGGGGGGGGGGGGGGGTAGTTATGAAGGTTCAGATGGCAGTTTCAGAGGCTGCAGATTTCATGGTGATGTTTGGCCTATTCAGTGTAGTATTTCAGGAGTTTGATTTCCAAACTAATAAATGGTAAGTGGAAAATGGACTTGAGCTTGCTTTTCATACACATTCATACGCTGCCGACGAAGCAGCGGGAGCAACTTGAGGTTAAATGTCTTGCCCAAGAACATATCGGACATGTGGCTGCAGGAGGCTCAAACCCCCAACCTTCCGGTTGAGAGACAACCGACTCTACAAACTGAGCCACAGCCGCCCCTAAATAAAGGGGACTGAGTTCATGTTTAACGGTTGGAGGGTGTGTGATACAGTACAGAACAGGAAGGGTCTTTTTCCTGTTTGTGTGTGTGTGAGTAAGAAACTGCTATTGTCTCAATCAGTGATGCCATGGCTCTTTAGTCTGGTGCTGTGCGAGTTCTTGGCTCCCCTAAAGGCGGCCTTGCTGAGATGGCTTTTTGCCAGGCAGTATTCAGTTCCCTGTCCCGTCGCCTGGGCTCTCTCCTCACTGTTCCTCAGCTCCTTATTTAACAGTTGTCTTCTGAGTTTTATGAGAAGATGGTGTACTGAACTATGTGCTGCTCTGTCCAGAACTCTGAATTCATATGTAGTATCAGTCTAAAAGAGTTGTCCGTCATAAGTTTTTGTTTCTAGACTGCTGCCTGATTAGAACTGAAATACAAAAAAATGAACCAATATGCATTAATAATTCATGCCCTATCACTTCAGTCGTTAAACGCGTCTGCCAGACACTTGGTCCAGACGGCTCATTCAGATTGGAGGAAGAAGAAGCAAAACCAGCGGGGAAAACGCATAAGTGTCCCTCTGCTCCATGGAGAGAAGGATGAGTGGTGAGAGGAAAAGAGGAGGGGGGATGAGTGAAAGAGCTGACAGAGACAATCCACTGGGAGCTCTTTTCACATGCAGGCTCATACAGAGAGCTGAGGTCCCCTGGAGCTGCTTTAGTGACAGGATGTGACATTAGAGCGGGTCACAGAGTGGAAACACTTTCTCACAGCTCCACAGGCCTCACTATCACGATAACAGTCTCATACAGCAATTTTGCGCAGTATGCAACGTAATTCAAGAGCTGTTATAGCAGCTAATTCTTAATGACTGGTTTAACTTTACATGTAAACTTCATCTCTTTTTCTCACTCCTGATTGACTCAAGCCGAATTCATACATGCACACAAATCCTGAAAATGTCCCCATATCTTCAGGATGAGCTGCATGATTGAAAAAAAAACAGCCAAGTTTTTCATCCCAACTTTATCTGGATTTTTCCTGTCAGCCCTCTCGTAAAATTTCCACTTGAAGTGTGGGTGAACTGTGTGACGGCAGAGGGAAATATTCAGGAAAATTCAACAGGAGCAATCTGGAGGTGATGATGGTGATATTTATGTCTTGAGACAGGCAAGCAACTAGTGCGATGCCCTGCACTAATGAAGCTGCTTCATTTTGTTTGTTCAAAGCAAAAACTGTCACTATAGCGCCAGTCTCTGTTGCTTGTCCTCCATCTTGGCGCCTCCTTCTTACATCATGGCTTGTATCCTGAGACCCCCTCCCTGAGCCACAGAGAAACCTTCCTGCTGTTGAGGAACATTTGTGAACGACGCAGAAATGCAGTAAGATTTCAGTGGTAGGCTGTTTGACATTTTCTAGAGATTTTCAGGAGTATGTGTGAAAATGGCTTTACTGTTATGTCTACTAATGTTTGTAATGTTTGAGTGCAATATTACCAGTGATAGTCTCTGCATCTCTGTAGTTGTTTGTGAACTCCTGCAGTGCAGCGGGCAGACTTGCTTCACTGACATACTCCTCCTCTTCCTCCTCTCCGCTGGCCAATAGGAGCCCTGGGTTGTGGAGCAGAGCCGCGAGTTCTGGAGACAGTTTAGGGGTCAGGGCAGAGGAGCAGGCCTGGTGAGGCAAAGTCGTCGGGTCCAGCTTGGCGCTGAGTGTTTAACGTTTTAAAATATGACCAGCCATGGACAGGACTTGGACTTTCAAAACAAGATATGTGACATTTGTTTTGGGTGCTTTATTGGACTGCTGAGGATGTCTGGAGTACAGGACAGGTAGAGGTGCCAGAACCAGAAGTGCTCACTTTGATGTACAGATGTTATTCACAACATTCCTGAAAGAGAAAGAAGAGAAACAAATAACAAGTTAGAAAGAAAATGTTGCATAAGAAAAAAGAAGAATTTTTGTATTTTTATCTTTTATATACTTATTAATCCATAAGGGGAACATTCTGGTTCATACTCTGTTATTGAGAGACATGCTACTCACACACATAGGCCCTAAATACACACATGCACAAACAGGACCTATAGAGAAGCATTCAGAGTGAGAGGCCGCTTCACAGGGAGCACTACTGAGCTGTTGTAGGTTATATGGGCCTTGCTCAAGGGCACCTCTGCAGTACTTGGGAATTGGCATTTCTGGCACCTCTCCAACCAATGTGCATACTGCTTGATAAATGGACTTGAGCTTGTGTAGCACTTTTCTAGTCTTCTGACTACTCAAAGCGCCTTTACATCCACACCCAGACACACACTGATGGCCTTGGTTGCTATGTAAAGTGACCATCAGAAGTAACTACTCCCATTCATACACATTGATACACCGCCGACAAAGCAGCGGGAGCAACTTTTGCACCTCCACATTGGATTCATTTTTCAAGACCGGAGGTTGCAGCTTGGTTTACACCTAATCCCACACTCTGTCATCATGACAAACACAGCTGAAGTGTGGTTGCACTTCATCTTCTGTTCCTCTGTCCTCTCTTTCTCTCTTGTATTTACCTTCATTCAGCTTTCTTGTCTCTACATCTTTCTTTTCCACCCAGCCACATTTTTAGACACATTGAGTCATTACCCAGTGGCTTGTGGGAAGTAGAATTGAGGTCACTCAGTTTCCATTATTTTGGTAATTGTAATGCCCAAACACTGTTGCTAATGGCAACAAGCCATACTGTCACTGCAGACTCATGACAGGCTGAAGTTGGTCAGGACCTGGATCCTTTGAAGCACTTCACACTCAGTGCCCTGAATGAATGATGCAGTAATGCTGACCAAACAGTACTGTTTTGCCAAATTAAAGTTAAATAGCACCAGGATCAACAGTACCCTGATGTAACATGTTTAGGCTACAACAGACCCGCCCTGTACTGTACTTCAGCAGGGCTCACAATAACAGGGCTGGGCTGGACACAATATAGCAGCACTTTCTCTCTAGGGGACAAGGTGTGGCTTTCCCCTTTCTTTCAAATCGTTATCCTTTACAGTCGTTTTCGAATGTTGTAGATGTAATGATCAGTTTTACTGCATCCTCTTCCTGCTGATACACAAACTACTCTTAAAGTCCCCATGACACAGACCTTTGACAGTATCTAACTGCTGTGTCATAACGTGTTTCCAACTGTAACGGGACACAACCAGAGCTATAGAGATACTATCTCTCTGGACACAACCATCACAAGACAGAAGGCGGGACATGATGTTGGGATGAAGTTGATTAGATCCTTAGCTTCAACAAAGCTTTTTAATTGGTCAAAAAAACCCTGAGTGCAGGATGAATCCTCAGACATTTGAAACGTTTTACAGGAAGTGTAACACGGTTATTTTGATGTAAAAACACTCAGGGAATCCTTTTTTGAAATATATTTGTCAGAAAAAAAGGAACATTTAACACAGGGATGCTGGATAAAAAACGGAAAATGTATTTATCATTTCATGGGGACGTTAAAGGCAAGTGTAAAGAAAAGACAGGAATCATGATCTAGATCCATTTAAATAATGCACAGTGGCATCAAAACAACAAGAACTGCAGTCATCCAAACATATCGTTTTTTGATACATTTAGACAGAATTGTTGAAAACATCAACAATACATCAAATGCAATCACTTCACTCCAAATTGTTCTTATTGAGGCCTCCAAAACACCAGTGTAGAGGCAATAAGTATTCATCTCTACCCACAAAAAGTCATACAATAATGTATCCCTCCCTTCCAGATGATTGCTCAATGCATTCTGTAAATAAGTCACTCCAAACTCCCCTGCTTCAAACTGTAACAAGACGGACATTACAACACAGCCCACAGAGATTCATTCTCAGCTACAAAGGGAACCAGAGTTACACCACCATCTTTCATCAACCACTGTCAAAACTCTGTCGATCCAAGTTCAGTACACTCTTTTAGTGTTGAACTGGACTTTTTTTACACCTTTGGAATATAATACCTGCCAACCCTCTCATGTATACAAAAAATACAAATCAGGGATTAAGGTTTCCAGTTTTAAATGTATTGTAGTCTCATTTGGTATACATGCAGTGGTGTAGTGGTGGCTGAAAAAGTGGGTATACTCTTAATTCTCCCCCC
This sequence comes from Tautogolabrus adspersus, assembly GCA_020745685.1. Classification (NCBI taxonomy): domain Eukaryota; kingdom Metazoa; phylum Chordata; class Actinopteri; order Labriformes; family Labridae; genus Tautogolabrus; species Tautogolabrus adspersus. Next base: position 20,191,373 of record CM036542.1, on the reverse strand, counting down.
AAATGTGTTCAGAGGGACACGTGCAGCAGAGGTTAAACGGCCTCTGCTGTAAATGGTGACAGCAGAAACTACTACTGCACTTTCAGTTAGTACGTAGTAGTCAATTAGACACAGAGTAGGCCTAGGCAGGGTCACCCCTTCACCATCCTAGGAAAAATTGCAGCAAACTACTGAATATTGTCAGTGAATCAATGGTGTGAATCAGAAGAGATTAAGAAGTGGGTATACTCTGTATACCTGCGTACACCCTGCATTACACCACTGTACCTGGAAACTAAAACACAAAGATGCATTCACATCGTTCACTGAAGAGAGGGTCAAATTAAAACACAAACTGGAATTAGATAATATTATGCAACACATTAGGAATGCTACAATTTGTTGCAATGTCACGATCTTATCACAAGTCCTGAAATAGGTAATAAAATATGCACACACAAAAACATGTGCAATGAGTTAATACTGATAAGAAATGGTAACTCTCAGCACTTGGTACAATCCAGATGCAACCTGACCACATCACTACATCTGTATCTCTTTAGCAGAGTTTAAGTTACATGTCAGTGAGCCCTGCAGGAGAATCATGACAGTATAGCTTAATGTCCTTTGGAATAGGAAACAGCAACTTAACTCACTTTGGATGTGGGTGTATACAAACTCCTCTTTCTATAACGCCAAAACTCTAAACAGTGAGTTAGCGAAGCGAAGCATACATTAAGTCGGAAAATGAACAGGCAGGAAATACAGCAGTCTAGCTGTACATTTTGGGGATGTTACGATTTATCCTAAAGCAGCAGTCAGTCCATGCCAGCAACAGATTAGTCTGCCAAATGAGCTATAACCTCCTTACAGCCAGTTTGTCCGAAAGTTCTCAAACATCAGCCTTTCTGCTGTTCCAGCCAGTCAGAACTTCACTTACTCATGTTTCTGTGCCTCTTTAGCAGCTGATTTGAGAGCTTTGACCTTGCTAGAGGGGATTTCCTTACTTTCAACAGTTCATAATTAAGGATTATTTGACTCGGAGTATTGCGCTGTGCACTTTATTAAGTGTGTCTCTGTGTCGTGGCTAACTGAAGTGAGACAGTCAAACTGATAGAAGCGTTCACACTGGTCATCTGATGAGAGGGAGGGTGTACTTAGACTGACTCAACTGGAGCTTAACAAAGGAAACACTGTACAGTTCACACTTTCCTCTTAACGTTCTTTGAGACACTTCACACACTCAGGAATCTCAACCCAACTTCAGGACATACGTTACATAGAAAACCAGTTTCTGTCTGGATACAGGTCAGCGCTTTAGTGACAGATGGCTGCCCAGGCATGGTAACATATTACTGCTTATTGTTGGTTACTAAGATATGTTGGCTGTAAAATGTGTCCAAAGCACTCTCAATAATGTCACCAAGGAGGAGACCACCATATACTGCTTTAAAATTGCCAATTAAAAGCAGCTAAAACAAATGTAGAGTAAACAGCTGTTAATCCATAAAAAGGCAGTGTCAACATGAGCCTGTGTACAGAAACGGCTTCATTAACCATTAGCCATAAATAAAAGCACAAAGGTTAAGGTAGTGTTTGATTAAATAATCTAAGAGGACAAGTTTGTATTATTGTTCTGAACCTATTCTATATGAAACTCAAACTTCAAACTCAATGTTTCTAATCAGGGCAGGTGGTCTGCACACCACCCTGTAAGTCAATCATTTCAATCAACGAGCCACAGACGTTATACCACAGACTGCATAAAACATGGACGAAGTCTCAGTGACGTCAACCGCTGTTTTCTTAAGCACAGTTTTGGAGCCCCAAGATGTCGTCTGCCATGTTGGAATACCTCAAACTAACTTTCAGTCCATCTCGAAACAGTCTAAGATCAGCCAGGCCCCTAATAATACATAACTCTTAGCATATATTCAAAATGGATGAGTTACTAAAGAAAAATTCACCCACCTGTTCAGTTTTTTACAAATAAAGAAACTATTCCGACCAAATTCATTTTTTGTACCAGGCTGTAAACATGTTGATTTCTGCAGTCAGAATGGGAATTTTAAAAGAGGTGTTGGGACTTGCCTCAATCAGACACTTGAGGGACTGCAGTTTTTTTAAGGTCACATTTGATTCATTTTTCAACACTGGAGTCAAAGGTTGACAAAGGTTGTAAATCATGTTGTGCCCTTTGGTCTGATTTAACAGAGCAGTTATCTGTACATTGTTCAGAACTGTTTTTTTGTTCTTTTGTGAGAACACCACATGAGAAGGGAAAGGGGTCGTTTAAAAAGTTAAATATGAATAGGTCCTTGGCGCCTCTGGCACGCCAACGACAGGTCTTTTCATTTTTCAAATGAGATGTCCTCTCTCATGATTGACATCTGTCTTGTTCGCCCTGGCTTGCACATTTGATAGTTTCATTTATTCAGCCGATTACTGAAAACACGTGTGCTTTATTTTATGAAGTTGTTGTGGGGCTGACAAAATGCCAGATCACTTAGGCATCAACTAATGGACTGATCTGTTTGTGGACGTATACATTGAAGCAAGGCACCATGGGAAGAGAAAACATTTAAACAAAAAGGAAGTTTAAAAATAAACTTTGCACAATTTTATGAGACATCTACTACTGGTTTATCTAATCCGACAATTGCTCAACTGAAAAGGAAGTAGACAAAGGAACAGACCTTAAGGAGAAAATGGCTGTCCTTACAATGGCTACCCCGTCCCTCCTCATTCATTTCTATAGCCTCTCACTCTGAGCTCTGTCAAATGTATGTGGCAACAGGCTCATTGTTTCCCTACAGACTTAAATCTTTCAAGCTTGTTGTCATACAGAAATCTGATACACACACAATCTGACTTCAAGAGTCACTTAACAGGAAGGAAAAGCAGAGAAGAAGTAAAGTTGAGAAGAGGAGAAGGAAGCAAGATTTGAAAGACCGATAAGTCACATGATCAGTCAAAGGAAGTTGAGACATCATTTCTGAAATCCTCTACATTTCTGTATGTCATGTCAGAGTTGAACACCTCATGGCAGAAGAGTGCTGACTGATTTGCACCGTGTACTTTGTTCTGCAAGAGCAAAGAGAGGTGTACAGGTGATGGGTGTGACAGTGCAGCTAGCTTAAACTGTTGCTAGCTACTGACAGACAAAAGGATCATGGAGGAGGAAAGGAAAGATACAATGACAGAGCGAGAAATAGAGGAATGTAGCGTAGGTAAAGTAGAAGTAATGTTTATGAAAGACTTACAACTAAAGAAATAGTTCTGTACACTGTTATTGTTCTTCAAGACAAAACAACTAAAAACAAAGTACAGAGCTTAAACTATGCCTCAAAAAGCCGTACAAGGAGTGAGGCTGTTTGCTAATCCTGTTGGGACTGAACAAGGTTGGCACAACAGAAAAGTCTTGCTAAATCTCTCAGCCTTCAGATCTGTTGCTTTTATAAAAAGGTGCAGCCTGGTAAGGGCACAATGGAACAGTGTAAGACCTGAGGCAAAGTTTGGGGGATTTTACTTTATCATTGTCCATTTCAAAGCGTGCGGTCCCATTGGAAAGAGGGGCTTGAGTATCTGATATACAGTAAAAACAGTAAGGCGCTTCATGTGAATTGTCTGCTGCTGTGAGCTCAGTCTATCTGGCATTTAGTGTAAAATAAAGACATTAAAGTTCATCATAAATTTGGCCCTGAAACACACTTCAGCATGAGCCCATAAACTCCAGTCACATATTATGTCGCTCAGACGGCTGCATCACTGAGTTTAATAGTGAAATATAACTCTGTCACCTAAAATAGATCATCTTGTTTGCATATCTAAAACCTTTCGATTTATCTTCCGACTAGTTTCATGGCATGAAGATTACTACTGTAGGCTAATTATCAGTAGCATAACTTATCTATGCATGCTTATACCACATGGTATAAAATGTTATGCCCAACAGCAGTGACAATTTTGATGACTGTTTAAAAGTTGTTATTTACGAACAAACTGGAGGTACTATATCCGAAAGGCAGTTTTGGTGTGTATAAACATCAGTCATGCCTTTCGTAAAAATGGAAAACCATGATTAAAACTGTGATAAAATCGTATTGTGAATCCAGCATTGTGATAAGTATCGGGAGTGTATCATTACATCCATATACGTCTCATAGTGAAACTCAGCAAACCATAAATCTATAAAGTTACTCAACAATGATTGAACTACCAATAACTGCTCCTATCATGTCTGCTGAATGACTTGAACTTGCCGTACTCACTGTTGCCAACTGATTATCTTTTGTTCTTTAGATAAAGTCATTAGATGAACAGCGCTCACACCTTGTGAATAAGACTTGATTTGATATATTAAAATGAGCAGGCTTAGGTTCCAAAATACTGACAACACATTTTTCCACCTATAATAATTGATTTACTTGCTACAAGGCAAGCCTGATGATATAAGCACGTGTGTGTGTTAGTGTGTTGGTCAGAGGGGTTAGATAAGTACCCCCCACATCCCATCTGTCGGGCACTTTAGCTGATATGTGAGCTCTCTGTTGAGGTCCAGCTTCTGGGTGCGTAATCGTTCTCAGAAGTGTGTGTGTTCACAGTGAGACCTGCTGGGAGTCCAAGCAGTGAGACGGTCCACAGAGCCGTCACTGATCATGTGCTGTTAGTTGGCAGAAACAAGTGGAACCTTTTTTTGCCTCTCAGGGCTGCCTGAGAAATCTTCGTCCTCCTCAGCAGAGAAGAAAAAGTCAAATCAAAATCACTGACCCCATGCAGGCTACCTTTCAAACTCAACTTATGATATGATTTTGTAGCCTCTTCTCAGACAAGATAACTGAGGCTAATTATCTTAATTTTTTCTTATCTGTTATTGGTTTGCAAAGTTAAATCTGACAATGTAAAATCTGTATGATAACCTAAACAAAGGAAACTCAGGGTTAGTAAATGTGACTGGATTTAACTTGACTATTTTCCTAAACTTTGCAGTTTTGAAAATAGCCTTAATGCTAGGGATGTATGCAACCATACAATCAACTCAGGATACCAAATGATTTTATCACAGTTTAGTTTTTTAGGCTGCTATTTTCAAACTATTATGACACGACATTGAAGTCAACTTGAATTGGAAAGCAAAGTTCTTTAATTCAATGACAATATATTTTTTTACTCTGACTTATACTGGTTTACAAACACTTTAAAATGATCCACCTAATGCAGACTGAGCAGAGGAGAAATAATAAACATGTAACTGGACATTAATGACACAGTTTGTTCCCAGTGTCTGAGAGAGGTGGCTGTGGTAATCAGTCAGGCTGCTTATCTGTGGGGACTTTAGTCCTTTTTAAAGAGAGGAGGAAGATTTAATGTGAGAGGATTAGGTCTAAATCTGAAATCAATCTTATTAAAACGTGCCCACAAACCGCTGTGACAAACTCTCGAGCCTGCACATGTATCACCTCTGTGCGTCAGGCACAGTGTGGGAAGAAAACAGATAAACATCAGACAATAGTCTTCTCATGCTGGAGAGATACTCAGAAGACGTATGCAACAAGACAAATATGTTTCCCTAAAAAAGATTAGTGTAGAAAACACTTAATGTGAGTTTCCATTGTTTGAAACGTAAATCACAACCATAAACGTAATAAAGCGCTGTGCACTTGCTCCAAAGTCATCAAATCTCATATCATATTTTTACAACATCAGACTCCAAAGACTTACCATTTAAGTAGATAACTCCGACTTCCATTAAGAGGCGAAATAATTCCGTATTTCTTTGTGGCGACTAGCTACAGGCTATACACCGGTACATCCAGCGCGACACTGCTAATATACAGCAATGTAGTCCAGACAAAATGCTCCGGTGTTGCTTTAAAAGTTTGTAACTCCTGCATTCAACCTGAACCTAAATGTTTCACAGGTCACCTTGTTGCCTTTTCAGATGGTTAAACTGAACCTCAACTTTATCCTCACCCCAGCTAACTCCGACACCTAAACATGCGGAGAACACCACTACAGGAAACACAATCTGATGGGGGAGCAGCACCGGTAACGGAATATCAAGTAAAGACAAGGCGAAAAAAACAAGCCAAGTGAATGGAAGACTACAGAAAATGTGGTTCTGAGCTGAGGCGGCCCCGGTCCTGCTAAAAAAAACTGTTTTTGGCTTCCTTTGCAAGGGTGACTGACTCTCTTGATGGAAATAAAGCTGTGGAGCTGAGACAAACTCATAAGTCAAACTACAAAAATATTAAGCCATATCCGGTGTGCGTGACTTCAAAATAAATTGCAATAATGCTTTGAAAACAGTGGAGTTTCTTTTTTTTTGTTCAACAAGACAACTCTTTATTGACCTTTAAAAAAAGGAATAAACAAATATTCTGAAAGGTAGTTTGTGAATGTCCTACTTTCCTTGGTGGTGCATGGAAAGAGTGATTGTGAAGAAATAGAAGATAGATAGAAATGTGACACAGCAGTGTTAATGCTGAGACTGTTGGCCTATTTTAGCCTACTACTCAAGACATTATTTTATATCTTCTCATGGTGCCATTACATCCTTTGCACAGTTAGGTTACTTGACTTGTCAATAAGCATTGATAACTTCTTTTGGACTTTAGATTCAGTTTGATATCCTAATCCATCAGGAAAATAAGATTGTTGACAAAGTATATTATTTTCAGATAAAAGTAGACTTTCAAAATCAAAATTGAAAAATAAGTGTCCACCATTTCACTTTATCTTGAAAAAAAGAAGAAAAAGTCCGGTTTTACTGTCCTAGCACACAGATCGGAACAGGGGACATTAGATGCATAGTTTAAGGAAGGGGCTTTGCTGGTCAGCTGTTTTAAGATGAAGGGAGTACAGAAATTAATCTTATAAATGATGTTCCATAAATCAAATCCTATTGTTTATTGTTAGAGCAATAAGTGTAGCGGAAGACCATAACACAAAGTAGGCTGCCCAAAATAGTTGGACCACAAGACAGTAAATCCTGTTATTAAAACTGCCCACTTTTCTTTATAAAATATTGCAAGAATCAAATCTGGTGGGATATTTTTTCTGAAATGTAATTTACATTTATTTGCTTTTATTTTGTAGAACATAACGCTCTAACGGAAATGGTACTCTTTGCATTTTTTGTTGGTTTTGCATACATGTTAGAAAGTTAATTTTATCCATAGACTGTAAAATATAAAGATTTTATCATTTAGAGTTTAATGTTCGGAGACATTTTAGACGGTCCCACCTAGTCTATTCTTTCTCCATATACTGATCACTCTTACCCCCATTTCTCCATGCATGTTGTTTGTCTTAAGATTTAACCACATTATTTGGAAGTTTTCCTTCTAACTTAACAAAAAATAAATTTTGATTACATAATTATGATAAATAGATCGTTCATGATGAGAATAAACTTTCAAAATAACACCATAATGAAATATTTAGTAACCCTTCTAAACGGGATCTTAAAAGGGGTTTTCATGTGTGATAAATCCCCCCATCCCCCCACCCCCAAAAAAGAAAAAGAAAAAAAAGAAATGTAACACTTTAAAGTCGTTGTAACGACTAATAATCATACAAACGACAGTAACAGAATGCATAAAATCCACTCAGGATTATAAAATAAATTACTTCATTGTTGGCTTCAATCAGTGGGGTCGAAGGAATTTATTTTTTAAGGACATTTGACTATTAGCCTAGTTGTAGGAAAAAGAACATACAAATGGCTAGTATGAGAGGGCTTTTATTTTTTGAACAATCAAGCACCAATCTATGAGCTTTTTAAACTTAAATTGTAAAATATATATATATGTATTTAAATAGAATACTTTTGTAAGAAATGGTAATGACATGTTTGTGATAATACTCTGTTTAAATGAGGAAATAATTTTAATACCGATAGTTTACATGTGCTCATCAGTTTGCCTTCTGTTGTATAGTCTTGTGTCCTAGCAACGCCGGCCGGAATATACCATTTAGAGAAAGTTAGGTTAAGACAGAGATTCGTTAAAGTTTTGAAATAATAACAAAAACACATGAATTGCGTGTACCTAACAAAATATAGGTTTTTTTCAAATAGTTACATCGTATTTCACTCAGTATTTTTTTTAATGAGTAGACCCAAGTTGATTTTTTTGTTCTGATGAAGTCCCGACTTCCCTCTTCCAGTTGGAATGATCTGGCCCAGTACTCTTCCGCCAACAAACAGCGGCGCGTTGAAGTTAAGTTCTGAGGTAATTAATACGAAGAAATGCAAACATATTATACACTTGTTGTGGCCGTGTTTGTAGAAACACGTAGTTTTCATGAAATGACTTTACTTTTTAGCTGTTGCAGTAACCTTTTGTCGTGTTACAAGTAAACAAAGTGCCCGTCTGCTTATAAAGACGGTAACGTTAGCGGTTGGCAGACCAAACGAGCAGCATGTCTTTAGTCGATAGAAAATTACTCAAAATGTTTGTCCCTGTGGAAAGCCAGCACATTTTAAATGTTCTCAGTCAATGTAACTTCAGTAGCTTCACATTTGATTAATATGCATTATGTAGCTCGCTGAGCCTAATAGTGACAACTGTTATATCTCTTTTTTGGCTATAATTGTCTCCAGCCGTAAAGACGACCTTTGTTCCGCAGCTGATTAGCCGCTAATATTTATCAGCTGCTTAATTTTTAAATGTCGCTATTTGACACAGTACTTGTGCAAAACTGACAAGCTTTTCAAAACGTGTTGTTCCTGTGTTATTATATTTACAGTCTATGGTTATTATTACGCAAGTCTGATGTTGGTTAGTCAGTAACTATCCCAATATCTGATACAAAATCTGCAGGATATCATTGCTATGAGATGCAGTCTGTAATTATAGAATGCCTTTATATGAAAGTAAAGGTTTTTGGAAACAACAATATAACATATTGCACAAACACAAACTTTCCATTTTCATGTGAAACTGTTGGAAAGGCTGTGCAATCAATGAAAATGTTGAATTTGTAGGGCACCCTGGATTCCTGTACAATTATAAACCTGACGATACATTTGTTTTTCTTCCTAGAGTAGATCAGTGCACATTTATTCTAAAGCTAAGGCGATGATACAAATTGTATGTTCGGCTTTGGGTCTAATAATTTTCTGCTTCTTTTCCACTATGATGTCACATTCCACCTCTCCCTTTCATAGACTTTAATTATTGATATTGTTTAATGAATGATAACTTTTGGCCTCTTGTGTCCATTTCACAGTCGATGGAGAACTTCATCCTGTACGAGGAACTTGGGACGGGCAGTAGCTCTGTGGTCTATAAAGGAAGAAGAAAGGGCAATCTGAACTATGTCGCCATCATCTGCACAGACAAAGCCAAGAGACCTGAGATCACTAACCATGTAGGACAGAGCTTAACATTTTACAAACATATTAAGACAAGACATACTTAACATTACAATCTAGTTGTATGGTATTGAAAGTGGCCTGATCTCTCTATTTAATAGTGGTTAAATGACTGCTAAGAGTTATATTGACCTGTTATGTACCCCCTGTTAACAGGGAAATAATCTATTTTCAACACTAAGTTATCCTGTGACATTAGACTTATGTGCCCTTTTCCCCAAAAAATTCTATGAAAGTCATCTAGTCAAAGTACATAAAAGACTCCTCAATTTGTCAGTTACCTGCTGTACCCACTAAATTGTGTCTTGTTTTGTTCCCTGTCAGGTACGTCTCAGTCTTGAGCTGAAACATCCTAACATAGTGTCCTTCTATGAGTGGTATGAGACAAGTAACCACCTCTGGTTGGTGGTGGAGCTCTGCACAGGTCAGTTATTATTTCCAGCACTTCTGATATCATTCACGAACCATTAACGGTAAGGATTTTGTGCTGTTTTTCAGCGTGGAACCTGAAATGAGAAATGCATTTTTAAGTAACTTAGAACTGAATGATATCACAAATAGTTATTACTGTAAAAAGCAACACTTTTTTAAAAAACAGATTAATGAAAGATGTTCATTTCACTTTGCACTCACGCCCTTAACAACCCAGCAGCAACTAAGTTTTAATAAATTAAGTGGCTTTTAAGCTAATCTCGTGCAAGGACACCCTCCTTGTCAAGTTTTCTGAGCCTAAGTTAGCGTCAAAAATACATTTAATTCTTTAAAACAATGAGACACGTTTTTCTCTCTCATGCTTTCTCTGTTGTGTCAATCATTTCCTCATGAATGCTGATCTCTCTTTTCTCTCTTTGTCCCATGTCTCTATCAGGTGGTTCCCTGGAGTCAGTAATAGGTCATGATGGATGTCTTTCAGAAGATGTGGTGAGGAGGTTTGGATGGGACTTGGTTAAAGGACTGAAATACATCCATGAGCTAGGAATCATTTTCTCTGATTTGAATCCTGCCAAGGTTTGTGTCTTAATTCCTGTTGATACAAAACTACTTGTATAACAAAAAATATCATGTGATTCATTACTCTACTTTTGTTTCCCATAGATCCTATTGGACGGTAGTGGTATTCTGAAGTTAGGTAACTTCGGTCTGTCCAAGGGAGAAGGGGAGACACGGGAGGATTTCTTTGCCATGCTCTCTACATTTGAGTGTGGAGAAGATCAAGATACCAAAGAAAACGTTGACGACCTGCAGAAAAGACTACAAGGTCAGATTACCACTTCATTCTGTTGGTTTTCTTTGGAATTGTTGACTGACAGTGAAGCTTACAACCAAGCCAGTATAATGTGTGGTGCAATCTGTGAAGGGTTCAGTTGAATTGAGACACAGCCTACTGCTGCTGTATGCTGCCGCTGACATGCTGTTTTGCATCACATCTTTTGTTTCAATTGAGTCAGAAACTGAAAGGCTCTTTAAGTATATTCACATGACTGAAGAATCTCGACTGAGACAAAAACATCAGTAGTGAATATACAATCCCACCCCCCAGAAAATCAGTTCATCATTAACTGATGTGTCAGTGACATGATGTAACTGAAGAGATGCGCTTGTTTTGTGCACCTTTAAAGCCGCAACCTGCTGTGTGATAACAACAACGAGATATTTTAGGTCACATCCAAAACAACTCTTAGTTTGATGACTTCATGAGGACAGACAGCAAAGAAGGAGGGTATACATTTGCTGACATGGTTGTTCTATCAAAATAATAAATCACATTTTGGAGAAAGTGAACTGTTTGATAACTAAGTGAAGAAGTAAATAAGGACCAAGGATAAGAATGCTTATTATTTTGTAATTCTAATACATGTATGTATTTATATTTCCAGGTTCTCCAGTTTACAGCTCTCCAGAGGTTTTGCAGGGATCTGAAAATACTATGAGCTCTGATCTGTGGGCTCTGGGCTGCATACTCTATTACATGTACACTGGTACCTACGCACACACACACACACACACACACACACACACACACACACACACACACACACACACACACACACACACACACACACACACACACACACACACACACACACACACACACACACACACACTGGACATACTGACATTAATAGAGAGGAGCACAGACTAACTACTTTAAGAAGGGACGAATAATTAGGGGCCGGTGAAAGACTATTACAAATGAGATGAAGTATCCCAAACACGTGAAAAGTAAGAAGGTCTAAATAACAACAAGAAACAAGAAATATTAAATCAATAAATTAAAATCTGACTGTGGGCGGAGGGCAGGACATTCAAATACACAATGTACAGTATATTTGTACTTTATATTGTGAAACTAAACCTGTGTCTGTGTTTCAGGTAAACCTCCTTTCTCTTCTGATAGCTACACTGAACTTACCAAGATGATTTTACTCCAGGAACCACCACCTCCCACACAGAAAGGTAATACACACACTCGCTCACATTCATACACATAAACACACATACAAAGACACACAGTTTGTGATGTTTAAAAAATTTAATTTAATTCATTGAAAGTTGTATGTTGGTTTGTTGAGGACAGCTTTATCTTGCTTGAGTCGTCATTTTTGGTTTATTTATAACTTCTGTTTTGTTTTCTGCAGTGTTTTCACCCAGTCCTCCAAGTGAAGATTTCCAGAATCTTCTAAAAGGCTTGCTCAACAAAAACCCAGATAAGAGGTCATGCTCATGGAGACAGACAAGAAGACACACACAGACACACAAACAGACTTAACAAGTCCAACACAGGCTCTTTTCTACGGCCACTGTAACAACTACCAGTTAACCCTGTGACAAGTTTCAGATTGTATGGTAGTTTACAACTTGATATGATAAAAAGTCCATATTATCAATTATTGAGGGTCGATTGGAGCTTCATTTCTCTTGAAGTATATAACTGTCTGAACACCGGACAGACAGTGACATTTTCTGGACTTTAATGTAGAATGTGACTACAGGTTGCTACTTCCTTTCTCATGTCAGCCATAGTGTCATTTTATTGTGTTCTTATTTGTTTTGGTTTTGTTGTTGTTTAGGATGGACTGGCCAGAGTTGGTAGAGCACCCTTTCTGGACAGAATTACTAATGGAAGAAGAGCAGTATGTTGAAGAGGAAGATGGAGAAGACGTGGATGACGAAGGGGATCAGGAGGAAAAGAATGTCTTTGAGGGCGGTGGTTCTGTTAGCTTGAGGTGTGTTCATACATAATTATTTGACTTTAATTAACAGTTCCTAAGGCCTATAAGTCTTTTGTTTCAGCCATTTGATCATACATTATTACTCCGTAAGAGTAGTAATGCACCCATTATTCATAGATATACGTACTTGGTGCTGTAAGTGTTGGTTAAGTCCAGTCCAGCCTCTTTTAGTCCACTTAGTGTAGCCTTTAATATCGAAAAACCTTCTAATACAATGTGATATAATTCAACAGAACAACAAACAGCATGCAGAGTTACCAAAACGTTTCTTGGTACAGTTGACTCCCTTACAGTTCCCTTAGTGGAATAACTCGGGTTATTGTTTATCTTCACAGACAAACAAGGATCCCTGAACCTTTCCCTTCAAGAGAGACAGAAAAGCTTCCGAACAGCCGCTCCGTCATTCCCCTGCCAACCCATATGGTCGCCAAGAAATTAATCTTGTCACAGACAACAGCAACAATGAATGGACCATCAGACAGAAAGACTGATCTCCAACACTCTGATAGACACACAACCTGTGGGACCTCAAGGAACAGCCAGGGCACGGATGATGAGGTGGGAAAGGAGACAGAAGATAACCCCAAGCTAACGGCGGCCCAGCTGATGTGCCACACCCAGCAACCCAATAAGTCATTCACACTAGGTAACACATTACCTGATGTCTGTGTTTGGTAATAAAGTGTGAATGTTTTACACAGAGTGGAATATCAGACAACTTTATACTAGTAGTTTTTAAATGTCCTTTCTATAGTTGACCTTTGTGTGTGTGAGACACAGGTTAATATAAAAAGTGTTTTTTGGACATTATTCACATTATTTGCTGTATTTATGGAAAGCTGTTATCACCAGCATAGCTTTGAGAAAGGCTGTTTCCAAGCAGCTTTACAAATGTCCTAATATGGTTGCAAGAACAAGCAGGATCAGCAAACACTCCTGCACAAACAAGGAGTATCTTATGAGGTGTTTTCTTTTTTTTTTCTGCTGTATATACAAGTGCAGTGATCTGGTTGGAATGATAATACACATTTGTTCTAGCCCATTGTTTTTCCATTAACTGCAAACATTCAGATCTTTCCCGGTTTGATTTACTTGCTCCGTCTTACACACGTGTGGCCTCTAGTGAGAGATCTACAGATCATATACAGATCTGTGAAAAATTAAAGCAAAAAGTGGTAACTTGACCCCAACAGAGAGGGGATCTGTGGCTCAGTTCTTGTTTGGAGAGCATTTTACTGGCATGCTTTTGGTCCGCTTGTCCCAGTAGTCTGTCCTGGTTATCATTAACTCTGTATGAGGGAATATCTTTTTAAGAAATGTTTGTCATCCCTGCAGTAGAGGTCCTCAACTTTTAGAATCAATGCTAAGGCACAATAAAGCAGTTCTGGCTGCACATGGCTTTGAACTCTTTATTAAGATTTGAAGACAATTTTCCTTGAATTCATTACCTGTCAGCAAGTGTCATGAACCATCCTCTAAAGTCTGTTATTGTATGTTCTTTCTTCTGCAGATAACGGATCAGAGCTCAGGCCAAAAAGTGGAGTGGATGAGGACAACACAGAGGCCATATTTCTGCTCAGGTATTCAGCCCAGTGTATTTGCTATGTGTACACGTCTTTAGCTAGAATTTGTAATCATTGTCATCTTGTTCCTCCCAATACACTTCTTGATGGCCAGTTAGATATTTCAGTATTTCAGAAACACTTCAAGTTTGACTTAATCCAAACCCCTTTCTTGGACACACAAACCTACAAATACTCGTCCCTAAACTTTTTTTAATAAGGAGAAAAATCTCTTTTTCAAGAGTGTCGTGGCCAAGAAAGTCAGCAGCACAGGTAAAGTTTCTGATAAACAACTAGCAGCCATACTTACAAACATAACATAAGCCACATGAACACATTAAAAGTCATAAAATAACAAGTAAAACTGAACATTTGTCAAGGTCGACTACAATCATGAATAAATCAGGCAGAACATCTACAGATAGATGTGTCTGCCTCTGTGTCATTCCACATCCACTAAAAAGCATCCAGTGAGACCTGCTCATTAAGTACCAGCTCTTTTTGTAATCCGTTCTGAGCAAAGGGAGCAGCAAACTTAAACGCCTTTTTTCCCAGTTCAGTTCTGACTTTTGGAGCAGACAGTAAGATAGGATCCTGAAACCAAAGATTACAAGTTCCTGTTATCTTCTGACTGATGTAGGTCAGGAATGCAGTAAACCTAAAAAAGAATATGCCAGTGTTTAAGTCTACGTATGGGCAAAGAAGGCCATCCAACACGTGCATACCACAAACAGTGAGGGTCGAGGGATTTAATATCAGTGAAGAACCTCAAAGCTCTATGACACACAGTGTCCAGAGAATGTAAGCTTTGAGAAGAAGTGTGCATGTTTAAGACTTCACCATAGTCCAGTACGGACATAAAAGTGATAGCAACATTAAATGTCTTTTTAGAATATGTACATGGCTTCCATTGTATTTACACACTGAACCTTTGCCTATTCGCTGCTCTAATAAGCTACGTCATTGTCAGTCTCAATCACATAGATAACAATAATAGTTAAATGTAACTAGCAATATATTTTAATGTTGTCTTCCTTGTTTTTTAAGCTCCCGTGCCAACTTGAGTAGAAGCTGCAGTGTCTCAGGCTCTCCGATCCCGACCCATGCACCTCAGGTCACTGCCATCATTTATTCTTGAATCTGTCAAAGAAGACCACAGCAGAGAGGAGTGCTTCATGCTAATGAAATATATGAACTACTGGTTAATTGTGACCAAAACAATTTCACTACTGCTGTTTGTTTGTTCTACTGAAGACTAAAATAGTTTCACTTTAAAGTCTAACTTTAAAGGCACGTTGCCCTCTGCTTCCATCTGCTGGAGTTCTGAGTAAATGCTTCACTGCTGCTCAGGTTGACTCTTCTGCTCTTATCTTTTTCTTTCCTATCTTCTTAGGCCAGTACTGGGACTGACATCACATCCCAGGTGAAAACTCTTCTCCATACTGACTCTGATCTCACTGTCACCCCAATAATGGACAACCCAAAGGTACAGACATCCAGTATTGACTGAGGCTTTATCAGATCACAGAGTGTTTTACAACATAAAATGCATTTACATGGTATTTACACCTTTTCAGTAGTAAGAGCATTGTGAGAAGACTTTCTTGTTTTATTTTTAGTAAAACCTCCCTACACAATAAAAGTGTAGAAGCTTAACAGTACCAAACAAGAAAGCTTTATTTGTATGTGGATGTGTGTCATTTTCATTGTAATAAAAGTGATTACATACTGAATTCAATAAAACAGGATAACTATGAAGCAGGGACTTAACTACATTGAAACTGTGACATGAAGACTAGAGAGCTCATACTGAGGCTCATTGTGTGACTTCTTGTTCTACTTTCCAGATTCTTAAGAGTCCTCCAGTGCGATTTGACCCCAAAACTCTTTGTGTGCCGGCATATTCAGGTGTGGTAAATTAGTTTTTTCTTGACTCAATGACAAATGAGAGTTTAGATTTGATCAGGAAGTGCAGAAGTTCTATGGAGTGTATAGTCACAGGCCCCAGTCTGTTTTATGGCTGCCTTTATTCCTCCCTTCCAGTTGAGAAGCTGAAGTCTCTAAGTGATGAAGAGTGGACTGTCTTCCTCCTGCAGCTCTGTTCATCCCTTGAAGATCAGAATCTTTCTGCTCCTGCTTCCACTCCTCCTCCCCCACCCACCACAGCCACTCGCGCTAGACTCAACCTGCTGTGCTACCTTTGCTGTGTGGCTGGGCATAAAGTTGTTGCCAACAGGCTGATTAACTCAACATTGGTAGGAAAATGTCTATTCACTTAAAATGAAGGCTGTCAAATTTGTATTGTGATTCAACTCTAAAATTCAATAATCATGACTAATCACATTTTTGATCCTGTTTGAAGTTCCTTACTTTGCCTTTTACATTTTAAAATGGTTAGGCTTCTTTTCCATCACTGACTACTCAGAGGCACTGCAGAGGCTTATCCATGGTGCACCTAAAGGGACAACATAGCATGCGATAAAAAGAAGCATTAATTTCAACCTTAATCACATTTAACTAGTTAATGCTGATAGCCCGAATGTGATAATGATGCACAATCATTGGATCGATTCAACAAATACATTTTAAAGTTTGAGGGAATATTTTTAACCTGGTAGTGTAGTTGTCCCTGTTCTATGCTTAGTATATGATTCCTTAACTTTGTATGTGAACTCTAACAAATAAATTACTTTTTTGTTGTGTTTGAATGTCATTTAATTTTCCTGTATGACGTTTTGTTTTAACAGAAAGTGTTTGAGAGGGGTGCTGGTCGCTAAGTAGTTAGTTTGCGCGCCCCGTGTACAGAGGCTGTAGTCCTCGAAGCGGGCAGCCCGGGTTTGAATCCGACCTGTGGCTCCTTTCTCTTCTAACTCTAACCACTGTCTTGTCTCTCAAAATGACTTTTAGCAAAAATGTAAAATGTTGTTTTACGTTTACACAAAAAACGACCTTTAAGACGTATAAGTAGTGATTTAATGTTGTGTAATAATACTTTGTCCATACTGCTACTGTGTCCTATTCACCCTCAGACCTTAAACATGATGAAGTGTTTTAATCACGTTTTTTTTCAATTTGAACAAGCTTATGCAATGTCATAATGAATCTAGAACCCTTGTTTTGCAGTCACATATACTGTAGTCATTTTCTTACAGATGAGTTTCTTAATCTTGTAGGACTTTCTTCTTTCTCTCTGTATTTGTCACTCAGCTTCCAGTATTGACCCATCAGTTACGGCACACTCCAAACTGGGATATGTAAGTACATGGTGTTTATATCCTTTCTATAAACCAGGAAGCATTAGTGTATGCATTTAAAGTTTAGGATTGAAAATATACTCAAGGACAGTTCTATGTTGATATGTGAAAAAAAAACAGAACTGTTTAAATGTTTTATTTCATTAAATGTATCATTTCTTACAGGAAGAGCAAGGTTCTCAGACTGATGGGTCTGCTCGCGCTGCATTGTACCCAACTTGGAGAGGAAAGTCCTGTCTCTGAGGTCTGAAACAAACACGAACTAACACACTACATACACATTCAGTGCTGTTATTTAATTCTACTTTGTTCACTGCGAGCCCCCATTTATTGTGGAATTTGATCACTCTGGACTGAAGCATATCTCTGAGTATAAAAAGAAAAACTACAGTGAAAAATTAACTTTAATTTTAACTCCAAAAAGGTAAATTGTCAGGGTCAAATAACATACATTCTGTAACCTTTATAAACTTTTTAAGAACCTTTAACCTGCAGTACTAGTTTGCACCACGAGGTGGCAGGACATGCTTACAGCAAGGGAAAATGCACACTAATGCACTAGTGCACCAAAACTGTTGTGATTGTCGTTAATTTATACATAGAGTGAATAGTTGTTACTTTATCTACAGTAAATCCTGCTTGAGCTTAAAATGCAAAATGTTGGGTTGTTATCCCTGCTGTTTGGGGAAATGTCACCAACATGTTTGCATAGATAACTCTCACTAGATAACATTCTCACTCTGACAGTACTAGTAATAGAGTTTACCAGTAGGTGGCATTAAAAACCTACAAGACAACTCTTTCACAAGAGGCTGTCTCTCTCTCTCTCTCTCTCTCTCTCTCTCTCTCTCTCTCTCTCTCTCTGTTTCTATTTCTCTCTCTGTGTTTCTCTCTCTGTTTATCTCTGATTCTCTATCTCTGTTTCTCTCTCTCTCTCCCTCTCTCTCTGTTTCTGTCTCTTTCCCGTATCCACTCCGTCCCCCCTCTGGTAAAATGAGTTTTAATAGTGTTCTGTTTTGTAGTCATAAAATGTCTAGTAATATAGATGCATCATTATGGGACCTTTATATGAAAATAAATGTGTATGGTAATCAGTATGGAGAGACATAAGAGTTTTTGATCTTGTCTATATGATGCCATGAAACACAACTGTGACGGTAATAAAGTGAAGAGACATTATTGCCGTTGAAGATAGTAACAGTTTGTTCAAGTATCGATGGGACACAGTAGAAAACCTTTTAGAGACATCTCGCTCGCTTGCTCTGCTTCACTTGTTAACTCTCGTCACTAGCAGCTTCAAAAATATATTTTTTTAATTACTTTTATTTCTATTTAGATTGAATGTATTTTACCTTTTTTTTTTTTTACCTCACCCTGGAAGAATGAGCCGATGTTTGCCAGGAGGAGGACCATGTTGATGTTAGGGATAGAAACAGTGCTAGATGAGAGCAGCAGCTCACGCAAAAAAAAAGAAGAGACGGGAGCTTTTTAATAATGATATTAACATAACTACATTAAAAAAGGACCAAAAACAATCATTCTCTCCCCAATGATGAAATATTTGATCAGGTCTACAGGAAGAGGAAGACTGTGCCTCGCTTAGTTGAAAAGGTTGATGAAGAGTTCTAGTCCATGAGTATGCTGATATGACAACAGGAAGTGGTTGGTATGGATGTAGAATATATAATATTTATAATATATGGTTGCCAGTTGTTTAGAAAACATTTATATGTTTGTCAGTTTTTATTCAAAGCTCATGATGTCAAACCTTTTTTATTTTAAAGTTATAATGTTAATTAATTGAACATGTGTGCAGGACTGCGGTTTTGGACTCCTTCAGCTTTTCAACAATTGCATTTTGAAAATATACCTGTCATAGAATAATCATCTGTAAAGTAACAGGACAGGCTTATTTACACACAAATGTCCCTGGACAGAGACACAAAAGTTCAGTACTGCCCCGCCTCAAACACACACAGTTTTAGACAGAGGGCTGAACTCATAAAAGCAGTTTTGGACGTAAGATCTGGAGCTTCTCTAACTTAACCTTAAACAGAAACACATATTTTTTTGTACTGTCTCTCTCTCTTTTCTCTATCTGCTCTCTACTCTGCTTTCTCTTTCTGCTCATTCACAACCATTTGTTCTCAATGAAATCCGTTCTCGCTACAGGGGTTCCGACTTCACATCCGCTCCCATTCCTGGTTTGTCCTTTTCTTCTCTTCCAACACTTGTTCTGACACCTTACAGCTACTGAGTCGTCACGGCGATTTACAAAATGGCCGACAGTGGCATGGCAGTGGTTTTTCAGGGTGCTTGTTGTTAAAGACAAATGGCGGAACATTTTTTCCGCTACAATCCTTACATTTCTGCTGCTACCGTAGGATGACAAATTGTTAAGAAAAGGACAAAGCTGTTCGGTTTTGCCAGTGTGTCTTTGTGTTTCAGTTTGTGTCCATGGCTGTGTGTGTCTATCTATAGACTCGGCAGGGGTTCTCTCTTCCTGTGTTTTTAAGTGTACAGAGGCTTCTTCAGACGTGTTCGTGTGTCACTCAGCAGGGGTCCTGCGTATGAAGTTGTGTGTGTCTGTGCTGTTCTTTTACGCTATCTGAGTGTTTATTGCGAGTGTGTGTGCGTGGACATGCAGATGACCATAAAACAACAGATTCTTGTGTGTGTTTTTTCTCAGCAGGGGTTCTCCTGCTGCTGTCCTGCTGATTGGAGTTTCAGGGCTGGGCTTAGTTACCATGGTTACTGCTACATGCTTCCATCACCCCCCCTTCCAAAAAAATGGCACACACACTCAAGCACTCCTGTCTGTCTCTGTCACTGTCACGTTCTCTTTCTTAAGTCCGTCTGTCTTTGTCCTTAACTCACTCTTTGTCCTTTCTCGAATAGAATTAAGAGAATACAATTTTATGGGTTAGTGTCACTAACTTACACAAGGAAGCCGTGCTTTCAAAACCAACTCAATATCATTTTCCCCTTCACTTATCGTCCCTTATAAAGTTTTCTGTGGCTTTACAGCGGTTTAGCTCATAATGCCTCTACTGTGTGGGATGTTTCATGAAGTCTAATGCATTCTGAAGGCTCACAGCCATCTTTAGGAACACGCATTCAGAGGGCATTAGCTGCAGGAAAGGAAGACACTACTTGGAGAATTTGTGACTACCTCTTGTAGGGAAAGGATTAGAGCTAAAGCAGTCTGGTTTGTGGAAAATGTGAAAATGTGATTTAAAAAGAATCTAAACATGTAATACAGTTTGCATTCATTGTCTCACGGTCAAAGAGAAAGTATAGCAGTATGTTCTGGTGAAGGTTTCTCAAAGCCTCCTCTGTTTTGTGTTTAACATCTCTTAAATGAGTGTTTAATTGAATTACAAAATTGTAAAAAATTCAAAGATTTGCTTTGAATATTTGAGCAGTGCATTTGTTGTCATCTTACACTTTTTGATATCCAGATATCACATCTACCATTACATTTAAATCTATTTCATGAAATGATCTCGGGACTTCTCTGTAAGAAGCCAATTTCTCTTCTGTCTTTTTTTAGAAAATAGGTAGAGAGCTGGGTACCTGAAAATAAATGTGTTACCTCTGCCTGTAATTTTACGATACTGCTTTGTACACCAGTCTCTCCTCTCATCTTTGCAAAGACAATCCTTGTTTAAGCTTTGAGTCATTCTTTTGAGTTACTTTAATTTCCTGAACCTGTAGTTTGTATGCTTTCATTATACATCCGGCTTTCCCAAGGGTTGTCGCAGTCACTGCTCATGAGCACATGTGTATGTGTCATACTTTTGTGTGTATGTGGAAAACCCTTTGTGTTGTGTTGGGACATCGTTTTATTCCCTGTGCCACTAGTGTTGTTTATGGTTAATGAAGTGCACATGTTTATGTTTACTTCTGTGCATTCATTTGCATTATTTGATCTGAAAGAATGTTGAAGCTGGGATAATTAATATACTTGGGGGGGGGGGGGGGGGGGGGCTTTTAGACTCTGGCTCAGTGCACAGGGCTTCCTTTTAGCAACCTCTGTGTATGGGAGCAGCTGCATGATCAGCTCCAACAAGGAGAGGGAGAGAGAGAGAGAGAATGAGAATAATGCAGATTACAATTTTGGAAAGAAGCAGAAAACTAAGAGCGATATTTACAGCCCATATGTACGACTCTTACACTATTTTATTAAAAAGTAAGTTTAGAAAAGGTGAACCTCAACATATTGGCCTCTTGTGTGCCTCAGAGTGTACTGACAATGTTCAGAGCTGCTCAGGATTCCAGTGGCAAACTGGTACCTCACCATGCTCATCTATGGCTCAGGTTACACCATGGTGGTTAGGCAAAAATAACCGTAAGTAATAAGTCTTCCTCAAAAGAGGAACATATATTAAGAGAAAACATAACAAACATACTGTTACCACATCTCATTATTACACAACGAGAAAAGAGAGACAGCAGGTGAGAGAGACAGTAGAGATATGTGATTGATACACAGAGGGCAGTTCAAAAGCAGAAAGAGTGAAGACAGGTCGAGAGAACGAACAATAAGGGAAAGAGTGAGAACAGAGAGATGGAAAAAGAAAAGGTGATGAGGGAGAGATGGAGGAGAGAGGCAGACCTTGCATCAGATCATAGAAAGGAGAAGCTGGCAGTAATGCTAATGCCAGGAAGCAGCCAGCCAGGAAGCCTGAGTCTGCATATACTTAACTGTGTGTGTTTGTGGATATGAGTTAGGTGATTATTTCTTGAAGTGTTTGCATGAGCTGTTGTACCTTTACATGGGAATAGTTTGTAATGCTCAGAATACACTTGTGTGTTTTAAAGTGTATGCTGTGTGTGTGTTTGCATTATGGTGGCATTCAATTAGATTTTTGTTGCAGATGCCCGATCCATTTCTTTGTCTTTTCTGTTTTTTTTATTTCCCTTTCAACCCTTTTTTTTATCATTTGTTTTTATTTTCTCAACCTCTTTTCTGCTTCATTCAAACATAGTAAAAGAAAACATTCTGAATAAGAACCAATCACACACTTTGTTTCAAATATTTAAGGCTCAAAGTGAAATCATTCAGCCAGTCAATGGTATATCTGTTTGGTTAAACATGTTCTGAAACTCATTCCACTTGTAGGGAGCAATGATAGGCAGTCATCTCCAGTTCAGTTTGAGTCTTTACATATGATAATCAGAGAATAACTTTTGATTCTTACTGACAGGAAAGACATCAAGCTTTTTCATACGGTACACACTTATGAGTACGATATGTTCTCCTGTAATAAAAGGCAAAACACAAACGTCTTCTGATTGAAGGTAGTGTGAGAGGTATGAGGATACAGTCACGCACAGACATGCTGGGTGACATATATTTGCAACCATATATTTATAAGGATTATTTATAGGACTGTGTCTCAGTTTGCCATCATTTGACAAAAGATGAAGTTGTTCTACTTTACTTTTTTTTTACTTTTTGAAATGATAACATTTCAACTTGTTAAACGTTATTGACAGCTTCTTATAGAGCTGTTGATGAAAAGCTGGTAAATGATCTTATCATACAATTTGAGGTCAATAGAGCATGAAGGCTAGTTTATATTATTTTTATAGAATTTGGTGTTTATTTTTCATTTTTATTCAAAGATTCAAGATTTAAAAAAATGATATTGTCTTCCACATAGTGACAGAAAATGACCTTTAGTTAGAGGCTCAAGTAAAATAATAAAAAAAACATTCACATCCATTAGACTCACATCAAATCATAACATCATACCAAACAACAGAAGTGGCTGTCCTGATGAAACCTCCTCCCTCTCTCCTCTCTTTCCAGGCGGTGTCCACATTAACAGAGCTTCTGAGGGAGAACCTGAGAAACAGTAAAGTAAAGCAGTTCCTGCTGCCACCACTGGGGGAGTTCCTCTATCTCATCACTTCTCAGGTACAGTATGCATAACTGGAGCCAGTAGCAAGGAAGAGATAGTAAGGGTACTGTGGGTAATTGAGCCAAAAGAATCATATCACTCATACCAAACACAAAGTTTAGTGAGATGTTAGTTCATACTGTATATGATCTGGTTTGCATTTATTTTAAAGACAGTGATTGCAATAGGTCTGTAACTGAGAGTATTTTCCACCTCTCCTACAGTTTAAGTGGTAGTACAGAAACAGGGATGGTCTGCGACATTTGATAAAGGTTTCCCATCCTAATTCTTATATTGCTGATATTTAGATTTATTACAATTCTTTGACCTCTGTTTTGGGGAAAATACCTCTGAATGATGTGAGACGCAAAAAAATCTCCACATGTTCAATTTGAATGAGCAATATAAAATACAAACATTTTTGGTAATGTTTTCAAATATTTTTCAGTTATTTATTAGCTCAGTCGACTTCTTGTTATTGTTCTAATTAGGGTTTTGAATTTAGCATTTTTCTTTACACTCAGTCAATGTAAGGTTGGCTTTGAGTGTTTGGATGAAGATTTCTGAAACAAAAAACAAAACAGCCTCCAAAAATGCATGCTGTTCCTGTTTTTTCTGTCAGCTATGACATTCAAGGTTGTGGAGCTATTTCTTCTGTAAAAAAAGAATTATATTATGACCTAAATGTTGCTTTAAATTAAGCATGTAAGGCAAAAAGGCAAACACTGTGTCTTTCTGTATCTCCAAATGTCCTAAATCCTAATGAAGTTGTGAGACAAAATGGACATAACTTTTGCTCTTTATTCCCTCTGAAGTGCATCCTGTTTAACTGTTGCAATAACAAAAACACCCCTCCCTCTAGTGCTCCTCCAGAAGCTCAGTCGCTCAGATTCATGGACACACAATGCTAGTTTAGGGACTCTAATCAGCTAATAAATAACAAACAATATGGCAGAATTTGAAGCCTCTGTTCAAAATCAATAAAGTCCTGCTCATAGTCACAAATCCAAACAATGACTGTTACTCATTTTGTGTTTGCTTTGCGAAATGATGTGCAAACCTCACTTAAAGCAAACTGTCCCAATAATTGTATTCATTTATTACCTTACACCTCAGAACTCTAAGAAAGCCCCTAAGAGAAAGCTTTTTAAATGTGGAAGGTCATAATGAAAAAGCTTTCTCTACCCTAACTCTGAAGTGAGTAGAGTGGAATGACTGCTTTCTTCAGTGGTTATGAGTCAAAATGAACAGAGCAGAGAACTTATGTCAGACACAAGAAAGATCAAATGTTTTCTTATTACTTCGGTGAGAAAGATCATTCCAGAGTGAAAGAACAAAACTGAGTGCACTACCATTAGGTAATGGAGTTTAAATTTACATGCTGACTAAATTGAATTGAAAGCGAATTGACCCCCAGACCTGAAAATTACAAGAGAGAGAGAGAGAGAGAGTGGAAGGGCCTTCGTTTGACTCCATTAGAAAAGGTGATCCCAATTTATTTCTGGTTAACCTCAATCTAGCCGGCCAAGTAGATTAAGTGTAAGATTTGTATTTACATGACTGATGGATAACCTTCAAAAATCAATCACCTTGCTTGATTACACGTAATACTCTCCTGAAGCCGTGGAAAATCTCATCATTGCCTGGAGAAGCTCTTAATAAATTGACTTTTCAGCTCCTGCATGAGCGAGTGCTTTTCCTCCAAGGCCAGAGGGTGCTTACCAAA
The DNA here is from genome assembly GCA_020745685.1 of Tautogolabrus adspersus. Classification (NCBI taxonomy): domain Eukaryota; kingdom Metazoa; phylum Chordata; class Actinopteri; order Labriformes; family Labridae; genus Tautogolabrus; species Tautogolabrus adspersus. Next base: position 20,166,331 of record CM036542.1, on the reverse strand, counting down.
AAATAACACGATAATTAACTAATTCTTTCTCCTCCCTCAGAAGTCAGGGGCGGCTGTTTTAACAGCACAAGGGTCAACATTTGTCTGTTAGTAACAGTAAAAGAAATATAACAACAGAGCTTTAATAAATATTTTAAATGTCTTTCTTCCTTTGACATTTTAGCACGCCATCCATAACCTATTACAGCACCGTGGGAGTAGATTTGGTTTGAATTTTACGGAGGTTTTTATGAAGACAAAGTGTAGTCACAACAGTATTATAAAGCTTGAAGACCATTCACAAGTTCTGGACTCTCCTTTCTTTCCTTACATAGAAATCACTGAGCCTGTTTTTATTCAGGGCTCATCAAACTCTTAACGGTTTGCTCTCAGGTTTATCCAAACAGTCTGAATACATTTATAACTTTACAGGAAGCTGTGACTGCAGCACAGAAGAGCTCACTTTGCTTGTGTTGTACTGTCTCTGTTCCCGCTGTTATTTTGAGAATATATTTTTCAAAGGTGCTTTCACCTGTTTGTAGTCATTATAGCGGACATTCCCCTCACTCTCTTAATATATAGCTGTAATCTTTACACACATTGGCCGCTATAATGAAGACATTCAAATCTAATTTCCCTTAAAACTCTTTTTTCATGTAAAGAAATAGTGAGAACACGTGCAATGTTAGTCGGACTGTGAATGTCCTCCTGATTGGTGCTGAGTCTTTTAAACTCCCCCCTCTGAACAGACAGGTTTACTCAGGGGTGAGTTTCCTGTTCAGTGTCTCTAGTTAGGTATAACTAGCCCCAATACAAACACCACAGTAACATAATGTTTTATAGGACGTCTAACTATGGTTTTAAATGTTGAAATGAAAAGGCTATTAAATATGATATAGTTGGGTACAGTGAACATGTTTTCTAAAATAGTACATGACTACAGAAAACATCACTACATTCCCAGAGGCATCATGCAGCACATGCTGTTGAAACCCTTTATCCATCAACATTAGTGGTACCTCAAAATGTCATTTCAAGCAGTTCTAATGAAAATCCTGAGCACAAAGTGTGATTCCATTCTGTTGGAATCAGGTGGAATCACTTTGCCCATTTAATTGCAGGAGAAACTGTTTTTCAAAATGTGGAAAAGCCATTTAAGTGTCCCCTGGTAAAATCATCTGCTATGTCTGCTCTCTTCTTCTGCAGCAGCAGTCAATGACAACGATTAGCTGCAGCCTCCAGAGCTGACTTTATGCTCAAGGTTAGATGTAGCCTAGAGCCTCAAAAAGTAGCAGTAGAATTGGTTAGTGTTTCAACGAAACGAAATCAAATATTCACTGAAATAATTTGACTTTTGTGGACAGTAAGGCTGTGCTTGTGTGACAGTGTATTCTGTATCAAGTCATTACAATAAGTTCAAATTTGTATTATGATCTAAGGAGTAATTAGGAGTCACTTCAAATATCTGTCAACTCAAGCAATCACCTTTGTCTTTGGGAAATATGAAACCTTTGATCCCATTGAAATGAAAGTGTGATACACATGAGAAACTCAAACTAATACATTAAAAGGAAAGACTATTAAATATATATTTGAATTGGTAAAACAAACAGTTGATTTTGGTTTGTTATGAAAACATGTTCAAACATAGGCATGGTAACCAAGTAATGAAGATGTCATGGCTCCTTATTGCCCTTCTCCTTCTTGACTTGGCCCTTTCTTGCCCTTTTCCTCACTGAGCTCTTCATGTATCTCCTCCACGTTATGGCTTTGCCTTCCTCTTCCTCCTGCTCTGCTCATCTGCCCCAACCCCCCCCCCCCCACCACCTCTTCCTTTCTCCTCTCTCCTCTCACCCCTATCTCCCTTTCTTTGCTATGTCTCTCTATCAGGAGAAGAGAGGCTCCCCAGAGGGACTATGGTTCGTTCCCGCTGCCGCCTACACTGGCTTAATGAGGAGCCTGCGGGAAGGGGTGAGTGTCTCTGTGTATGTCTGCGTGTGTCTGTTTTTGTGTCTGTGCCTGTGTAGCTGTGACTAAGTCTCTCTTACTGTGTGTGTGTGTGTGTGTGTGTGTGTGTGTGTGTGTGTGTGTGGCAGGGGATCCCTGTGAACAGTAATGATGAGGCAGCTATGGGGGCCTAAAGCGTTGTTTTGCCAGCTGCAAGTCAAGGGCATGCAGAGCAGTCACACACATGCATGCACACACACTTTTACCTGCATCAAACACAACCCTTTACTGTTCAGCAGCCTGACCTCAGCAGCAATTAGGACCCTCCAGACACGAGCTTACAGTAGATTGAGCACAAATGCAAGCAAAAATATGAATAACGCTCTTCTTTTTGCTGGCTTTCTCACTTTGTTTGTTTCCTCTCTGTATTTCTAATTAATTATACGTCCCTTATCACCAAAAATATATGACATGACTATGGATGGTTCAAATGTGAACAAAATGACAAACATTTTTGTCAATTATCTACTGGTGATTAGAAATGGACTGGGTCTCATTTTAGTTAAAGTTCAGCAGTAAGAGACGCTGTTTCCTCCGTTATTCACTGTACGCTTTGTACCTGGCAGACATGGCAGGGTTTGAAATTGGCTCCACTTTTTTAACCAAAAATGTGCTTGTTACTGCATTCAGTTGAGCTAGTGCCCCCATATCCCATGATGAACAATAATTACAGTGTTCTTCTTTGTAGTTCTCCTTTTTGTTCCTACCTGCTCAGCCATTGCTGCTTCATATGCACACTTTTGGGGGATGAGACTAAAATCTAAAGGGAAAGAGAAGTGGGAGAGAAGGACATGGGTGGATGCTGTTTTGTCCCCCACAGTTAGAGGGGGTCTCACTGTGGTGCAGAATGAATATAGATGAAACTCTGGTCTGCACTTGTCAGCTAGTACCTACTGTTGCTTCATTACCACTGGGAGTGTAAGGAGGTGGGGGCAGATGAACAGAGGAGGGGTGTGTGTGTGACAGGAGCATGGTGAGGGGTTGTGGTGAGGAGAGGGGAGGTTGACTTATTTATCATTATTGAGCTGTGAGAGTAGGCTGACTGAAGCACACACACACACACACACACACACACACACACACACACACACACACACACACACACACACACACACACACACACACACACAGCCTTAGGGACCAGACACTCATCGCCAGACCCTGCCTCCCTCTCTTTCCAACTCTCCTTCTCGCCCTCCTCTTCCCCTTCTCTCCCCTCTGTCTCTCTCTCTTTGACTAGCTGTTTTTCCTGTGGATGAACGAGTTTATTCCCTATTTTATTACTGAGCTGTCTATATCGCCTAACTTTATCTCATGGGCATTACACTTCCTGGAGTTAACAAAGGGGTCCCACAGCCAGCTGTACTTCCAAACCAGCCATATGACTGTACTAGTTGAATATTAAATCTAATTAATCTAATAAAATAAATTAAAAAAATGTATATTTGTGTAGAAATAAAGAAAATAAATCCTTGTCCAAGCCAGTTTTAGGGCTTGTTAGCCCTTTTCACAATCCATGAAATCACTGCTATCACTGGAGTTTCTGCTAGAGAAAGTTTGGAGATAGAAGTAGATGATTCAATGTTTCTATTGAACACACTATAAATGAATGAATGAAACCTTTGTAGCCCTTAGGGGAATTTGTCTTGTGTTACTTAAACTAGTAGAGGTTCTTGGCCTGCAACTTGGCTGATAATGCTGGCTAATGCTAGCATGTTCTCTGCAGATTATCATTCTAGTACCAAGCTTGTCTGTCACCACAACTTAAGCACTTGACCTCCAGCTAGTTACTTTATCATCAAACTCCAGCAACACTCTTTAACAAGGGTGTACAAATGAATTTCTCTGTGCCACTTTTTGCTTCGAGCGTGCATTCACTCATTATACATGAACAGCTGTGATAAGCCTCTCGAAGGGCAACTAATATTCTGCTTCCAACAAACCCGTTTATTGAGATTGTTCCACTGGTTGACTACTCTGCTTCTCCTCAAAACCAATTACCGGTACACACTCTTGCATTGATACGTTGTCCAAGCAGATACAGGTTCATCATATCATTGTAGCCCATCACAGATATCTCTGTCAGTATACTGTGCAAGTTGGCCAATAATTGACCAAGGATATACTGTACTTCCTGGATAATCCAGCCATGGGTCAGACAGATATTTGAAATGTCAGAAAGACAGTAAGAAATAGAGCTTCTCAAACCTTACTGCAAGAGAGGAACATGTGAGACAGACAGAGAGGCAGACAGACAGACAGACAGACAGACAGACAGACAGACAGACAGACAGACAGACAGACAGACAGACAGACAGACAGACAGACAGACAGACAGACAGACAGACAGACAGACAGACAGACAGACAGGCAGGCAGGCAGGCATACAGACACACAGACAGACAGGCAGACAGACAGTGAGAGGGGCAAAGAAAGTATATCTATTATCATAATTATAATTATTTTGAAAATGATGTCAAATTGTACAACAAATAGCCCAAGCCTAAAGGCTGTGTGTACTGACAGTCCCATTTAGGAGTAACACCCTAATGTTTTCTGCTATACAACGCTCTATTAATGTTCATCTTTGCTTGTTTAACAAAACAAAACAATGTCACAATAGTGTAAGTCAACAAAATTAAAGCAAGCCAAAGTAAAAGACTTGTCGTATAAAAGGTGAACACCTAGCAAAGCAGAGAGCCTCATGTATTTGAATGTGCTTTTTCAAGCACTTGTGTGCATGGATAAAAAGAAGCAAGTATATGAAGAAATAAAGGCGGAAGTCCATAAAGAATTGTCCAGCATTCGACACCAATACTAGTGCTTATAGCCACGCTTTAAGTGACACACATGTTTAAGGGATATCAGACCTAAACTCACCAGTGACACAGGGAACATTTCTCCCCTTTGCGGGACCTAAAAAAAAAAAAAAAAGATTATAATCAGGGGTTAAACGTACAGTATGTAAAATCCGCCGCTAGGGGGCTCCGTGTTGAATCAATACGAACGGGCGAAACCGACCTGACAAAGACAATATGTGTACTGACAATGTATCCAAGTATAATTTACATGACTTTTTTATCAAAGCAGCACATACAGCAACAGAACGGCAGCTTTCAGTAGCAGCTAGTGCTAGATTATGCAGCGGTCTTTGGCATAACATTCGGTGTTTCCTTGACTACGATCAACATTTCGTGTCTGTCATGGCAGCTCATCATGGCGGCCGCCTACAAGACACGTACTGTACAACTATAAAATTACGGATTTCTCTGGCTTTGATAACTTTTGGAAATATTTGAGGATATGTAAGTACTCAAAAATATATATAACATGGGTTAGTCAATTTTTAATTTAAGTTAGATATTGTAATGTAAACATTAGCATGCAATCTTACATACTGTACCTTTAAACATGTCAACAAAATGTAATTCTAGATGATGTCTTGTCCAAGCACAGCTCATCAGATGCCACATTTTGCAAGTGTGCTTTGAACTCCTACATTATATTATTAACAACATACAGTATCTTATTTGAAATCGACCTTGAGAGGGAGAAGATAGTCCTTGTGATGCTTCATTGTGCTATTAGCAACCATAGGCAGCTCAGTCCAGTTTGTCCCAACTTCAACTGACACAAACACTTGTTGTGTTGTTTGCTTAACCTGACAAAGTGTATATGTCTTTGATAAATTAGATTATGAAAAATGTGAAGATTTTTGATCCTTTTTTTATCTGATGAAATATAAATGTTTTCTATTGTTTGTTAATTGCTTCAGTGGCGTCTCCAATATGTAGTCATGCCTTTGCTGTGTCGTGTTTTCTGGAGAGGACGATTGTCTTCCAATGTGCTATATGTAAATCCAGTGCCACACACTGTTTATTGCATGACAGCATTGAGATAGAGCGCCAAGACCCTGTCTAATGCGCTCCAGGCAGTGTGTTTTTGATGTGTTTCCTGACCCCCTGGATCACCCCAGCCCCCTCTGCTGCTGTTGAGAGTTTTCCTGATTTACAAGTAAAGCACTAGAGAGGAATGGAGATCATTGTGCTAGACGTAAGGGTCGACTGGGGGCTGTGCCGAGCCAAAGTGTGCATGGTGGTTTTACCACTGGAGAGGGGGATAGTGGGGGATGGCAGGGAGTGACAGAGAGGAAGAGAGAGAATGATCAGTGTGGTGGGAGTGGGGAGAGAATATGGCAGGGAGTCAGATATGGAAAGAGAGAGTTGTACTTGGAGAGGGGGATTGGATGGCATGTAGTGAAAGGCAGGTTTCCAGGCCAAACTCGAGCTGCAGGAAATTATTTATGAGCCTGAACAAGATGATGCTTCTGCTGCCTATGATGAAAAATCTGTGTGTGTGTGTGAGAGTGGGTGTGAACAGTATTACAGTGATAGAAGCCAGGGGGCAGAAGGCAGAAATCCCCCTTACAAACACACACACGCATACACACACACACACACACACACACACACACACATTCAGGCACACGGTAGTGGTGAGCCTATTAATGATTTATCACTATCTTCCACAAAGGAGAGGAGAACAGAGGGGACTCTACAAGATGGTCATGGGTCTTACCCTTGTGTCTCTAACATACCATGACCCCTCCATGTGCATGTAGACACAAACACATAAAAAATACTCATGCCCAGTGCGCAATCCAAGATTACTGTGATTTATTGCACTTTTACCTGTACACTGCACCTCTACTTGTTGCTCTTTTCTGCTGCTTTATCCACGTGTCTCTTTCTTTCTGTCTCACTGTCTGTCTGTTAACCAGTTAATTACACAGTCCGTCTCTCTCTTTGAGTCTGGCTGTTAGTGGTGTTAGATGTGCTATGTGAGGCTGATAGATGGTGTCTGTGTATCTGCCATAAGGGCTCATTCAAAACCAGGTGCACTGGCTTCTAAAGGACTTTAATTACAGAGGGAAACCACATCAGACATGTGAACACATGCATTTGTGCACACACAGGCACTCGCACAAATCCTGCATCAAGATCAAGTGATGTAGTTTTTGTGATGTGCCTTTCTTTCTGTTTGAGACTCAGAGGCCAGGTGCAAACATGTTTGGATATAAAACTAATCTACTGATCAACACTTGAAGACAGGATTTTATTGTTCCATATCTTCACAGCCTTTTGACTCTTTTCATCTGTAAACTGAGGTTTTTCCAACTCTTTTTAGGGAGGAGTTCAGAGGGCATAAATTTGATCTGTCAGCCGTCTCCAAAAGAAAAAGGGAGATTTTCCATTTTTCCCACTTTGTCTTGTTGACACTTGAGAAAACAAAATAATAAAATCCTGTTAAAACTCGAAAACATCATTAGGATGAAATCAAGAAAACTAGGTGCTGTTTTTTTCCCCACAGCAAATGCCAACTTAAATCCAGAGTATCAAAACAAGGTTTTTAGTCTTGAATTAGGTTCCTACTCAGAAGCATGAAGTAAGGATGAATGAGAGTGGGTATATCATTTAATTAGATCTACAAAAATCTAGAAGGCTAAACCTTTCGCTCAAAATCTACCAAATGTTAGTCCCTGACTGCTTTAAACAAATGGATGTCATAATGATGCCTTCATTTGCCCAGGCACTGCACATAAATACTTGTATATTCATTCATTCAGCCACCACAACTGTTTATTATTTACTCACTCACCCACCGGAAATGTACACAACTACAAATATATTGTATATATGTGAACCTATTTTGCGAACGCTGCTGTACAGGATTGCTGCGAACAAAGTTTTGTTGTATTCTTTATACAATGACAATAAAGAGTCTATCTATCTATTTGGTCTGATTTGTTGAATACTGACCAGCTCTCAGCTCCCAAACATTGTAATGTGATCATGTTTTTTCTTAAACGTATATTGTTACATTTTGATTGTGTCATGTTAAGTTACATCTTTGATCATTTTACTTTTTAGATTTAGACAAAGTTTTGTGTGTTAAGATAAAACAGTCTTATCCTAATATTATGCTGAAACATTTCTTTAATTTATATATGGTTGACAATTTAGAAATTAAAGGTTGAAGTGCAAAACAGATTATGATATATAATAATTGTGTCTCTTGGATGAACTTTTTTTTTCTCACATTGGCAGAAATTGTAAGAAGAGCACACTTTTCCCTATCCCTGACGCCTCCATGTTTCTGTTATCGTCTCAATGATTGACTCTATATCCTGAGCTACTTTCTCACTACATGTAAGGAAATCTCCCTCACCCATCTCTCTCTCTCTCTCTCTCTCTGCCTTTCTTTTAGTCTTACCCTCTTTTGCTTTCTGTGTGTAGTCCCTGGCAGGGCTACAGTCTGTTAAACACAGAGACAGTGGGTGCTCCCCCGTGGGCTCATTAGTGAGCTGGCCCACACGGCATGGGGAATGCTGGAACAGACCACTCTGCTGATTCCCGGAGGGGTGCCGGAGGATTCATTACGTTGTCTTGCTACATAGTCCCTTGGTGCAGAATGCACAATAAGATGTCTTATATTGGATTAATAGATAAGCTATTCAAGCAGTTATGATTTGAGTGCCCATATGGTGTTGAATATAAAGTGTGCTTGATTATTAAATCAAATGTTAAATAGCCAGGATTCATACAAAGCCTGGCCATTGATGCATTATAAAATGTCAGAGAAACATCAATGTTTTAACTCGAGAATCAAGACTTTCTCAATTCATACGTTTGCTTTGGTTTTGGTATGGACATTATTGCTGTTAGTACATTGGGCACATTTTCAGATAGATAGTATCTCAGTAAATTCTATAGTGATATATGGGAAAAACACAGAGCTCAACACCAATATATATACACAAATATGTTCATGTACATCAATGTACATCTGCTGTTAATCTGTATCTCAAGGATACTGCAGTGGTGTTGGAGACCGTGAGGAGCAGGATACTTTAGAATCTCTATTTAGTTTAAACAGATTTTTTACTTGCCCACAAATGAACAGAAGAAAACTTTATCGCCTCAAACTTTTTTAAACATCTCTGTCCATTATCAGTGATGTGACAAACAACAGTTAAGTAGGTGAATACTTTTACTTCATGTCAACTGCACCACCTTTAGAATGAACATTATAAATTGTCTCTGAGAAATTAATGTTTGAGCTGTTACTATGAACCGTCACCACAAAATACAGTTAACTTCATCTATGAAAGTCTCCATTGTATCTCGTATCAGGGGATAGAAGAGTCTGCGTGATGTAACACAGTGAAACACAATAATAACCTGACAGAGGCAATCACTTCTCTTCTACTTCCTGTCTCTCTCCACAATGACTTTCCTAGAAAAAACTCATTTCCTCAGCCGCAGAGATTTCATTAGCCTGGCCCTATTGTCTGAACTAAATAACTATTCCCTACTCTGGCAGAGGTGTGGGTACATACAGTATACACACAAACACGTGCACACAAGCACACACATACAGGCATACCCGCTCTCTCATTTTGTATTGAGGGGATGTTGAGAGCTGATCTAATTGTCAGGTTGTGATTGTGTTCGCTCTTTGTTCATTTCTGCCTTGTGGTTTGTGACATTTTCAGTAATCGAGTTCTAAGAGTGAAACTTGACAACGAACCAGGAAATGTGTTGCACAAAATAGCATTATATTTTATATACCAAATGTTTTCAACTCAGAGCACTTGGATATGTTTTACTTTTAGGATGCATGTGCACATACACACTCAAGTACAACAACTAATATTTGCTATATTT